>OZ024835.1:27233413-28433413 GCA_964016985.1 Anodontia alba
TATATATATATATATATATACTGCACTAACAACAATGAGGCAAAACAATATGTATTGACTTTTTCACGAGGGCACAATGAAACGTCGCCAAATGAAAATTTTATGATGTTTCAGTTTTTCAGCATATTGCGTGCTAAACAGTGCGGCTTATATAAGACTGAAATTGAATACAAAATTGATTGAGAATGACCAGGGACAAACCATTTTGGTTGAACAATATTAATGTCGCTATCATCTTCCGATTGACATTTCAAAATGTGAAAATATAAAAATCGCTATAAATCTTGAACCGTCTGATAAAATTTTTTATCATATGACGTCGTTTTTATTTAGTGGCGTAACGTCATGTCATAAAAATCGTATGACCACACGTTACATAACACTTGGTTACTGGCGCGTAACGTCATGACACCGTCCATGACAACTTCATCTTTTCTGCTGAAATTAGTTCAACTTTCAAGGCGATAAAACTCTGTTTAAAACAGTCATATGATAAACAGAATCTTACACTCGTGGTCATTTATATGAAATTTATGAAACTCGCCAAAGGCTCGTTTCATAAATTTCATATGAAATGGCCACGAGTGTAAGATCCTCTATGTCTGTATAGTAATTTTTAAATGATGTAGCCCGGGGTAGGGGTGGGGTCGCTTGCTACCCAACTTGGTACCGATTCGTGAACAAAAAACGATGAGAAAGGGTACTTTTTTTTCGAACTGGGCAGTGCGCAGTTCTGTCATCATTTAGGGTAGGAAAAATGCAAGTTTTATAGAAAAAGGGTCAGTTTTTTCAGATCATAAGGAAAAAAAGCGCTCTTTCTTTAGGATGGTCAAACTTAGCTAGTCAGTGAAAAGGGGCAGTTTCTGGAACAACACAGCAAAAAGGGATGTTTTGACAAAAGATTGGAACGCACTATTTTGGGTCCTTTCATTGACCTCTTGTTCGAGCATCGTTACCCAGCTGGGTGCTGGTGCTGAGCACCCCCGACCCCTCCCCGGGTGATGTAGCTAAAAGAAATGTCAAATGCAAATTTTGAGTGACCAAGGCTTTGCCGAGTTCAGATTTACGGTCATATTTTTTCTTTCTGTTTGCGGGTCGTGCACCGTAGCGTAAGTTGATTTATATTTGTATTTGTATATTTGGCGAAGATATCGTGAGGTTACAATAACGAACAAGAAATCTGCAGAAAGCGGTGTCGCACCTGCGGGGATTAAGTCACACAAGTTCCTATTTGTATTGAAAAAGATCTATTTTGCAGTATTCAAGAAATTGATGGGTTAGTTTGTAAGAAAAATGGACAAAGTAGAAAAATTGGAATGTCTCTATCAGGGATATGGTATTTTAGAAGAAGAATGGGTAACTGATAGTCAGTGACACTCAGTCCTTGGGTCCACTGTTTCAGGGGAAAGTTAGTATGTCTGCAAAATATGATCCAAATCCATCAATTCTTTCACAAGATATTGGGCGGAAACCATTTTTCGGCTTGAAACAAGGGTCCTAACTCTGCTGAAACTATATGAAATATGCCATATTACAATCCCAAGCCATATATTGCCAACAGCAATTGGCTTGCAAAATTTTATCTAAACCTGTCCATTATTTCACAAGATATTGATATTGAGCGGATATCATTTTTGCCCATTAATCAAGGCCAGTAACTCAGCTGAAAATTGACGAAAAATGTCATGTGACAATCCCAAGCTAGGTATTGTTAACAACAATATGTATGCAAAATATGATCCTAATCCATCAATTCTTTCACAAGCTATTGAGCGGAAACCAATTTTGGGCATAAATCAAGGGCCCCTAACTCTGCTGAAATGAATCTGAGATTTATGTGCAAACAATATGCACATCTTCAGACCATGACCTAATCATCTGTGAAGTTTCAAAACTATTGGCCTAAAACTGCAGGAGGAGTTGCGCTCACGAGACACCCACTGACTATAAGGGTTTTAGGTAAAAACTGACTAAGTTAACAAAGCGGAAAAAGTTGAAAAAAAAAAAAAAAAAAAAAAAAAAAAAATCTGAGATTTATGTGCAAACAATATGCAAATCTTCTGACCCTGACCTAATCATCTGTGAAGTTTCAAAACGATTGGCAAAAAACTGCAAGAGGAGTTGCATTCACAAGACACCCACTGACTATAAGGGTTTTAGGTAAAAACTGACTAAGTCAAAAAAGCGGAAAAAGTTGAAAAAAATAAACCTGAGAATTATGAGCAAACAATATGCACATCTACACACCATGGCCAAAACATGTGAAGTTTCAAAATGATTGGCCATAAACTGTAGGAGGAGTTGCGCTCACAAGACACCCACTGTAAATTGTTGACGAACGGACGGATCACGGCACGCCTATATCGCCCCGCTAACGCAGGTGCGACAAAAAAGGGACGTTCAACCCCTAACTCACCAGCTTCTCTCTATGCCCGTTGCTATTTCGACTATCATGTTGCAATCAAAACGCATTTCTTTTATAAAGATGTCATTAAAAGGAAGAATATTGAGTTCATAAGGCACAGCCGCAACATGAAAACACGAACATGCTTTATCACTCAGTGTTCTAGACACAAGAGTAAGTTAGAGTATGGTTTGTGCGTCTGTACGGGAAGATAATCCACGAGCGTTAGCGAGTAGATTATCGCCCGTACAGACGCACGGACCATACTCATAAGTAGCTTATTGCACAATTATGCATCTGCACCTTGTGCATTACGAAACAACTCACTTTAACCCTTGACCTTTCTTTGATATGTCCAATAACCACTTGTTAAATTTAAGCATAAGCAAACAATACAAACCGTTAACAGCAGGGATATCAGTTGAAGCACTTGGTGCAAAGGCGGATGCAGGAACAGCAGCCCTGTTGACTGGACATATGCCGCACGAGGCAAAACCACTCCGGATGTTAGCTTCTGTGAACGAACACTGCCAAGCTTTCATCAGCAGTGAAGGGAAGGTCCACTTGTTCACTACATGTAGGGGATGTTCAGACATGAAATCAGAACAATGTTCATTGTACGACTTTTTAAATGGCCCAAAAACTGATCTGTCTAACGGTTGCAAGTAATGTGTACAGTGTGGGGGCAGTGATAGAAGAGCAATATTTTCCCCTATTGCTCGTTCTATAATGGCTAATGTTTCATGTGAAGAGTGGCCGTCAAAAATAAGCAGCTGTGGTCGTTTAGGACCACAGTGCTTCAGGAATACATCGTCAAACCATTTTTCACCAATTTCATCGGTTATCCAACCCTTTTCTTTGAAACTCCAGACTGTGCCAACTGGTGCATCGGAAGTTTTGAAGCCATGCAGTGACTTAACTGTTTTCCCTTTCGTTATCACAAGCGGGGGCATTACAGAACCACCTCCATTTACACAAGCCATAATGGTAAGATTGCATGATTTCTGACTGGTTTTACCTACAACAGAGTTCGTTCCACGTTCTGTAACTACCCTGGGAGGATTGTGCTCAAAATTTAGACCGGTTTCGTCACAGTTCCATATTTCAGTTTCACTTACACCAAGCTCAGATATTACTCCTCCAGGCCATTAAAGTAATTTTCGACTACAACAGGATTTAACATTCTTGCCCTCACTGTTGATAGTTTCTCTGGCTTCCTCAGGGTTATCTCAGGATGACGGCGCTTTACACCCTCCCACCAATCTTTCCCAGCTTTGAAATTGGGATATGAAGTTTGCATTTTAATGCGTTTGCACAGAATATATGTTCTAGTTAGTATTTGTTTCCTGCTTAACCCAACACCCATTTTAGCTGCCATTTTCACCGATGCGACGATTTTATTCTCGATTGCAAATGGAATTGCAGGGGGTCTTCCATGCACTACTGGTTCCTTAATATCAAACCGACCCGAAATGCGATCACCAATGGTACTTCTTGGTATGCCATACTTTGCAGATGCTTGTCGTATCGAGTCACCTGCTTCTACAGCCTTAACAGCATTCTCAAGATCCTGCCTGTTATATTGCAGAATCTTCCCTCGTTTCAGTGGGGCACGTAACATAGCCGAAAGCCAAATGATAAAAGCCGGTGATGATGATGTCAGTGGTGATGAGCATAAAAGCGAAATGATAATGATATAGATTATTGATAATGATGATGATGATGATGATGTCGGGTCCCAAAAATACGAATTTTGATAAATGCCATAAGTCCCATCCAGTGTTATAACGTTTACTAAAACTGTAAAAAGAATTTTAGTGAGGTTAAGAAGTCGAACCGGTACGGGTACGGGTAGGAAGTCGTATTCACCCCTCACTCCACCCCCCCCCCCCCCCTCCCCCCACAAAATCCCTTTTTTCAGCGGGCTGAAAATCCAGGACGAAACGCTATACGTACCCCTACACATTCGATTTCTCAACCTCTAATATTGTTGCTCAGTCAAGATGCTAAAGTCTCAGTGCGATAATACCGGAACTGATATCTCGATTTAGCTTAGTTCACGGTTCTCAGAATGAGTAAAATAATTTTGATGTGCCTTCCCAAAATATTTTCACATTTCGTATTAGTAGTTACATTAAAATGACCATATTATATTTGAGGTAAAATGTTATAACATGTAAGGGGTCTTATTACATTTGTAGAAGTTTGGACATTTAGAGGTCTGACGATCAAATTATACTAGAGGAATTTTAAAACGCCCCACCTACATGTCGGCTTAAACCGTAATTTGCTACTAACAGGTAGCAATAGTTTTATGTTTGCACGGTATCAAAATAAGTGGGTTTGGGCGTGTAACAGTCCTTGTGGGGGAAAACACGACTGACTAACAACATACATAGTTTCACTACAGCTATTTTTTTATTCAAGAAAGCAAATGCAACGAAATGGAACGAATTATAATCAAAGCTAAAATATTCTATAGACAAGTAGATTGTCCTTGCAGAACTTCTCAAGTTCATCAGTTTTGCTGTCCGACACTCGAAAACCAATACTGACGTTTTGCATAGGACCCTTTCTCTTACTGAATTTTTCGGGAGCAGCTTTTGCTCTCAAGTAGCAGTGAGAACTGATATAGTTTTCATTAAAGAATTGTTTTACAACTTTAGCATCCTCCCTTCTTAAGTAGGCCGCCTTCTTGGAAGGCATTTTCTCATATAAAATGGCAATAGCATTTGAATCAAACTCGTTCGCCTCTGGTCTACAATAATAAATAGGGCCTATCTCCAATCGTTTCCCAGACCAATGGTGCATTCCCACAGCGTATAAATTTCTGATAATGACGTTCTTCATTGTGGTTAGTCTAGTGAGTCGTCCCCTGAAAATCGTTTGAAAATTGAGACATTAGTATGAAAGTAAAGCTGAAGCACACATATATAAGGAGCTCTTTTACTATTTATTCCCGATTTTTGGATATTCATAATTCATCTTTGGATATATATAGAGAGAGATAGAATACCGTGTTAGTGTCTTTTGATATCAGGTTTATCAGGCGAGACCAGAAAACGCATAGGCTTTCCCGAGCCATTCCTCGTTTTCTGGTCAAGCTTGATAAACTTGATATCAAAAAGCATTTACTTGGTATTCTATTTATGATGCAACAATTCACGTGCTTACAATGAAGATTTTTACGTTTAGAGACATGGATTTACATCTGTTTTGTTTGGATCCATTGACGTCGCGTAGTAAGATTTTTTGCGCTACGGTGACATCATTTACCAATATAACGTTGATATCACTCGGATATTCAAAAACGAATATTGGATATCCAAAAATAAGAAAATTGAATTACAGATATCCAAAATAAATTTAGCCTGAATAGTGGATATCCAGAATACGATTTATGGATATCCAACAATCGAATACTATTTATCCATAAATGAATTATGAATATCCAATATTCAGACTGAATTCTTGATATCCCTAATTTGATTTTTGGATATCCAAAAATCGAATATTGGATATCCAAAATGTGGCCCAGTATTTGATATCCATAATTTGATTAATGGATATCCAAAACCGGAAGTAAATAGTAAATCCGTGTCCATTACACACACACAGAAGGGGAATTTTCGAATGAATATTAGATTATAACCATTAGGCCCTAAATGAAAGGTTTCAAATGATAATTTTGCTCTTTATCATCCCTCCGCCCCCCTCTCCCCACCCCCGCCCCTCCCTCACCCGTCATGATATGTTCGTGATATTACATTTTACTTGACTTCATCACATCACATCATTATCATACCGTTATCACAGCAAAATTGTGAAGGTGATCACCATTTCCTGTGAAATCACATGTGCGCCAAGTGAAGATTCAGATCATTTGCCCAACTGCGCAGTCTGGTTTTTAGTGACGTCTTCATTCCTGTTCAAATGAAAGAGTAAAAGGTTGCACGGATGCACAGGCTGATCTGAAGCTATACTTGGTATGCATGTAATTTGTGTAGACACTGGTGTTCTCTGACACATTTAAGGCATTTAACGTTGTAGCTGCTGGCAGCAACATGTCGAGACATAACATCAGAAGGAGGTTCAGTGGGTAGTTTCCAGCTGTATACGGACTAGGAAATAGCATCTGTGAATCCACCGCAACTGGGAAGGGAACTGCCAATTATTCACACATAACAACATCCGTATTTCACTAGGTTGACTCGAACATATGCAGTTAGTCGTGAGACTAACCTCGCTACCGACTGAGCAATCCCGGCGCCAAGCATGTCCGAGTTTTAACCTATTATAAAAAAGATCGTCATACTTCGGACACTTCAGTTTTGGCTCTATTATTTAATAATTGCCATGAACTTTTTCACTTAATATCATTTTTTAACAGTTTAAATTAATATTACATCGATACGTTCATTTTCTTTTGTATTTTAATTTCAACAACGGTGAATCATGACGTATGTACCTCGAGTTTGAATCGCACCGCTTTTGGAAGTTATTGATTTGCCAAGAAAGAAAGTGTGTGCTACGTCATTGCTACATGTGTATTATATATCGGCGTTCAGTGAAGACTCTACAGTTATGAAATTTTATAAAGTAACACCGATAGGAGTCAGTGAAACGTGAGTTGTGGGACGTTACCTACTGTAAAAGGCAGATTAAGTATAATTATTTCTGGATGTCCGAGGTTCTACGATGTCCGAGTTTTGACGGATTTACCCTACGGTCTACGCGACACAACCCTCCCCCGCGCTCCCCACCCCCGCCCCCTCCACACACACACACTTAGATAAAATACCCTATTTGGTACTACATGATTCAGTCAAAAGTAGGGAGCAGTGAAATCACAGATTACATTTGTAATTTGACCGGCCTCGGTGGCTCAGTTGGATGCGCCGTCCGACTGGAGACCAGGAGGTCGCGGGTTCAACCCCCGGCGAGGTCGGTAACATTCTTTCGTGGAGATTGATCATGAAATATTTTCTACGGTCATTCTCTCCCTTCCGCTGCTTCAAGAAGGGCAGTTGTCAGTTTCTGGCGAAAGAATGTGCATAATACTGGTTAACCGCTTAGAGGACTAAGCCTGCCCAGTAAACGTGTGGTTAGGTAAACTGACCACGCTCGACATGACCCCATTGGGTTGACTGGGCCGTAAAACCTCAACACAAACAAACAAACATTTGTAATTTAGTAAAATGTGTAGTTTTGTAATAAGTGAATTCTTATTAAAGCAATATATCATGATCCCAAACCAGTGAAAGATCATGCAGAACCAACAAACTATAGACCAATAGCACTAATAAATTGCCAAACTAGAGAGAATGATAAACAAACGACTTCTTTGATACTTATCTAAGAATCTAATAAAATAGTTTCAGTCGGGACTCCGAGCTGAACGTTATACCATTGATGATTTAGTTAGACTGAAAACTTTTATCCGTGATGCTGTTATCAAACAAGAACATGTAGTTGCTGTATTTTTCGATTTGAAAAAAGCCTATGATACTCCTGGCGGTATGGAATTTTGAAAGATGTACACAATGAAGATCGTACTATACAAATGCGTGTGGGATCGACCCTGTCTGACCTCTATGATGAAGAACAGGGCGTTCCTCAAGGAGCCATACTTTCAACCACTTTATTCAACGTGAAATTAAACGATATTATAAATTGTCTGGATTACAAGACAGATGGTTCTTTGTACGTTGATGATTTCTGTAAATGCTTTCGCTAAAAAAAATATGCCCACAATAGAACGACATCTGCAACAATGTCTAAACAGAAATGGAAGACTGGACAACTAGAAATAGCTTCATTTTCCAAATCGAAAACTCAGTACATTCATTTCTCTCAAGCCGGCCTCGGTGGCTCAGTTGGATACGCTGTTCGATTTTAATATTTTCTACGGTCATTCTCTTCCTTCCGCTGATTCAAGAAGGGCAGTTGTCAGTTTCTGGCGACGGAATGTGCACAATACTGGTTAACCACTTAGAGGACTAAGTCTGCCCAGTAAACGTGTGTGTACCGCTGGAGTTCATATTTTTAGTTTACAGCAGAAATGCACACATTTCTAGAACATGTTGAGTGTATATCAGTATTAGTCACCATAAAAAAGTTTAACGCTTCTCAGATGTAAATCAACGTTTCGCCATCACGGCTCTTCAGGAGATATAGATGACCTTTTTCTTTTTTTCTTTTTTTTTCAGGATGTAATAAACAATAGATATAGATGACCTTTTTTTGTGAGGATACAGAAAATATATGTACATAATTTGTATGAAATGTCAAACATAGTTTTATACATGTTTATGGGCTATCAAATATGATAGTTCTTACAACAGTTATATCCTAGGACTTAGAATTTGTAGGTTCATAGTATTGTGTGACTCTTCGACACTTCAGTGACTGACTGACTGAACTCAAAAATGAAAAAAAAAGGTAGAGGAATAACCAAAAATTAAAATCAACTCCCCTGGGTATTAAACTTTCCGCCTTGCCGAGGCCCTGGGGGCTTAATTCCCACTGGGAACGTTGCTATCTTGGTGAGCAGTAAATGTCCCCTTTGTTCTGTGTATATACCTCCGAATTTTCATTTAGAGACCGAACATTTAGACACTTTACTGAAACAACTCCCTTCACCCTATATACTAGTTGGTGACTTTAATGGTCACAATACCCTTTGGGGATGTAAAGGTAACAACCCTAAAGGTAATATTATTGAAGACTTTATAACCAAAAACGACCTTTGTCTTATGAATGAAAATTCTCTTCTTTAGATCTTTCCATGTGTCATCCATCTCTCCTACCAGATTTCTTCCGGACGGTCAGCGGAGATCAACATGGAAGTGATCACTTCCCTGTTATTATTGAAAGCGTAAATAATTCCACGAACGATCACAACGCAAAGTGGAAACTAAATAAAGCAAACTGAGAATTGTATCACTCATTATGCGAAGAAAATCTCAAAATAGATAAGTTTAACAATTCCTTGGATCCTCTAGATGATTTTACTTCTTCTCTTCTCGACATCTCTAACAAAAGTATACCGAAAACCTCGACAAATCCAAAGAAAAGCAAGCCATGATGAATGCAAAGATGCCATAAAACAGCGCAAGCAAGCATTATCAATGTTCTGCAGATATCCAACAAAGGAGAATTTGAATAACGTTAAGAATTTCAGAGCGAAGGCTCGTCGAACAACAAAGGCCTCCAAACGCAAATCATGGAAATCATACGTTTCGAATTTAAATCATAAAACGCCAATTAAAAAGGTTACTTTAACGAGTAGGTTGGGGCTTGACGATATGTCTTTGGCTTGGCCCGCCGTGGTTCAACTATTGGTATTCATTTACTCTGGCATACAGTAGAATTAGCCATGAGTACTCGTCTTTGTTTATTATAGTGATTAATTTGATTTTTGTGTTTTCGCTTTGATGCATTGACTGAGTTGGGAGCCTTTATGCGAACCGAATTTTTATGTGTTTTTGTATTAAGAGTAGCATCGGGACCCAGGGTGAAGTTAGCAAGCTGTACAAGTGCTTTATACCCCCGGTGGTTTACTCTACTGACCGTTCTAAGGCGGTTGTCCCGGTGTTCGTCTTACTCTTTGTTGCTTTGTGGTTTATTCTACGAGGCGATTTGTTGTATGTCTTCCCATGTGTCATTTTGTTGTTGTGTTTTTTAGTCCTTTTAGTATTGCGATTACCTCGCTTGGGGAAAGAGAGAGCTAATCTTAGTGCTTTTCGTACGTTTGTTCGATTTGTGCTTGTTTGGATTTGTCGGTTTCCTCTTCCTCTTGGGGTCTGGGAAGGGCTGCGGTTTGTGATTGTGGCACTCCCTTGACTTTCTCTTACCTTTTTTTGGAACATGATACGAAAAATATCTGGTAAATCAAAATCAACCAGTTTCACCCACTTAAATACAAAACGTGGAACAAAGGCCACATCAAAGGAAGAGATAGCTAATACACTTGGCGAAGCTTTTTTTTGATAATTCCTCATCTCGGAATTATTCAGAGACGTTTCAAAACATAAAAAAAAAAAAAAAAAAAAAAAAAAAACAAGAAGAAAAGATCAAACTTAATTTCAGCTCTTCAAATACTGAAGAATATAACAGTCTGTTTAACATAACAGAACTTAAAGATGCTATCGCAGTATCAAAAGATACAGCTACAGGCCCAGATGACATCCATTATCAGATGCTTAAACACCTTCCAGAAACCGCCCTTGACACACTTTTACATATTTTCAACGGTATATTGACAACAGGAGTTTTTCCAGAAAGTTGGCGTTTGGCCACAATCATACCTATTCCCAAACCAGGGAAAGACCATACAGAACCAGCAAACTACAGACCAATAGCGCTAACAAGTTGCCTTTGCAAAACACTAGAGAGAATGATAAACAAACGACCTGTTTGGTACTTAGAATCTAACAATCTTATAACAAAGTTTCAGTCGGGATTCCGTAGTACCAATGATAATTTAGTTAGACTGGAAACTTTTATCCGTGATGCTTTTATCAAACGAGAGCATGTAGTCGCTGTATTTTTCGATTTGGAAAAAGCCTGCGATAGTACTTGGCGATATGGAATTTCGAAAGACCTATACAACTTTGGTCTGAGAGGAAGACTACCAAACTTTATTAAAAGTTTTCTTAGTGATCGCACTATACAAGTGCGTGAAGGATCGACCCTCTCTGACCTCTATGATGAAGAGTAGGGCGTTCCTCAAGGATACTTTCAACCACTGTATTCAACGTGAAATTAAACGATATTATAAACTGTCTGGATTACAAGACAGATGGTTCTTTGTACGTTGATGATTTCTGTATATGTTTTCGCTCGAAAAATATGCGCACAATACACATCTACAGCAATGTCTAAATAGAATTGAAGACTGGGCATCAAGAAATGGCTTCAAATTTTCCAAATCGAAAACTCAGTGCGTTCATTTCTGTCAAGAACGGAAAATACACAATGATCCAGCACTCTACATATATGGATCTCAAATACCAGTTGCAGCTGAATCAAAATTTTTTGGGGTTATATTTGATAGAAAACTCTCCTTCATACCCCATATAAAATACGTGAAACGAAATGTTTAAAGGCCTTAAACCTTTTAAAAGTTTTATCTCACACAAGTTGGGGTGCGGACAGAACAACTCTTCTTCACCTGTATCGTTCTTTAATTCGATCAAAACTTGATTATGGGTCCATCTACTAGAAAATCTTATCTGCAGATGTTAGACACTGTACATAATCAAGGACTTCGTTTGGCATTGGGACAATTATGCATCTGCACCTTGTGCATTACGAAACAACTCACTTTAACCCTTGACCTTTCTTTGATATGTCCAATAACCACTTGTTAAATTTAAGCATAAGCAAACAATACAAACCGTTAACAGCAGGGATATCAGTTGAAGCACTTGGTGCAAAGGCGGATGCAGGAACAGCAGCCCTGTTGACTGGACATATGCCGCACGAGGCAAAACCACTCCGGATGTTAGCTTCTGTGAACGAACACTGCCAAGCTTTCATCAGCAGTGACGGGAAACTGAGAATTGTATCACTCATTATGCGAAGAAAGTCTCAAAATAGATAAGTTTAACAATTCCTTGGATCCTCTAGATGATTTTACTTCTTCTCTTCTCGACATCTCTAACAAAAGTATACCGAAAACCTCGACAAATCCAAAGAAAAGCAAGCCATGATGAATGCAAAGATGCCATAAAACAGCGCAAGCAAGCATTATCAATGTTCTGCAGATATCCAACAAAGGAGAATTTGAATAACGTTAAGAATTTCAGAGCGAAGGCTTGTCGAACAACAAAGGCCTCCAAACGCAATTTTGGAAATCATACGTTTCGAATTTAAATCATAAAACTCCAATTAAAAAGGTTACTTTAACGAGTAGGTTGGGGCTTGACGATATGTCTTTGGCTTGGCCCGCCGTGGTTCAACTATTGGTTTTCATTTACTCTGGCATACAGTAGAATTAGCCATGAGTACTCGTCTTTGTTTATTATAGTGATTAATTTGATTTTTGTGTTTTCGCTTTGATGCATTGACTGAGTTGGGAGCCTTTATGCGAACCGAATTTTTATGTGTTTCTGTATTAAGAGTAGCATCGGGACCCAGGGTGAAGTTAGCAAGCTGTACAAATGCTTTATACCCCCGGTGGTTTACTCTACTGACCGTTCTAAGGCGGTGGTCCCGGTGTTCGTCTTACTCTTTGTTGCATTGTGGTTTATTCTACGAGGCGATTTGTTGTATGTCTTCCCATGTGTCATTTTGTTGTTGTGTTTTTTAGTCCTTTTAGTATTGCGATTACCTCGCTTGGGGAAAGAGAGAGCTAATCTTAGTGCTTTTCGTACGTTTGTTCGATTTGTACTTGTTTGGATTTGTCGGTTTCCTCTTCCTCTTGGGGTCTGGGAGGGGCTGCGGTTTGTGATTGTGGCACTCCCTTGACTTTCTCTTACCTTTTTTTGGGACATGATACGAAAAATATCTGGTAAATCAAAATCAACCAGTTTCACCCACTTAAACACAAAACGTGGAACAAAGGCCACATCAAAGGAAGAGATAGCTAATACACTTGGCGAAGCTTTTTTTTTTTGATAATTCCTCATCTCGGAATTATTCAGAGACGTTTCAAAACATAAAAAAAAAAAAACAAGAAGAAAAGATCAAACTTAATTTCAGCTCTTCAAATACTGAAGAATATAACAGTCTGTTTAACATAACAGAACTTAAAGATGCTATCGCAGTATCAAAAGATACAGCTACAGGCCCAGATGACATCCATTATCAGATGCTTAAACACCTTCCAGAAACCGCCCTTGACACACTTTTACATATTTTCAACGGTATATTGACAACAGGAGTTTTTCCAGAAAGTTGGCGTTTGGCCACAATCATACCTGTTCCCAAACCAGGGAAAGACCATGCAGAACCAGCAAACTACAGACCAATAGCGCTAACAAGTTGCCTTTGCAAAACACTAGAGAGAATGATAAACAAACGACCTGTTTGGTACTTAGAATCTAACAATCTTATAACAAAGTTTCAGTCGGGATTCCGTAGTACCAATGATAATTTAGTTAGACTGGAAACTTTGATGCTTTTATCAAACGAGAGCATGTAGTCGCTGTATTTTTCGATTTGGAAAAAGCCTGCGATAGTACTTGGCGATATGGAATTTCGAAAGACCTATACAACTTTGGTCTGAGAGGAAGACTACCAAACTTTATTAAAAGTTTTCTTAGTGATCGCACTATACAAGTGCGTGAAGGATCGACCCTCTCTGACCTCTATGATGAAGAGTAGGGCGTTCCTCAAGGATACTTTCAACCACTGTATTCAACGTGAAATTAAACGATATTATAAACTGTCTGGATTACAAGACAGATGGTTCTTTGTACGTTGATGATTTCTGTATATGTTTTCGCTCGAAAAATATGCGCACAATACACATCTACAGCAATGTCTAAATAGAATTGAAGACTGGGCATCAAGAAATGGCTTCAAATTTTCCAAATCGAAAACTCAGTGCGTTCATTTCTGTCAAGAACGGAAAATACACAATGATCCAGCACTCTACATATATGGATCTCAAATACCAGTTGCAGCTGAATCAAAATTTTTTGGGGTTATATTTGATAGAAAACTCTCCTTCATACCCCATATAAAATACGTGAAAGCGAAATGTTTAAAGGCCTTAAACCTTTTAAAAGTTTTATCTCACACAAGTTGGGGTGCGGACAGAACAACTCTTCTTCACCTGTATCGTTCTTTAATTCGATCAAAACTTGATTATGGGTCCATCTACTAGAAAATCTTATCTGCAGATGTTAGACACTGTACATAATCAAGGACTTCGTTTGGCATTGGGAGCTTTTCGTACATTTCCAGTATCGAGTCTTAACGTGGAAGCAGATGAGCCATCGTTATGGCTACGCAGAGAAAAATTGTCTCTTCAGTATGCCATCAGACTTGCTGCTGACCCTTCTAACCCTGCTTTTGGAGTCACATTTCCACTACAATTCCAGGAATATTATGAGAGAAAACCTACCGCAATTAAATCCTTCGGCCTTCGTATAGCACCACTTTTAGAATCTGCTAATATTAACACTAAAAACCTCCAAAAACACTCTTTTTCTGATATTCCATCCTGGTGCATTACTAAACCATCCATTCTTTTCGATTTACACAACAGTATAAGGTCACTTTCTGATTCACATCTCATAAAACAAAACTTCCAAGAATTACAGTCGAGACTTTCAGATTATCAACACATCTACACTGATGGCTCAAAAGTTGAAGATAAGGTTGGCTGTGCGTATATATCGGGCAGCCACCATGAAAAGATCCGTCTTCCTGATGGCTCATCTATTTTCACTGCTGAATCCAAGGCTATTGATATGGCTTTGGATTGCGTTATGAATAATTCTTTAGATAACAAATTCGTTATTTTCTCCGACTCCCTTTCTGTTTTGAAATCTCTAAACCACACATCTTCAAAAAATCCCAAAATTCAAAACTTGATAGAAAAACATCACGAGCTATCGAAAACTAAGGAAATTTTGCTCTGTTGGCTCCCCAGCCATGTTGGCATAAAAGGTAACGAGGCTGCCGATGTAAAAGCAAAGGCCTCACTCGATCTAGAAATTTCGAATTTTAAACTTCCATGTACAGATTTTAAACCTTTTGTCAACAGGTACATGCTATCCAAATGGCAGCTGTCATGGGACAGAGCGACATTCAATAAACTACATGAAATAAAACCGGTTGTTGGTAAAAATACCATTTATCGATCATTAAGGCGAGAAGAAGTTGTTCTTACTTGTCTACGTATAGGTCATACTAGACTCACACATTCTTATCTACTCAAACGAGAAGATCAACCATTTTGTATCAGCTGTAGTGAACCTTCTACGGTGAAACACTTTCTGGTCGGTTGCATTGAATTCTCTCATGTGCGCCGTCAATTTTTCCAAACAAATGATCTGAGATACTTATTTGAAAATGTACCGGCTGATAACATACTTATGTTTTTAAAACACATCAATCTTTTTAACAAAATATAACTGCTTTAATTTTTAAATTCGTTCTAGTTTTACATTTTATGCATATATGACTTCATTATAACCGTTTCATTACAGAACCATGTTAGTTCACCATTTTGACGCAAATGACCCTCACGGGATGATGCGTCGTTAAACCTGAACTCATCATCATTAAAATCAACTGAAAATGAAACAAAAGCGGACCAAAGGAAAGAAAAGAAGAGGACATGGTTCAGAAGTCATTGGGATATTGCAAAGTTACAAATACAAAACCGTGTCTGACCTTTATGATCAAGAACAGTGTGTTCCTCAAGTATATTCAACCACGTTATGCAACGTGAAATTAAACGACATTATAAATTGTCTGGATTACAAGATAGATAATTCTTTGTACGTTGATTATTTCTGTATATGTTTTTTTTTTTTTTTTTTTTTTTTTTTTTTTCCGCACAATAGAAAGACGTCTACAACAGTGTCAATAGTGAATAGAATTGAAGACTGGGCAACTAGAAACGGTTTCAAATTTTCCAAGTCGAAAAGTCAGTGCGTTCATTTCTGTCATCAACAGAAAAAAAAAAAAACAACAAAAAAAACACTGAACCTCCGGGGCTTCTTTTATGATGAGATGCACGAGCTGCGGACTCTAATCTTACTGACACAGTTTGACTAATGGCCCTCTCAGCTTACCGTTAATATTTACTTTCCAGCTCAGAGTGAGATCTTCTTTGCTTTGCTGAGTATTTGTGTGATCTAAAAAGGCGCGATATACAGAAAATAGGAAGCGAAAATGTTCATTTTCAACATTCAGATCGTTTTCTTATGATTGGCACGCGATTCTGTTGTGGATACAGTCGGGTATCTGTGCAGAGAGTGTTTCATTTCTTTCTATGCTCTTACGTTGCTGCTCATAGTAGCGTGCGTAACTTGATACATATGACTCGAGTCCTTTTTCAGTTAATGATCTGAGCCTTCTGTCGCGTTCGGTTGGCCGATCAGAATCAGTGTCTTCCTGAGTCAAGTTAGTTTTGGTGTCAGTTGCCGACATCGCAGTGTGTCAAATTTGAAATAAACTGATATAATATAAGACGGGGCCTCAGCTCAAATTTACCAGAACGGTGAATTCATTGTACAATACAGACATGTAATTTCAAGCTAATGAAAACATGCAAAGAAATTCTTGGTTTCAACTGTGATAGTTCATGCCTGTCAAACAAGTGAATCACTGGTTTGAGGTAAGTCTATAATGCTTATGATGTCTATAAATTAACTCCTAAAAAAGAAAAAAAAAAACAGTCTGGTTTGAGTAAAATCAACACACTTGTCATACAGTCCTGTATCTCTACAATCTCTGACACAATCACTATTATCACAGAATGGATAGTTCAAATAAAGATACGAGGGTGGGTCAATAAGTAACCAGCCTATCCCATTTCTGATTGACCGAGACGGTCACGATTTTCATGCTTTGTTTCAATATGTTTTATACATGGATACAAAATTGCACGCGTATCGAGTCATTCTTTAATAAGATATTGAATGTCAAACATGGCTAGTGATGCAAAGGCATGCTTTTCATCTAAAGTTGAGTACGGTGCTGTAATTCGGTACTTGTATTTAAAAGGTAAAACAGGTAAGGAAATACACGGCGAGTTTATGGGTCTTCTGCACCATCTTATGCTCAGGTTAAATTCTGGTTAGGGGAATTCAAACGCGGTAGAACGTCTTTAGAAGATGAAGCCAGGTCTGGACTCCCACTGGATGCCACCGACGAAGAAATGTATAAGAAAGTTCGGGATCTGGTATACTCTGATAGGCGAATTCAGGTGGAAGAAATAGCGCAGGCATTAGGCATTTCACATGGTAGCGTTTCAACAATCTTACATGATCGTTTAGTATGCGCAAGCTAACAGCCCGTTGGGTCCCAATCCCTTAGCGATGAGCAAATGGCAACCAGAGCATCAGTATGCAGCGCCTTGTTTAAGCGTTTTAGGTCAAAAGATGATTTTCTTCTGCGTCTGGTGACTAGATGAGACTTGGGTTCATTATTATGAACCAGAGAATAAAGCTCAGAGTCGTCAGTGGGTAGGGCCTTGGTCCCCGAGGCCAAAAAAAAATCAGGACGCAACCATCTGCTGGCAAGGTGACGGCCACAGTATTTGGGACGCAAAAGGCGTTATTATATTGGACTTTTTAGCCAAGAGAAGTACAATAACTGGAGTGTACTATGCAAACTTGTTAGACCAGCTGAGAACCGCCATCCGTGAAAAACGCCGAGGTAAACTCTCTAAAAGTGTTTTGCTGCAACAGGACAACGCGAGAGTCCACACTTGCAAAGTTGCAATGGATGCTGTAGAGCGAAACGGGTATGAATTAATACCACATCCTGCCTATTCGCCGGACCTAGCTTCTAGCGACTTCTTCCTATTTCCAAACTTGAAAAAGGATATCCGTGGACTTCATTGCCGGTCTGATGAAGAAGTCGTGACGGCAGTTGAGGAGTGGGTCAATGGAAGGGACCCTGACTTTTTCAGTTCTGGGCTGATGGCACTTGAACACCGTTGGTCTAAGTGCATCACACAAGAGGGCAAATACATCGAAAAAGAAGAGGTGGATCTCAACCGGAAATAAGTTAGGCTGGTTACTTATTGACTCACTCTCGTAACTGACATCCATGCTGTGCTGATACTAATGAGTGAAAATCTCCCATGAAAGTGAATCTTGAAATATGTTCCTTGTATCGAACTTTCAGTCCCGATAATCTTTACTGTATCTGGAGTAGGCGATTAACTTGAGCTGACAACTGACGATACCATTTTGTAACCTCATAGTAGTTCCAAACTTGATGCTGTTGTCCTCGATTAGCCGCGTTGACATATGTATGCCAGTGTTTTTACTATGTTGCCTCATACAGGATTAGCACACAGCAAACCCATAACTCATGTCACCCGTAAAAACAGAAAGTAATTAAGTCTGGTTTGTTGTTTATTCCGTCGTAATGACGTCTATCAGGTTTATGCGGTAAAAGCTGCAAGACACAAAAAAGGTGATTTTACTAAAAAGGTCCTCACCAACAAATGACATTCTGTAAAACTTGCTTAAACCTCAACAAGATATCAAGAATAAAAGACACAAATGGGCTTCCATATATTTAGATTTAAGGAAATGGGAGTTTTAGAAGAACAAAGGTTTTATTGAGAAAATAAATTAATGATAAGCCCATTGAGGCAAGGACTGGACAAAGGTAGATTTTCATCCTCGGTGGCGCAGTTGGATGCGCGTCCGACTGGAGACCAGGAGGTCGCGGGTTCGACCCCCGCCGACGTCGGCAACATTCTTTCGTGGAGATTGATCATGAAATATTTTCTACGGTCATTCTCTCCCTTCCGCTGATTCAAGAAGGGCAGTTGTCAGTTTCTGGCGAAAGAATGTGCACAATACTGGTTAACCGCTTGGAGGACTAAGCCTGCCCAGTAAACGTGTGGTTAGGTAAACTGACCGCGCTCGACATGACCGCATTGGGTTGACTGGGCCGTAAAACCTCAACACAACATCATCCACGTCCACCTTATTTGCAAGTTCCGATGAAAACTTAATGACTTATGCTGATGAAAAAGTCAAACAGTGGCTTTTATAGCAATCAAGATTAGTGATCCGACCTGGCCACTTTTCGAACTCGTTCGAGATTTAATCCATGTACAGCGGGCCCCGTAGCCTGGTGGATTGGAGAGTGGACTCTTAATCCATTAGGCTTCTCACCGCTGTGGCTCGGATTACATGTAGGAAAGCCATGTTCTGCTTACGGATGGTCAGGTGGTTTTTCCCGGGTTCTCCGGTTTTCGCCCACCTTTGATGAACGATCGGCTCGATATAAGTGAAATATTTTTGAAAGGGCCGTACCGTACCCACCCCCCCCCACCCCCCCCCCTCCCCCCCCCCCCCCAAAAAAAAAATAAAAAAAAAAAAAAAAACATGTTCACCTTACCTGCAAGTTTCAGGAACATTCAATCAAAACTGAAGGAGTTATAGTGATGACAAGGATTTTCCCATTGAAGTCTGGGACCTTTTCATTGAATTTCCGTGAAAAGCTTATGTCATCGATGCCCGGCTAGAGGCATACTACAGATAAGAAATGATTGAGGGAAGCCTACAGACTGGAGATATAACTGGTCAAGTGTGTGGACGGATACCATCCTATATGCTCCCTTGGTACCTTCGGCCCAAAGCTAAAAATTAATGTACCAGTAGTTTTCTTCACCGTTCAATTTTCTCATCTCGAGCTCTATAACCATACAGCTACTGCTTACTTATAGGTATAGACTTCAGAGCAGAAATGTATAGTCGTGGTTTTCCATCAATTTCTAATTTTCTCATTTTACAGTTTGCCCACCTTGATGGTGAATCATTCACCATTCTTGCAATGGAGACATTGTTTGAAGTATCAGTGCTGAAATGACATCTTCTCTCAGTGAAAATGGTATTTTGCAAAAGGTGACATTAACCATATTTATTCTAATAAACAGCTGTCACGTCCCTGTTTTATCTTGAATATATTTTTGTATGTACATATTATAAAAAGAAGTTTGTTTCGATTTTTATTAACCAGGTTGGATTATTGCATTTGTAACTGGAGCGCTGATTATGATGACTGTTTTACCTTTTAAGCGAGTAGGTACACTTCAGCTTTCAAGTTACGGTATTACGGTAATCTCGAGATAGTTATGCTGAGGGTGTATTTGATTATTTACGTCTATATACTTGAGCGGTTACCGGAACATTGTATATTCCGAGTGAACCTAGGTTCGGTGATCAATATCTTCACTGTTCTGGAATTGATTTTTGTCTCAAGGCTATCTTTTGAAAGGGGAGACAATTTTCTGTCGTAATTTTGCAGTTTTGTAGCGTTCCGAGAGAAAAATGTTTTTTACTTCATAGTTTGAGCAGTCGCTGTGTAAAATTTTGCACCTTTCGGACAATCGAACAGGTTATTTTAAATCTTGACTATCACGGTATTCTTGTGAATATTATTTTTAGATCTTGAATATCACGGGTTTCTTGTGGACACATTACTATAAAAGTTCCCTGGGTAGATAGAACGACACACACTACAATATTTTTCATTGAAGACTGATCATTGCCTACCTTTCTATTATGTTATGATGTTGTGCTGTATCTCGGGGATCAGACCATGGTAAGTCAATAATTTATTTAATTTTATTCTTGCAATATTCTTGCTCGTCTTTACCGCAGCTAAGATTCGAGTAGGTAAATTTATTACTTTACTACGTTGCGATTTGATGTATCATTCGTACTTACAAACCCAGGCATAATATGTAGATAGACCCTGATCAGATGTGTACACTTTGGTTATATGTGTAGACCCTGATCAGACGAATAAGCCGTGTCGGGTGTGTAAACTATAACCAGATATGGAAATTAAATTTGGTTGATTCTATAGATCCTGGTCAGTCTGGTGAGTCTGATACGTTCTGTAGACCCTGATCAGAATGCAAACATTAATATTCTTACTTGAATAGAGAGATAAATGGATCGGCGCAATGATAGCACTAGCATATTTTAACATAACATATTCTAATCTGACATGGATATTATTTGTTACGATCACCAGACATATACGCTTGCCCTTCTATTCTACATTAGGCGTTATGTTAACTGCACACACAAGGCATATACGCTTGAATGTACGACACAGTTAGCCATACACATTCAGTAATTAACACAATTGTGTTTGTATGTACTCAGAAGACTTATATGTATTTGCATCACAAATGACACATATCATATTTACCTTAAACACATGTACAGAGGTCCCTTTTTATTTTGATTACACATAAGTCTGTTCACTAGAATATTGTACTGTAAAATGGCTCAAACAGCAAGGAGTCATTTTTGAGGCTATGACGATGGCATGTTGATATTGTACCCAATGATTACGTGGGGACGATGTGTGATAGTGTAATCATTGTGGTATAATGGTAGTTATAATTTATTGTAGCCTTTAGCGTTCTAAAGGGATTCTTACAGTGGAAGACGCATTGGGTTCTTTCTGTAAGAATGTGTAATCGTCGAGACGCCATTCCTCCGATTAATGTAGAATTTGGTATGTTCGTCAGTTATATTCTGACTGTGTGTCTGCCTGTGTTGGATATATGTACAATATTATATGTCATTAACAGCGTCCCTGTGGTTTTAGGATCTGAATTTGCTATATAATAATCAATTGCAACGGACTTGTTGAATTACAACATTTGGCGTACACACTGTATACCTAGTGGAAATTAATAAGGCAATATCTTGTAATGTTTGATATCCAGATTTCCAGATTTCTAGGACATGATACTTATTTTCAGGTCCCGTATATGTATCTGTTTCCGTCACTGTGTTTGTATCCTGTTATCATCATGATTTGACAACTACAACTTTTCCGGGAAGTTCCGTTCTTCAAAGTTGTATACAATCAAGTACCAGTGGTACCCGGTAGATGACATGGAGGATACATTCGTTGACATCGTCAGTGACTCTAAGATACGGGATTAATTTCAGTTTTATAGCATATTTAATTATGAAGCTGCCAGTATTTCAGAAATCTTGAACATTACTTTATAGTTTTTTTTTTGTTTTTTTTTTTTCTAAATACATGCTTGTTTTTATTTACAAAGTGTTTATTCTCTGATTGCTTGTGATTGCGTCCTAGTCCATCCTCACCGGCCCAACGCTCGTCCGTTCACGTGACAACAGAACAGGGTCACTTCATATACGATAAATCGCGGGCTTTTCAAACAAAATTTTGACAAAACATATGACATTTTTAATGTCCTGACACCAATTTTGTTACCATTTTGGTATTTTGGTCAGCCTTTCTGCATAAAGAAAGAAAGTCATTAGTTATGAGATATATATATATACATTGAATTCAAAGTTCTTTTTATGGATTTTAAACCCTTTTATCAACAGGTGCATCTTAAAATGTCATGGGACGGAGTGACATACAATCTACTTCATGATATTATTATTTAATTATTGGAAAATGTAATGGGGTTTACCGTTAACCGGCTTTGGTTACTTCCGTTCTGGTTCGAAATGTCAGTAAAGAAACTAGTAGACCAAATGTTAAAATTTACCTTTTTTTCAGGGCTCGCCCCATAGCCATCCGATGCTTATTTCAGGTGGGACATTGCTGGAAAAATCGCGGGAATGACGCAATGGTACGGCATAGGCACAACACTGTTGGAGAGATGCCTATCTTATAACATTTGCCCCAAAGACACAGTTTTTAATAAACATAACTATATACCGAAATTGTTATCTTTACCAGAAGGTATTACGAGGGAGAGTCAATAAAAAAAAAAAAAAAAAAACAGCCTAACTTATTTCTGGGTGAGATCGATCTCTTCTTTTTCGATGTAATTCCCTCTAGAATGATGGACCAACGGTGTTCCAGTGCAATCAGCCCAGAACTGAAGAAGCCAGGTCCTTGTCTCTGACCCACTCCTCAACTGCCGCCACGACTTCTTCGTTGGATCGGAAATGACGTCCACGGATATCCTTTTTCAAGTTTGGGAATAGGAAATAGCAACTAGGAGCTAAGTCCGGAGAATAGGCGGGGTGCATTATTAGCTCGTACTCATTCCGCTCAACAGCATCCATTGCAATTTTACAAGTGTGGACTCGCATTGTGCTGTTGGAGCAGAATCCCTTTGGAGAGTTTACCTCGGCGTTTTTCACGGATCACAATTCTCAGTTAGTCGAGCAAATTTGCATAATACGCACCTGATATTGCACATTTCTTTGCTAGAAAGTCCAACATAATAACGCGTTGTGCATCCCAAAATGCAGTTGCCATCACCTTGCCAGCAGAGGGTTGCGTTTTGAACATTTGGCCTCGGAGACCCCGGCCCTACACTCTGGCGACTTTTAATGGACCCAGGTCTCTTCTATAGTCACCAGACGTGAAAGGAAATCATCTTCCTTTGACCTAAACCGCTTCAACAATGCGCTGTATACTGATGCTCTAGTTGACATTTCCTCGTCGCTAAGGTATTTTGGGACCTAACGGGCTGTTAGCTTGTGCATACCCAAGCGATCATGTAGTTGTTGAAACGCTACTATGTTAAATGTGTAATGCATTCGCTATTTCTTCCACCTTAATTCGCCTATCAGAGTACATCAGATCCCGTACTTTGTTACACATTTCTTCATCGGTGGCATCTGATGGGCCTCCAGACCTGGTTTCTAAAGACGTTCTACTGCGTTTGAATTCCCCAACCCAGAATTTAACTTGTGCATACGATGGTGCAGAAGACCCATAAACATTGGTCGACTCGCAATGTATTTCTTGACCTGTTTTCCCTTTCAAATACAAGTACCGAATTACAGCAAGATACTCAACTTTTGACGAAAAGCTTACTTTTGCATCGCTTGTCATGTTTGACATTCAATATCTTATGAGTGAATGACACGATAAGGGTGCAATTTTGCCCTCAGGCTTGAAACAAGTATTGAAACAAGGCATGAAAATCTCGGGTGTCTCGGTTGGAAATGGGATAGGCTGGTTACTTATTGACGCCCTCGTAAAAATCTCAGCAAAAAAAAAATGTGGGTTCGACACCCCCCGCCCCCCCCCCCCCCGCCCCCCCGTCGGGTCGGCAACACTTCTGTCGTAGAGATTTGATCATGATATGTTTTCTACGGTCATTCTGTCCCGTCCAAAAATGTGTACAATACTGGTTAACCGCTTAGAGGACTAAACCTTGCCAGTAAAAGTATAGGTAGGTAAATTGACCGCACTTCACATGACCCAACTGGATTGACTGTGCCGTAAATCTTCAGCACAAACAGTAACAGTAGAAGTTGTTGTTTCTGTAGTAGTAGTAGTAGTAGTAGTAGTAGTAGTAGTAGTAGTAGTAGTGGAAGTGGAAGTTGTAGAAGTAGTAGTAGAAATTGTAATCGAAGTAGTAGTGATATTAGTAATTTGTGAGCGATCAGTAGCCATATATTTAGTGGTGCTTGTAATCTTCATACTGGTAGTAGTATTATGGCAGCCGTGTATGATAGTAGAAGTAGTAGTAATAATATAAGTTGTTGCTACAGAAGTAGAAACTTTATTACTGATCAGTAGTCTTAGATTTTGTATTGCTTGTAATTATCATAAATATGCTAGTAATGTTATAGCAGTGGTGGTAGTAAAATAGAAAGGAAGGCAATAATCAGAAAACATACCTATATAATTTAGACCCCCTTGAACCCCACTTTTATACAATCTTATTTCTGCTCAAAACATAGATTGTGGGTACTCGTTAGAACCGCCTCGGTGAGGCGGTTCTAACGAGTACCCACAATCTATGTATTGAGCAGAAAAATGAAAAAATATCAGATTTTTGTCTGAAAATTTTCAGTTTTTTGGTGGTGAGATGTTCAATATATTTGAATAGGCGTGTTTCCGTAATGGATCAGAAAAGTAGTACCACAATCTCTTTAGAACACTATTGCTGGGGTCCAAAGCATGAACTGTGTTAGTTAAACGGCTGTGATTTCCTAAACAAAATGTAAAGATTATATTGAAAATTGACCCTTTAAAGACATTTTTTCTATATAATTTGTTATTTCTAGGACTCATTTCCGAACGTGTTATACTAGAAGCTGTTCATAAAAAAAAGTTTTATAAAAATAAGGTTCTGTTGTATAGTATAGTGCTCGGGGGATAATTAGACAGTAGCGTTACTCAGCTACCACTCTACCTGGGTAAAGCAGCTTTTGTTTGAATTATCGGGAAAACGTTACAAACAATTTTATGTAGTACACAATAGTATTGCTATAAGTGTGGTTTAGTTTAGTATGTTGCAATAGCGCAATTGCTAGAGCTTTCTGGACGAACGGTTAGATGATTGTTTTCTGCATGAGTCCTAGCAGCACCTAGTCTTTTTTTTTTTTTTTTTTTTTGATAATGTTACTTCGCTTATGGTCCTTGTATGTTACATATATTACATGTGATTTTAAATACATATTATTATGACACTGTGGACATATTTACACAAAGAACATGCTTCCAGCGTTCTTGTCTCCATATATATTTGCACGGATTTTCAGCACGTGGTTAAAGCACTTTTTCAGCTAGCCAACTTCACCCTGGGACCCGATGCTACTCTTAATACAGAAATGCATAAAAAATCGGTTCGCTTAAAGGCTCCCAACTCAGTCCATGCATCAAAGCGAAAACATAAAAGTCAAATTAATCACTTTAATAAACAGAGACGAGTACTCATGGTTAATTCAGCAGTATGCCAGAGTAAATGAAAACCAATAATTGAACCACGGCGGGCCAAGCCAAAGACATTTAGTCAAGCCCCAACCCCCTGGTTAAAGTTTTACGAAGAGGTCGTCACTGAGTCTGAGGCCCGAACCGCTGTTGTGAAATTAAAGAATGAAGCATAGCCATCAACAATGATTTGGTTGACAACTAGGCATGAAATCTGCCGCATAATATCCAGGTTTGTGCAGTTGAAGAATTTGTTGTGGAACAGTTGAATGAATTTGGGAAGCGACTTAACAATGTAGAGCGGTAGAACAAATAATTGAAAAGGAGGGTACAAGAGATTGAGGATGAAATTGTAGTTTTGAGAAAAGGTTTGTGGAGCTGAAGCCAGACCTGGATGTCAGTGGTAGAAGTAGGTCCACTTCTACCCCTAAGATTTTCACTTTAATAAGCAAACAAAAAGTGATCGGTCCTGGATGTCGCGAAGTGTGCGAATATTTTTGTATAATTAACACACTATTTTTTCATACTTACTGTTTATCACAATTATAGTTGTGGTGCTTTATCGAAACGTCTCGCTGAGGCGATTCAAATGAATGCCACAAACATAATTTGCTTTGGTGTGTTAATAAGTAAAATTCAGGATATTCGTCGCTTCGATATTTGCCGCTCCCTGGCTACGCCGCTGGCGTATTTGATATGCACGTGAAACTAGTGGCTGCGTCGGAGGTGCACTTGACGCTTGTGGCTCCGTCGGAACTTCATTATTTTAACGTTTTATCCAACTTTTTCCATGACTTCCGTGGAACCTGTTTGCTATATAAGCTCTTAAAATTTTGAATAAAGCAGGGCTGCTTACCATAATAAAGGACAGAGTTTAAAAGTTTTCGTGTTGTATTAAAATATAAATTCCGTTGTTGTGGAGAATTAAATAGGAAAACGATCTCCACGACATCGTTTGGCGCCGGAACCCGGGAATAAAGAAACAAAAGGTTAGTCAAATCTATTTACAATCTGTTACTTGGATAGTTTGCATTAGTGGCATGCAAACTAAACAATGGCGTCAAATGTACCTTATCTGAAAGGTGTACGAACCAGATATATTAACACGTTGAAAAAAGAAACGGAGAACGGTTTGGACCTCCTTTCTGTTGATGTAGGACTTGTAGATGAAACGGAATTGATATTTAAGATCAGCAGTTGTGTAGAGAGATTGCAGTTATATTGTGATAAGGTTGAGAATCAAACGGAAAACTGGCTGAGGCGGTTGGTGATTCTGACGCAGAATTGACTGTTGTGATTATCGGTGAAAATGAGTCGATCTGTGATAAAGCTTTTAAATGTGTTTTAAACCTTAAGCAGTTTTTAGTAAGTTTTAGTAAAGCAAAAGAGAAAGAAACTGAAATAAAAGAGAAGTCTAGTTTAGATCAAATTGTTGAGTTACAGAAACAAATGAACGAAATTGTGGTAAATCAAATGAAACAGCAGCATGAGTTTCTTGAGAAGCAAGAAATGAAAGAAAAGGAGATTGGCGCAACAGTGAAGTTACCAAAGTTAGATATGATTCCTTTTTCCGGTGATAAGCTCAGGTAGTCTGAATTTTGGGATGCGTTTGAAAATGCAGTTCATAATAATAAGAGATTGTCAAATATAGAAAAATTCAATTATCTGAAAAATAAACTAAGTGGTGAAGCTAAGAGCGCTGTGCTGGGATTGACCTTATCAAAGGAAAACTACCAAGTTGCCATTGGCATTTTGAAAGAGAGGTTTGGGAATGAGCAGGAAGTAATTGACCTTCACTATAACCAAATGATAAATTTGCTACCTGCTACTAACACGACACATAGTTTAAGAGGGTTACTTGATAACATAGAGAAACACCTTCGTAGTCTTGAAGTTTTGAAACAGAATATTAATCAAGATGCTTTTGTATCAATGATTCGTGCTAAATTACCGGCGGAGGTACTCCTTCAACTGGAAATACTTAACGGAGCTAAAAATAAATGGACGGTAGACACCTTACGAAACAGACTTCGTGAATATATAACTGCTCGTGAGCATTCGGAGTCGAAAAGTATATCGACTAATTCAGTGTTCAAGAAGTACACCCAACCTCATAAAGAAATCAGACAAAGGTCTAGTCCTATTGTGCATAGAGACCATAAGAAAAACATTACACGTTCTGACAGGAGAACGTTCAGTCCTTTAACGGTAAGTAAACAATCTTCAACGATATCAGGCTCCGCAGAGGCACTAGTTGTAAACACGAAGCAAAGTACTACTGGAAGATTCTATGATCAGTGTAGATATTGCAATGATCGACATTGGAGTGATGAATGCAAAAGGTATTCAACTATACAAGAGAGGAAGAAACAGCTCAAGGACAGTTGTTTCAAATGTTTAAAAGTAGATCATCTGTCAAAGGATTGTAAAAAGAACAAAACATGTGTTTACTGCGGTGAGGTAAATGCGCACCATCGGAGTTTGTGTCCAAGGAAATTTAAGTTAAAACCATCAAGTGCTAATTTATCAGAAGAATTCACGACAATATCGGAGGAAAAAGCAAGTGCTGAAGAAAATGTGCTGATTTCTTCAGGTGAAATGGTGTTAATGCAAACAGCTAAGTCAGAAGTTAAGAACCCCACTAATGCTAAAAGTAATATTGTGCGCATTCTTCTTGATTCAGGATCGCAAAGGACATACATTACTGAGGAATTAGCAAACAAATTGCAACTTGCTAAAAACAAAGAAGAAATGATTAAGCTAGTCACATTTGGAAGTGAGAAACCCCAGATCATTAAGACAGTTCAAACCAAATTAAGCCTGAAGTTAAAAAATGGTCAATATCTGGAGATCAGTGCGAATATCGTTCCAGTCATTAGTGGTATAGTGCAGAGAAAAGCGATGAAATTCTGTTTATCAGAAAATATAGATCATCTGGTATCAAGTTTAGAATTAGCTGATAGTATACCAAGAGAATCGGAATCTTCTTCAGTAGAACTGTTAATCGGAAATGATTACTATCTGGATATTATTCTTTCACAGAAGATTGAAGTTCAGCCTGGACTTTACCTCCTCGCATCAAAGCTTGGATGGATTCTCACTGACCGTACAAGTGAACCTGATTCTACCAGGGAAGAAACAAGTATGCTTATTATTACCTACGGAAATAACTTAACAGAGACAGGAGTTTTCTCATACATAGATTATGTAACTCCTAAAAAACCAGATCCGGAAGATTTTTGGAATGTGGAAGCTATTGGAATCCTTGATAAATCAAATTCTACAAATGATGAAATGGTGAAGTAACATTTCAAAGAGACTCTAAAATTTGAAGATGGGCGATATCAGGTGAAATGGCCGTGGAAGGATGACAACCCGGACTTGCCGGTTAACCGTGAACTCGCACTAGGCCGTTTGAAATCGAATGTGTTAAGGATGAAGAATAAACCAGAGTTGATTAAATCGTATGACTCCATAATTCAAGAACGGCTGGATAAGGGTGTCATTGAAAAGGTGGAGGAAATATACGCTCAGGGTCCCAAACATTACCTTCCACACCACGCAGTCATTAATCCCTTCAAGCCAACAACCAAGCTTCGAATAGTTTATGATGCATCAGCTAAATCAAGAAAGGACAATTTGAGCCTGAACGAATGTTTATACAGAGGTCCCGTTCTGTTGTACGATCTGTGTGGTATACTTATGCGATTCAGGTTATATAATATAGCTATAGTAGCCGACATAGAAAAAGCGTTTCTTCACATAGGCTTACAGCAGGGTGAAAGAGACGTGACCAGATTCCTCTGGGTGAAAGATCGTGGACACATAAGATTTGATAATTCCAATATACATGAGTACCGCTTCTGTCGCGTATCCTTTGGTGTCATATCGAGTCCCTTTCTTCTAGGGGCAACAGTTGAAACACATTTAGAATTATATGGAAGTGAGGTTGCAATGAAACTGAAAGATGACATTTATGTTGATAATGTTATAACAGGAACAAACAGTATCGAGGACGCAGTTCATCTCTATCGTGAAGCAAAGTTAATATTCAGGAAAGCATCAATGAATCTCTGTGAGTGGGTTTCGAATCATTCTCAGGTAAAAAAGAGGACATGGCAATCTGTGAATCAACAAAAGTTCTTGGTCACACTTGGACAATTGAAAGTGATACAATTTCCTTGAAGAGATCAAATAGTCAATTAGAACAGACACAGCTAACAAAACGAAATGTGTTGAAAGAAATAGCGTCTGTTTTTGATCCACTGGGATTATTCTCACCGGTACTGTTCAGAGGAAAGTTATTTTTCCAAATGTCATGGAATAAGAGACTTGAAAGGGACGATGTAATATGCAGCGAAGATTTAGCGGTTTGGTTGACTATCAGTTCAGACTTGTCAAAACTACCGGGATGCAGCATAAAACGGAATATCGCTTTGATTCCAAGAAAGCAAGCCGTGATGTACAGTTCAGTGTGTTTCTGTGACGCTTCGGCATGTGCTTATGCAACTACTGGGTATTTGCATCAAAGTATTAATGATTCTGAATCAAAGGCTGACATAATCTTTTCTAAGACAAGACTTGCTCCGTTGAAGAATATGACCATACCTCGACTAGAACTGATGGCCGTTGTTATTGGTGTTAGATGTACTAAGTTTGTTAAAGATCAGTTAAAGCTTCCAATCAAAACCACGTATATATGGACCGATTCTCAGTGCGTTCTTAAGTGGATCAATTCGGACAAGGATTTATCTGTGTTTGTTAAAAACAGGGTCAAAGAGATCAAGAGTCACGACGGGATTGTGTTTGGATTTGTCACTTCTAGGGAAAACCCAGCGGACATTGCTTCCCGTGGAAGCAATATACAAACACTCGGAGAAAACCACTTATGGTGGCATTGGCTAAGATGGCTCAGTGGTACAGAATGGCCAGAGTCTACTGAAGAATTAGATGAAGAAACGAAACAAGATTATGAATCAGAGTTAAAGAAAGGAGAATCAGTCAAAGAAAGAACATTACTACAAATGCCTGATAATATTTCAGATATTTCTACATACTCCTCTAGTAGCTGTGCCCCCTTTGACATTGACTGTGACAGATATTCAACTGTAACCAAAGTTGTAAGAGTAACAGCTTACGTACATCGTTTCATAAAAATGATACGAAATCAATCAAGTGAAAACGGATAGCAATTCGAAGTACCTGACCAACAAAGAGCTTACTGAAGCTGAAAATCTGTGGCTGCTATACATACAAAGGAAACATTTTCCTGAAGTATTCACTGCAAATCACAAGTAACAAAACTAACAACCTGCAGAGACAGCTGGGTATTTACCTAAATAATGGTATTCTGAGGTGTAAAGGCAGGATAGAAAATGCAAACTTAAATGAAGCCACCAGACACCCGATTCTTTTGCCGAAAAATGACCGGTTCACACAGCTTATTATAGAGTGTATACGTATTTTTATTATCAGACAAGGGAAATGCAACTATACACAAATACTGTCATCACAGGACAGAGATTGAGGGGAAAAATCAAAACTACATAATTAAACTAAATAAATAAATTTACAGAAACAAACAAAGATTGAAAGAAATAATAAAAGTTTTAATTGTGACATATAAACAATTCACAGTAACAAACAAAAGTTCAAAGTAAAAAAAAAAATAATAATAATAATTACGACATATAAACGATAACACAAGAAAATTATATTAATGTATAAATAAATATATAAATAAATAAATTCCTTGAAAGAAACAATGATTGAAAGAAAGAAAGAACAACATTATTTACACAGTAGGAGATAAAAACAATTCTGATATCTGGACCAGTTCAATAATTATATTTCCTTCATGAAATACCAAATTATCTCAGTGTAAATAAATAAATAAGTAAATAAATATGTATTGTAGATATACATAACTTAGTTGTAAAAATATGGTCCAACAAGTATGCATGGCAAACAGTGTAAACCCTGATCAGACATCGCATTCTGATGTGTCTTATCTGGGTCTACACTGTTTACAAAGGCCTATCTGTCCCAATACTTAGGGTTAATATAGTAACAGATTATTATGATCTAAGTTTTGTTTTCATGTAAATAGGTAAATTGATTTTGATTCATCTGCAGAAATTAGTCAATATAAATTCAAATGACCAAAGGGAGTGCATATTTATGTTGTTTAATTTCTACATTTAAATTATAATTTTGTTTTCTTGTAAATATGTGCTAATATATCATTATGCTGTTAGTATGTTTTATATAAGCTCAGTACATTTACAAATATACATGATACAAAAAAAAATAAATAAAAAAATGCATCATCCACCTTGACAATTGTTTTCTGATGTCCTCTTAAATTTTTCATTAAATATTAATCCTTAAAGCGCCAATCACAACTGCAGCAGATTACTTTTTTTTTTCAGAGAAAACAAGTCTTGACATTTCATGTGAATAGTCTGCTTGGCAGATGATTCACATGAAATATCAAGACTTGTTTTCTCTGAAACTTTGAATAAAAAAAATAAATAAATAAAGAAAATTGAATGTTGTCTGCTACAAAATTTGCTTGGCGCTTTAAGGGTTAATTTGATGTCAGTTACTGATTTTGTTTGGATACCTCATTGTTAACATAATGATATTTAGGAATAGTTGACACTGAATCTCCGATTACCCATGTATTATTTATTATTTTATCGTCAGTATTGCAACATGCCGGTGAGAATATTATATACTGTTCTCTCATTTTTTTTTTTTTTTTTTTTTTTTTTTTTACTTTTCTTTTCCATTATTTGTTTCTAAGCCAATCCCATTTTTATCCTATTATTTGCTTTAAGATGTTTCCAAAGACTAAACTGAATAGAAAAAGAAAATTATATTTAGTTTCATACAATCTTAACACAGAAGAAAATTCAGTTATTCTGCTCTTCTATTTCCAAAGTGATAGGTGGAATCAGTAAAACTAAATAATTAAAAACAACGTTTTTAATTAAGGCATGTCATATAAATAATGAAATTTTATCAAAATTATTCACAAAGTCTGGTCTGCAAGGTACTTGGTCTGCAAAATGTCCCCTTTTGGTCCACTGCAGACCGGTCCATGGTCCACTGGTCTGCATGGTTTGGTCTGCAGATTATACCCAACCGAAAAGAGGATTGTACGTGATTCAAGTTTTCAATCCCGAATGATCCCGGATATGCTGAACGCTTAAAATTATCATATTTGCTCCGGCTTTGTTTTAAACATATTTTATTAATCTAGGGTTAAATTGTTAATATTAATAAACAAAACGTTGCATTAATTGCATTTGTGATGATAAAGGAAAGTTATTTAAGAAAAAAATCGATCCCACCTGCCTGCGACCCCAGATCATCCAGAAGTAGACATCAAAGAGGTTTTCTTTTAGAATGGAACAAATAGTTTTGAATAATACAACTTTTATTGTCTTACCATAACATGTTCAGACATCAAGGGCACCACTACCCATATATCGGACATTACATTTCGAACACCCCGGACATTTCAAAGTCTGAAATCGAATTCAAAGGAGTAAAAACAAAAACATTTTAATAATCTTTCCGAATGGAGCTTACATTTTCAAATGATACCAATTTTATTAAATTCTGACAAAAAGAAAAAGAAAAAGAAAAAAATGATATATTAAGGACAACGCTTCAGTACCTATACATCTCGGACATTCACCCAGAACATCCCGGACATTTCAAAGTCCGAAATCGACCTCAAAAGGGTAAGATTTGGAAAATATTTTAATAATCTTTTAGAATGGAGCTTAAAATTTCAAATCATATAGATTTTATTAAATTTTGACCACCAAAAATCGAAATATTTAGGACAACACACCAGAACCTATACATCCCGGACATTACATCCCGAATATCCCGGACATTTCAAAGTCCAAAATCGACCTCAAAGGGTAAAAACTTGGCAAAAAATTTTAACAATTTTAATGGAGTTTAAATTTTCAAATGAAATAAATAGTATTAAATTCTGACTACCAAAGTTGAGATAGCCTATTAAGGACAACGCACCACTACCAATACATCCCGGGCATTACATCCCGAACATCCCGGACATTTCAAAGTCCAAAATCGACCTCAAAGGGGTAAAATTGGAAAATATTTTAATATTCTTTTAGAATGGAAGTTGAGTTTTTGAATGATACAAATTCTATGAAATTTGGACTACCAAAAGCTGAGATATCAAGGACAACGCATCACTACCCATACGACCCGGACATTACATCCCGAACATCCCGGACATTTTAAAGTCCAAAATCGACCTCGTAGGGGTTAAAATTGGAAAATATCTTTTAATCATCATTGAGAATGGAGCTTAAATTTTCAAATGATACCAATTTTATTAAATTCTGACCACCACAAGTCGAGATATTAAGAGCAATGAACAACTACCCCATACATCCCGGACATTACATCCCGAACATCCCGGATATTAGTATACGCCGGTTCCCTGTACCATTTGTTCACCTATGTCGACCAATGGGCGTGCACGTTACAATGTTTACATTGACAGCAAACATGGCCGACATATATCATATTGCTTCTTAGAAGTATTGAAAAGATTTGCCCTTTTTTTTTCCTTTCTAAACTCAGATAAACAAATTTTTCTATTATTTACTACTTCTATTGTTTCGAACATTTGAAACAGTTCGTTTGTTTCTGTTACAATATATCTTCACTAAAAATTCGTACAGAAAAAAAAAAAATGTCAAGAGCTAGGTCTACTTTCACTTTCAGTTTCATTACTTCATTCACGGTGAATGTCAGAAGATATTTGGTTAGAGGTTGACTGCTAAAACAATCAACCTGATTTGATAGGGTTCATCTAGGTATCTACATTACAGAGCTTCAGAAAAGAGTGGGTATGAGGAAACTATTTCCTACTTCTCCACAAAAGCATATTACGTTGTACGCAGGTACTCATCAGAGGGGCCTTCGCCAAGTGCTTCTAATGAGTTTTGAGGCACCTCTTATGAGTACCAAAACATGTTTTTGTGGAGAAATAAGAAATACACATCAACTGTTTTTCATTACGAAAACACGCCTATTCAAATATATAGAAAATTCCACCTAAAAAGAACTGAAAAATTTCAAATAAAAACGGACATTTTCCATATTTCTGCTCAAAACATGGATTGGAGGTACATGTTAGAACCACCTTGGTGAGGCTGTTCTAATGAGTACCTACAATCTATGTTTTTGAGCCAAAATAAGAAAAAGTATGTAGGGTACCCCTGTTAACCGCAGTTTTATTATATAAAAGTGGGGTTTAAGGGGTCAAAATTATATAGGGATATTTTCGTGACGAAATAAACAAAAACTGAATGGTTCACTTAAACTATTTACAAACAGAAATCAGAGGTATGGAAGTAATGCATAGTTGTATACATGACGATACATGTTAGCAAACAGCAGGGATCCTGATTAAACTGCTCTGAACTCTCAAAACATCAGTCATAACAACAGCAGAAGACATTTTGAAATGAATCTGGCACACGAAAAAGGGACCTTAAGTTTTTCCGGTTAGTGGCTCTCTAAATGCATGTTTTTTGTTGTTTTTTGGGGGGGGAGGCGAGGGGAGGGGGTTACGGCCCTTTCAAGAATATTTTTCTTATATCGAGCCGATCGTTCATCAAAGGTGAGGGAACACCGGAGAACCCGGGGAAAAAAACACCTGACCAGCCATCAGCAGAACTTGGCTTTCCCACATGTGACCTGAGCAAGACTAGAAGCACAGCGGTGAGAAATCTAATAGATTGTCAGCTGTCTTATCCACTAGGCTATGGGGTCACGCAAATGCACACATATACACTTCAACCTCTTTATAACACGATTCGTTATAGCATGGTTTTGGATGTAACACAGTTCCAAGATGAAGCCCAAAAATGTATAGATTATATTGAAAAATGACCATAAATGGTCATTTTTCAATATAATCTATACATTTTTTGTTTGGATATAACATAGTTGTTTAACTAACACAGTTTATGCTATGGACCCCAACAATAGTGTTATAAAGAGGTTGTGGTCTAGTCAATATTTTAGCTACAGGTCTACATGTGTTTTTGCATGAAGCTTCCTCAAGTTCTCTATTACAGTACAACCCTCCCTACAACAGCCACTCTTCAGAAGTTGCAAAACTCCATTATAGGGAAGTGGCTGTTGTTGAAAGGTGATCCACAGTACATGTTTGCAAATAGCACTCAGGTTCTGGCAAGACTGTATATATGGGTAGGCTAGCCTGTGCCTTTGCTGGTCGTCTATGTAATAAGTACCTTTTTTCATGGGCTGGTTCATTTTTATTTTTTTATTTTTTTTTTTCAAGAAAATAAGTCTTGGTATTTGATGTGAATATTCTGCCTAAAAAATCAAACTGCCATCTTCAAAAATTTTGAATGGCATTTTCTGTCATGTTTTACAAGGGAGACAACTTTTGTGACTTCTTATAGGTTTTCCTGCACACCAAGCCTCTTCTGAAAAAAAGGAGGTAAAACCACATTTGACAGTTTTTTTTCTCTAAAAGTGTACATGTATTCACTCCCTTCGCAAACAGTGTAGATCCAGATCAGTTGTTTCTGAAGAAGCCTACTGATCTGAATCTACACTGTTTGACATTAAGTATGTGAATTTATATCAACATCTGGATCCAGTAATCTGATTGGTTGAAAATTGGAAGTGGGTGTGGCATGTTAATTTATTCAGCAGGACAAGGGTTAAGAAATAGTACCAGATAGTCCCATGTGTTCTGCCACAGGTGAATCTGCAGACAACAAAGGCCCAGAATAGCCTGCACAGCCATGCAGTCTCATTAGGGACTTCTCTCTCAGCTAACAAAATCATTGGATAGGTAATGGGTCATTTTGCCCATGAGTCGTTTAGCCCGTGGGTCATTTCGCCCAGGGTGGATTCGCCCGTGGGTCGTTTCGTCCCAATGTCCCATATTTTTATTCAGGCCCTATGGATTGAGGTAAGGTAGGTTTTGGTATATAAAGGGGTTGAGGGGGGGGTGGGTATGGAAAGTCGGTATGCTGAGAGGCCCTACAAGATATTCAGATAAAGTTGACATCATCAAAAAGCTTATTATTTACCCTAAAAGATAGCTCAAACAAATAATAAATAGGCTGAGAAATTTTAACATAATGAATGATTTTTGGAGATACACGAAATGCCGAAGAATTCTTGAAATTTCTCCCGTTTTTTTGTTTTTATTAATTTGTACAAAATGTTGTTAAACTATTGAAGAAAAAACTATACATTTATGTAGATATGGCATTTATTGAATAAAGTTTATGTTCATTTGATTCGTAATACCTGACATTTGCAGGAAGTATAAAAAAAAATGCACTTACATTATATATGCTGAAAAAAAACAAAAAAAAAACAGCAGCAAATGGCATTTTTGCTGATCCAAGAAACAAGCTCAATACCTCCAGTCTGTCTCATCCGTTCGTATATTTGCACGTCCGTTCGTCTGTCTACCCACGCACCACTCTGTCTGTTTACCCATCCATCCCATTTCCCGTTTTACCCATCCGTCCATTTACCCATCCATCTTGTTTGTCCCTCCCTTAGAAAAACATAATTGGGGTGAAAGGACCCATGGGCAAAACGACTCGCGGGCGAAATGACTTACCTCACAAGGGCAAATCGACCCACCCCTAAAACAGGGCAAAACGATTCGGGGTGAAACAACCAGGCGAAACGACCCATGAGCGAAAGGACCCGGATTCATTGGATACTACAGAACATATGAATGGATGATACTTTATGCGTGTGCATGATTATCTGAATCTGCTCATTTTGCACATGTTCGAAGGCTCTTTTCACTTGATGCTGGCCTTATTGACTTGTTTAAATTTTATGATAATACAATAAGACAGTTTGGTGTCCAAATATTTAGGATAATTTCAGGATATAGATACATAGTCCTAGTTAAGATGCTTTTTACAATCCAAAAGAATTGATATTTTTCTTATTTCTCCACAAACACATATGTTATGGGTACTCATTAGAAGCACCTCTCCAAGGCGCTTCTAATGAGTACCCACAACATATGTTTTCCTTATCTAGACTTATGTAGATATTAGCCGCATCGTAAGAAAGACCTACAATCGCAGTCTGATCAGAATCTTTGCTGTCCCCTTGAAGAACCCTTGTATTCTTGGCTGTCCAAAATGCACCCAGTAAAGGTTCTAATCAGAATTCATAAATGTGCAGGTCGATCTGAATCTGGACAAATGTCCAGAAAACGTTGAGCCTGCCTCGGTGGCTCAGTTGGATGCGCCGTCCGACTGGAGACCAGGAGGTCGCGGGTTCAACCCCCGCCGAGGTCGGCAACATTCTTTCATGGAGATTGATCATGATATATTTTCTACGGTCATTCTCTCCCTTCCGCTGATTCAAGAAGGGCAGTTGTCAGTTTCTGGCGAAAGAATGTGCACAATACTGGTTAACCGCTTAGAGGACTAAGCCTGCCCAGTAAACGTGTGGTTAGGTAAACTGACCGCGCTCGACATGACCCCATTGGGTTGACTGGGCTGTAAAACCTCAACACACAAACAAACCTTTTCTAACGTTCAGGGCCCAGTTGTTCAAATCTTAAGATGTTGTTAGTTAACATATCATTAAAACTTTGATCATTGAATATGGCATATTTTTTTCTCAAAAAATGTGAGTAGCCTTTGCATTTGCCAAGGCTACTCACATTTTTTCATTAAAACTACCTGTGAATTAGATATTGTACTCACTAGAACAGTTAACATTTTGACTACTAATGAGCTTGTCGCGCTAACCATGCTCTGAACAACTGGACCCTGGCTCCTGTGGATTTTATTTTAAAAGGTATGTCCATACATGTAATGGAAGAAAATGGATATGAAAAGGAACAGAGGAGGATATAATCATTCTGATAATCCATCTCGGCACCACAGCTATAGGTGAGTCAATTATTATGGGGTAAATTTTATTTTTGTTGATTTTATCAATTTTTAACAAATATACCCTGCTAGACCTAATTACCCCACCATGCGCGTAGGTTTTTCATATTTACTGAGAATTACTGTGGTAAAATATGTGTCCACCTGTAAAGAATACACATAAAAAAGATCAGCGAAGGACTTATCTAATGACGCTTATGCTTATGTGTTTGTGTTTTTTCTTCTCTTCATGAAGGCATATCATTACGAAAACACGCCTATTCAAATATATAGAAATTTTCACCTCCAAAAACTGAAAATTTTCAGATAAAAATCTCTGCTATTTTTCATATTTCTGCTCAAAACATAGATTGTGGGTACTCGTTAGAACCGCCTCGGCGAGGCGGTTCTAACGAGTACCCGCAATATATTTTTTGAGCAGAAATAAGAAAAATAATGTATACCCCTGTAAACCCCAGTTTTACTATATAAAAGTGGGGTTTAAGGGGGTCAAAATTATATAGGCATGTTTTCGTGATGTGTTGTGTTTACCCATTTGAATTGCATTGACTTGTGGTAGGTATCCACAACATATATATGCCTTTATAAAGAAACAGACAAAAGGTACACTGGTATGGAATTGCTTGTAGGGGTATGTGCAGTAAATAGGTCGATTACAGTAGTTTCAGCCAGAATGTATTGATAATTTTCTTTATGAAAACATATAACTTTGCCACTCATTAGAAGTGCCTCAGTCAGAAACTTTCTTTGAGTACTGCAACATGTTTTTTTGTGGAGAAATAAGAAAATTATTTGCTTGATAGCCTCTTATCAAGGTCTATTATGCTATAAATGTGAATGACTTGCAAACTGAAACACATGAAATCAAAGCACTGATTGCACTGGTGGGTGGATTGTTCTGAGTGTAGGATGGGAAAACGGTCCTGAACGAGGACTTAAGCTTGTTTTATTAACCCTTCCTGTAAGTTAAGCAAACAGTGCATTACCATAGGGTTCTTTAACCTGCACAGGGGGTGACTTTCCTTGCACAGGGGGGGCATCCAGTTAATGTCCCAATCTGAAGGACGACACACTGTTTTCATGTCATCCCTGCAAATAACACAAATGAAAGCATGTTCAGACACCAAAATTCCCCTAACCATGCCTGGGATTGATCCTGGTACCTCAAGCTCTATTCGCCAGTGTTCTCACCACTGAGCTACTGCACCTTCATAGTAGATCATCAGTTTTATAAAACTGACTGATCATCAACTAATATTATTGTATAAAAAGCAGTGTTGAATGTTATTAACCGGCAAAAAGCTGTGTATTAACAAGCAATTCACATGCTGTTAAATCACGGCTATGAAACTGTCAATATGCTCGTACCGGGGTCACAGAACTGCTGCCGTCATAAGATGTGTATTGCCCTGCCCTAGAACGAGCATAGTCCGTGGAAATAGCATTCACGCGACATCAGGGAAAAGGTGAAACAAAATAGTGCAAGAAATAACATGAAATGTAGCAAATGCTTTCAGTTTTTATGCAATAAAAGCGATCGAACATGTTTTTTCAATGCATTAACATTTGCCAGGTCCCTTGAGAGGTGTTGAAAACCACGGCCCTCGGCCTCAGTTTTCAACACCTCCCACGGGACCTGGCGAATGTTAATGCATGAAAAACCATATTTGATCCCTATAGTCAACTTGCAGAATTTGTATTCATTCTTATTTTAACCCTTATCCAGGTATTTATTCATAGCTCCAGATTACATCTTTCTTATAATTTCATGAAAACATACGTCGTTGGTACTCATTAGAAGTGCCTCAGTAAGGTGCTTCTTATGTATACCCAGCCGACCTCGGATGATGTCACACTGGTGATCAGGAGGTTGCGGGTTTGACCCCCACCGTGTCGGCAACATTCTCTCATGGAGATTGATCATGAAATACTTTCTAGGGTCATTCTGTCTCTTGCAGTGAATCAAGAAGAGCAGTTGTCAGTTGCTGGTGAAAAAATGTGCACAATACTGGTTAACCGCTTAGAGGACTAAGCCTGTCCACTAAAAGTATGGTTAGGTAAACTGACTGCGCTCATCATGACCCCATTTGGTTGACTGGGCCCTAAAACCTCAACAATGTAATGTATACCCACAACATATATTTTCCCTTACCAAAATGAAAATATTGCGGCAATATTGCAGCAGTATTGCCGCAATACTGCCGCAATATATATTTGTTGCCAGAAATACAGTTTCTAAAAGCTGCAATATATTTCTCACTTCTTCTGAATGGAAAGGCCTATTGGCTCTAACCTGGGTAGGAAGCATAGAAGGGACTAACCGGGTAAGATAAAAGATGTTTTAAATTGTTATGATCGGAAATCCAAGATGGCAGTCATCTTGAAAATCTATTTTCCCCTTTTTCTCCTGAACAAAAAGGCCAATTGACTGGAAACTTAATAAGAATCATCAAGGTGACTTGTAGATCAACTACAGTATAGCTAAAATGTTATGGCCCCCACAGTTGCCATCTTGAAAATCTATTTTGGACTTCATCTTCTGAATAAAAAAGCCCATTCGCTTGAAATTTGAAAGGAAGTATGGGGGTGACTTGTAGATAAAAAATAGCTGAAATCATTCTGATCTGAAATCCAAGATGGTTGCCCTAGCAGCCTTGTTGAAATCTATTTTGAACATTTCTCCCAAACCAAAATGGCAACTGACTCAAACTTCATTGGAAGTATTGAGGTGACTTGTATATCAAAAGTAGCTAAAATCATTCTGATTGAAAATCCAAGATGGCTGCTGTCTTGAAAATCAATATTGAACTTCTTCTCTTGAACCAAAAGGCCAATTGACTCAGGCTTGTCTGATAATCAGGTGAGCCATGCAGGGCCATCTTGGTCCTCTTGTTTGTTGTTATTGTTTTGTTTTGTTTTTTGTTGTTTTTTTTGTTTTTTTTTTTTTTTAAATTATTGGAAAAAACTTGGTAGTAAAACATCTACCAAATTAAGAAGATCAGAAACATGTCAATGCAATTTAAATGAGTACCCACAATTAGCATGCTTTTACAAATCAGCTGATAAAAGTACACTGGCTGTAATCTGAAGGCCATGAAATTGCTTGACTGTGAGCTTATAGGGGTATATGGCTCGAGGTATATGGGGTAGTTAATTTGAATATAGTAAGTCCATTTGTGCTTATGAGCATAGCTCTAGATAAGAGAAGTACATGTGTATATATATATATATATATATATATACCATATTTATCCAAAGTATCTGTACACCTTAACTCCTTACCATGCTTGTCCTAAATTTTGAAAAAAGTCTATTTTACTACCTGTTGATGGTCTAAAGTAATGCTGGATGAGTGGCAAGCAGTGTAGACCCTGATCAGATGCTGTGTTCTTTAGCATCTAGGTCTACACTGTTTACTCAGGCCTGTCTGTCCGAATATTTAGGGTTATTATGGTAAATATTTTTCCAATGTCTCCGTAAAAACATGTTGCATGTACTCATGAGACTCGTTTAGTTACAGTCAAACTTCAATTATCAAACATTACGAAACCACGCCTATTCGAATATATTGAAACTTTCACAACGAAAAACTGAAAGTTTTCAGCTAAAAATTCTGATATTTTTTTCATATTTCTGCTCAAAACATAGATTGTGGGTACTCGTTAGAACTGCCTTGACGAGGCGGTTCTAACGAGTACCCACAATCTATGTTTCTGAACCGAAATAAGAAAAATAATGTATACCCCTGTAAACCCCAGTTTTACTGTATAAAAGTGGGGTTTAAGGGGGTCAAAATTATATAGGTATGTTTTCGTGACGAATATCTTTGGGACCATGGAAATGGTAATTTGAGTGACTGAGTGCTAATCATAGCACTAGGTCAGGAGGCAAATGGGGGTAATTTAGGGATGTCTTTTTGGTCTTCCCTTAAACCTTTTTCTGCTGAACCCGGTTATACCCTGCCTTTGCAACAGTGTAGATCCAGATCAGTTGGCTCTGAAGAAGCCAACTGATCTGGATCTGCACAGTTTGTCAGTAAGCATATGAATTTGTATTAACAACCTGGATCAAGTAATCTGATTGGCTGAAAATTGGAAGTGGGTGTGGCATCTTAATTAAATTTATTCAGCAGACAAGGGCTAATGGTATGTTGAGTGTACTTATTCTAATGAGTATACACAGCATACAAAATTTAATGATAGAATAAAAAAAAAAATCCCTGAAATATCCCAAAATATTAAAATTTTGTTTTCTTGATTTCTTAAGGACTCAAAAATGAGTTTGAATCCGCTATGGTAAATGCAATGGTGGGATTTTGTAGTTTAACGTTTTTATTTTTAGCTTGGCTGTTTTCGAAGAAAACAACGAGGTATTGTCATAGCTCTGGCGTCGTCTGCGTCTGCGTCATCGTTGTGCAAAAACTTGGACATTTTGTAATATCTCTGTCATTACTGAAGATATTTACTTGAAACTGGGACTAGTTGTTCATTATGAAAAGGGGAACTCATACCAATAGGGGAGGTAACCCTCAAAATATTTTTGGCACAGTTATGCCCCTTTTTTGACTAAGAAACTGCAGCCGAGCGTTGGCACCCGCAGGCGGTGCTCTTGTTTTGTTCTTCTATTTTTCAGCAAAAATAGTTTTCGCCATTTCATGAGATTGATTTGCTGAGAAATGTCAATATTTATTTTGTTTGAAAAAAAAATTCAATATGTCATCTCAGGCAGCTGCATTTGTGATTGGTGCTTTAAGGGTTACGTAGGTTTATGGATATGAGCCAGCACACAACTAAATCTACAAGAAGATTTGTGACCAACAATGCTCAGATCAGCCTGTACAACCACCCATGCTGTTTATTCCTCTTTGGAAAGCCTGGCATCTATAGAAGATACATGCCATTAGGGAGTACTGATCAGACTGCCCAGAGGAACAGGATGGTCCAAGTCTTTGCTGGTCGCACAAGTCTTTATTGTAGGTTTTGCCATGCTCTAGCTCCAAAATGATAACATCTGAGCACATAGCCCCATGGTTATCATATGCCATGTGCACAATAAAGTCAACTCTCGTTATCTCAAATTCCAAGGGACTCTCTGAAATACTTTGAGAAATCCCTACTTTGACATATCAGATTTGCAGAATTGAGGAAAAACTAATTTGATTAACCACATTTAAAAATATTTGTGTAATTGGACTCTTGAAGTTAGATATATATTAAAATTTTTGTGGAAAAAAAGAGAAATTGCTCCTTAGGAGCAATTTCTCCTCTTTTCCACAATAATTTTTACATTTGTTTGATTTTCATGTTTAGGCAGGGACCAGATTTTCACTTCGAGATAAGCGGTTATTAGAGGTTAGCGAGGTTCTAGATAGCGAGGGTCAGCTGTATATATATATATGTTTTTATTTTTAACATGGCTTGCTTTGGATAATTTTTTTTTTAGACTTGACCTCAGTTTTGTGATCTTATTTCTTCACAAAACATCACGAAAACATACCTATAATTTTGACCCCCTTAAACCCCACTTTTATATAGTAAAACTGAGGTTTTCAGGGGTATACATTATTTTCCTTATTTCTGTTCAAAACATAGATTGTGGGTACTAGTTAGAACCGCCTCGCCGAGGCGGTTCTAACGAGTACCCACAATCTATGTTTTGAGCAGAAATATGAAAAATATCCGAATTTTTACCTGAAAATTTTCATTTTTTTGGTGATAAAATTTTCAATATATTTGAATAGGTGTGTTTTCGTAATGAAATACAAAAAAAAAAAACGTATGTTGTGGGTACAACAGTATTTTATTTTTTTATAAAAAATGTGGCACTATTTTCCAGACTTCATGAGAGACTTGGACCAGAAACCAGAGAAAAGGAATACAAAGCAGCCCAGGGAGGATTTATGTACAATGAGCTTAGAGACACAATATCCAAATATGCATGTGGGTTTTTGAACAGCCAAGTTGAAGGAAAACTTATGCTAGGAGTTAATGATGATGGTAGATATTGTCTTGATCAGCATTACTGAAATTTAGAAAATACTGGTGCAATAATTGTCTTAAATTTTCGTACACCAGCTTTGAGGGCAACCTACATATGCAGGCTGTCAACTGATTTCTATATTTTCTAGAACTTTCCTATATTTTTTAAACCCTCCTATATTTCCTATATTTTCTTATAATTTGGACTTTTTTCTGTATTATTCTCTAAACCTTCTGCTTGATATGTAGAATATTAATAGTTTTTTTTTTTTTTATTTTGCCTCTAAATATTTTCATGTGCAGTTTACAGCTGTTTTTTGTCATCAAAAGCATCCTGACCTTGCAGAAGTCAGGGATGGGAAATTTCAGGATTAATCCTGATTTCAGGATTGAGAACTTTCATTTTAAGCTTAAAATTCCACTTTTACACTTGTTCACAAGACCATTCTTTTGTGTCAAAAGTAGTTATTTGGGTCAGTATTTCCTGAAATCACTTTTTAAAACTAATTATTAATTGTACAGATAAGGGAGTATTAGCATAATAATTTTCCAGTTTCTCAATAAAACATATGTTGTGGGTGATCATTAGAAGCATGGCACTGTCCCTGTGGTCCATGCGTCCCTCCATAAACATTCTTGTACACTCCTTAACTCGGTAACCATTCAGGATACCTTCATGAAATTTTAAGGGATATGTATTAGGTCAGGACGACATGTCATGGATAAGAATGATTGTTCCTCCTTTCTTAGTTTCCAAATTATGCCCCTTTGATTAATGTTTTGAAAACATTCTTGTACCCCCATAACTCACTCCATTAGGGATATCTTCATGCAACTTTATAGGAATATGCATTAGGTCACAGCGATTGCACACAGGAATGATTGCTCTCTCTTTCTTATTTTCCAACTTATGCCCCTTTGATTAATTTTTCCTAACATTTTTGTAATCTCCATTATTCAGTAACTGTTCAGAATAGCTTCATGAAATTTTATAGGAATATGTATTAGGTTAGGAGGACGTGTCACACACAAGAATGATTGTTCCCCCTTTTTTAAGTTTCCAAGTAAATCCCATTTGATTAATTTTTTCAAAACATTCCTGTACGGGCCATAACTCAGTAACCGTTAGGAACATCTGCATGCAACTTTAAAAGAATATGTATTAGCTTGTAATGATGTGAAATGCACAAGAATGATTGTTCCTTCTTTCTTATTTTCCAAGTTATGCCCCTTTGATTAATTTTTCCAAACATTCTTGTATGCTTCATAATTCAGTAACAGTTCAGAATATCTTCATGCAATTTTATAGGAATATGTATAAGGTCAGGGCGATGTGGCATGCACAATAATGATTGTTCCCCCTTCCTTAATTTCCTAATTATGCCCCTTTGATTTTTGTTTTTAAAACATTCTTGTACACAACTTAACTCAGTAACCATTAAGGATATCTTCATGCAATTTTATAGGACTATGTATTAGGTCATGAATATGTATAACACAAAGAATGATTGTTCCCCCTGTCTTATTTTACAAGTTATGCCCCTTTAATAAATTTTTCCAAATGGTCTTGTATGCTCCATAATTCAGTAACAGTTCAGAATATCTTCATGCAGTTTTATAGGAATATGTATTTGGTCAGGGTGATGTGTCTTGCTCAATAATGATTGTTCCCCCTTTCTTAGTTTCCAAGTTATGCCCCTTTGATTATTTATTTCAAACATTCTTGTACGCGGCATTACTCAGAAACCTTTAGGGATATCTTCATGCAAATTTATAGGAAAATGTTTTAGTTTATAATGATGTGTCATGCACAAGAATGATTGTTCTCCCTTTCTTATTTTATAAGCTTTGCTCCTTTGATTATTTTTTCTAAACAGTTTTGTATGCTCCATAATTCAGTAACAGTTCAGAATATCTTCATGCAATTTTATAGGAATATGTGTCAGGGCGATGTGTCTTGCACAATAATGATTGTTCCCCCTTTCTTAGTTTCCAAGTTATGCCCCTTTGTTTATTTATTTCAAACATTTTTGTACGCGGCATTACTCAGTAACCTTTAGGGATATCTTCATGCAAATTTATAGGTAAATGTTTTAGTTTATAATGATGTGTCATGCACAAGAAAGATTGTTCTCCCTTTCTTATTTTATAAGCTATGCCCCTTTGATTATTTTTTCTAAACAGTCTTGTATGCTCCATAATTCAGTAACAGTTCAGAATATCTTCATGCAATTTTATAGGAATATGTGTCAGGGCGATGTGGCATGCACAATAATGATTGTTCCCCCTTCCTTAATTTCCTCATTATGCCCCTTTGATTATTGTTTTTCAAACATTCTTGTACGGGGCATAACTCAGTAACAGTTAGGGATATCTTCATGCAGGAATATGTATTAGGTTACGACGATGTGTCTTGCACAAGAATGATTGTCCCCCTTTCTTTTTTTCCAAGTTATGCCTCTTTGTTTATTTATTTCAAACATTCGAACAGTAACAGTTCAAAATATCTTCTTGCAATTTTATAGGAATATGTATTAGGTCAGGACGATATGTCGCACACAAGAATGATTGCTCCCACTTTCTTTGTTTCCAAGTTATGCTCCTTTGATTAATTTTTTTCCAAACATTCTTTGTACATGCCATAACTCAAAAATTAGTGTGGATACTTTCATGCAATTTTATAGGAATATAGGAATGTGTATTTGGTCAGGACGTATCGCATATAATAGCAAACGGGCGTATAATGTGCTGCTTGCAATGCTCTTGTTTTAATTTTTATCAAAACTTGGCTGACAGTCTGCATATGCAAGTAGTGCAGACAGATTAGGCTGCTCTGATCAGGGTCTACAGACTCCCAAGTCTCATTAACCTTTACCACTCTCTGGCCAAATTCAGCAGATGACAACTTGATGATCATGAAAGTAATCATCATGATGGTATAATCTAAATAATCAGTGAATTGATGTATCCAGAATTATTATCCACACTCTTTTTTAAAACAAAGATGGGGATATTATGAACACCTCTGTCCATCCATCCATCCATATGTCATGCTATCTCTTCCTAAACCACTAGGTGGAATTGAACAAAACTTGCTATGTGAACTGCCTTTATGGTAAGGGTGTGTGAGATAATATTATTTTTCTGTACTTTCATGCATCAGGCATCTGGCCATCTCTCCATCACAATATCTCCTCTTAAAACACTGATCTCCTCTTAAAACACTAGGCTGAATTTAACCAAACTTGCTACATGTCCGCCCCTTATGTAAGGGTGCGAGAGCAACATTATTTTTCTATGTGTCTATCCATGCATCAGGCTTCCATCTGTCTGTCAGTCATGCTGCCTTCTCCTAAACCACTGGGCAGAATTTAACCTGACTTGCTACATGACCTCCCCATTATTTTTCTGTCCATTCAGCATCAATCTGTCTGGTCTCCATCCATCTTTCCATCACACTATATTCTTCCCAACCACCGGGTGGAATTTAACAAAACTTGTTACAGTACTTCCTTTCATGGTAAGGGTGTGCGAGTCTATCCGACTGTCTGTCTATCTGTCCGACAATCTGTAAGTTATGCTACTAACAACATTTGTAAGGAATGTAGGGCTTTGCAATGGTTTGCCAGCCACTGCACATTCTAGTTTGACTTACTGTGGCTGTTTTATTAACTCATTGAGAAGATTTTATCAGACTGTGACCTTGACCTTGGTGACGTCATCTTCTTTGTCTACTGCTGGATTGGTTTCAGGTAGCAAACAAAGGCCTATAGATGGGATCCCCGATGCAAGTATTCACAGAAGCCAGACGAAAAGATTCTGAAACTGTAGTGAATAAAAGTGCAGCGACCAGATCAGGTTTGAACTATGTAATTGACGGGGAGGGGCTAAAAGTAATTGACAGAGATGACAATAAAAAACTGAGACAAATCAAGGCGGCTCTTTAGTAAAGAGGACATTCCAGTGATGGATATGGACCAAGGAGCCAATCAGCTCAGTCCCTTCCACAGCTTTGTCCACTGCTTGAGACCAGTCCAGCAATGGTCATAGACAATGTCACCAAGGTCAAGGTCATAGTCTGATGAAGTCTTCTCAATGAGAGGATGAAAATGTCACAGTAAATAAAATAATCTCATTTATTCAGAGAAAATTTGCTGTAAATGACAAAATGATATTTTTTCTGATTTTTTCCCAGAAAATTGGATTTGATATTTTGCGCAAAATTTGCATAAAATTTCAAATCCTGTTTTCTGGGGAAAAATAAGAAAAATATTTCAAAATGTTGTCTGCTGAAAATTTTTCCCAGGGTGCTAAGCATTAAGGGAGAAGAAATCAGATTTTCAAACCTCATTTATGTTTCATTATGTCTCCTTTCTTCAGGCTGGGGAGACATGTTGTTTTTGCAATGGGCACCCATCCATCCATCCATCCTTCTGTCCATCTGTCTGTCTGTCACAAACCGTGTCAGCCCTGTAACTTGAAAACTGTTTGAGATATTTTCACAAAGTTTCACAGAAATGTTTGGCACCATGAGATGACTTGAAAAACACAAAAACCATAACTGTGGTTTACCAACTTTTGGAGTTATGGCCCTTTCAACATGGTAAAAAGTGATTTTGGTCATACACTCATGTCTGATATTGATTTCTGTTATTCAGACTCATTCTTGTGTATTAATACCCTGACCAATTTGAACAAAGCAGTAATCGAAAAGTGAGGAGACATTTGCTTTCATGTAGAAAACAAAGCATTACGAAAACACGCCTATTCAAATATATGGAAAATTTCACCTCCGAAAAACTGAAAATTTTCAGATAAAAAAACTCTGATATTTATCATATTTCTGCTCAAAACATAGATTGTGGGTACTCGTTAGAATCGCCTCGGTGAGGCAATTCTAACAAGTACCCACAATCTATGTTTTATGCAGTAACAAGAAAAATAATGTATACCCCTGTAAACCCCAGTTTTACTATATAAAAGTGGGGTTTAAGGGGGTCAAAATTATATAGGCATGTTTTCGTAATGTCTAGTTTCATCGGTTTTGAGTTTGATTTTCAGAAGAAATATTCTAGAATTCTACACCTATTCACTATAGTGTACTGATGTTTAGAGGTGGTTGCCAAACTGCCACCAGATTTAAAATACCAAATTTTCTACAAACCCTTTACCTGGTACTATAACCTAACTACCTAACAATGCATTAGTTACCTGCTAAGGTTGATAACTCTAAATTCTGCTTTCAAACATATATGCCTTATTCTCTCTGATAATAAATAAACAAAACAAAAGAAAATGTCCAACTTTTGAAGAAAAAAGATTTTACTCTCACTGACAACAAAATCAGTGGCTGAATATGGAGAGTCGAGTAAAATGTGCCAAAAGTAGTCTTTGCATCTCGTGTGCTTACTGCAGAGAAACATTTTTGGAAGCCACCTGTCAATGATAATGCCCTCAAAATCAACAGCTTTATGTAAAGCTTGTATACCACGGTCCTACTAACACCAAAAGGGAGCCTTTTCACTGAAAAGAAGCTATCGGCTGCAATTATGCCCCCAACTTCAAAGGAGTTGGAGGGGCATATTGCTTCTGGTTCATTCGTCCATCTGTCCATGCACCTGGGTGTGCTTGCATCCATGTGTTATGCTTTTTGATGCATAGCATAAGTTTTGAACTGTGCATGCTAGGGCTTTGAAAGTTCATATGAGGATTCCTCTTGAAAAAATAGATGACACATATTTTTTTTCTTATCAGGATTATGCCCCTTTCCTGAGTTATGGCCCTTTGAAAACATTTTAATGAAATGTTCCTAGCAAAACATCTAAAAAAACTATTGAAGCTAGAGCCTTGAAATTTAAGGATAGATTGGTAGCAATGAGTAGATGGCTTGGTTAAGTTTGGGCATTTATACATTGCACACTTTTTTCCGCATAGCATAAATTTTGAACTGTGTATGCTAAAATGTTGACATCTCATATTTGGATTCCTCATGAAAAATTAGCTGAAATGTTTGTTTTTTTTTGTTTTGTTTTTTTCTTATAATGATTATACCTTTTTCCTGAGTTATGGCTCTTTGAAAAAATATGGATGAAACTTGTCAGTAAAAAGTCTCAAAAATTATTGAAGCTAGAGCCTTGATATTTAAGGAATAAATTGGTAATGATAAAGAAATGATCTGATTAACTTTTTAATTAATTCTGAAAAGTACTTGAGTTATGGTCCTTTGTCATTTGGGGCATTATTACAGTGCATACTTTGATGCATATCCTAACTTTTGAACAGTGCATGCTAAGGTTTTGAAATTTCATATATGGATTACTCATGAAAAAAAAATAGCTGACACCTGCTTTTTTTCTTGGCAAGATTATGTGCCTTTCCTGAGATATGGCCCTTAGAAAATATAGGGATGAAATCTTGTCAACATAATATCTCAAAAACTAAAGCCTTGAAACCTAGTGATTAGATTGTTAGTTAGAAGTAGATGACCTGATTGATATTTGATTAAATACTGCCAGATACTTTTTGAGTTACCACCCATGGTCAGTTTGTTGTTTTTTTCTTTTCTGTCAGAGTCTTCTTGGTGGAGTAATTCCCCATTTCAAACTTAGACCAATGAAAATCTTGTAAGCAAAACACCTAAGGACCCACTTGAGTTAGGCTCATGAAATTTTGCAGGCAGTTTGGAACCAAGGTATAGATGACCTGATCATTTGGTAAGGAGTTATGTTCCTTTTCAATTTTGGCATTTTGTATTGACAAGCATATAGTTGGGGGCATAGTTTTAAGTGTTTTACAAACACATTTCTAGTTTCAGCATAAATAGAATTTTAGGCAGCTGCCCACGTCAGCACCCTCAGTGTTTGATTTTTATCCCCTGACTGATAGGTTCAGGGGATATAGCGATGAGCATGGCGTCTGTCCGACCTTAGATGCATCCTTGTGCACTACATAACTTTGATACCCTTAGACATATTTTGATAATATTTGGTTGGAATGTAAAGGAGGACAAGTAGGTGTGTCATATGCTAGAGAGACAACTCTCACTGTCTTTGTTATGTAGTTATCTCCCCTGAAGCCGAAATCTTGTGCAGGCCATAACTCCCAAACTGTTTGAGATAATTTGATAATATTTGGTATAGTTGAAGAGGAGGATCAGGAATCATGGTGTGCAAGAGAGACAACTCATTTTATTCCTTATGTAGTTATCTCCCCTGACTCAGAAATTGTAGCCGCTCATCCTTTGATACCTTTAAACATACTTCGACAATATTTGGTAGGAATGTAGAGGAGGACCAGTAGGTATGTCTCTCACTGTCTTCATTATATAGCTACCTTCCCTGAAGCCGAAATCTTGTGCAGGCTATTACTCCCATACTGTTTGAGATAATTTGATAATGTTTGGAGGGATGAAGAGGAGGACCAGTAGGCATGTCGCATACAAGAGAGACAACTCTCGCTTTATTTGTTTTGTAGTTATCTCCCGTGAAGCCGAAATCTTGTGCAGGCCATAACTTTGATACCCTTAGACATATTTTGATAATGTTTGATAGGAATGAAGAGGAGGACCAATAGGTGTGGTGCTTGCAAGGGAGACAACTCTCACTGTCTTTGTTATGTAGTCATCTTCTCTGAAGCTGAAATCTTGTGCAGGCCATACTGTTTGAGATAATTTGATAATATTTAGTAGGGATGATAAGGAGGACCATTCAGCGAGTCGCGTGCAAGAGACACAACTCTCACTTTATTCTTTGTGTAGTTATCTCCTCTGAAGCTGGAATCTTATGCAGGCCATAACTTTGATACCCTTAGACATATTTTGATAATGTTTGGTAGAAATGAAGAGGAGGACCAGCAGGCATGTCGTGTGCAGGAGAGACAACTCTCACTGTCCTTGTTGTATAATTATCTCCCCTGAAGCCAAAATCTTGTGCAGGCCATGACTCCCATACTGTTTGAGATAATTTGATAATATTTGGTGGGATGAAGAGGAGCACCACTAGGCGTGTCGGGTACTTTCTTTTCCTTTGTTATGTAGTTGCCTCCCCTGAAACTAAAATCTTATGCAGGCCATAACTCGCATACTGTTTGGCATAATATGATAAAATTTGGTAGAGATGAAGAGGAGGACCAGTAGGCAGTAGGCATGTCACATGCAAGAGAGACAACTCTCACTTTCTTCTTCTTTATGTAGTTATCTCCCCTGAAGCCAAAATCTTGTGCACGCCATAATTTTGATACCCTAAGACATATTTTGATAATGTTTTGTAGAAATGAAGAGGAAGACCAGTAGGCATGTCACATGCAAGAGAGACAACTCTCAGTTTTATTATGTAGTTACCTCTCCTGTAGCCAAAATCTTGTGTGCTCTATAACTTTGATACTCTTAGACATACTTTGATAATTTTTGATAGACATGAAGAGGAGAATCAACCAGTAGGCATGTACTTTCTTTGTTTTGTATTTATCTCCCCTGAAGCAGAAATCTTGTGCAGGCCATAACTTCCATACTGTATGTGCTTTGAAATATTTTGATAATATTTGGTAGAGGCATAGATAAGGACCAGTAGGCATGTCGTGTTCAAGAGTACTCTCACTTTTTCCATTTTGTACTTATCTTCCCTGATGCCGAAATCTTATGCAGGCCATAACTCCCATACTGTTTAAGTTAACTTTATAATTTTTGGTAGGGACATATATCAGGTAAAGAAGGTGTGTAGCATGCAGGAAGGACAACTTTTGATTTTTTACCCCAATAAAGATACAGCAAGTTCCTTTACCTTAACAAGGCATTTATTTTTGCTGTTATATCTGAATATGTGTACTCACAAATTCAAAGTATTTGCAAATATTGTGTATCCTGTACAAATTACCACATCAGAAGTAATTATTAGATGATTTTTACAAAAATAAAAAAAAGTAAATAAAAGAACATGCAAAAATAAAATCATTCACTGTAAACCTATTTTTGTTATCACTTATTATTTTGGTCACATTTCATACTATCTTTGCAAATTTTTACTTTGCTTTCCTTCAATATATCCATGATATCAACTGAAATACACTAAATTTAGAAATGGTCTGGGGATTTGCCATCTCCTCTGATGGCTATTTTTTTTTTTTTTTTATTTGAGAACAAAAGGAGGTTTTAATGCTTTGTATAATTATTAATTTTATTATTATTATTATCATTATTATTATTATTGTTAGCTCACCTGGAGTTCATATGGAGTGTGGTCTATCATTAGCTTTTCACAGTTTTTACATCTCCTCTGGAATTGTAAGTCACATAGGTGGGAGGCATTGTGGCTACACTGAGATTCAGAATTGCTAAAATTATTTTGTTCCATTTTACCCATCTTGAAATTGTTCGAATGACATCTCCTCCCAAACTGTAAGTTGGATTGAGCCAACACTTGATGGGAGCCATCAGAGTGATAAAGAGATTCAGGAATCAGAATGACAGAGAAATTACATTCCAATATCCAAGATGGCCGTCACACCACTTGAGATTCTACAAACAACATCTCCTCCCAAACCATAAGTAGTATTCAGCTGAAACTTGATGGGAGGCATCTGAGTGACATAGAGAGTCAGAATTGCTAAATCCTCTCATTTCGGTATCCGCCACCTTGGCCAGCTTGAAATTCTTCAGACGACATTTCCTGCCAAACCTTAAGTCGGATTGAGCAGAAACTTGATGGGAGGCATAGAAGCAAACCAGAGATTCAGAATTACTAAAATTATTCTGTTGCAAAATCCAAGGTGGCCACCATCTTGAAACTGTTGAAATAACATCACTAGCCATAAGTCTGATTGAGCTGAAACCTGATGGGAGGCATTTGGGTGACATAGAGATTCAGAATTGCTGAAATCTTTCTGTTTTGATATCGAAGATGGTCACCACAGTGGCCATTTTTAAAGTCTACAAACAGCATCTACTCCAGAATCATTAGTCAGATTGAGCCCAAACTTGGCGGGAGGCATTGGCCCCACATGAATATTTAGAATAATTGCTATAATCAATATCCACAATGGCTGCCTTGAAAATCTTGAAACAACATCTCATCCAAAACTGTAAGTCGGATTGAGTTGACACTTGATTGGAGGCATCGGAGAAACATAGAGATTCAGAATTGGTAAAATCGTTCTGTTCCCATATCTTCCAGAATCATAAGTCTGATTGAGCTAAAACGATGGGAGGCATTGGGGCTAAATTGAGATTCAGAATTGCTTAAATCTTTGAGTTATGATATCCAAGATGGACCCCATGGCAGCTATCTTGAAACAATCTTCAAACCACATCTGCTCCTGAAGGCTGTCGAATTAAGCCCAAACTTGATGGGAGCCATTGAGGCAACATGGAGATTCAGAATTGTTAAAATCGTTCCGTTCCCATTTCCAAGATGGTCACCATGGTGGCCATCTTGAAATTGTTCAAGCAACATCTCCTCCTGAACCTTAAGTAGGAATGTGCTGAAACTCCATGGGAAGCATGGAGAGGACATAGAGGTGCAAAATTGCTAAAATTGTTTCATTCAGATATCCAAGATGGCCCCCTCTTGACCATTTTTGAAAATCTTCAAACCATATCTGTTCCAGAATGCTAAGTCAAATTGAACCCAAATTTTGGGGAGGCATTAGAGTGACATTGACATTAAGAATTTCTAGATTTGTTCTGTTCAGATATCCAAGATGGCCTCCATAGCAACCATCTTGAAATTCTTCAAACCATATTGCCTGCAAAACTGTAATTAGGAATGTACTGAACCTTAAGTAGGAATGTGCTGAAACTCCATGGGAAGCTGGAGAGGACATAGAGATGCAAAATTGCTAAAATTGTTTCATTCAGATATCCAAGATGGCCACCTCTTGGCCATCTTGAAAATCTTCAAATCATAATCTACTCTCGAACTCATAAGTCAAATTGAACCCAAATTTTGGGGAGGCATTGGGGTGACATGGACATTTAGAATCGCCACATTTGTTCCGTTCAGATATCCAAGATGGCTGCCATAGCAACCATCTTGAAATTCTTCAAACCACATCGCCTGCAAAACAGTTTGAGCTGAAGTTTGTTGGGGGCAGCAGAGCTTATTGTGACTTAGAACTGCTAAAATTGTTTGGTTCCATATAGCCATCTTCATAATCTTCAAATAACATCTGCTTCCAAAGGGTAATTTGGATTTAGTTAAAACTTGGTGGGAGGCATTGGGGTGACATGGAGATTTAGAATTACTAAAATTTTTAGCTCCAAAATCCAAGTTGACGGCCATGGCAGCAATTTTGAACCTCTTCAGACAGGTAAATGCAATCTGAACTGACAGCCAAGATGACGACCATGGCATGATGGTACAACAACATATCATGATCAGCTTAATCCAGATGAGTGATTTTTGGCACACCTGGGTCCCAGTTAACCAGAGTTTCCAATGGAAAAGTCTGTTATTAGAATGTTGAGACATGAGACATTGTGCCTTCATTCTTTCAGCATTAATTAGCTGTCTATCTTTTGGGTCTTAGGGTTAGCAAAACTTACCCACTGTGTTCTGCCAGCCTTGGATGCTCCGTTGGATGCGCATTCAACTGGTGATCAGGTGATTGTGGGTTTGACTCCTGCTGGGTTGGCTACATTCTTTCATGACGATTTGATCATGAAATAATTTCTACAGTCATTCTCTTCCTTCTGCTGATTCAAGAAGATGTCAGGTTTTGGTGAAAGAATGTGCATACTACTGGTAACCGCTTAGAGGACTAAGCCTGCCAAGTAAAAGTGTGGTTATATAGGTAAACTGACCGCACTGGACATGACCCCAGTGGATCTACTTGGCCATAAATCTCAGCACAAACAACCCATTAGGTTTCAGGCTATCTCGATAAGGTGCTTTTATAAACAAAATGTATTATGTTAAAAAAAAATATTAAAAGACATTAGTTATTGAGATGCTTCTAATGAGTACCTACAAGACCTGTTTTCTTGGAGAAATAGTTCCATGTAATCATTTATTTAGTTTCATTGTTATGTCAAAAAATATAAACAAGAGCCAAGATCAAATAGTTTTCCTGAAATTGTGTTAAAGGGTTATTTTAATTTTATTTTCTGAGAAGGGGCATTATCAAAATCAGTAAATACAAGTATGATGGAAATAAATGCAGTCATATACACTGATCAATTTACTTGTTACATTGGAACATGGACCAGATGACTGAAATTCATTGCTATGTTAAATTATTTATATCTTATATCCTATATTAGATATCTTATATCCTATATAAGATATCTGATATAATATATAAGATATCTATTTTGCTTAATAAATAGTAAAATGGCTTACCATACATTAGGCTTAATATAGATTCAAAGCAGATATTTAATGAATTGTGTGGTATACATGTATATGGACCTCAGACCATTTCAATGTGCACAGTTTTTAGGTGGGTTAAAGCTTTTAAAGCTGGGAAATTTTCTGTTGAAGATGATACCCATCCTGGAAGGCCTAAAACCTCTGTTACCAAGGCTAACATCGCTGCTGTAGAGATTGTGGTCAAACGGGATGCGCGATTGTCTATATAAACTAGTTGTATATATACAAGATATAGCTAGTTGTACTGGCATTTCAGAAAGCATTGTGCAGACAATTCTGAAAAAAGCGTTTGTACCTGAGAAAGGTTTGCGCTAGGTGGGTACCTCATTTGCTCACTGAGAAGCAAAAGACACAACACCTTAAATGTGCCCGGGAACTTTTGAAAACATACGAAGACTGTAATAGTCGGGTTATTTCTAACTTGCTAATAGGTGAGGAAACCTGGGTGCACATGTTTGAGCCACAAAGAAGGGCTGATGATAAGCAATGGAAGCGAAAAAATAAAAAACGCCCATGTATTGCCAAGAGAACCATAAGTTAGAAAAAGATGTTCAACGCAATTTTCTTTAATTCAAGTGGGCCAGTCATCCAAGTGCCTTGTCCACCTGGTCATACAGTCACTGGCCGATTCTACAAGAATTCTGTATTAAAGAAAGTGAAAGATTTTACAATAATAAATGACCAAGCAATAGATGGTCAGGAGTCTACCTTTTACATGACCATGCCTCCTCTCATAGGTGTGAAGTTGTTAAGTCTTTTTTGGCTTCTGAAAAGGTGAAAGTTTTCAACCATCCACCTTATTCACCTGACCTGAGTCCCTGTGACTTCTTTTTATTTCCAAGGCTTAAGAAAATGCTTTCTGGAAACAAGTATACGTCGAGAAGTTCTCTTGGTTACAGACTTAGAAATTTAATGTTAATGTTTTATGTTAAAGTTTCCAATAGCTCATGTATTTCAGACTATTTGATAGATTTAGTTCATATTTGGTATGTTCATACATGCCATCAGCTGTTGACAGATATCTGTGAGATTTTGCAAATATTTAGGGAAGATTTGATGAAATTCTGTGAGATTTTTATGAAAGTCACTTTCAAGCTTATATAAGTAAGTTAAAAGCCATTATTTTAATGAAATAAGCTTGGGATAGCCATGCCCTTGTGTGATTTATTTCTAGTTCTTCAAAAAATAGCTTATTTAATGCTATGAAAATTCTGTGAACTTTGAAAATCTTAAGGGAAAAGGGGCCAGAAGGGTCAAAATTCTGTGAGATTTTGTCTCACAGTGTGAGGTATGGCATGTATGTATGTTGATATATGTCAGCAGTACCCTCACCCACACCTATGACCTTAATGGCAAGATCACAGAACTATTTCATCACTGTTTTGAAATAAAATTTTTAACAGCACATATTTTCTGGACCATGTAGTCAATTTAGTTTATATTTGGTATGGTGATAGATAGAGAAGAGATCCAAGTTTAATTTAGGAATACAGCCCTCCCTCAACAACCCCCACCCCCAGCTCCACACACACACACACACACACACACACACACACACACACACACACACACACACACATACACACACACCACCACCACCACCACCACCACCACCACCACTATTACCATCACCATTACTACTACCTCCTACCCACACTGCCCTCCTTGCAAATGAAGTTAAGGTCTGGGTCATGGACTTTGAACTTTTATGTTATGTTTTGAACTACTCATATTTTCCAGACTATATTGTAATAGGGAATATTTGCATCTTTTAGAGTTTTGTTAAATAGACAATGTAATTTTCATTATATTTCATATCTTTATCAGTATTCATCAATAATTTCATTATATTAATGTGTTTCAAATAGCATAAAGTTTTCTCAAGAAACTGGTTTACTGTCCAGAGCATTTACTTAACAGTTAAATTTTTGTTTTATTTCATAGATGTATATTTTGTTAATTGTACTTCCTCAAGTCTATGCGTTAAGATGGCAGAGATCAAGTGTTGTCAATATTTAGATAACATCAAAAAGATTGGAAAATTAGCTTTAAAGTCATGTTGATTGGGCATTTTATAAACAACACTAAAATTTGATAGGCTAATTAAACATTTAGGGAAATCATAAAAAAAAAATAGTCTGATCAACAAACTCAGTTTAAGGTTAGCCTTCAAAGGGTTAACACGTATACTTTTGTCTGACTGTGTGTAGAGAGGCTATTATGTGACCAGATGTGAACATGTTAACATTTTGCAGGGGCTTTGGCCTCTGTCATGTTCAAGTTACTAAATATGTATATGTGTTGTATTAAAATAAATAAATTGTTTATGGAAAAAGATAGCTATCACGAAAATATGCCTATATAAATTTGACCCCACTTTTTGTCGCACCTGTGTGCTAACGCAGGTGCGATATAGGCGTGTCGTGACCCATCCGTTCGTCCTTTTGTCTGTTTGTGAACAATTGACTTGTGAGCGCAACTCCTCCTACAGTTTTTGGCCAATTGTTTTGAAACTTCACAGATGTTTTGGCCATAGCATGTAGATGTGCATATTGTTTGCTCATAATTCTCAGATTTTTCTTTTTCAACTTGTTCCGTTTTGTTAACTTAGTCGTTTTTTACCTAAAACCCTTATAGTCAGTGGGTGTCTCGTGAGCGCAACTCCTCCTACAGTTTTTGGCCAATCATTTTGAAACTTCACAGATGTTTTGGCCATGGTGTGTAGATATGCATATTGTTTGCTCATAATTCTCAAATTTTTTTTCAAATTTTTTCGCTTTGTTAGCTTAATCAGTTTTTACCTAAAACTCTAATAGTCAGTGGGTGTCTCGTGAGCGCAACTCCTCCTACAGTTTTTGGCCAATCATTTTGAAGCTTCACAGATGTTTTGGCCATGGTATGTTGATGCGCATATTGTTTGCTCATAATTCTCAGATTTTTTTTTTTTTTCAACTTTGTTAACTTAGTCAGTTTTTACCTAAAAGCCTTATAGTTAGTGGGTGTCTCGTGAGCGCAACTCCTCCTGCAGTTTTAGGCCAGTAGTTTTGAAACTTCACAGATGATTAGGTCAGGGTCTGAAGATTTGCATATTGTTTGCACATAAATCTCAGATTTCTTTTTCAACTTTTTTCGCTTTGTTAACTTAGTCAGTTTTTGCCTTTGCCTAAAACCCTTATAGTCAGTGGATGTTTCGTGAGCACAACTCCTCCTGCAGTTTTAGGCTAATAGCTTTGAAACTTCACATATGATTAGGTCATGGTCTGAAGATGTGCATATTGTTTGCACATAAATCTCAGATTCATTTCAGCAGAGTTAGGGGCCCTTGATTTATGCCCAAAATTGGTTTCCGCTCAATATGTTGTGAAAGAATTGATGGATTAGGATCATATTTTGCATACATATTGTTGTTAACAATACCTAGCTTGGGATTTCGTCAATTTTCAGCTGAGGTACTGGCCTTGATTAATGGGCAAAAATGACATCCGCTCAATATCAATATCTTGTGAAATAATGGACAGGTTTAGATAAAATTTTGCAAGCCAGTATTCCAAATTTTCTACTTTGTCCATTTTTTTAACCCATCAATTTCTTGAATACTGCAAAATAGATTTTTTTCAATACAAATAGGAACTTGTATGACTTAATCCCCGCAGGTGCGACATCGCTTTCCGCGGATTTCTTGTATATACAAGTAAAACTGGGGTTTACAGGGGTATACATTATTTATCTTATTTTTGCTTGAAAACAGAGATTGTGGGAACTTGTAAGAACCATCTTGGTGAGGTAGTTCTAACGAGTACCAACATTCTATGTTTTGAGCAGAAATATGAAAAATAACAGAATTTTTATCTGATTTTTTTTTTTTTTTTTTCATTTTTTGGGGGTAAAATTTTAGTATATTTGAATAGGCTTGTTTTCATAATGGAAATAAAGAAAGCGAATAAAAATGATGTGGACTTCCATTTAAAGTATAATACAAACAATACAAGAGAGACCTAGTAACCTCCAGTAAAATTATACCAAGAAACCCTGTTACAATCCCTTACCAAAATAAGGGTTTCTGGCAATATATTGCAGCAATATTGCTGCAATACTACCGGAACCCATTCTGGCAATATTGTGGCAATACTGGATTTTGTATGCAAATTAGTTTCATGCAATATTGCCAGAAATAACCTTTTTGGCAATACTGCCGGAACTTCCGGCAATATTGCGGCAGTATTGCAATTATATACCTCTTAGGATATTTACACTTCTTGACTTAATAAATTTCTATGTTTTTTGCTGTTATGATTTGCAGCTTCACTGATTTGATGACTCAATAAAACTAGCACTTTCTTTTTGGGGGACAGTAAATTAATCTCTCATGCTCGATTTTGTTCATCAGTCCCCACTGGTTCTAGATGAGCAGAAATATTACTGAAAAAACAACTGTACTTGGTATGGGTTTGGGTATGGGTTTTAAGATGGGTGGGGTATTAATTACAATTGAGTTTATAGTTTAAATGACTCTACAATCTGCAGTCTACATTTTAAAGTCACATACAGTAACTTGATTAAATAGGCCCTGTGAACAGTCATAATAGAAATTTTAACAAAATTACCTGCTGCAGCTAACTTGGGGTGTGAATTTAATCAAAAAACAACACAAAGAAATGAAAAGCTTTACAATCATGCTTCCAGCTTTCCCTCCAATTTAGAATTTACAGGAAATATGTCAGCAAAACTGAGCATACATGTGTATTGTTTCCAGCAACAATTTGTTGCCAAACAAGTTGAGACAATAAAGTGTTGCCAGAAATCAGGTTGTTGTGGCAATAAAATGTTGCAGCAAACATTGCCAGAACCTGTATGATTATTGCTGCAATTGTGGCAATATTGCAGCTTTTAGAACCTGGTATTTCTGGCAACAAATATATACAGTTGACTCTCGTTATCTTGACCTTGCTTATCTCAAATAACTGCTTATCTCGAAATGAACATCTGGTCCCTGCCTATGAACATGAAAATCTAATAACAGATAAAAAAAATATTGTGGAAAAGAGGAGAAATTGCTCAGGAGCAATTTCTCCTCTTTTCCACAATATTTTCAACATATCTCTAACTTCAAGAGTCCAAATATACATATATTTTTTAAATGCAGTTGTTCGATTTATTTTTTCCTCAAGTGTACAAATCTGATATGTTGAAGTATGGATATCTCGAAGTATTTCATAGAGCAATACTGCCGCAATATTGTCGCAACATTTTAATTTTAGTAAAGGATATGATGATTTGGGTTTACATTTTGGTAGGATGATAGATATAAGTCGAGAGTTTTATTCAGCAATACTCCACTCTCTGCCGATGGTCTTAAGTTAAAGACTTGACTAAGAACATTTGATTTAAACTTTGTCTTTAAACTTTTAACAGCTCATATATTTCAAAGGTGATTAAAGGGATAAGTCACAGACTGTAAGAACTTACATTCTGTTTTACAAAATACTATCATAATAACCCGAAGTATTGGGATAGATAAGCTTTTGCAAGCAGTGTAGGCCCAGATCAGACATGGCAGAATGCAGCATCTGATGAGGGTCTACACGGTTTTCCATACATACAGCAATAGCTTAATATAGTGGAACCGCGATAATTCAAAATCCAAGGGACCAAACAGTTTTGTTTGAATTATTGAGACTTAGAATAATTGAGGGTTAAAATGCATATAAATATTTAAGTCGGGACTTCAAAATGATTTTGAATTATTGAGAATTTTGAATTATTGGAGTTTGAATTATCGAGGTTCTACTGTACACAGGTTTTAAAGTAGACTGTTTCAGATTTTAGGACAAAAGTAGATAAGGTGTGTCCCAGTAGTTAGGCTGTTCTAATGAGTATCCACACAACAGATGTTTTCATAGAGAAATAAGAAAAATATCAATACTTTTGGACTGAAAAAAGCATCTTGTCAAGAGCTATGATTTAACCTCTACACTACGTATTGAGAACTTTCAGGCTGTATATCTAGGATCCACTTACCGCATTTATTCTGCAGATATACCGTATTTACTCTGCATACTTCATCATTTCATTATAAAAATCCTTCATGGTGATGGACAGGTACATTTGTACCTATTCATGCAAGCTCGACTATCTGATGACAGCTCTTTTTGTTTGAACTGTTTAGGTGAAGTGATTGGGATCAGCAATGGCAATGCTGACAAAGAAAGGAGGACGATAGATGCTGCCATGAAAGACCTGCAGCCACCAGTCTTTCCACAAGATTATCGACTAGAGTACTGTGATATTTATGATGAACAGAATAACAAAATAAGTAGGACAGTTAATCTTTAAATAGATTGGCACAGCTTGATCCACTACAGTCGAACTTCAATGGCTCGAACACCGATGGCTTGTTTACCATGGCTTATTCAAACTCATTTATGAGTCCCTACGGAATTTTTCCAATAGCTCAAGAAAACTAATATTGAGGAAATTTTCTTATTTTATTATGAAATTGTATGTTGTGTGTACTCATTAGATTTGCCACAACAAGGCGATTCTAATGAGTACACGCAACATACCATTATTTTGTTGAAGATCGAAAACTTTTCCATAAATTATTGCCATTCACTTCCTGATCTGGTGCCATGATTAAATCTCATTGGCTCAAACTACCCATCTCTCGAACAAATTTCCATGGTCCCAAAGATGTTTGAGCCACTGAAGTTTGACTGTAGATAGTTTTTCTGACAGTTTAGCTCACCTGTGCCTTTGTGCGACTGTGCGCATTCCTGTTCCCTTTAAGTCACACTACGCCAAAGTTTTATATGCAAGTTTTTTTTTTTTTCGAATGTTAACCCTTAAAGCGCCAAGAAAAACTGCATCTGAAAATGTCGTCTGTTTATGTTGTCTACTGAATATTCTTGCAGACTTTTCAAACCTATTTTTGCATACAGGCAAACAGTGTGGACCCTGTGTCCACACTGTTTGCAAAAATGACTTTTAAAATCACAAGCAGATGACAAAGCAGACGACATTTGTTGTGATTGGCGCTTTAAAGGTTAATATCTCAACAGTTACTTGTCAAACCATATTCATGTTTGATATATGGGTGCCTGGGATGGTTTTCTTTGATTGCCTAGATATACTGACCCCATTGTTCTTGCCCAGGGGTGAGGCTAAAGGTCAAAATCTAGGACACTGTAAAGTATTCTGATGCTTTTCTATTATTAGAGAACATCAAAACACAGTCATAAAGTGGACAACAGTATGACATTGATTTCATTGTCATGAGTTGAAGGTCATAGTCACCTATATTCCAGAGTCCAATAATTTTTATATCTAGACTGTTTGATGGATGAATGTCATATTTGGGATATTTGTGCCATGTCACACCAAGCTGTAACTTGTATCATATGTGTCAGTGTGATCTATATTTAATGTTTCAGAAGTTTTAAACCTATCTTGAAGTAGTTTAATGGATAAATGTTGTATTTGAGATTTTGGTTCCATCTTACTTCAATTTTGAACTCATCATATATAGGTTAATGTACCCTATATAGTATTTCATGGTCCAGTGATTTAACCTCAAATCCTGAAGACTGTTTGATAGCTGAACATCATACTTGGGATATTGGCTTCATGTTTACACCAAATAGTATAATTATGTACGATATTTATTTTAATAAGTGCCCCAGGGCGCTGCAATTTAGAAGTCCTAAAAAGTGACCTTTAAGGTAAAATAAGGGAAAATAACCAAAATTTCAAGGTTGCGAGGCAATTTTTATGGGATTTTGCCATCTGTGAGAGGCGTTTATTAAAGAGGGAACATTTATTACAATAAATACAGGGTTGTCAATATGTCCTGTAATTTGTGTCCAGTGATTTTGCCTTTTATCATGACCACTTTTTAATAGATGTTTGTTATACTTGAGATATTGGCTCAATGTAATAGAATGATTGATCTGACAATATATGTAGGTCATTGTGACCTATATTTCATGGTCCAGTGATTTTGCCCTATTTTTTGAAAACTATTTGATAGGTGAACAACGTTCTTGAAATATTGATTCATTGTGAAACAAAGATTGACTTCATACGACATGTAGTCTGTGACCTATATTTTGTAATCCAGTGATTTTATCACCCTAAATATGGCACTATGCTAAATATGCCCAGCAGGTGAGCTACTCTGTCCTGCAACAGCGCTTCCTTACAAGGGAGGCAACTTTATGACTGCACAATAAGCCCCCTGCAAAAAGAGGTCTACTCTAAAAGGACAGATGTTTCTCCCAAGAGGACAAAGAATGAAATTCTTTCATTTTAGTGTAGGGACACAATTTCGCCCAAAAAGGAAGCATATTTCTCCAAGGGGGTGGGGGAGGAAATAATTTGCTCTGACAGAGAGAAAATTCTTTTCTTTCAGAGTAGACTTCTTTCCAGAAGGGTGGCAAAACAGTTTGAATGAGTTACCTCCCCCGTAAGTGGATCAATTCCCTTGGAACACATTTGCTTGTTGTGACCTCTAGTTTAGCAATATATTTTTGAAAGATAAAACCATATTATGAGGAATGGCTTTAGTTATACCGACACTCGTTAGAATGACAAAATTTGTTATAATGACAATTTGAATTCCTCGAAAACCTTTGCTTAAGAGGTGACAGTTAATGAGACTTATGCAAGAATACTGCATTAAAACTTCAAGCAACATATGTTTTGGACATTTGTTAGAATTGCTTCACTGAGGTGATCTAACAAATATCCAAAACATATGTTCTGTGAGGAAATAAGAATAAAACAAGGTCTTTCTTACATATCATTATGTCCATGAAGGGTTCTCTGTATTTGTCATTGTAAGTACATATGCCAATAACAGGCCCAGATTAGTATGCGCATCTGATCAGAGGCTTAATTATGGTAAATGACCAAACAGTTTTGAACAGAATTTAAAATCTTTATTATCTGAAGTCCTGGGACAGATAGGTCGGAGCCTACAGCACAGACCCAGATCAGATGCCACAGAATATGGTGTCTGATCAGGGTCTACACTATTTGCCAATCATCCTTTAAATGTTTACATACATCAGAAAGACGAAAAGAGAACACAAAAATTTAATCACATACTGTGCAAGGTTTTGTGCGAGATAAATTATTTCTTCTCACATTTTTTTTTTTTGCACTCCAGCATAGTTCCAGATAAGTGATTACTTTTTTACCCGAAAGGTACTACTATTTTTATTTCCCCATGAAAACACGTGGTATACATTAGTAGCTCCACAGCCTAGGCAATTCTAATTGCATAGAACCCACAGCTTATGTTTTCTTCGTGGAGAAATAAGAAAAATATTTACCTGATACCCTGTCTTATCTAGAGCCTCTCGCAGTTTGTGCAGCCAAGTTTTGCTACAGGGCCCAGTTGTCAAAACTAACAATGTCCTTAGTTAATGCATTGTTAAAACTTTTATCATTAAATATGGCATATATGACATGTTCCTTGGGTGACCCTCTACCAAAATTGCTCAGATTGTTCCGCTCCACTGAACAAAATGCCCGCCAAAGCCAAAAATAGAAAAAAAAAAAAAAAAAAAAACTTTAAATTGCATCTCCTCCTAGGCCAATGGCCTAATGTTTTTAATTATCCGCCACCTCAAATCCCTCCCCTACCATTTTTCCTCCGAAAGACACCGTTGGTTCCTCCGAAAGGAATGAGCAAAGCATATTTCCTCCGAAAATACCCACCATGATTCTGCTCTGCTGAACAAAATGGCCACCATTGCTAATGGAAAAATGGGAAAAACCTTTAATTAATAACTAGGCCAATTTCAGACAAACTTCACTGGATTGTTCCTTGGATGTCAAGTAATGTCTTGAGACCTACATGTACATTGCATTGGATAAATCATTATGTGCCAAGACTATAGCATTTAAATATGAATATCAAGTCTTGCACTTAAAGCAGATGTTCTCAGGTTAGCAATTTCTGAGGCCATGGCCTCTTGTTCTTATTTTTCCCAGAAAAACAAGATTTGATATTTCATGCAAATTGTCTACAACAGAGACAATTTGAATGAAATGTCAAATCCTGTTTTCTGGAAAACAGGATTTCTTTTCATGCAAATTGTCCACAATGGAGACAATTTGCATGAATTTTTAAATCCTGTTTTCTGGGAAAAAAACAAAAAAAATATTCAGGTATGTAGTCTGCTGAAAATTTTACCCAGAGTGCTAAGCGTTAAACTTTAGGTATAAGGAGTTATTGTGGCAGAATATGGATGGTAGTAACAGTATGTGATTATTTCAGCTGAATGGTCTGTTGTGGAGCTGACTGTGTTTGCAAAAAATAATCTAACGAGCCTGTATCAAACTAACAGAAGAGAATGTTATATGAGACGTGATGCCAGTACTGAGAGGATGTGGCCACAACAAATACAAGAGTGGCTCAGACAGGTGAGAACCATGGCCCTCGATAAGTGCGGTGTCCTGGGAAATGGTGCTATTGGGTCGATTATAACAACCTGGGCCCAGTTGTTCAAAGCGTCGTTAGCTTAACGAGCTCGTTTAGGTCATTTCGTGAACTGTTTTAGCAGATTCAATACACAATATTCTAATATTTTTTGCTGAAAAAATGTGAGTAGCTTTTGCACTGCTCACATTTTTTCAGCAAAAAATATCAGCACATTTGCGTATGACCCGATGTAAATTTTAACGAATCGTTAACTAACGACATCGTTAGCTTTGAACAACTGGGCCCAGTTGTCCTTGTGGTTATCAATGACCAATGTAATCAAACGGCTTGATAGACGAGATCCAGGTAACACTTATAGAAATTTATAGTTGCACATCTCCTGTCACTGTGATGTCAGACTGCTGTTCAGAATCAGAATCAGAATATTTTATTGGTGATACATCAATGGACATACATTCAACAGGGCCACAGATTGCAAAGACTAGTCTCTAGATCTCACAAGTGATGTGAATCTAGTGACAGGGTCCTCAGAATTTTCAGCAGAGGAGATTATAGATGCAGGGAGTGCATTCCAATCCCTAATGGTGTCTGGGAAGAAACTACATATAAATGTCAGTTCTAGCATATGTCATTTGAAATGCCATTGGATGCTGATTCCTACTGCACCTATTTGGATGTTGAAGGTCGTCACAAGGTATACTTGCTCTACCTTTCAGACCTTTGATTAGCAGTATGAGTTTACTACGTACCTTTGCATCTCTTGTGAAGAGACCCCTACCCTAACTATTCAAGAATGCTAGTCATACTTCCAGTTTCAGAGGTGTAGTTTCCAGTCACAAACCTAGCTGCATGATTCTGAACCTTTTCTAATTCTTTCTGGACTACTATTCCATGTGGGTTCCAAACAGGGCTATCATACTCCAGGATTGGTCACACCAACCCCTTGTATGCCGTTTCCTTAACATCTTGGGGGAACATGTCGATAGATTATGTCTTAAGAAACCAAGAGTTCTATTTGCTTTTGTGCAAACATTACTTACATGTATATTCCATTTGAAATCCTTAGAAATTGTTACACTAAGGTATTTAATATTATCCACATTTTTGAGGAGTTTTCCTTCTAAGGAGTAAACTGCATTGATCTTTTTGATCTGCTCAGTAGTGAGCTGCATAACGTTAATTTCATGGGCTGAAATCTCATACCCCAATTCCTGGCCCAGTTGCCTAGTTGATCAATATACTTTTGGAGTTTCTTTGGGATGTGTCTTCAGTGCTATCAACTGATGATAGCAGACACAGTCATCAGCGAACAAACGAATCTCAGATTCTATTCCAACCATGATCTCATTTATATACAAGGAAAACAACAGTGGACTGAGAACTGTGCCCTGCGGCACACCAGAGAAAACATGTGTCCATTGAGATTTTGCTCCATTAACTACAACCCTTTGTTGCCTATTGCACAATAAATGAATCAGTCCATACTAAAGTTTTTTCCACTTATGCCATATCCACGAAGTTTGTATTTCAGAAGTTCATGAGGAGGAGTGTCAATGCCTTCTAGAAGTCTAATATAAATGTTTCTACTTGACCTCCTGCATCCAAAAGTTTGGCCCAATCATATGAGTTTTACAGCTACGGTTCTTCCTGAAAGCATGTTGCCTGTCTGACAGAAGCTTGTGTTCATCAAGATTAGCCATAATATTTGTACATACTATGTGTTCAAGTATCTTGCAAGGAACACATGTCAAGGACACTGGACGATAGTTACTTGGTAAAGCTCTGTTGCCTTTCTTATAAAGTGGACAGATGTTAGCCAAAGACCATTCCTAAATCCCTTATCAAGAGATTGTTGAAACAAATGAGCAAATACAGGACCAAAAGTTCTACCCCAAGTTCTTTAAGGACTTTAGGATGAAGTACAACAGGTCCCAAAGCTTTTGAGAGATTTAAACTTTTCATAATTTCTATAACACCTTCATTATACCCCTGGCATACGAAGGATGCAATGGGGGTATATAGTTTTTGTCTTTTCTGTGCGTCTGTCTGTCAGTCAGTCAGTCTGTTAACATTTATTTTGTGTCAAAGATATCTCAGGAACTACTTTACCTAGAAACTTGAAATTTTGTACACATGACAAGTATGACTAGTTGTATTGTGGGAAAGAAAATAAGGGCCATGGGGCCAGGTCCCTTAGAGTTATTTCCCTTTGTTCTGGCTATACTGATGGCCATGGCCGGGGGTATTAGTGAACATATGCTCACTTCATAGTCTAGTTTGAAATGTGAATGTAGCTTATAGGCGGAGCTGACTCTCAAGTGGAGGGACCTCACTTTCCGAAGTTTTGGATCATATACATCTGTGAATTGACCATTGAACTCCTCATCCTGCTCAGTTTCAGACTCCACCATGTCTCCTTTTGAACGGAGAGATACTGTGATTGTCTTTCCTTTGACTGTTGGTATACAGAAAGAAGTCTTTGGGGTTAAGCTTAATGTCACTAACCAATTTACTTACAAATCATGCTGCTTCTTGATATCAGCTGTTGATACAGGGTTATCTCTAAAACCTGGACTGGGACATTTGGGACATAGTTACGTATCAGTAAAACCTGGACTGGGACATTTGGGACATGGTTACGTATCAGTAAAATCTAGACTGAGACATTTGGGACATTGGCAAACAATGCAAACCCAGATCAGACACTGCAGAGAGCAGCATCTGATCAGGTTCTATACCATTTTCTTAAAATGAAACAGTCTTAAATCCACATTCAGTGCCATTTTTCCATGTCTGTGCTTTAATTATTTCTGCATTAACACACATGTTGGGGTTACTAGTACCCTTCACACAGGGTTGGATCCAGAGGGGCTCTTTGGGTTCAGTGGAACTCCAGTTTGATTAAGAATTTCATTTTCAGAAATTTTGAATTTTTGATGTTGAATTTATTCAGTTAAATATTCGCTCACCTTACTCTTTACTTTATACATGTACTTCTGAAATTTCAACATTTCACTATAGGGATCAAACATGGTTTTTCATGGATTAACATTCGTCAGGTCCTGTGGGACCTGGCAAATGTTAATGCATTGAAAACCCATGTTTGATCACTATTATTGCATAAAAACTGAAAACATTTGATACATTTCGCTTTATTTCTTGCACTATTTTGTTTCGCCTTTTCTCCGATATCTTGTGAATGAAATTTCCACTGGCTATGCTCCTTCTAGAGCCAGGAAGTACACATCTCGTAACAGCAGCACTTCTGTGGCCCCGGTACAAGCATATTGAAAGTTGCATAGCGATGCATTAACAGCGCGTGAATTGCCTTGTTTATACACAGCTTTTCGCTGGTTAATGCATGGCTGTTAATAACGTGCGGCACTGCTTTTTATGCAATAATAACTGTAAACATGCCTAAATTGCAGGATGAGTAGCAAACAGTATCGACCCTGCATGGTCATTCTTCAACTTCTCATCTGAGTTTTGCTCAGGCCTGTCTGTCCAAACACATATCTCGGCTAGCTTTCTGCATAAATCTACAGTGGCCCACTATAGATTTATGTCAAATGCTTACTGTGACAGTGTAAGTAAAGATGGTAATTTGATCAAAGCTTCCTTCATCTCTACCCTCCTCAGAAATTTTGAAACCCCTATCAACATGTGTTTTCTTGCAGAAATAAAAACAATATCAGTACCTTTATTTAAATATTTTTCTTATTTCTCCACAAAATGTATATTGCAAGCATTCATTTCATGTGTCTTAGCAAGGAGCTTCAAATAAGTACTAACAACGTATGTTTTGGTGGAAAAATAAGTAAAGATATTAATACTTTTTGGTTGAAAAAGGTATTACCCAGTGCTATGCAAGCATTATGATGCAAACTGCTTTTGCTGTCTTTGTTAGCTATTCATAAAATTTTACAGAAATGATCAACATGACATCTTTGTTTGTTTCAGTGCAGGGCTGTCTGCTTTTGGCACTTTTTCTGAGTTTATGCTCAGATCTATTTCTAGACTGTGCATGTAATCCTCAGCTTAACATTTGACTCTTTTTGCAGCTCGATAAATGATAGTTGTGGGGTAGTATCTTCTGACAGAGTACTTTGTATGTCTATCCATCTGTTTTTTTTTTGGGGGGGGAGGGGTTTCAGCATGATAAATTAATAAATTTCAATGGATTTTCATCAAACTTGGTATGTGTATTGATATTGTGGAGATCTTGTTTTTGACAAAGTTTGATGTGTATTGATATTGTGGAGATCTTGTTTTTGACAGAGTTATCTGCATGATACATGTCCTTTTTTGTTTCCAGATAATAACTTGAGTAAATATCAATGAATTTTCACCAAACTTGGTACATGTACATGCATTAATATTGTGGAGATGTGGTTTGGGATTGCTAATGGTCAAGAATTAATATATTTTTGTTTTTCAGTGAAAATGATTCTTGACATTTCATTTGATTCATCTGCCTAGCAGATGATTCACATGAAATGTCGAGACTTATTTTCACTGAAAAATAAAAATAGAATATGGTGTGGTACAATTTTGCTTGGTGCTACAAATTCTGCTTAACGCTTTAAGGATTAAAACTAAATCCTTCATCTTTTGCAGTAGCTAGTGATTATCTAAGCAGACATTGAATGCTCTGATCAGAATTTTGATGCACTCAGTGGGGCTGGTTGGCAGTTTCATCTTTAAAAAAATGTATGAACCTATTATAGACTGAATGAACTCCCCTAGACTATATATTGGAAGATTCTAATTTTGATTTTCACTATATCAGGCTTTGTGATTTAAATATTCCAAGAGAAAAATGGTAAAACATTGCAAACATTGGAGACCATGATCAGACGTGGCATTCTATGGTGTCTAATCTGGGTCTGCATTGTTTGCCAGTTACCTTTTTACAGGTCTTCAGACTACAATGGATTAATGCTTAGCATGTTGGGTAAAAAATTCAGCAGAAGACAATTAATTTATTTTTTATTTTTATTTTCCCCTGAAAACAGGCTTTGATATTTCAGTTTTGCATGACATGTCCAATATATTTTCTGGGAAAAAGTAAGAAAAATATCATCAATATCTATTCTTCTGAATTTGCCCAGAGAGTTGTAAAGGTTAATTTTATGAATTGGATACATGTGGTAAATTTTCTGCCATCTTTTACTGGGGTGACTTCTTTTTTACTTTCTGTTTGCTTTTACATAAACTTGGCCCCTTTCCCTTTTGGAATAGACCCCTTTGCAAAAAGGAGGCAAAAACTGTGTTGACAGTTTCTCCTCCCCTGAAAGTGTATTTCCCCCTGCCCCCCACCGTAAGCCGGTTTTTGTTTGATATGGCTGATATCATTGCAGCTACTAAATCTGTTCAACTCAGAAAAGGATAAAAATGAAATGCAAAATCTGCACACAGAACTTTCCCAAAAAGAATATTTACTAAGAAGCATGCAGTTTGTTTGTTTGTGTTGAGGTTTTACGGCCCAGTCAACCTGATGGGGTCATGTTGAGCGCGGTCAGTTTACCTAACCACACTTTTACTAGACAGGTTTAGTCCTCTAAGCAGTTAACCAGTGTTGTGCACATTCTTTTGCCAGAAACTGACAACTGCCCTTCAGAAAAAGGAAAATGATTGCAGTAACTTACAAAGTAAATGTGAGAGACTGGAAGAAGAGACCAAGAGCTTACAGGCAGAATTAAAAGAATTGAAGGAAACAAACACACAGCAGGCTGAGGTAAGTTGCTTTCGGCTAGCATTTAATGATAGCTAGCCAGTATGAGTCAGAACATGAGAAAACCTACCTTCGGAGAGGTGATGGTGGGGGTGAGTGGTTAGCACTCCCAACCAGATTGCGAGGTCCCAGGGTTCAAATCCCACTGAAGGCAGAATTCAACTAGTGACTGTAACTTTGTCACTTCATTTCACAAAGCCTTTCGTTATCATCTTTCCATCATTTCTATATGATCAGAGACCTTAACCCTTGTACTGCTGAACCCGGATATAGCCTGTCTTTACAAACAGTGTAGCTCCAGATCAGTTGGCTTCTGAAGAAGCCAACTGATCTGGATCTGCACTGTTTGCCATTAATAATTTGAATTTACAGCAACAATCAGGATCAAGTAATCTGATTGGCTGAAAATTAGAAGGGGGCATGGCATCTTAATTTATTCAGCAGGACAAGAGTTAAGATACATTATCTTAACCCTTATCCTGCTGAGGCTAGGTATGCCCTGCCTTTGCAAACAGTGTAGATTTGGATTAGTTGGCCAACTGATCTGGATCTGCACTGTTTGCCATTAAGTATGTGAATTTATATCAACTATCAGAATCAAATAATCTGATTGGCTGAAAATTAGAAGTGTGTGCAGAATCTTAATTACATTTAATTTGGCATGGCAAGAGTTAAGGTCACTGATATGACTTAAATAATGTTGAAAGGGACATAAAACACAAAATTATCATCATCATTGTAACTCCAGACATGTACACCTAGGGAAGACTTAATCCTAGTCCTGCTGAACCCAGATATACCCTGCCTTTGCAAACAGTATAGATCCAGATCAGTTGAAGTATGTGAGTTTATAGCAACAATCCAGATCAAGTAATCTGATTGGCTGAAAATTAGAAGTGGGTGTGGCAGTCTGATCCGAGTCTTCGTTGTCTTCTGGAAGAAATTTTGCATCCTTGACTACCAAAATGCATCCAATGCAGGTTCTGATCAGACTGTGTTTGAAAGTGCAGGCTGACCTGAATCATCACTGGTTGCATGTCAGAAAATAGGCTTTTTGACATTGAGGGTGATTCCGTAATTGACCTAAAATTTCAAAGAGCGATACTGTTCAAAATCTTAGGTATGCTAGCATTCAGAAGGAGATGATAAATATTGAATGCCAAAGCCTAGTATCTTCATAATTTCAAAATGTCTTCTGTCATTTTTACCTGTATCAATAAATAAATTAAAGTTTAGATTAACAATAATTGTATCACTCTGAGTCCTAGTCCATAGCGCTAAGCACGCTGGGTCACATCACGAAAACATACCTATATAATTTTGACCCCCTTAAACCCCACTTATATATAGTAAAACTGGGGTTTACAGGGGTATACATTATTTATGTTATTTCTGCTCAAAAACATAGATTGTGGGTACTCGTTAGAACCGCCTCGACGAGGCGGTTCTAACAAGTACCCACAATCTATGTTTTGAGCAGAAATATGAAAAATATCAGATTTTTTTATCTGAAAAATTGCCATTTTTGGTGGTAAAAATTTCAATGTATTTGAATAGGCATGTTTTCGTAATGAAATTGCAGCAGACAACATTTTGAAACATTTTTCTTATTTTTCCCTGAAAATAGGATTTGAAATTCAATTTAGTCTCAGTTACCGGTAGCATGAAATGTCAATTTTATTTTCTGGGAAAGACAAGATAAATATCATAATTTGTCATCTGGTGAATTTGCCCCAAGAGTGGTAAAGGTTAACACTTGAGGCACATAAACATGATTTTTGATCCAAAAACTGCAAAAATAATGACCATTATGAAAACATGCCTTTTCAAATATACTGAAAATTTTACCACCAAAAAATGAAAATTTTCAGATAAAAAACTGATATTTTTCATATTTCTGCTCAAAACATAGATTGTGGGTACTCGTTAGAACCCCAAGGCAGTTCTAATGAGTACTCACAATCTATGTTTTGAGCAAAAATAAGAAAAATAATGTATACCCCTGTAAACCCCAGTTTTACAATATAAAAATGGGGCTTAAGGGGGTCAAAATTATATAGGCATGTTTTGTGATGTCAAGAAAAGCTGTTCTTAAAGGCAATTGATACTCTTTCAGGGGAGGTAGTTTGGTCAGAACTGTTCTGTATTCCTGCTGAAAGGGGTCTAATCTGAAAGGAAAGAATTTGCTCCCTCATCGGAGTCTAAATTGTTTTTCTCAGGCCTGTCTGTCCAAACACATAGAGTAAATAAGTATAGTAAAGAGTAAATAAGTATGGTAATTTGATCAAATCTTCCTTCTCTTCCACCCTTCTCAGAGTTTTTGAAACCCCTGTCAGCATGTGTTTTCTTGCAGAAATAAAAATAATATCATTACCTTTATTTAAATATTTTTCTTATTTCTCCACAAAACGTGTATTGTAAACATTCATTTCATGTGCCTTAGCAAGGTGCTTCAAATAAGTACTAACAGCATATGTTTTGGTGGAGAAATAAGAAAAGATATAAATACTTTTGGGTGGAAAAGGTCTTACCTAGCGCTATATGAGCATTGTGGTGCAAACTGCTTTTGCTGTCTGTTAGCTATATATATTCATAAAACTTCACAGAAATGATCAACATAACATCTTTTTAGTGGCACTTTATCTGAGTTTGTGCTCTGATATATTTCTAGGCTGTGCATGTAATCGTCAGATTAGCTTTTGACTCCTTTTGTTCCTCACCAAACGATAGTGGTTGGGTATAATTGTGTAGTATATTGTATGTCTATCCATCTGTATTTTTTGTTTCAGCATGATAATTTATGTAAATATCAATGGATTTTCTTCAAAGTTGGTATGTGCATTGATATTGTGGAGATCTGGGCCCAGTTGTTCGACGCTAACGACGTCGTTAGTTAACGATTCGTTAAAATTTTAATCGAGTGATACGCAAATATGCTGAAATTTTTTGCTGAAAAAATGTGAGTGGCTTTTGCAGTGCAAAAGCTACTCACATTTTTTCAGCAAAAAATATCAGAATATTGTATATTGAATCCGCTAAAACAGTTAACGAAATGACACTTAACGAGCTCGTTAAGCTAACCATGCTTTGAACAACTGTGCCCTGGTTTGGGATTGCTAATGAGCAGATTTAGTCAATTCTGATGGAGTAATCTGCCTGATACACGTCCAAATTTTTGTTTCCAGACAATAACTTGAGTAAATATCAATGGATTTTCACCAAACTTGGTACAAGTATAGGCATTAATATTGTGGAGATCTGGGCCCAGTTGTTCAAAGCATGGTTAGCTTAACGAGCTCGTTAAGGGTCATTTCATTAACTGTTTTAACGGATTCAATATACAATATTCTGATATTTTTTGCTGAAAAAATGTGAGTAGCTTTTGCACTTACTCACATTTTTTCAGCAAAAAATGTCAGCATATTTGCGTATCACTTGATGTAAATTTTAAAGAATCGTTAACTAACGACATCGTTAGCTTTGAACAACTGGGCCCTGGTTTGGGATTGCTAATGGACAAAAATTAATATATTTTTGTTTTTCAGTGAAAATAATTCTTGATGATTCACATGAAATGTTGAGACCAATTTTCACTGAAAAATAAAAAATAGAATGTCGTCTGGTACAATTTTTTTGCTTGGTGCTGCAGATTCTGCTTGATGCTTTAAGGGTTAAAACTAAATCCTTCATCTTTTGCAGTAGCTGGTGATTATCTAAGCAGACAGTGAATGCCCTGATCAGAATTTTGATGCACTTGTTGGCAGTTTCATGTTAAAAATGTATGACCCATTATAGACTGAATGAACTCCCCCACACTATGTATTGGAAGATTCTAATTTTGATTTTCGGTATATCAGGCTTTTTGATTTAGATATTTTGAGAGAAAAATGGTTAAACTCTGTGCAAACATTGGAGATCATGATCAGATGTCAATTTCTGTGGTGTCTGATCTGGGTCTGCATTGTATTTCAGTTACCTTTTTATGAGTATCCAGACTACAATGGTTTAATGCTTAGCATGCTGGTTAAAAAATTTCAGCGGAAGACAATTTATTTATTTTTTTATTTTTATTCTTCCCTGAAAACAGGCTTTGACATTTCAATTTTGCATGAAATGTCCAATATCTTTTCTAGGAAAAAATAAGAAAAATATCAATTTCTAGTCTCCCAAATTTTCCCAGAGAGTTGTAAATGGTTAATTTAATGGATTGAATACATGTGGTAAATTTTCTGCCATCCTTTACTAGGGAGACAAATTTTTAGCTCCTGAGCTATGCTCAGGATGAGCTATAGTGATCATTTTTGTCTGTTGTCCGTGCGTCTGTCCATTAACATTTTCAAATGACCTCTCCTCTGAAGCCGCTGAACCAGTTTTGCTCAAATTTCACATGGAGCCTCCTTAGGTTGGGGGGACGAAAGATTGCTAAAATGGTTGCTGTCTGTTAACCAAAATGGCCGCCATGCTCATATATAGTAAAAACCTTTAAAAATCTTCTTCTCCAGAACCAAATAAGACCTGGGCCTTAATCTTTGCAAAAATTATGGGGGACAGGAGATCTACCAAAATTGCTAAAATGATGGTCCTATGTTGACATTTGACCTTTTTACGCAAGGTCAAATTTGCATTTGTATGGGCCATATATATTTATATGGGAAAAATGTTGAGAATTCATATTTTGGACATCTCTAAAATCCAGTTGAATTGAAACTTGACGATGAGCATTAGGGCGCCTAGTAGACACAAAATAGATAAATGAGCCGATAGAAAATCCAAGATGGCCACCACAGCCACCATCTTGAAAATCAATTTTCGACATCTCTTCCCAAACTTTTGGTCGCTTTGAGCCAAAACTTGCTCTGTAACAACAGGATTGAAATGAGCTACTATGCATCCAATATCCATTAGACTTTGGTCTAGGCATGACACAAGACAACTGTCTAACAGCAGCCAATGTCAGGAGCATTACCACATACTTTCATCAGAAACCATGACAGAAACAGCAAACTAGTCACTTACGTAACAGAAGGTGGTCATTCAACATTATCTATCTATCTGCCGTAACACCTTAACCTCCGAAGGGGACTTCAGACGGGGTTCTGGTAAAACCAAGTGCTAAAGTGGGTTAGTTGAATAAAGGGGGGAAAGAAAAGTAGGTGAAATGTGTTTGTACAGTGCAATCAAGAGTGTTAATATTGTTAACAGATAAAAATAGTTTCTAGTATCTAAGCTGCTGAATAGACTACCTGGCAGACAGCTGTACTAAACTGTGTCAGGGTAGGGAGGACAGGTATGTGGGCTGGTAGAGCATTCCAGTGGATGATAGTGCGGGGAAAGAATGTGAACTTGTAATAGTCTTTCAGAGTCAAGATCTGTCTGTATGCAAGAGAATGAGTTCTTGTAGAAGGACGGGTGTTCCGGACCAGGTATTCAGTAGCAGGTATCGCAGCAAGGTCATATGTGATCTTATATAGGAGGACCAGCTGGCTGTCGATGCGTCGTTGGTCAAGGGTGCGCCATTTGAGATTCTGAAGCATAGTAGAGATGCTAGATGTATATCGGTAGTCTCTGGATACCCATCTAGCGGCCCTTCACTGAACTGATTCAAGTTTATTGGAGTCTGAAGCAGTGTAGGGGGACCACACAGTAGAAGCATATTCTAACTGTGGGCGGACAAGAGTTTTGTATGCAGTGGCTTTCAGGTCCCTGTTAAATCAAAAAAGATACCTTATCAAGTAGCCAAAAACTATGATAGGGCATCAGGCTGTCACATCCGCTTATTCTGATCAGGACCCACAGTTTGCTTGACGGCGTTAACAGAACCTAGAAACATTTTTATGTGCAGGCTAGTCTAGGGCATCGTATCTTGCCCAAGAAGTACTATCTATTTTGTGGTTAAGGAGCCTAGTGTTCAGAGTAGTAAAAAGTGCACTTTATTGTAAATGCAAAAATTGCTGATCCTGCGCGGTCTGATAAGGGTCTTTTTCATTAATATTGCATACTTACAAGGATGTACATTCTTTATGCACAATGTTAGCAGTTTTATTGTTTTGTGTAGCCTGCACAGCGATCGGGTCCTTAGTTATCCGTGTAAGGTGCACAAATAAAGTTCGCCAGTATTTCACAACAGCTGTACCTGGCCAGATAGAGGACAAGTCAATCACAGATCATTTATTGGCTTAATTGTCTCCGCCTACTGAATCGAACCCAATGGCATGCCAGATAACTCAGATATCGATGTCAATAATCAGAATTGCGCAATCGAAAAGACCGCAATATAAAACATTTTGATATTTGTTTCTTACAGTTTTTCAGTGCAATGACCTCTGTGAAAACATCAGATTGTCGCACTTTGATTCTCTGCACTTGACTGAAAGTCTAATGAATATTGAAATGCGTAGTGAAATTTTGTTGATCGAAATTCCAAGATGGCTGTGAAGGTTCCGCTCCATTGAACAAGATGGCTGCCAGAGCTACAAATAGAAAATCTTCAAGCGACCTCTTGTCCTTGACGGCTCGATTTAAAAATAATTGCACAGAAGTGTTTCTCCAATGACCCTCTATCAAAATTGCTAAAATGGTTCGCTTGGCTGAACAAAATGGCAACCAGAGCTAAAATAGAAAAAAAAAAACCTTTAAAAGACATCGTCTCCATGGCCAGTGGCCTGATTTCAAAGTAATTTCACAGAAATGTTTCTCTTATGGCCCTTGACCAAAATTGCTAAAATAATTCTGCTAGGCTGAACAAAACTGCCACCAGAGCTAAAAAAACAACAACATTAAACCACATCTCCTCCTTGGCCTGATATCAAAATGATTTCACAGAAATGTTCCTCTTATCCCCTTTTTTTGACTAAATATGGCCCTTTGAAAAAATCATCATTTTATTTTAACCTTGTAAGCAAGATATCTCAAAAACTGTTTAAGCTTTTTCCCTTGAAACTTGAAAGGCTGATAGGGAATCATGAGTAAATGGCCTGATTAACTTACAGCAGTTAACTCAGGTGAGCCTTGTGGCCGATAGGCCTCCTGTTTGACTTTCTGATTGCTTTTAAATAAACTTGGCCCCTTTCCTTTTGGTAAAGACCCCTTTGCAAAAAGGAGGCAAAAACTGAATTGACAGTGTCTCCTCCCCCACCCCACTCCTCCTCCCCCCCCTGCCCCCGTAAGCCTAATGGTTTTTGTTTGATATGGCTAATATCCTTACAGCGACTGAATCCATCCATCTCAGAAAAAGATACAAATGAAATGCAAAACCTGCACACAGAATTATCCAGAAAAGAATATTTACTAAGACGCATGCAGTTTGTTTGTTTGTTTATGTTGAGGTTTTACGGCCCAGTCAACCAAATGGGGTCATGTAGAGCGCGGTCAGTTTACCTAACCACACTTTTTCTGGGCATGCTTAGTCCTATAAGAGGTTAACCAGTGTTGTGCACATTCTTTTGCCAGAAACTGACAACTGACCTTCATCAAAAAGAAAAAGATTGCAGTAACTTACAAATTAAATGTGAGAGACAGGAACATGAGGTCAAAAACTTACAGACAGAATTAAAAGAACTGAAGGAAAAGACCACACAGCAGGCTGAGGTAAGTTGCTTTCTGCTAGCATTTAATGATAACTAGGAAATACATAGTGCTTAGCAGGCTGGGTCAAAACTGCAGTAGACAACATTTTGGAATATTTTTCTTATTGTTCCCAGAAAATAGGATTTGACTTTCTATTTAAATTGTCTAAGTTTGCAATAAATGTCAAATTCTGTTTTCTGGGAAAATTAAGAAAATTATCATAAATTTGTAACCTGGTGAATTCGCACCTAGAGTGGTAAAGGTTAACACTTGAGGCTTGAAACCATGACTCTTGGATCAAAAAACTGCAAAAAGTACTCAAGAAAATCCCTTCTGAACCATTAAAATGCCCAGAAAATCTGCATCTGAAGCTGTTGTCTGCTTACGTCATCTTCTGATATACTTACAAGCTTTTCAAACCTATTTTTGCATGCAGGCAAACAGTGTGGACCCTGATCAGACTGCTTGTAGCAGTCTGATCTGGGTCCACACTGTTTGCAAAAATGACTTTTAAAATCACAAGCAGACGACAAAGCAGACGTCAATTGTTGTGATTGGCAGTTTAAGGGTTAAAGGGAAATTGATACACTTTAAGGGGAGGTAGTTTGGTCAGAACTGATTTGTTTCCCTGCTGAAAGAGGTCTAATCTCAAAGCAAAGAATTTGCTCCCATGGGGATCACATTCTTTCCTTTTAGAGCAGACCCCAAATAAGAGAAACTTAGTTGGTACACTGAAAAGCAAACTGGAAGTTACAAAAGTTCTCTTCCTTGTTGTTTCATTTGTTACTTCGTGTTCCAGCGAAACGAAATGTGCCATCTTGGAATACTGCATTCCTTTTGTGACCTATCTAGGTATACTAAAGTTTGATAAATTTTCAATGTAACAGGTAAAAAAAACAAAACAATGTGATTCTTAATGTTTGCGTTTATTTAGCTTTATGAAATTTCTTGATTGAAATGAAAATAAAATATATAGACATTAATCTGTTTATAACACAGTTTGTTTTAAGATTTTTTATATTTGCCCGGATCATCACAAACCGTTGATCCCATCAAATATAAAAAGTCCTTAGTGAGCTAATCAACAAGTCTACCATATGTAAAAATCCAAAGCTATATTAAGAGACCAGCGCGATTCCTGCGCCAGTCAATAATACAAACTTGAGGACAGGTAACCCAGTATATAAGTGTAATAAGAAGCACGTCTGACTGCACATCCAAGGGTGGAAAGTTTGAATCCCTGAGCTCGGCCACATAACTTTCATGGAGATTGGTCATAAAATGGTTTCTATGATCATTCTCCCCTTTTCACTGATTAATGAAGAGCAGTTGTCAGTTACTGGCAGATGTACTGGTTAACCTGGAGGACTTAACCTTCCCAGGAAAAAGTGTGAGTAGGTTAACTTACCACCTTGACATGACCTTAACAGTGTTGACTGGGTTGTAAAATTCTTAATCAAACAAACAAAAATTAAACTGCAAAATTCACCTTACAAGCGATGCAGCATTGAAACAGTCATGGAATTCATTTGAAAAACTTCGACCTCTACATCATAGCATCCCCTACCATATCTTCATCCAGTAGTACAGAATGCCTTGATGAAAATGTTGAACCATCACATGAACAGTTTATTGCCATTCAGTGTGTGGGATTTTCAACAACCATTGTATAGTTTGTGTGTCCTTTGACTTATGGTAAACTTCAGCTGTCTACCTGAAAACAACTTCCTACTTTCACTTTCTAACATTCAGCTAGTGACATTGCTTTGCAACAATTTTCCACAGCCAGTTCAAGAACAATTACATCATGTTATGAGCCTAGTCCACTAAATGTTACTTCAGTGTAAACAAACATTTTTGTTTTGTGTGTGTGTGTGTGTGTGTGTGTGTGTGTGTGTGTGTGTGTGTGTGTTATGACGAAAGTCTTTGTTTGACCAAAACTCATGGATCTAATAAACTGTAAACAAGATACCCTCCTTCCCACCATTTCCAGTCCTTGACTTGATTAAAAGCTGTAATTAAATGGGTTTTTTTTCTTTTAGGAAGCTGGTTCCTCAGTACATCGTGAGCTTCAAGATATTAAGAACATTCTGGAAAAGGAAAAACAAGCAAAGGAAAAACAGGCAAAGACAAAACAGTCAAGAGTTTGTACAATATCATAGTGTATGCCAGAGGCTGTTAAATGGATCTAGATAGTTTTAACCCTTATCCTGCTGAACCCGGATATATCCTGCCTTTGCATACAGTGTAGATCCAGATCAGCTGGCTTCTGAAGAAGCCATCCAGATCAGTTGGCTTCTTCATAAAGGTGTGTGAGTAAAATAAAATTCAATAAGAAGAAGCCAACTGATCTGGATCTGCACTGTTTGCCATAAAGAATTAAGACTGAGTTGTATTGTGGAAAATAAAATAAGGACAATAGGGCCAGGTCCCTTAGAGTTATTTCCCTTTATTGTTCTAGCTATTAAATTATGTATTTTTCTTAATAACTTTTATACCTGTTTCTAGATTTTATTGAATTTTATTTTACTCAAACACCTTTATGCACTATAAGTGTGATATGAAAATAGGGGCTTCCAGGTTTATTAGAGTTATATCCCTTTGTCATGTTATTGTGTGTTATCACTGATGGCCATGGCCGGGGGTATTAGTGAGCACATGCTCACTTCATGGTCTAGTTTTAATAATGTATCAGTCATTCTTTGTTACAGCTAGACAGTTGGTTTGAACTAGATTATTATAAGCTACAAATAAGAGGTGTTTCCAGTTTTTTTTGTTTTTGTTTTGTCTCGATAGCATATACACCACAATTTCTTTATACAGACAACCCTCTTTATACCGACATTTGATACAACAACAAAATTCATTATAATCATACATGCTATAAGCTCTTGGCCAAAATCTGTGAGATCAGGCTAATTTTTAAGGGAGATTTGACAAAATTCTGTGAGATTTTCATAAAAATCACTTTCAAGCTCACAAAAATATGTTTAAGTCCTTTATTTTGATGAATTAAGCATGTCAAAAGTATAATGTTGTGTAATTTATAGTTCTTCATAAAATATCATTTTAGAGGGTCTAAATATTCTGTGAGATTTGAAATTCTTATGGGAAATGGGTTGCAAAGTAGCCAAATTTTGTGAGATTTTGTCTCACAGTGTGAGGCATGGCATGTACGTATAATGACAATTTGACTGTCACGAAACCTTCGCTTAAGAGATAACAGTTAGTCACAAATTATGCAAGAATATTGTATTTAATACCTTAAAGAAATATATGTTTTGGATATTTGTTAGAATTGTCTCAGTGAGATGATTCTAACAAATATCCAAAACATATATTCTGTGAGGAAATAAGAACAAAAAGATACCTTTCTTACATATCAGTCTGCTCATCAAGTATTATGTACAACAGCAAATTCATTTTAATGACAACATCTTTGGGAACAAATGCTGTTGTTGTAATGAGGGTTCACTATAACACTGTTACTGGGATCCAAATAAAAAAAACATGTTAGCTAAACAACCATGTTGTATCCAAACAAACATATATAGATTATATTGAAAAATGACCATAAATGGTTATTATTTCTGTATAATTATGGTCATTTTTCAATATAATCTGTATATTTTTAGATACAATCAACCCCTATTAAACTGATACTTGATAAAAACAACAAAATATTTTATACTGACAATTTGAATAGCAATGAAAACCTCTCTCAAGAGGTGACAGTTAATCAGAAATTACGCAGGAACATTGTTATGCAATGCTTCAAGAAATATATGTTTTGGATATTTGTTAGAATGGCCTCATTGAGGCAATTCTAACAAATATCTAGAGCATACAGTTTATGAAGAAATAACAATAGAACATCACATTTGTTGCATATCATTCTGCTAGTTAAGGATTCTTTACAACAGCAAATTCATTTTAATGGCAATATCTTTGGGAACAAATGTGTGTTGTTGTAACAAAGGTTCACTGTACAACATTTTTGGGGTTCACCTTTAGACTGTCTTATATCCAAAAACCGTCTTCTTGTGTCCTCTAATAAAGAGGTTCCAGTACTCTTGGCCCTCATTAGAACTGCCTTGGCAAAGCTGCCTTGGTAAGGTAATTCTAATGAGTACCCATAATGTATTTTTATAGATAAATTAAGACAAATATCAGAACTTTTTAGATGTAAAAGGCAACTTTTATCATATGATGTCACTCTTCTTCAGTGCATGACGAAAACATACCTATATAATTTTGACCCCCTTTAACCCCACTTTTATATAGTAAAACTGGGGTTTACAGGGGTATACATTATTTTTCTTATTTCTGCTCAAATCATAGATTGTGGGTACTTGTTAGAACCGCCTTGCCGAGGCGGTTCTAACGAGTACCCACAATCTATATTTTGAGCAGAAATATGAAAAATATCAGAGTTTTTTACCTGAAAAATTTCGGTTTTTTGGAGGTGAAATTTTCTATATATTTGAATAGGCATGTTTTCATAATGAGTGCATCATGAAAACATGCCTTTACAATTTTAACCCCCTTAACCCCACTTTTATATGGTAAAATTTGGGTTTACAGGCATATACATGTACATTATTTTTCTTATTTTTGCTCGAAAACATAGATTGTGGGTACTCATTAGAACCATACCTTGCCGAGACAGTTCTAATGAGCACCTGCAATCTATGTTTTGAGCAGAAATATGAAAAATATCAGAGTTTTTTATTGAATATTTTCAGTTTTTGGAGGTGAAATTTTTTACATATTTGAATATATAAGCCTGTTTTCTTGATGGGATAACTTCATGTCAAAAGTTGTATGACCACACCTTCCATAACATTTTCGTGCACAGACAATATCTGTGACTATGTAAGGTTTTCTGTTGAAATAATGTCCACTTTAAAATGATAAAATCCAATTTAAAAGGGTCATATGATAAACAGAATCTTACATTCATGGTCATTTCATATGAAATTTTATGAGACACAATCCGAAACTCTCTTCATAAAAAAAAACTGATATGAAATGACAGCTCGTATAAGATCCTCTATATACGAAGCTATGCAAGGGAAGTCAAGTTATTGATGAGGGTAGAAATTACATCAAGCAGGTGATGCAATGTAGTCAGTGTTTTTAAGTCAGTTACCTTATTCACCCTAAGTAGACAGACACCATAACTCCTTTGCATACTTGTTTCTAAAATTTGAACAGGGCGCCCAACTGATATTTGCTTACAGTTGGGCAATGAAGGCCCGCTGTCCTTGCAGCAGGTAACGGTAAAGGGGGAATGTTGTTATTTATTCCATTCCTTCACTTTCTGTCATTTCCCTCTTTCTTCCCTATCCCTCTCTTTCAGCTTTTCTACTATCTCTTCTATCTCTTTTCTCTCTTCCTCTGGGAGACGACACAAAATGACCCACAAGGATTGACATATACATAAACCTCAACACAATCAAAATTTAACCCTTAAAGCGCCAGTCACAACTATTGTCGTCTGCTTTGTCATCTGCTTGTGATATTAAAAGTCATTTTTGCAAACAGTTTGGACCCAGATCAGGAGCAGTCTGATCAGGGTCCACACTGTTTGCCTGTATGCAAAAATAGGTTTGAAAAGTCTGCAAGAATATTCAGCAGACGACATAAACAGACAACATTTTCAGATGCAGTTTTTCTTGGCACTTTAAGGGTTAAAATGTGTACCAGCAAGTTTAACTACATGTATTTGTTGATGTTTTGAAAAAAATGCTTTATGAGAGGCAAACAGTGTAGACCTTGATCAAACATATTGCATTCTGCAATGTCTGATCTTTGTCTACACTGTTTGCTGTATTCTGATCTTGATCTAAACTATTTGCTCAGGTCTGGCTGTCCTGGTACTTAGCTTAAATTAGCTATTAGAAGTTCTAATAGTATATTTTTTTGTTTGTATTACGAAAACACACCTATATAATTATGACCCCCTTAAACCCCACTTTTATACAGTAAAACTGGGGTTTATAGGGGTATACATTAATTTTCTTATTTCTGCTCAAAAACCTAGATTGTGGGTACTTGTTAGGACTGCCTCACCAAGGCGGTTCAAACAAGTACCAACAATCTATGTTCTGAGCAGAAATATGAAACTACCAGAATTTTTCATCTGAAAGTTTTCATTTTTTGGTGGTAAAATTCTCAATGTTTTTGAACAGGCATGTTTTTGTAATTTTTTTTGTTTGTTTGTTTTGTTGTTTTTGTATTGTGGACAACACCAACACAGTCTAACCTCATTTTGTTCATTCCATCCAACAGTTCACCTTATGGCTTTAGCAAAGCCTGCATAGCTGTCTACGTACCGACCAAAATCATTCCTATCGAAAATATTTTTCAGCCATTTTTGATAGCATATTTTTCCTTCAAAAAAAATTTTCATTACGAAAACACGCCTATTCAAATATATAGAAAATTTTACCACCAAAATATGAAAATTTTCAGATGAAAAATTCTGATAACTTTCATATTTCTGCTCAAAACATAGATTGTGGTACTCGTTAGAACCGCCTCGCTGAGGCGGTTCTAACGAGTCCCCACAATCTATGTTTTTGAGCAAAATAAAGAAAATAATGCATACCCCTGTAAACCCCAGTTTTACTATATAAAAGTGGGGTTTAAGGGGGTCAAAATTATATAGGCATGTTTTTGTGATGGTATGAAATGTTGAATAGACTAAAGGTAAGTGGATACTTTTTTACCCAGAGTGCTAAACATTTAACCCATAGAAGACTGGAGAGCCCTAAATGGGTAACTGGCAAACAGTGTGGACCCAGATCAGATGCCCCAGAATGCAGCGTCTGATCAGAGTCTCCACTGTTTGCAAATAGTGAACCATTTTTCTTTAGGAATATCTATATAATATAGCCTGGCATACCTAAAATCAAAAATGGACTCTTCCAAGGTATAGTTTTGGGAGAGTTTATTCAGTCTTTAATGGGTTAAAAGTGCGGGGTGAAGGGTAAACAGTGCAGTCTATAGTCAGACTGTTTTAGAAATACACAATGTTTACTCTGACAGGCATGTCTGTCTAAATATTTAGTGTAGAGATGATCTATCTTTGAATAAACTTTTTTTCGAGACAGAAACTTCAAGTGTACACAAATAGTATATCCCCATACAATGTACATGTACAAATATGATCAGAGCACACTGCTTTCAAATTGTAGATGGTCAACATATTCTGTGGGCCAGTTGTGCATGCCCTGGCCACTTTGTACCTTTCCAAACCTGGTCTGGATTGAACAAATTGTGCATGCTGACCACTTTGTACCATTGCACAGTCTGGTCTGGGTTGGGTGCATTGTGCCTTTGCATAGTATGGTCTGGCTAGGGCAAGTTGTGCATGCTGGCCACACCACACTGTGCCTTTGCATAGTCTTGTCTGGCTTGACAAATTGTGCATGTTTGCCACATTGTATCTTTGCACAGTCTGGTCTGGCTTGAGCAAATTGAGCAAAGAGTGCCTGTAAACAAATTGTGCATGCTTGCCACATTGTGCCTTTACACAGTTTGGTCTCACTTGGACGAATAGGGGATGCCACATTGTGCCTTTACACTGTCTAGTGTCGCTTGGACAAATTGTGCAGATTGTGAATGCTGGCTGGCTTGGACAGTTGTACATGCAAGCCATTTTGTGCGATTTGTATATTGGTCTGGCTTGGGCAGATTGTGTGTGTGCTGACCACGTTGTACCTTAGCACAGTCTGGGCTGGTTAGGGCACTTTGGCGAAATTGTGTCTTTGCACAGTCTGCTGGGTTTGGACAGATTGTGCATGGTGAGCATTATGTATTTGTATAATTTGGGTAAATTGTGCATGCTACCTACTTTGTTCCTTTGCACAGCCTAGTCTGGCTTGGACAGCTTGTGCATACTGACCATTTTGTACCTTTACTCAGTCTTGTCGGGGTTGGGCTAATTGTGCATGGTGATCATATTGTGCCTTCGCACAACCTGGACTGAGCCTGGCCATATTTTGCATGCTGGTCACATTGTTCCTTTGCACAGTCTGATGTGCTTTGGGCACTTTGTGCATAATGGCCATATTGTGCCTTCCATACAGTCAACTGAGCTTGGGCAGATTGTGCATGCTGGTCACTTAATGTATTTGTACACTTACTGACCATTTAGTACTTTTGCACAGTCTGGTCTGGCTTCCTGCAGACAGACACTGTCATGGACTTTCAATGATCTAAGTTCTGTATGAACATTAAATAGTTTACATAATCTCATTTTCATGTGACACAGTTTATATGGCATATAACTTATGATCCAGTGATCTCAGTTCTGTAGGAACATTCAGTTGTTTACATAGATTTAGTTTTGATGTGACACAGTTTGTATGTCGTATAAATTATGATTGTGTGTTGCTTATTGAGAGTTAACCTGTAGTGTATTTAATTGTTATGGTTATGGAACAAATTGATTTATTGTGTTATGGTTATGGTATTTTATAGAACAATTGACTTATTTTGTTATGTTTTGTTTATGGAACAAATCATCATTGTCCACAATTTTCTGGCACTGTAAGCATTCATTATAGAAACATATTGCCATAATGAAACTGCCCTGTTGTCTGTCTATTGTAATAGATTTTTAGAATAAGACAATAATGTAAAGTGCATATTTAAAGGAGAATATATTATATATGAAGTAAACCTTCAATGACTTGAACACCGATGGCTTGTTTACCATGGCTGATTGGAACTTGTTTCTGAGTCCCTAGGAAATTCTTCAAACAGCTCATGAAAGACAGCTAAAGATTCAGTCATCTTAGTCATTCTGCAGACAGCTGAGGATCCAGTCTTGACTGTCAATCTGTGGCAGCTAAGGATCCAGTCTTGGTTGCCACTTTGTGGATAGCTGAGATACAGTCTTGGTTATCACCCTGTGGAAGCTAATGACGCAGTCTTGGCTGTCACTCTGTGGACAGCTAAGGATCCAGTCTTGGTTGCCACACTGTAGACAGCTGAGATACAGACTTGCTTGTCACCCTGTGGACAGCTAAGGATCCAGTCTTAGTAGTACATTTGCACAGTCTGGTCTGGCTTCTTGTAGACAGATATTGTCACGGACTTTCAATGATCTCAGTTCTGTATGAACATTAAATAGTTTGCATAATCTCATTTTCATGTGACACAGTTTATATGCCATATAATTTAGGATCCAGTGATCTTAGTTCTGTGGGAACATTCAATTGTTTACATAAATTTGGTTTTGATGTGACACAGTTTGTATGTCGTATAAATTATGATTGTGTGTTGCTTATGGAAAGTTAACCTGTAGTGTATTTAATTGTTTTGGTTATGGAACAAATTGATTTATTGTGTTATGGTTATGTTATTGTTATAGAACAATTGACTTATTTTGTTATGTTTTGGTTATGGAACAAATCATCATTGTCAACAATTTTGTGGTACTGTAAGCATTCATTATAGAAACACATTGCCATAATGAAACTGCCCTGTTGTCTGTCTATGGAAACAGATAGTGTGTATTTTTTGTCTCACCTGCTTGTACAGGGTGCGATATAGGCGTCCGCATTTCCGTCCGTCCGTCCGTCTATCAACATTTATTTCGATGTTCGACATTTATGTCAAAGTTAGTATTCTAATCAACTACAAGACTAAACAACCATCAAACCTTGCATGAAACATTTTCCTGACTTTGCGACATAGGCGTCCGCTTTTCCGTTCGTCTGTCCATTCGTTCATCCGTCTGTCAACATTTATGTCGAAGTTCGACATGTACGTCAAAGTTAGTATTCCAATCAACTACAAGACTAAACAACCATCAAACCTTGCAAGAAACATCTCTCTGACCACCTGACTTTGCGACATAGTCATCCGCTTTTCCGTTCGTCTGTCCGTTTGTCCGTCTGTCAACATTTATGTTGAAGTTCGACATTCATGTCAAAGTTAGTATACTTATCAATTACAAGACTAAATAACCATCAAACCTTGCATGAAACATCTTTCTGACCTCCTGACTTTGCGACATTGCGTCCGCTTTTCCGTTCGTCTATCTGTTCGTCCATCCGTCCGTCTGTCAAAATTTATGTCGAAGTTCGACATTTATGTCAAAGTTAGTATTCTAATCAACTACAAGACTAAACAACCATCAAACCTTGCATGAAACATCTCCCTGACCTCCTGACTTTGCGACATAGGCATTCCCTTTTCCGTTCGTCTGTCCGTCTCAACATTTATCTCGAAGTTCGACATGTACGTCAAAGTTAGAATTCTAATCAACTACAATTCTACAACAACCATCATACCTTGCATGACACATCTCCCTGACCTCCTGACTTGGCAGGTACATTGACCCAGTGATCTTGACCTATATTTTGCGCTCCAGTGACTTTGACACAATTTACGTTACGTTTCAGATCTTCTCAACTATAAGGCGTACAACTACCAAACCTTGCATGAAACATCTCCCTGACCTCCTGACTTTGCGACATAGGCATCCCCTTTTCCGTTCGTCCGTCCGTTTGTCCGTCCGCCCATCTCAACATTTATCTCGAAGTTCGACATGTACGTCAAAGTTAGTATTCAAATCAACTACAATTCTACAACAACCATCATACCTTGCATGACACATCTCCCTGACCTCCTACCTTGGCAGGTACATCGACCCAGTGACCTTGACCTATATTTTGCGCTCCAGTGACTTTGACACAATTTACGTTGATGTTCCAGATCTTCTGAACTATAAAGCGTACAACGAACAAACCTTGCATAATGCTTCTCCTAGATGTACTGACTCGGCAGGTACCTTGACCTGGTGACCTTGGCCTATATTTTGCGCTCCAGTGACTTTGCGTCGACGTTCGATATCTCCTCAACTACAGGACCTAGAAACATCAAACCTTGCAAAGTGCTTCTTCTCAATGTACTGACTTGGCAGTTACCTTGACCTGGTGACCTTGACCTATATTTTGGCTGCAGTGACCTTGACATAATTTACATCAACGTTCCAGATCTCCTCAAGTGTAAGACCTCTAGCCACCAAACCTTGCATAGTGCTTCTCCCAGATGTACTGACTCGGCAGGTATCTTGACCCGGTGACCTTGACCTATATTTTGCGCTCCAGTGCATTTTACACATTTTACGTCGACGTTCAATATCCCCTCAACTATAAGTCCTACAACCACCAAACCTTGCATAGTGCTTCTCATCAATGTACTGACTCCGCAAGTACCTTGACTCGGTGACCTTGACATATTTCGCGCTCCACTGACTCTTACACCTTTTACGTCGCCCTTAAATATGTCCTCTACTGTAAGGCCTTCAACCACCAAGTGCTTCTTCTCGATGTGCTGACTCGGCAGGTACCTTGACCTGGTGACCTTGACCTATATTTTGCACTCCAGTGACTTTGACACATTTTACGTTGATGTTCGGTATCTCCTCAAATATAAGACCTACAACATTAAACCTTACATAGTGCTTCACCTCATTGCACTGGCTTGGCAGGTACCTTGACCCGGTGACCTTGACCTATATTTGACACATTTTACGTTAATGTTCGATAACTCCTCAACTATAAGGCCTACAACCACCATATCTTGCATAGTGCTTCTCCTTGATATACTGACTTAGCAGTTACCTTGACCCGGTGACCTTGACCTATATTTCACGCTCCAGTGACTTTTACACATTTTACATCGACGTTCCATTATCATTAGGCTGTATAATACGAAAAGTCAGTGCTGAAGATATAGCCATTAGAGGGAATGGCACTGGCCTGGAATATATGTGCCCCACTAGGCACTTTGTCTACATTTTTTTCAACCCAGTTTTCCAACTAAGCACTGCTAAGAATGAAATAAACTTATTTGATAACCACATTCTGATTGTGACTCCTGTGACTTTTGCCCCAGCAGGTGCGACGACGCCTTCTGCGGAATTCTTGTTAGAATAAGACAATAATATAAAGTGCATATTTAAAGGAGAATATATTATATATGAAGTAAACCTTCAATGACTTGAACACCGATGGCTTGTTTACCATGGCTGATTGGAACTCGTTTCTGACTCCCTTGGAAATTCTTCAAACAGCTCATGAAAGACAGCTCAAGATCCAGTCTTCTTAGTCATTCTGCAGACAGCTGAGAATCCAGTCTTGGCTGTCACTCTATGGGCAGCTAAGTATCCAGTCTTGGTTGCCGTTCTGTGGACAGCTGAGATAAGTTGGTTGTCACCCTGTGGAAGCTAAGGATGCAGTCTTGGCAGTCACTGTGGACAGCTAAAGATCCAGTCTTGGTTAGCACATCGTAGACGGCTTTGATACAGACTTGCTTGTCACCCTCTGGACAGCTAAGGATCCCGTATTAGTAGTACTTTTGCACAGTCTGGTCTGGCTTCCAGTTGATACAGACTTGCTTGTCACCCTCTGGACAGCTAAGGATCCCGTATTAGTAGTACTTTTGCACAGTCTGGTCTGGCTTCCAGTAGACAGATATTGTCACGGACTTTCAATGATCTCAGTTCTGTATGAACATTAAATAGTTTACATAACCTTGTTTTCATGTGACACAGTTTATATGCCATATAACTTATGATCCAGTGATCTTAGTTCTGTGGGAACATTCAATTGTTTACATAAATTTGGTTTTGATATAACACAGTTTATATGTCGTATAAATTATGATTGTGTGTTGCTTAATGAGAGTTAACCTGTAGTGTATTTAATTGGTTTGGTTATGGAACAAATTGATTTATTGTGCTATGATTATGTTATTGTTATAGAACAGTTGACTAATTTTGTTGTGTTTTGGTTATGGAACAAATCATCATTGTCAACAATTTTGTGGCACTGTAAGCATTCATTATAGAAACACATTGCCATAATAAAACTGCCCTGTTGTCTGTCTATGGCAATAGATAGTGTGTATTTTTAGAATAAGACAATAATATAAAGTGCATATTTAAAGAAGAATATATTATATATGAAGTAAACCTTCAATGACTTGAACACCATTGGCTTGTTTACCATGGCTGATTGGAGTTCGTTTCTGAGTCCCTAGGAAATTCTTCAAACAGATGAAAGACAGCTAAAGATCCAGTCTTCCTAGTCATTCTACAGGCAGCTGAGAATCCATTCTTGGCTGTCCCTTTGTGGGCAGCTAAGGATCTAGTCTTGGTTGCCGTTCTGTGGACAGCTGAGATACAGACTTGGTTGTCACCCTGTGGACAGCTAAGGATCCAGTCTTGGTTGCCATTCTGTGGACAAATAAGGATACAGTCTTGATTGTCACTCTGTTGACAGCTAAGGATCCAGTCTTGATTGCCACTCCGTAGACAGCTAAGAATCCAGTCCTGGATGTCTTTCTGTGGACAGCTAAGCATCTAGTCTTGGTTGCCACTCCGTAGACAGCTGAGATAGAGTATTGGTTGTCACCCTATGGACAGCTAAGTATCCAATCTTGGCTGTCACTCTGTGGGCAGCTAAGGATCCAATCTTGTTTGCCACTCCGTAGACAGCTAAAATACAGTCTTGGTTGTCACCCTGTGGACACCTAAAGGTTCAGTCTTGGTTGTCACTCCGTGGACAGCTACAATAGTCTTGTTTGTCATTCTGCAGACAGCTGAGGATCCAGTCTCGGCTGTTACTCTGTGGACAGCCAAAGTAAGGATCCAATTTTGGTTGTCGCTCTGTAGACAGCTCATGATCAGTTTTAGTTGCCAGACAGCATCAACTACATGTAAATTGAAATAATCCAAATAAATTATGGACACCCCTAAATCAGAAAGGAACTTGTCCAATATATAAGGAAGAAGATTTTACTCGTGTTTAATTGTATTAAGCTATATGGACAAGGTCGCCGATGAAGAATGCCGGACACATCTGTGAAAAATGCATGAAAAACGGACCGCATCTACCAGACGTAATCATTCATTTTGAATATAATAGCAGTGAGAGTGCCAACGTAATGGAAACGCTGTTCAACCAAATTTATGAATAGGCTTAGTCATTTTTGACAGATAGGCAATGTCAGTTGGTCTTATTCAGACCAAGCCCATTCAGGTCGTTGAAACCAGAGTCTTTAATTTTGACACATTTGTTTCAATGCGTTTTATACTTCTTCAGTTGTGTTAACATGACTTGACTATGCTTTATATATGCGTTTATGGGTGAATACAATTACGGGACTTTTTTAAATATATTACTTGTTAAAATTATCTTATTTGCTTCACACGTCTCTGGGTAAAATATGAAAATATAACACATAAAGTACAATATTCATAAATAGACACCACTTATAATACAAACTACCCAGCTAGCATTCTACGTAAATCTACATCGGGCCGTCATCGGCCCGTCAGCTACCCTGACGGGCCGATGACGGCCCGATATAGATTTACGTAGAATGCTGACTGGGTAGGGTATCGATGTACCGCGTAACGGTACACTGTCCAGTCCCGTTACGGGGTAGTCCTTGACCTAAGCTTTGACGGTCTGGATTCAAACTGTATTTATGCCGAATAAGTAAAAAATGCTGATGCAAAGAAATTCTAATACTTATCAAATATCGAAAAAAATGTTTCTTACTCCAGGTTTTAGTACATAAAATGCATGAACGGTATGGACAATTATAAATACAGTGAAATTTAGACAAAATGTCTGTGACTATCAAAAGGGGTATTTTGTAAAGTCATACTTGCTGTGGTCAACCTTCCATTATGTATAATTCTGTTCAGTCATGAAAGGACTCTCGTTTACCAACTACCCAGCAATCACACAACGTCGCAAGAACGTCGTTATAACGTCGCTGCAACTTCGTGACGTTGCAGTGACGTTATAACGACGTTCATGTGACGTTGTGTGTTTGCTGGGTATCCTTCTTCCGAGACGCCATCAGACTCTGGAACAGCCTTCGAATCCCCAGTCAACAGTCAGCTGTCCTACCCTTGTCAGCTTCAGCAGTAGAGAAGTGCAGGCCGTCAGACCGCCAAGATCGTACTGGATGCTCGTGGGAAGTGCAGGCCGTCAGACCGCCAAGATCGTACTGGATGCTAATGGGGGTTGGGGGGGGGGAGGGTGGGGGAGGGGGTAACTTCCTATATATGGCATAGTACGGATGTGATTGCCGAATGGCCCCCTTTTTCAGCGCTGCCAGGTATATGATTGGCCCCCTTTTTTCGACAAAAAGTATATGACTGGCCCAATTTTTCTTGATTGGTATATGAAAGGCCCCACTTTTTCTGACATCCCGGTGTATGCACATATTTTTCAATCAGAGATTTTTTAGGCTGCTTGTTCTCTTGGTATTCAATGATTTGACTGCATTATTTGTCTAACTACCAGCAATAAATGGGTACAAAAAATCAAAGGGCAGTATATGAATGGGTCATTATTTCAGATGATCTAGTATATGAATGGCCGATTTTTCAAAGGCCAGGTATATGAATAGGGTAGGTTACAAAATACTGGCTCGCACACCCGTACTCAAATTACCCCCAAGTTATCCGCTCCCCCCCCCCCCCTCCCCCGCCCCCCTGCACTGTAAATAGCTTTTAAAGACTTCACCTTTTTGTTGAATGTTCCTGCACCACCTATGCTCCAGCACGATGATACGCCTTTCCCGAGGTTTCAGCACTATAACGGAAGAAGAAGAAAGGAAATCTAGTAGAAAATATTTCTGTTTGAAATAATTCATCTTTATTTTCATTTTTGATGGAAAGGACAGTAGAAACGGTACATGACAACCGTAACGGTAAAAACATAGCAACTTCAAGATAGCATTTTGGCACGTTAAAACGTACATGTCTCGGACCCCTTTGCTCTATTTCAGTGGATAAGGGAGTCAGGACATATTTTATGCAGGCACCAAAACATTTATCCAAAAACATAATATGAACACAGTTACAAACGGGATGGGTGTCCCTAAATTGGCATTAAATGCGAAAAACACTGATGATAACATAACTTTGGCATATTATGTAAACTGACTTCAAAGCAATCCACAGGAAACTGTTACTTCAACAAGGCTTTACAACAACATGTATATTCAAGAAAATAAACATGAAATTGTCTGCACCCTTTACACTAGTGTGGATGTAAAGGGTAACGGTATAGACAGTAACGGTATGGACATTTCAGTATTTATTATGAAAATTGCACATATGTCCCAACAGAGTGGTGTCCATAGTAAGAAACACTCAGTTTATATCATCCCCTATTTAGGTCAAAATAGTTTCATATGAAAACGATTCACTTTCACGTGAAAAGAAAAATAACTGCATGGACGCATAATAAATGTAACTTTAATTCCATAGTCGTTTTTCCTGATCTAGTTATACCGCCGAAGAGGTATAAAGTTTTCGTCGGTTCTCTCCGTCCGTTCGTTTGTCCGTCCTTCCTTCCGTCCGTATGTCCGCCATTCCTTCCGTCCGTGGTTCCATCGTTAACACCTGCTATAACCAAGTTTTACTTCGAAGTTTTTTTTTTATTATGTATAACTCTGCAGTCACTTACCAGAAACTGTTCATAGTTGGTATGGGTGTACCTGGGAGGGTTCTCTTTCATTCTACATCTATAGACCCCTGGGTCATGCCCTGGGGCGGGGCAAGAGGTCGACATCTAGGATCTTTCAATAAAGTAGTATATTATAGTTTGTTTATACATACAACTTCTGAATAAAGAAGGATGGGCATAAAACATGTTTATCACATCAACATTCAGTGTAAAAAAAAGGCCAAGGTCATTGTGACCTTATTTTCATGCTAAAGCGATTTTGCCTTATATTTTGAAGACTATTTTATGGATTAATTTGATCCTAGGATATTGGTTCTGTGTGATACCATGATTAACATCACAATAAACATAGGTCACCTTGACTTATATTTCATGGTCCAATGATTTTGGCCTTTTATTTTGAATGTTATTTGATGTATGAACATCATTATTTGAGATTAAGAACACAACCAGTCCTTTCAGTTATGTTATATTATCCCCATTTATATGTCTCAGAGACAAAACCAGTCCTATTAATTATTTCATACTATCACCATTTTGATTATCAATTACACGTTTTTGAGGTCCATTATAAAGTAACAAAGAGAATGGAAATCGTTACGATTAATGTTGTATAATTTTATATCTATAAAGGTTTTCTTATCACTATATAGATGATAAATATGGTAATCATTTTTTAATGTCATAATATTATATAATGTATGACTGACCTATATGTGTTTGGTTATTTACAAGGTATTTCATAATAAAGCAGATTGTTTAAGCAAACTGTCTTCTAGCCAGCATAAAATGTTTTAATTTGTACACTGTGACAACAGATAAGTACCAAAGTGCGTATACTATATATTTGGCTTCATCTTAGAAGTGACTTTAAAATGTAGTATAGTGTTGATATATGTGTGATATTATTATCATTGTGATTACCATTGCGTTTTTATGTTATCTTAAATTATGAAGTAGTTCTCCTAGAATAAATTATGCTCTCAGAATGTTTGTTTTCACTTTATTCATGATTTTGAGTTGAGATTTGGAAAGTGTACAGTATTTTTACTCATGGAGAGCTTTCTCTGCAAACACTGTCTATAGGAAACAACGTTCTGATATTACAGCACTTAAACTGACATATAACATGTGTAACAGTATTATGTGTGAAATATTTCTGGCAGTCTAGATGGATTTAAGTTTTGAATATCAGCTTAATGCATAGAAGATAAGCAATGAAGAGCTAATATCATGTAAGTATTTATGAAGAGGGGATATTTCTGCTTTTGTTATAGGATACATTTTACCATATAAAAGATACATTTATAAATCAGCAGAGGATTGGCATGAGTTTCTTTTTTCTTTCACTTAATTCACAAAATTATAAAGGTATCTGAGATAAAATTTACTTTGTTTGTTATTAAAAAATTTTAGAGCTGATGTCCGTTCACCTTTATGTACAAAGTATCCACAGCCATTTATACAATATAGATAAAGTATCACACAAAAAGTAACATAAATAACATTAAGAAGTGTATAAAGCATTTATTCAAAGCTTATAATGCGTCCAATCATGATAATTAAATATATCAAACTAATTGCAACCACAGTCAATTATAAATGTTAAGAAGTTTAAAATTAACGATACTTTTCAGATAAGAAGTTTAGGCTATTTTAAAGAAACTATCATTCCTTATGTCATTTGCTTAGTCGACTTGTTTTCATTTCTTGATATACAAAGGAGGAGATATAGTGTTTATCTATTGTATAACAGCATTAGGTTAAATGTCTAGCCACTGACTGGTCATAGTTAACCAAAACAGTGTATCAGGAAACTTATATATGACGTTTTTTCTTTACTTTTAGTAACGTATGTAACAGTTATATCACAAGTAATTGAGAGTCCAAAATATCAAGATACCTGTCTCTATAAAACCACATCTATTGGTAGCACATAGCATGCCAGTAAGTAGGAATATGAATAGTTTAGTATATACACCAAAGTATTTCTATTGTTTTGAGGGTAACGTTGGTAACATGGCTGTTACACATTAACGCCTCCATCGCCAGAGGGCTAACATATGTCATTCTGTTTCTTATATAATGTAGTTTCAGAAAATTATAGTATACAAAATCCCTCTTGGGGGGGGGGGGCGGGGGTGAAAGGGGGTCGGGGGGGGGAAAGGGGGTCTACGGCCGGCCCAAAGTCTAGAAAGGGCGTTTACTCTTGGCAGTCTGGGTAATTTTTTCAGCAAACTACATTTTGCTTTTACTTATTTTCCTAGAAACAAGATTTGAAATTCCCTGCAAATTGTTTCCAATAAAGGCAATTTGCATGAAATGTCTGATCCTAAAAAAAAACATTGTCATCTGCTGAATTTGCTCAGATAGTGGTAAAGGGTAAAACAATAAAAATAACTTTTGATATAAACAGTGTTAATACCGTCTTATTTGCTTCTTCAACTTCCAATTTCGCTATCACAAAAGAAGTGATTATCAAATTGCTGCGAATCAGTTGGTCGAATTTCTGCCATATCAAGCTGCTTCTTGTCCTACTGTGGTCTAGCCTCACTTTAACCCTTAAAACGCCACTGAAAATGTCGTCTGTTTATGTCGTCTGCTGAATATTCTTGCAAACTTTTCAAACCTATTTTATGCATACAGGCAAACAGTGTGGATCCAGAGGAGCAGTCTGATCTGGGTCCACGCTGTTTGCAGAAATGACTTTTAAATTCACAAGCAGACGACAAAGCAGACGACAATTGTTGTGATGGGCACTTTAAGGGTTAAAGGACAGCTTTACAAGGTACTATGCGCCTAATTTATCACACTGGATAGGCAGCAGTCGGAAACACCGAGAGATTTGATGAACACCGATCATTTAATGAAGAAATGAGCGTTTTCGGCTGCCAAAGTGACAGTCGACAAATGCAGATTAATCTTTTTCGACTACCAAAAGATGGTTTTTGGCAATCTAAAACAACTTTCCTCATTAAATTGGTCTACGTTAATCGACTAGTTTTCGTCCGCGATTGCCATCTATTCAGTGTGAATATCACCGTTTGACCACATCATGCCTTGAACCAAGTAGCATAGAATACAGCTCTTGTTTGAACTGAATACAGATTGATCAAGATACCAGAAAGTACAATCGTTGGACATTTGCCTAATTCACAGAAAGTTTACATTATCTACTAAGGCACTGGAAAATTATTTTAAAATGATTACAATCTTATCAAATTACTTTAGCAGACGATGAAAACATTAATCAGTGTTCACATACCACATAAACAACCGACGCATGTTCAGCCAGTTAAAGGGACATGGTACTGAAGATTACCTTAGAACCAATGCTTGTGTGAGGGAACAGCAAAGGTTCTAGCGAGACTGCTCAGATGCACATGCTCGCCCAAAAATTCGTAGTTCTCATATATTGTAAGCACTGGTTCCGCTCGACGTTGCCCATTTATTACAGACCCAAAATCTGAAGGGAACTTCTGAAATGGCACAGCACTGCTTGCAGAAGTGACTCTGCATTCAGTACCACTGATTATTAACCCTTGTCCTGCTGAACCCGGACATGTCCTGCCTTTGCAAACAGTGTAGATCCAGATCAGTTGGCTTCTTCAAGAAGCCAACTGATCTGGATCTGCACTGTTTGCCATTCAGTATTTGAATTTGTATGAACAATGTGGATCAAGTAATCTGACTGGCTGAAAATTGGAAATGGGCGTGGCTGAAAATTAGAAGTGGGCGTGGCATCTTAATTTATTCAGCATGACAAGGGTTAACAATCAAAATTCATTTAATAGGCACATGAGAAGAATACTGTAGCTTGAAACCGGGTCTTCTACGAAGTCAAGCACCGCGGTCACCCATCCAGGTACTGACCGAGATGTATGTTGCTTGACTTTGTGAAAAAGGCAGTCACTCTACCAGTGTTGCCAAAAAAGCCGGGTTCCACAGGGAGGCTGTAGAAGCGATATATATATATATACCTATTTCGTTACATCCCCACCACCCCACCCCACCACCCTTCATCTCTGGACTTCTTCTCGAAGTCATCCACGACTTACTAGACAAATCCGAGGGTTGAGCCTATGCAACACACTAAGGACACTGTCTTCCACCCCACCGCTGCCACTAATGTAGGGTGATACCGGGTCAAGCACCGCTGTCACCCATCCCGGTACTAACCGAGATGGACGTTGTTTAACTTCGTAAAAAACCCAGTCGTTCTACCAGTGTTGCCATAAAAGCCGGCTTCCACAGCGAGGCTGTAGACGTGATATATATACCTATCCCGTTACAATCCTAATATGATGACTATCTATGATCTTCTTATATTCTAATTATTGTCCCCCGACATTAGTCGAAGAGGACTATTAAAATGGGTCCGTACGTTCGTGGACACAATGAGATGGGTAGATTGTGGATGCAACTCCTCTTACAGTTTTAAACGATCTTTTTGAAACATTGCAGATGTTTTTGTCATGGTCTGAAGATGTACACCTGGTTTTGGGGTTATCCTCCCGTTATATTTTTATCAACTTTTTTCACTTTTTCGACTTATTTTTTTTTTTTTTTTTTTTTTCAGGTCAGGTTACTATTAGAATAGATACCTTGTGGGCGCAACTCCTCCTAGAGTTTTCCACCGATCACTTTGAAACTATGCATATTTGTTAAACATGGTCTGTAGATGTGCATGTAGTTTTAGGGTAATCCTCCCGTTATTTTTTATCAACTTTTTCTACTTTTTCGACTGTTTTTTTTTCAGGTGCGATTGTTAAAATAGATACCTTGTGGGCGCAGTTCCTCCTAGAGTTTTCCACCGATCATTTTGAAATTATGCAAACTTATGGTGGCATATAACTGACATCTAAATATTGAGATACTAAGTCGACATTTTCTGCTTTTATGTCGCCTTAAAATGTATGACCTGATGCTATATCGACTTCCGTTGATAATGGTTATCACGACTGCAGGTCGTAATACTATGGTGGCATATATAACTGACATCTAAATATTGAGATACTAAGTCGACTTCTTCTGCTTTTATGTCGACTTAAAATGTATGACTTGATGCTATATCGACTTCCGTTGATAAAGGTTATCGCGTCTGCGGATCGTAATATTGCTCTAAGCTGCCTTCAAGAAAACAAAGCGTGTTAACATTGTATGACGACTTATTTTATGTTATTTTTTATTATCTCGACTTCGGTTCTTTTACATGTCATGATTTGCCAGTTAGCGTTGAGATACGTTTTTGTAGTCGTGAAAGTTTGTTTTTAGATCAAAATCATACAGGCAGCGCCAGTCTAACTGCAATCACAGAGTTGTTTACAAGAAACGATAATTATATAACATCTATATGCCACCAAACACTATATAAAGCCCTAAACTTAATACTTCACATCGTCCCGAATTTAAGTATCTCGACCGGCATAGTCACTATCTGACTATCATTATCTTCTCTACAAATCCTACTACATAACATGACCGGAAGTCGAGATAATAATTATAATGTCGATATATAGTTGTAAATGTGTTTCATGATGCTGACGTTGTGGATGACACTTCTGGACAGTATTATACGGAAGCGTATTGGTGCCTCCACTTTTTGTGTTATATCGCAATTTTGCGACTTCAAATATCGCAAGTTGTCACTGTTTTCTGGCATATTTTGACTTGCATTTGTTGACATATTTTGTTGAATTGCCTTAAATCGGCTAAAGTCAACTCGAAAAAAACATTTAAGTGGCAAAAAAGAAATCGACATATTTGAAATATGACAATAATCGACTCGAAAAGAGTTGTCTTCAACATAATTATCGTTATTTGCCTTGTAAAAATTGACTATACAAGGAGGGAAGAAAACATCACGTCCTAGCGAAGACGCGAAAATCGCATGCATTCTAACTTGACGATTTTGCACAAGTCGACATGTTGATGAAGGAACTAGAAGTCGCTTAGTTATAAACCGATTTTTATTATCAAAGGCATATATCGATTATCTTGCTTTTATAATAAAACTCTATATATAAAAAATCGAGTTGCAGATCCTTCATTAATATGTCAACTTATGGAAAGTCGTGTAGTTAAACTACATGCAATTATGTCGTCTTCTGTAATGCGTGAAGTTTTCTTCGTTCCCAGTCTAGTCAAGTTTTCACAAGTCAAAATGACCATAATTAATTTCAAGACGACTTGTTTCAAGTCGACTTTTGTGATAGTTCAAAGATGTCGACTTCCTCTTTGCAACTTGGAAATTAATTCGCGACAGTTTTAGCCGATTTACTGCGATATAACAAAATATTTCGACAAATACAAGTCAAAATATGCTTGATAATCGCATCAAATCGCTATATCTGAAGTCGCCAAGTTGCGGTATAACACAATAAATAGAGGCACCAATACGCTTCCGTAGTATTACAACCTGTAGTCGCGATAACCATTATCAACGGAAGTCGATACAGCATCAGGTCATACATTTTAAATCGACATAAAAGCAGAAAAAGTCGACTTAGTATCTCAATATTTAGATGTCAGTTAAATGCCACCATATAATACTGTCCAGAAGTGTCATGCACAACGCCAACATCATGAAACACTTTTACAACTATATGTGGACATTATAATAATAATCTCGACTTCCGGTCATGTTATGCAGTAGGATTTGTTGAGAAGATAATGATAGTCAGATAGTGACTATGCCGGTCGAGATACTTAAATTCGGGACGATGTGACGTATTAAGTTTAGGGATTAATATAGTGTTTGGTGGTATATAGACGTTATATGATTATCGTTTCTTGTAAACAACTCTGCGATTGCAATAAGACTGGTGCTGCCTGTGTGATTTTGGTCTAAAAATAAACTTTCACGAGAAAAGAAAAGAGCCGGAAGTCGAGATAATAAAAATAACAAAAAATAAGTCGTCATACAATGTTAACACGCTTTGTTTTCTTGAAGGCAGCTTAGAGCAATATTATGACCTGCAGACGCGATAACCATTATCAACGGAAGTCGATATAGCATCAAGCCACACATTGTAAGTCGACATAAAAGCAGAAGAAGTCGACTTAGTATCTCAATATTTAGATGTCAGTTATATGCCACCATACAAACTTGTTCTACATAGTCTGAAGATGTGTTTGTGGTTTTGAGGTTATCCTCCCATTATTTTTTAACTTTTTCAACTTTTTTGACTTAGAAGATTTTGGTTTTGGGGTTATCCTCCTATTATTTTTTATCAACTTTTTCGACTTAGTTTTTCCAGGTCCGATTAGTATTAAAATAGATATCTTGTGGGCGCAAGTCCTCCTAAACTTTTCCACTGATCATTTAGAGACTATGCATACTTGTGCGTCATTGTCTGATGTGAGTGACAATTTGGGGTTATCCTCCCATTATTTTTTATTAACTTTTTTGACTTAGTTTTTTCTAGGTCATATTAGTAATGGAATAGATATCTAGTGGGCGCAACTCCTCCTAGAATTTTCTACCAATCATTTTGAAACAATGCATATTTGTTCTACATGGTCTGAAGATGTGTGTGTGTGTGTGTGTGTGTGTGTGTGTGTGTGTGTGTGTGTGTGTGTGTGCTTTTCCCGACGTTAGTCACAGGGGACTATTAAAATGGGTTCGTCCGTCTGTCCGAGCCCACGAATGGGCATATATATAGGGTAGACATGAATTGGGTACTTTCCATTTATTCCGTAAGTGTCCAAAGTAAGTACCCAATAAATTTGAGGCACTTGTTGGGTATTTAGGCGTCTTTAAGGTATTTTTAGCCGAAAAATTAACACTTTAGTACCCAAAAAATGTCCATACGTACATACGAACGTCCGACCGTCCATCCTTCCGTCATGTGGGCGCATTTCCTCCTAAACCTTTCCACTGATCATTTTGAAACTATGCATACTTGTTCTACATGGTCTGAAGATGTGTCTATGATTTTGGGGTTATCCTCCCATTATTTTTTTTATCAACTTTTCAACTTTTTTGACTTAGTTTTTTTTCCAGATGCAATTAGTATTGGAATAGATACCTTTGGGCGCAACTCCTCCTAGAATTTTCTACCAATTATTTTGAAACTACGCATATTTGTTCTACATGGTCTGAAGATGTGTGTATGGTTTTGGGTTTATCCTCCACAACCCTTTACTGACAAAACCATGACGTTGGGGGACGCCTGCCCGCAACGGGCTTTTACGAGTCTACTTCTTTGGAAGAGGACACACCTTCACGTATCTATTGAATTTATAGAGAAAAATAGTGAAATCGAAATTTTACAACCCCCTTCTCAAGAAAATTAAAAACAACAACAAAACATAAGACGTGTCCAGGGTACACAAATACTCCTGTCCTTTGCTCTTATGGAAACATCTATTTACAAAATGCTCATTCTGCCCTGTTATACATTTTGACCCCTAGTCCCCACCCAGGGCAGGATTCAGGGGCAAATCTAGCCTCATGAAGAAGGTTTAGGTTTGGATAAAGTTCACCTTCCTAGCACAAAAGGTACCCAAGATATGACCTCCAACAGAAACGTGGACGTAAATGCGAATGCATTTTATATGTCTGTAACCTTACATGACTTTGAATACATATATGTGGCTTCTTAAATGCATGCTTTTATTTCTGCGCTGTAAGAAACATTATTGAGTTGGTAGAAAACTATAATCTTGATAGTGAGTTTTCTTGAATTTTCAAAGGGCCGACTTTGCGAAAAATCACAACACGCCTTTGTTACAAGCTTTACAACTTTCATATTGCTGGTCATTTATAGAAATGCATAACTATTATACGTAAAATCTTACCTTTTTTTTAATTGCTCCTCTATAGCATGAATTACTCCCCAATATTTTTTTGATAATTACTCATTTCAAAGCAACAACGTGTTATAAATCTCATACTTATCTATATTTTCATATCAGATGAATTTTTCTATCTGGAAGTCTTTTACAAGCCGCTTACATGTTCTCTGCCTGACTTATCACTTAAATCTTTGTATCAACATATACGATGATATCATTCATGACGTCACAGTAATGTTGATGTTTGTCATGTTAATTGCAAGAATTTACAACTGTCAGTGATTTGATTGGGTTTACCTGTTGCATTACGTTTTCGAATGCTCTGTTCTATTATACTTTGCATGAAATGAAGGTAGTGTTAACCTTGACTTGCTTCAAGGTCACAGGTTGAAAGCTTATTTGAGTCAGTGCATTGAACATTGAGTACTAACAGAAAAGTATAAGCATCATATCTGATATGCATATGTTCTAAAATATGTAATCCATTGTTAATTTCACTTTGCTTTGCTAAGAACGGAGCCATTGGTTTTGACCTTGAACTTTAATTGTTATAAACACGTTTCCAGTTTTCGTCGTATCTGATAATCATGACTTCCTTCAGAGAAAGGAATGCATCACGCATGGTACAGTCATTTAAACTCTCCAGTATTTGTGGAAACATTTTTATACCTTAACCATCTTCTGCCCAATCATCAGCTTCCGCCTTTGCATCACATATACATCAAGACTTTTGAACTGCATACGGTACTTGATACGATGCAGCATTTCTTCTTGATTAATAGTATAGTAAAATGAAAACAATGGTCAATGCAAAATGTCAAACAGATAAGCCGTTTTGAAGTTACTTTTACTAGACTTACTGGAGCTTTATAATGTATACAAAAATACCACTGCCTAATATGTATCACGGTTTTTGACAAATCCCCACTAAATTTTTGGAGTTCAAAGATGAATGAATTATCTAACTTTTGACCGTTCAGATTTTTTTTTTAAAGTGCCTAGAAAAAAAAGTTATAAGGGTTTAAAATCAGACTTTTTTTCTGGAACTCTATGTATCCCGTTCTGGAATATATGACATTAGTGGTACCTGACTGGGAAACAGCGGCTCCCATTTGGGAACATCTGAAAATTGTGTTGTCCGATCGGGATACAAACAACATTAAAGGCAGGTTTATGTATCACAAGTATGAAACTGTTTTTACATTTAAAAAAGAAAATAACTTCAATTCTTTTTCCACAATATGTAATTCTCATGTTGTTTAAACTCATGATGGCATCTCAGTCAATATTTTACTCATTATTTTAACCCTTAAACCGCCAATCACAACAATTGTCGTCTGCTTTGTCTTCTGCTTGTGATTTTAAAAGTCATTTCTGCAAACAGTGGGGACACAGGAGCAGTCTGATCTGGGTCCACACTGTTTGCCTGTATGCAAAATAGGTTTGAAAAGTTTGCAAAAAATATTCAGCAGACATAAACAGACAACATTTTCAGATGCAGATTTTCTTGGCGTTTTAAGGGTTAACTACCCATTTGGAAATACCCAAGAGCATTGCTACTCGATTAAGAAATAAGACGGGGTGAAAAGCATCTGTTATATTGCTGGGTTTGGATATAGTGATATATACTAAAGAGTGTAGAACTGAAATTTAATGCTTTTTTATCTCCATGAAATCACAGTTTTCAAGCAATATTATGGTGTAACATCAAAGAATGCTGGGGTGTCAGGCATGTCAGGATCATCCGAAAGCAACATGATTTGTGTCCGCTCTCCTGGTCTTTCAATCTGAAAATAAATATATAAATTTCTTGTGTAACTGTTCATCATGGCATGTTCATATGCTATTATGTATGTGTTCACATGAAATGAGAAAAGTCAAATCTTGAGTTCAAGATATAGAAAATAGTAGTATCAGATTGTAGATAATACTCACAGTTATCCCTAGCGTTTCCTTCAGAGCTGGAAATCGGCTATATTCATTCTCTATCTGCTGGATTACATTGTGCTCGTATTCAGCTGGAGTTGAGACTTGTCTCTGCAGGTAAGATTGCCCCTCCTCCTTTGTTTGTTGTTGTGGTGATGGATCTTCACTTGCTCGGCTGAAATAGACATTTATAAAAGGCACCATATTCCTCAAAAACAGACATTTTTATCCAAGAAAGGTTTAATAAATTGATATATGGTATTTATACAAGCATAAAATGTGACACCTGACAGCCTGTAAAATTTCAGTTAGTCTCTCGTTTATGAACTGGATCAAAAATCAACAACATTAATGGCAACATTAATTCAGAGATGTGATAAAAAATCATTTCATTTTTTATCCAGTTCACGCACGAGAGACTAACTGAAAATTTACTTGTCAGATGCCACATTTTATGATCGTTTAAATACTCGTACCATATATCAGTTTATTATACCTTTCTTGGATAATAAAATGTTTATTTTTGAGGAATATGGAGCATTTAAGTCATAAATTGTAAATTACCTGAATTATGAACATCAATGTGATACATTCATACATACATACATACATACATATTGAGTTCAGAATCTCTGAAAACCTTTGAATTGTTTCTTATCAAAGGTTTCAAGTCCTTACCAGTGTACTTCAATGGAATTATCTAACATAAGGATATGCAAGATAGCAACATTCAGTTTGACAAGAGTTGCAGGTACATGTCCAACAAATTCATCAGTTGAAGATTTTATGGCCACAGCATATTTGTCTACGTAGTTTCCTGGTTCTGGTACACACTTATATAGAAAATCATCCATTAATCTATTTCTATAAACATGGTATCCTTTAACTACAGCAGAGAATTTGATCAGTGTGTATGCCAGATGCCATGATAAACTGAAAAATGAACCCGTTTGGGATCTAGATAATATATGACTTTGATTTCTGTTTCCAAAACGGGAATCAGAATACAATGTATGTCATTATATGCTTGATCGATGTTGTTACAAGACGAATTCTATGACGTATAATATCCAGCAAGTACCAAATGAAATGTCACTCTGACATTATCACATGATTATCAAAAATTAGCAATAAACATATTTTTATTACTTTACAACACAGTTGTAGATTTATGTATGGTCTGCTTTTCAAATAGTTCATGTTAAGGACTATCTACCGGCTGCCCATACATGGTGACGAAATTTACCACCTCTGTACGTCATCATAAAATATGAACAAAAGTCACAAATAAATGCGTGTCTTACAAGCAATTTCACTTACAACTTCACTGCCAAGACATATCAGAAATGAAAATATATATTTTATACGTATGAAAAAACTTAACTACTAACTACTAACTTGCTCAAATTCGGGACAAACTATTCCCTTCTCTTTTTCGGGATTACAAAATATACTAATGTCATTTAGTTTACAATGCTCCATCTAGTGTAGCCAAGACTAGAAATATCCAATATCTTTCAAATAAAATACACTATGTGTATGTCTGTAGGTCCCCAAACTAATACACAAAACTACAAATGCGTTCGTTCATGTACATAACGGACTTGATACCAGTTTGTATTCTATCTGCACGTGCAAGGGGGACAGCTGTGCATTATATAACTATGATCAATGTGTATTGTATAGAGCTGTTTGAGTAGCCTATTTGAAATCAGAATATGTCTTTATTTGAATGAATTTGGATATGCAAATTATCAGCTGCATTTAACGGAGTATTTTAAAACAAAGTGACGTTAGTAGCTTATGTATTCGTGAAAAAGAAAAGGGAATATTTTTATCCCGAATTTACTCAAGTTAGAAGATAAGTTTTTTCATACTTATAAAATGTATCTTTATCTATTCATAACCATTTGATATGCCTTGGCATTGAAGTTGTAAGCTGAATTTATGAGACACCTATTTCATTTGTGTTTTTGTTGATATTCTGTGATGACGTGTAGAGGTGGCAAATTTCATTACCATGTATGGGCAGCCGGTAGATAATCGAACTAGTCACATGCAAATGAAGAGTGACAGATAAAGTGGTGCCTGCTACATCAAATTTGTCTTTACTTGATAGATAAAATGGAGTTAAACTACGACAAAAACATTGGTGATAGCTCTGAAGATATTGCAGCAGCACTGACTCTGTGTTCATTGATCCTGTCAAATGATACCATTTCTGATAGAGACTTTGCAGATACAGTGTAAGCAGCCACTATGCCAGTTCAAGAAACCCTCAATACCCAGTATGAGTTTCAAAATGTTGTAACAGCTGAAACTCATCAAGAAACTCAAGAACTTACACCAGCTGGACAACTTTCATTTGATAATCTGTCCAGTGAACAAGGAACTTTTGGTTTTTATTATCTCCAGAACTGTGGGACACCGTCAAGAGAAAATGATGACTTGTTTGGAATTCAATAATTTAATGAACTTAACCAAGCTCCTTTTGCATATGAGGTGACTGTTGAAAGTCAAGAGGTTAGTGTGGATCATAGCTATACATTCCCTGCAATGAGTGAGGTTCCCAAACTCAATCACTATCATGGAAAAATTGGTATTGACTGTAAATCCAGAAAGAGAGAGCGACAATTGTCTATGTATAAAAGAAGGCCCATACTGTTAAAGAAAGCGTATGTGTTACACAGTATAACTGGGGCTGATGTATTTTGTCTAGTGCAAGAGCATGACGGCCAGAGACAGTTTTATGGCTCAGGTGAACTCAAAACATGTTTCAGTCTGACCAGGAATTAATCGTCCAACAGACCCCAGACAAGAAATTTGTGGAGCCTTCGCCAAATAGGGTACATCCAGCACAGAAATTTCTGCCGGCAACTCTCCGCTCGATGAAAGCAAACCTCTCTACCAATGAAGAGGGCCCTGTAAAACTGCCAACCCCAAAACTCAAAAAGAAAAGGCTTGTCTTTGAAGGAAAGCACCTACAAAATGAAGACTCTGCAATTTCAGTTACATCAAAACGTGATTGTTTGAGATCATCAACAAAGGGGACAAAAAAAACAACAACAAAAAAAAAAAAAAAAAAAAAAAAAACAAGACTGTTGACACGATTGCTAAGACGACTGATAAAAAGACACCAACAGCTGTTTCTAAACTAATTGCACAAAGGAAGGCAAACTCAGGCAAAGGCAAACAGACAAAAAAAATGTTGCAAGAAGCATACAAAAAGAGTTGTATAATTTATAATTATATCACTGTCCAACCTGCATCACAAGAAAATCTTTACAAGTAATAAGCTAACAACAAAGGCACAGAACAACCTTCTCATCTACACAGTGTGATCTGTGTCTTTTTGTTTGCTGCCAAAATTCTAAGATGTTTCGAACTTTCGTAGCTGTGTTGGTTGGTTTGTCCTACCTCATAGCAACTCCACAAAATTAGGTTTTCTTGCTGCTATGATGCTCGATTTGAGATAAAATATGTTTGACATTGTGTATTTTTAGATATATGCTTCGGCAAATACAGTTAAAAGTTGTAAAAGCGCATTATTTTCTTTCTATAAGATTGGCTTATGGTGTTCAGTTAATTCATTTGTGTTGTACTAAGAATCCATGGCGGTTACAGTAAAATGTAAAGAAACGTCTGGTATCCAAGGTTTGTTTTTGAAACAATTGCCTTTAGGGTAATGTTTGAAAAGGTGTGAACAATTTATTGACTCTGACTGACAAAGTGGTTTATAGTATATAACCTTAGTATTCTGATAAACACACCATAACAAACGGCAGTGACCCTGATCAGACATTACATCACAGAGCATCTTATCAAGGTCTACACTGTTTGCCACTCAAATATACCCCTAAATACGCATGTAGTATAAACTGTTAAAGCTCATTGTGGCTCTTTTACAAATATAACGTTTTGAATGGTCTCCGGACGTTTGCCCCCCGCCCAGGACATTTGTCCCCCCCCCCCCCCCCCATGAAAAAAAAGTATAAATGGACATTTGCCCCCCAGTTGAAAATGCAACCTGGACATTCCCGCCCCCCCCCCCCCCCCACGAGATTATTTTTGGTATGGACGTTTGTGCCCCCCACCCCCGGTGCTTATTTTGCAGGTGGACATTTGCCCCCCACTGCTTATTTTTGGTATGGACGTTTGCCCCCCACTGCTTATTTTTGATATGGATGTTTGCCCTCCAACCCGATGCCTGATACACCCAGCATCCATATTTTTTGTATTGTCTGTTCATTCTCAAGAACATTTATAACAATTACTGATAAATTGTAAATTGTAAAAAAATGTCTTGTGATTATATATTAACTTTGACTGCTCGTTAAAGCAACATGTAGTTAAATCCATTAAAAAAATTATGTGCTTGTTAACTTATTACATGCAGTTAATCAGTTAAAGCTATTTATTAATTAGCTTATCCATGTTAGGCAATTGTATATAAAAATCATTTATTATTTAATGCTGTGTATTAATTAGTTAATCCATGTTTAGCAATTGTTGAGTTATTATGTATTAATTACTTCAAAAATTATGTGCTTGTTAAAGTAACTAATTACATGCAGTTAATCAGTTAAAAGCTATTAATTAATTAGCTAATCCATGTTAGCAATTGTTGAGTTCTTATGTATTAATTACTTCAAAATTAACATTAATTGTGAACAAAAATCACAGATAATTATCTGATTGTTTTTAATTAGGAAGATAATTATACTCTATGATCTGTATATAAGTCATGCATCGAAATGATTTTCCATCACAATAACCATGGAAGTCATTAGAAGTAACCGTGGAGGACAGAAACTGCTTAAAGATGGGTTCTCTTACACCAAGCAGAAATCCAGGAAATTTGCAACTCACTGGGAGTGTTCAAAAAGAAAGAGTGCGTCTTGTAAAGGAACAGTAACAACAGATCTTGCTGTAAGTACATATATATATAGTTCCAGATTTACCAGGTGTCTGTGCTTATAGCTGCCACAGAATCAGTCTTTCTGCTTTGTGATGTGGGTACTTGATAAAGTTATCTTGATGAGGCCACTTGTCTGGTGCTCCGGTTTTGATAACCAGACGATTTTGCTGAACCTATGATATAAACCAACATTGACCATACTTAAATTTGTACCAGTTGCCATGCAGCTGCCATATTGATGTATTTTGTTAACTGATCTAGCAACTTTATCATATTGATGTATATTGTTAAATTGTTAACTGATCTAGCGACTACAATTATCTAATTCCGTGCAAAAATGTGAGTACCTTTTACATTTGCAAAAACTACACTTCAACTTCTTTATAACACGGTTCGTTATAACATGGCTTTGGATATAACACGGTTCAAAGATGGATCCCAAAATGCTTAGATTATATTGAAAAATGACCATAAATGATATTTTTTCAATATAACATACATTTTTGTTTGGATATAACACGGTTGTTTAACTAACACGGTTAATGCTATGGACCCCAATAATAGTGTTATAAAGAGGTTTTGGTGTATTCACATTTTTTCAGCACAAATATTGGCATGTTTGTCTTATCAAATGATCAAAGTCTAAACCAGGGCCCATTTAGCTTAACGAGCTTGTTATTGGTTAAATTGTTAGCTTTCCAAGCAGCTACAGTATCTTATTCCGTCTGGTATTTTTGCTGCAAAAAATGTGAAAAGCATTTGCAAAAGCTACGCACATTTTTTTTCAGAAAAAAATATTGACATGTTTGTCTTATTAAATGATAAAAGTTTTAACCACGGCGCAGTATGCTTAACAAGCTTGTTATTGGTTAAATTGTTAACTGTTCTAGCAACTACAATATCTAATTCTTTGGTATTTTTGCTGCATTTTTATTTTTTTTCAGCAAAGATATTGACATCTTTGTCTTACTAAATAATCAAAGTCTTAACGATTCTTTAAGTAACAACATCATTAGTCTGGTCCCTGATTGTTTGTGTTTTTCTGATCAAGGTGGTTTCTAAAAGCAAGACTTCTTTATAACACTGTTCGTTTTTGGATACAACACGGAGAAAAATTGTAAAACTTATAAAGAAAAAAAAGCGTAAATGGTCATTTTTCTATATAATCTATACACTTTTGTTTTGATATTACACACTTGTTTAACTAACACAGTTTTGGCTTTAAACCAGAACAAAAGTTTTATAAAGAGGTTGGGGTGTACTGAAAAAATTAACAATTTTTCCACTGCAAAAAGAGCAAATGATGTTTTTTGGGGGGTATTTACAGCTTTTCAAGATTGATTCACTTATATTCTTCTAACTGGAAGGACAGTTTCAATACAAAAAATGATCAATGGTTTAACCATTGTTATAATTAAGAATCACTTATAAGTAGTAATTAAGTCTCATTATTTATCAAATCACACTTTCTTTGTTTTCCATTCATTAAATGATTAGAGTGTTTGTCTATTGTCATAAAGATTGTAAGATGACAGTTTTAAGGATTACAGTTGATTGACTTTAAATATAACAACAGTTGATTAAATTTCATTATAACAAAATGAAATCAAAATATTGGCAGGTGTTAGAAATTAATTGTCTAATGATGTACTGCACAAAAAATTATGCTGTGAACATTAGAAATGATGCAGCACAACCATTTTTTTTCCATTTCTTTAGCTCACCTGAGCCAAAGGCTCAGAATGAGCTATTGTGATCACTCCCCGTCTGTCGTCAGCGTCCATCTGTCTCCATCTGTTCGTCAGTCGTCCACACCTTTTAGGACCTCCTCTGAAACCCCTGGGCCAAATTTCTTCATGTGGAGTCTTGTATTAAAAGGGGATTGAAAATTTGTACAAATGGACAGGGTCCGTCACGAGCCACCATGCCCATATATAGCTCCCATAAATGGTATTTTTTCAATATAACTTATACATTTTTGTTTTTGTTTGGATATAACACGGTTGTTTAACTAACACGGTTAATGCTATGGACCCCAATAATAGTGTTATAAAGAGGTTGTGGTGTACTCACATTTTTTCAGCACAAATATTGGCATGTTTGTCTTATCAAATGATCAAAGTCTAAACCAGGGCCCATTTAGCTTAACGAGCTTGTTATTGGTTAAATTGTTAGCTTTCCAAGCAGCTACAGTATCTTATTCCGTCTGGTATTTTTGCTGCAAAAAATGTGAAAAGCATTTGCAAAAGCTACGCACATTTTTTTTCAGCAAAAATATTGACATGTTTGACTTATTAAATGATAAAAGTTTTAACCAGGGCGCAGTATGCTTAACAAGCTTGTTATTGGTTAAATTGTTAACTGTTCTAGCAACTACAATATCAAATTCTTTGGTATTTTTGCCGCATTTTTATTTTTTTTCTGCAAAGATATTGACATCTTTGTCTTAATAAATAATCGAAGTCTTAACGATTCTTAAGTAACAACATCATTAGTCTGGTCCCTGATTGTTTGTGTTTTTCTGATCAAGGTGGTTTCTAAAAGCAAGACTTCTTTATAACACTGTTCGTTTTTGGATACAACACGGAGAAAAATTGTAAAATTTATAAAGAAAAATGAACATAAATGGTCATTTTTCTATAGAATCTATACACTTTTTGTTTTGATATTACACACTTGTTTAACTAACACAGTTTTGGCTTTAAACCAGAACAAACGTTTTATGAAGAGGTTGGGGTGTACTGAAAAAATTAACAATTTTTCCACTGCAAAAAGAGCAAATGATGTTTTTTTTGGGTATTTACAGCTTTTTTCAAGATTGATTCACTTATATTCTTCTAACTGGAAGGACAGTTTCAATACAAAAAATGATCAATGGTTTAGCCATTGTTATAATTAAGAATTACTTATAAGTAGTAATTAAGTCTCATTATTTATCAAATCACACTTTCTTTGTTTTCCATTCATTAACTGATTAGAGTGTTTGTCTATTGTCATAAAGATTGTAAGATGACAGTTTTAAGGATTACAGTTGATTGACTTTAAATATAACAACAGTTGATTAAATTTAATTATAACAAAATGAAATCAAAATATTGGCAGGTGTTAGAAATTAATCGCCTAATGATGTACTGCACAAAAAAATTAAGCTGTGAACATTAGAAATGATGCAGCACAACCATTTATTCCATTTCTTTAGCTCACCTGAGCCAAAGGCTCAGAATGAGCTATTGTGATCACTCCCCGTCTGTCGTCAGCGTCCACCTGTCTGTCCATCTGTTCGTCAGTCGTCCAAAGCTTTGAGGACTTCTCATCTGAAACCCCTGGCCCAAATTTCTTCATGTGGAGTCTTGTGTTAAAAGGGGATTGAAAATTTGTACAAATGGTCAGGGTCCGTCACGGGCCACCATGCCCATATATAGCTCCCATAGACTTAAAAAAAAAGTTCTCTGAAATCACAGCTAATATATTTAGTATGTAGCAATGTTTAGTGGTCCCCCTTCATAAATCCTGCCAATCAAGCCCCTTGGGTCCAAACTGGCCACGCCCGGGAGTCAATCTTCTTCTCTAAAACCGTGAGGCCCAAAGCTTATATATTTCGTATGTAGCAATGTTTATTCGTCCCAATATAAATCCTACCAACCATGTCCAACTTACGACCTGTATTTCACGGTCCAGTAACTTTCTTAAGTTTTTTGTTTTCCATTTAGGTCAGTTTCTCAGTAACTGTTTGTCCTTGTCCTACATCAGTGATACTTGGCACTTCCAGACATCTTAGCATGGCCTCTTGAATGCTGTGTCTGACCCATATTGCACGGTCCAATGACTTTATTAAGTTTTTACATTCTGGTCAGTTTCTCGGTAATTATTGGTCCTACAGCCAGTGATACTTAACACACGCATACATCTTAGCATTATCTCTTGAGTGCAGTCATTCATATTTGACCTCGATCTATCTTTCATGGTCCATTAGGCATGCTACATTGTCTTACTTGTTAATATATTCACCATGAATCGTGATCTGAATGTTTGCCTTGATCATTTTTGGGTCAGGTTTTCTAAGTGCTGTGATACTCAGGTGAGTGTTACAGGGCCATAATGGCCCTTTTGTTGTTTTTTTTCCTTTTATCTTTCCTTATTATTGGTGCTTGAGCAAAAATATCGAAAATCCTGTGTGCTATAATTGCATCTCATTTCTGTAGTTAGAATTTTTCAGATTAGTATTATTATTTTTTATATTATTTCATTGTGCTCAAAACATAGTTTTGGCTGCTTGTTAGAACTGCCCCAATGAGGCAGTTGCAATGAGCATCCACAATCTATGTTTTTGTACAAAAATAAGGAAAAATAATATAATATTCCCATGCAAAACCCCGGTTTCTCTGTTCAGATTTTGTTTACAAGGTTATACACGCAGAGCTGAAACCAACCACACATAGGTACCGGCAAACCGCTTAGACGGTCTAAGCCTGCCCAGGAATAGTGGTGCGAGTTGACCGTCCATGCACATAAACCCTATTGGTTTCATTGGGTGGCAGGGCTTTAGTGTCATTTCATCTCATAGTTGGGTAAAAGTCCCAGTAATTTGGAAGCAACTTCTCCTAAATGACCTCAGTAGTGTTGACGGGGACGTTAACCCTCAAATCAAACAAACAAACAAAGTTACATGCACTGGTTAATGCATTTTTCCCCAATTTTGATGTTAACAAGGTTTTTGCTTATTATTTATTGTTTTCTTTTAGAGGTGTCCCAGATTACAACATCAACACCACACAACCACCCAGCAGATCAGTTTGCCACTGAAGCATTGAAAGTTAGAGAAGATAAAGACCTATGCAAAGAACAGCCGTTGTAAAACCAATCAGCTTGGTGTAGACAAACTTTCAGAAAATCCCTTAAGTGTACGTGTAGCAGCTGGAAAACCAGAGACCATCAGTCGTGCAGTTAGGCGCGTCAGACGTGGAAACGCTCCGCCAGAACCTGATAATATCACAGACATTCCTGAACTTCCTGAAGAATACAGAACTACAGGTGGTGCTGATGATCTCCCTTTCCTTCTGTATGACAATTACAGAGCAGAAGATGCCAACGAAACCAGAATCATGGTCTTTGGAACTGAAATGGGACTCCGTCATATGTGTGACAGTGGCAAATGGTATATGGATGGTACATTTGATACATCTCCCAGACAGTTTAAGCAATTATTTATCATTGGGGCTGCTGTGGATGATGTCATTGTCACGTGAATGTATGCGTTTATTCCCATCTGCAGACAACATATGAAGAAGTATTTGCTGCGCTGCTAGATTCTTGTGATAGGTTTGGACTGATCCCATGTCCAACAACAATTTCATGTGACTTTGAACTGTCTATTCATACAGCAATATACACTATGTTGGACCCTAACATTCAAATTCAGGCATGTTTCTATCATTTGACTCAGAGTACTTGGAGAAAAATTCAAAGTGAAGGACTGTCACTCTTGTACAAGAATGATGCCAGTGCGAAACACTTCTGTGGAATGTTGAACGGCTTGGCTTTCTTACCAACTGATCTAGTGATGGATGGAATGCAGTACCTGCAGACAATTGTGCCACATCAGCTAGAAGGACTGTTAGAGTACTTTAACTGTACCTACGTCAGTGGCCAATTTCGGTCAGTTCGCGGCCCTAGAGGAATCCTGAGACTGTCGCGTACAAACAGTCCAAGATACCCAACAGAGATATGGAATGTACACGATGTAACAATCAATGGTGGAACACGTACAAACAACATCTGTGAGGGATGGAATAGTGGCTTCACACACTTAGTTGGTTACAAAAACCCAGGACTATGGTACTCTATTCGGTGCACACAGAAAGATCAGCTAAATGCATTGACTGAACTAGAAAGATTAAGAATAGGCCAGCCACTGAGAAAACGGGTCCGCAAAGAAACCAGTGATCTACAGAAGAAGCTGAAGTCCCTCTGTGAGCAGCAATCCCGAGGAATAAAGTCACTCCCAGAGTTTCTGCAGACCATTGGACATGTCATTAGACATTACTGATTCATTAAAATGATATACTTAGGCATCGTAGACTGCAATTTGTTAGTATAAATTGTTGCTCAAAGCATTTTTAATATTGTGCTATTTTAAATGTGCTTTTTTCAACGACAGGAGCTCGAAGTTCTGTCAATAAGTGTGCTGACTTTAAAAACTATTACTAGTGCCTATTTTCAAAACATTGAGATAACACAGATGTGCAAAATACTGTGCATTTCTTCATATATTAAACTGAGAAAAGTGGGGTTTACAAGGATATACGTTATTTTCTTTAGTATATTTATTCTAAGAAGTTCCCACAATGTACATGTAAAGCAGGAACAAGAAAATAATGTAAACCCTTGTAAACCCCTCTTTTCACTATAATACATGAGAAAATATTGTATATTCTGGTAAACCCCACTTTTTCCACTTTTCATTATATATACAGTTTACAAGAGGATTCATTAGACATAGACTTAGTTGCTGGCTAGATCCAGATCTAGATAGTTCTAACAAGTTCCTTTAATCTTTGTTTTGAGCAGGAATTATGAAAATAATCATACCCTTATTTTTTTCTTTCAAAAGCCTTAATTTTTCCTTAACACTTACAAGATATTCGTTATACAGACTTGTATATAACTACATCATTTACATAACTTTTTGGTTCTGGTTTTACGGTCCTTTCAAGATTATTGCACTTACTTCAATAATATTATCCATCAGGTAGGCGAACACTGGAGTACCCAGAGAACAACACACACGAGTTTCCATTGCAAAAATTGGCGTCTGACATACATGTAGGATCCTGATTGAGGCACAAACTCAATATACAGTTCTATAGCTGACCTGCTTAACCCTTAGCCTGCTGAATAAATTAATTTAGCATCTCCAATTGCTGATTATCAACCAATCAAATTCTTGATATGTTTTTATTCAATTCACAAACTGCATGACATGCTTCCAAGCCATCTGATCTGGATCTACACTGCTTGCAAAGGGTGGGATTGTCTTTAACAGCAGGTTATAATTAATATAGATGGAGTTATTCATTTCTTAACATTGCTTAACATTTTGTTTTTCAGATGATAAGAAAACAATAATTTTTTTCTCCTTTGTGTTAGCCCTGGGTTTATCTGGGAGGCAACTGTCCCTTTCTGAAATAAGCAGTGGGGAGGGGGAGGGGGGGGGGGGCAAACGTCCATACCAAAACTAAGTACTGGGGGGAAAACGTCCGCACCAAAAATAAGCTCTGGGAGGAAAATGTCCACCTTGCATTTTCAACTAGGGGGCAAAAGTCCAATAACAGATTTATTAACTGGGGGGGGGGGGGGGGGGGGGGGTTAAATGTCCTGGGGGGCATTTGTCCTGGAATCGTTTTGAATATGACCAGCATAATAATATTTATTCTTCTGAATTGTGATGTACAGCTCAGTCGCTGTTACTATAATAATAATGATAATAATAATGTTATTATTATCACTACGTTTTAATTTCGAAGGTAGAAAACCATTTATGAAATAAAAAGGACCAGCATAGGATTATTTATTTTCCTAATTATTATATACAGCTTGATTACTATTATAATTATTTCTGAAAATAATATCAATTATCATTTTGTTTTAATGTAATTTTTTAATATTATAAATAATTAATCAAATACACATGTTTCATTGAATGTAATATGACCGACATAAAATTATTTTTTTCTGGAAACTGTGATGTTACTTTATAATAATAAGAATAATAATAATAATTGAAATAAACTTATTATTATCAAAAACTTGTTTTAATTTATATTCTTACAATATAACAATAAGAATATGAATATGAGTTGCCATTTTAAGTCCCTAATCATAAGCAGAATAATTACAAATCAAATACAACCATTACAGTCATATAATAAAACTATCATAAAAGTGTTCTTTCAAAACTACCCAAGAAGACAATGTAAGTGCACAATTTCCTGACATATAATCTTCTCTGTGATTACCTACACAAATAGGCCCTAGTGCACTCGGTGTTCACTCCCTAGTGAACAATTGTGCACTTTGGAGTTAACTTCTAGTTCACTTTGACGTCTATTCCTCGTCTAAACGTAGTGAACACCAAGTGCACTAGGTGTAACCTTTAGTCTTAGCACTACTGTAGTTCAGAATTCAGCTCGTTGTGTAATTGCAGGAGGTCGTCCTTACATTTACCCTTACTGCTCTTCCATATACCATAATAGTAGTCTCTTAACGCTTCATCAGGCAGCTGTGACAGCAATTCATTTATTTTTCTACATATGAACTCCTTAGACTGATTAGACAGTGCTTCTGATCTTTCTCTTTCTACTTTTGTTACATAAACTGGCTCAATTTTGCATGATGATCCATAGTTGCCAATAGCAATGGTTTCATCGTAGAACTGTCTTTTCTTGCAAGATAATTCACTAATATTGATTAGACAGTTGTCAAGAATTTCTCCTCATAGGCCTTTATGTGGTCTTTCTGACATAGGCTTTGCCAAGTAGCTATGCTGCCTAATCAAAGTCCGCCAGGAAACAATCTCACCAACAAAACGAGACTGATAATCATCGATCAACAGAGGAGAAACTTTAGTTGTAGCTCCGCATAAACTTGAAAAACATTAGGTCATCCAAAATTCCTGAAACTTTGTAACCATGTATCGAAACTTGGGTACACCACTAACCCAGGCTTTGCTCTTTTGGTTTATAGTCTCTAGCTTGAAATCTAAATCCTCTCCTTTTGTGTCTGTTCCTGATAAACCAAACGAGTTGTTTGTTTCTATCAAGGTTCGTATTTCCTCATGATACAACAAATAATCACAGGTGTCAAACACTGATATTGCCTGATACTTTTGGATGGGGCCGGCCAAGAATATTTTACAAAACATTTCCTTTCCATTAGCTATCAATCTGTGATCATTCTTTCTCAGTCCATGTCTGTAGTTGAAGAGTGCCTGGCAATAAGTTAACACTTGTTCATGTAAGTATAAGTTGTTGGGATCAGTACAGGATTTGCACCAGCTGATATATCCCTGTGCATTTGGTGTAGCATTATTCATTATTGCTTGTCTTATATATGGTACCAAGAGTTCATCTAGTGTTCCATGGTAGAATATTTTAAGTAACTGCCAAGCTTTATTGTTATCACTGCATAATTTTGCACATTTAAGTGCCCTCTCCGACCGAGACCCCATAAGTTTAGCACGCTCTTTTATGACAGGTTCCCAGTTTAATTCGAGAAAAACTTTTTATCATGTTCATTTCGAAATGCCCCCTGCCTATTAACAGAACTACCCAGTCAAATTCATATACATTACGAAAACACGCCTATTCAAATATATTGAGAATTTTACCACAAAAAAAATGAAAATTTTCAGATAAAAAAATTCATATATTTTACATATTTCTGATCAAAACATAGATTGTGGGTTCTCGTTAGAACCGCCTCGTCGAGGCGGTTCTAATGAGTATCCACAATCTATGTTTTTAGCAGAAATAAGAAAAATAATGTATACCCCTGTAAACCCCAGTTTTACTATATAAAAGTGGGGTTTAAGGGGGTCAAAATTGTATAGGCATGTTTTCGTGATGTCACTTGAGTAGGTTCACCACCGTGTATTTTAACATTATATGCTTTAAAAAATTTCAAGTCCTACGAAAGACTCTTGGCACTTTGAGCAAAAGTAAGTGTCGTGTATTAATTTATGTGCTATACCGTATAGCAGTCCATTGCACATGACAAAAAAGCCATTCTCTTTTACTCACACCTTATGTGTACCTAGAAATTCCTGCATCTAATCCTGTTTTTCGCAAAACAAGTTTAACAGATTCATAAGAATTTGGGTTTAATGGTAAGGGATCTAAAATTTTGATGGTTGGTTTTGATTTTTCCCTTCCATTATCCAGTTTGTCATATTTAAGGAATTGGCACCTGTTTGATTTGATATCATACTCTTTTTCAAGGGCCTTTCTCTGTCTTTTTATTTTAGTATTTTCAGCTGTATGTTGAACATTTTGTTCTGAACTGATATTAACTTCTTGTTTTCTTTTCTTTGCTGCTCTCAGGTTTACTTTATATAATTCACATTTTATTTTTGATATCTGATAAACCGATCCACATAACACATAACAAATTGTTAATATTAGCTCAACTTCACAGCTTGTTCAATCTCATCACAAAACTTCCCGTCTTGAATGCAAGTTTCTGCTCATCATAAATTCGAGATATATGTTCTGTAAGACTACTAAACAAATGTTAGTAATGTGTGTTATGATCAGTATCATAATAATTACCTTCCTTATTTCTTACCTGGGCTAATGTCTCCAAAAATCCATCATAATGGAACCAATTCTGAGGGTGACGTGAAGAATTGAACTGGTAGAATGATGGATTCTTGAAAGTTGTTACACACACTGATGTTACGATTGTTGCATTCACTTTATTATCTGTTCGTATTTACCAAGACAACTTGGTTATTATCAAATGCTACTTGACTATCAAAATTGGGAAAAGCAACTGGTTTAGCACTTTGTGAAGCTAGCCAATTTGTTAGTATTATAACTGCCACATGGACCTTGTTTCCCATTCAAGTCAATGCAAACCCGGCTTTGAGTTGCCTGATACTGTAATACATTTCTTGTAAATGAAAATGGTGCAACCAAAGATGAGGAACTGATGCTATATATTTGCTCTATGGTAATGCATTTTGTCAGCTGTGAAGCATTGTTTTCTGCCAGCCCGTCTAAGAAAGAGAGAATGACTTTATTTCTCTTCTTAAGAAAACATTGATGTCAAGAGACTTCAGAAATTCAATGTTTCTGTAGATAGAACCTATTTCTGAAGAGTCTTTTGTAACACTTTCTCTGTCTGCCCTACCAAGTTTAAACGCAAGACGTTGCTTTTCCTCTTCTGTGCAAGCTAAAATATATGACAGATAAGCAAACATAGAGCAATCAATACAGTTACATTTACCTTAAGTCTCATCTCAGTGTGCATGTGGTAAATCGTTGAACCGAAAGTCTAGCCCAAACACTTTTCAAAAATGTAACTATCCAGACTTTAAATTTTGTTCTTGTAAGCCAACTAATAAAAATTTCCCCATATGGTGTAATGTTAAATTTTCTTTGCTTTTTTTTTTATTTTTTTATTTGTATTGTTGAATGCAATGAAAACAGATAACACAATTAACGTTCGACCATATGGTATTTTCATAATTTCACTTACCAGGATAAAACTTTAAATTTATGGGTTACATTTTTTAAGTTTTTATCATTAAATTATTTGGGATGAACTTCCGGTTTTCGCCATTCTCGGTTACTTAGTTGGACGCGCGTCTGACTGGTGATCAGAAGGTTGCTCGTTCGACCCTCGCCGGGTCGGCAACATTCTTTCTTGGAGAATATTTTCTACGGTCATTCTCATTCAAGAGTTTCTGGCATAAGAATGTGCACAATACTGGTTAACCGCTTTGAGGACTATGTCTGCCCAGTAAAAGTGAGGTTAGGTAAACTGACCGCGCTCGACATGACCTCATTGGGTTGGCTGGGCCGTAAAACTGCAAAACCAACAAACTTCCGGTTTTCCCGCAGTGGATGATTTGCCAAATGTGCACTGAGACAAGACTTAAATATTGCAATACATCACTTCCAGCATGGCTGCTTAAGTGGAAATTTCAGTTCAGAGTCTCGGGGGTGGGGGCGGGTTGGGAACGGGGGTTGGGGGGAGGGGGTAATTTTTCTTATTTCTGCTACTTAGGGGTAATTTTGGTACGGGTGAGCGAGCCAGTATAACAAAACCTACCCCATTCATATACCTGGCCTTTGAAAAAACGGACCCATTCATATACTTGATCATCCAAAATGCTGACCTATTCATATACTGCTCTTTGATTTTTTTGTACCCATTTTTTGCTGGTTGTTACACAAATATCACAGTCAGTTCATGTAATACCAAGAGGATAAGCAGTCTCGAAAAAGCTCTGAGCGAAAAATATGTGCATATACAAGGATGTCAGAAAAATGGGGCCTTTCACATAGGAATCGAGAAAAATTGGGCCATTCATATACTTTTTGTTGAAAAAAAGGGGCCAATCATATACCTGGCAGCGCTGAAAAAATGGGCTATTCAGCACGCACATCCATACTATGCCATATATAGGAAGTTAACCCCCCCCCCCTCCACCCCGAGTTCAGAGTCCTTTATTGTGTAGATAAGGAACTGAATGTTTCTTCATGTGTACCGTGAAGAATTCAGTCAAATGAGCCAGCGCAAGACAAAACCTACAATACGACGTGCGACCAGTAAAAACTCTGGCCAGTCTGCGTATCCGCACAGTTTGATCAGTCTTCCCTGATCGCATGGGCCTTCTAAAGCCTCCATGCTATCCGAGGATGGATAAACGAGAAACATTGTCATAATGGGTGGATGTACAGGTTGATCTGAGTCTATGCTGGTCACACAGGTTGACGGTTTTGTGGTGCGCTGGCTCATATGTAAAATATTGGATCAAACAATTTTACAAGACTTTTCCTTCACTATTATTGCATAAAAAGCAGTGTCGCACATTATTAATAGCCGTGCATTAACCGGCGAAAAACCGTGTATTAACAAGGCAATTCACGCGCTGTTAATGCACGGCTACGCAACTTTCAATATGCTCATACCGGGCCACAGAATTGCTGCCGTCACGAGATGTGTACTGTCCTGCCATAGAACGAGCATAGTACGTGGAAATAGCGTTCGCGCGACATCGGTGAAAAGGCGAAACAAAATAGTGCAAGAAATAACGCGAAATGTAGCAAATGTTTTCAGTTTTTATGCAATAATAGCGATCGAACATGGTTTTCAATGCATTAACATTCGCCAAGTCCCTTGGGAGGTGTTGAAAACCGCGGCCTTCGGCCTCGGTTTTCAACACCTCCCACGGGACCTGGCGAATGTTAATACATGAAAAACCGTGTTTGATCCCTATATTCATGCATAAAACCACAGAGGAAAGGCACAATGCGTCTACACTATATGCTGATACAGGTGTACTGCAGACACTTTGCACAGACAGTGAATTACCAAACAGGAACTGCAGTTTTTATTTACATTACGAAAACACATATATTCAAATATATAGAAAATTTTACCTCCCAAAACTGAAACTTTTCAGACAAAAAAAAAAACTCTGATATTTTTCATATCTCTGCTCAAAACGTAGATTGTGGGTACTCGTTAGAACTGCCTCGCTGAGGCGGTTCTAACGAGTACTCACAATCTATGTTTTTAGCAGAAATAAGAAAAAATAATGCATACCCCTGTAAACCCCAGTTTTACTATATAAAAGTGGGGTTTAAGGGGGGGGGGGGGTCAAAATTATATAGGCGTGTTTTCGTGATGAAATTTCATCTGAAAATTTTAATCCAGTAAAATGTTACATTAAATCAAATATGAATGCATCTGTATTATGTCAACTGGAAAAAAAAATACAGATGGGGCTTAACTTCTTTTCACCAGTTTATATACCTTGCAAATAGCTCTCTGCCAAATCATCAGTCTGAGATTCCATACTTCTTGTTTGTGAGGGTGTAAGATAGTTTTCAGTTTGCAGACTTTTATCGTTTCCTGGAACTTTTGTCCCACCACACTCAGTACTGTTTGTATTTATAGTTAATGCAACTTTCACAGTATGACACTTTAGTCGTGTAATTTTCATTTTTTACCATTTTGTCAAGCTGTTCTAAGCTATTTTTTGGCAATGAACCGTCAAGAAACTATTTTGCTATTTTCTACTTTCTAGTCTTTATGATGTGTACATGTTCCGCATTGCTTTCCGACGGATCAACCAGAGGATCTCGTCGTCATTTTGTATTTTGATATATAGCTTTAAACACAGAGTTCCATTTATCATATTTAAGGACTTTTTCCCTTTTATGCACCGGATCGGGGAACAATATCTAAGAACTGGTTTTGACATATATATTGTAACCAATAGAAACTAAAGAGAGCTATAAATCTCTGGCTCTGCAAAGACTACGTAGTGAAAGAAAGCTGAATAGATTTCCTGCATATATGGGTATTTTTATGAGATCTGCTTCGCCTATATCGTTTTAGTTAAATATGTCTTTTTATCAGATTGCCTGTTTGTATCCCGATCAGGCAATCCTGTTTTCTGATGTCTCTAAACAGGAACCCCCACTGTTTCTCGATCGGACCTCAAATTTGGTTGGGTATAATCTGCAGACCAAACCATGCAGACCAGTGGACCATGGACCGGTCTGCAGTGGACCAAAGGGGACATTTTGCAGACCAAGTACCTTGCAGACCAGACTTTGTGCAGACTATATAGTAAATAATTTTGTTAAACCTTCATTATTTATATGACATGCCTTAATTGAAAATGTTATTTTTTTTATTTATTTTGTTTTATTGCTTTCTCCTATCACTTTGGAAAATAGAAGAGCAGAATAAATTTTCCTCTGTCCTTAAGATAGTATGAAAATAAATATAATTTTCTCTTCCTGTTCATTTCAGTCTTTGGAAGAATCTTAAAGCAAATAATAGGATAAAAATGGGCATGGCTTAGAACAAATAATGGAATAGAAAAGCAAAAAAAAAAAAAAAAAAAAAATGAGAGAACAGTATTTAATATATTCACCAGTATTTTACAATACTAACAATGAAATAATAAATAATACATGGATAATCAGAGATTCATTGTCAACTATCCCTAAATATCATTATGTTAACACTAAGGTATGCAAACAAAATCAGTATCTGACATCAAGTTAATATTTAATGAAAAACGTAAGACGACATAAAAAAATAATTCAATCGTCAGTGGGTGATGCAATTTTTTTGTATCATGTTTATTTGTAAATGTACTGTAGCTTACATATAACATAATAAAAACATAATGATATATTAGCACATATTTACATGAAAAAAAAATTATATAATTTAAATGTAGAAATTAAACAACATAAATATGCACTCCCTCTGGTCATTTGAATTTATACTGATTAATTTTTCCAGATGATTCATAATTAATATATGCATGAAAACAAAATTTAGAACATAATAATCTGTTACTATAATAACAGATAAGCCTTTGCGATCAGTGTAGACCCAGATCAGATGCCTCAGAATGCGATGTCTGATCAGGGTCTACACTGTTTGCCATACATACCTGTTGGACCATACTTTTACAACGAAGTTATGTATATATTTTAATTTCTTTTTTTTTTTTTTTTGTTTCTCGTAAGTTGTTTATATGTCACAATTAAAACTCTTTTTTTTCTATCTTTCAATTTTTGTTTGTTTCTGTGAATTTATTTATTTAATTAATTAATTTGTCTTAATTATGTAATTTTGATTGTTGCCCTGAATCTCTGCCTGTGACAGTATCTATGTATAGTTGCATTTTACTTGTCTGATAATAAAAATAATGTTTGTATTGTTTATTATATTTCACAAATATTTTAATATATTTTTGTTACTTTTTTAAATCCTTGTTACTTGCAGTTTATTATTATTATTATTATTATTATTATTATTATTATTATTATTATCATAGTGACGTTTCAAAACTGAATAAAATATATTTTTTTAAATTCTTGATTTGGAATACTAATTAGGCTTTGCTCTTTTTATAACCAAAGGAGGGCAACGCTTTTCAGCTACGCGATTTCATTGGTCAATAGTTTTTAGGGTATTCTGATATCCAAGAGGAATGACAGGTATTATCAGATGATTGACAGGTCTTAACAGGTGACTGACAGGTCATATCAGATACAGTTCACATGACAAAACCACTACAAATATTAATAAGTGTTTTTTGTTGTTATTGTTTTTTTGTTGTTTTTTTCTTGTTGTTTATTTTTTCTAACACACCAAATAGTATTAATGAAATGCTTGTCATAAAAATAGTTCATTTACTTATGTAAATATAACGAAGACTGAAACAGAGCATGGGGAAAATGACACAAAAGTTAGTTTTGCTAATTAACTGAAAAAAAAATCTGATTATTCGTCATTAATGAAAAGCTTCTCACAAAAAATAATTCATTTATTTATAAATGTAAATATAATGAAAACTAATACAGAACATGGGGAAAATGACACAAAATTCATTTTGCTAAATAACAGAAAAAAAAAATCTGATTATTTGGTATTAATGAAATGCTTGTCATACAAATAATTTATCTGTGTAAATAATATAAAAGCTGAATCAGAGCATGAAAAAAAAAAAAAAAAAAAAAAAAAAGGCACAAAATTTGATGTTGCAAATTAACAGGCAAAAATCTGATTATTTGGTATTAATATAATGCTTATCATAAAAATAATTCCTTTCTGTAAATATAATGAAAACTGATACAGGGCATGGGAAAAATGACACAAAATCATTTTTGCTTATTAACAGAGGAAAACTCTGATTTTTTGTTTTAATTTATAAAATACTTATCAAAAAAATTATTCATCTATTTATGAAAATATAATGATAATTGATAAAGAGCATGGGAAAAAATACACAAAATTATTCACTTTATAGTCTGCACAAAGTCTAGTCTGCAAAAATTAATTTTGCAAATTAACAGGAAAAACTCTGATTATTTGGTATCAATGTAATGCTTGCCATAAAAATAATTTCTTTCTGTAAATATAATGAAAACTGATACAGAGCATGGGGAAAATAACACAAAATCATTTTAAATAAAGGAAAAATTCTGATTTTTCTTTTTATTATTATTAAATTCATGAAATGCCTCTCACGAAAATAATTTTTCTATTTATGAAAATATAATGATAAAGAGCATGGGAAAAAATTATACAAAATTATTCACTATATAGTCTGCACAAAGTCTGGTCTGCAAGGTACTTGGTCTGCAAAATGTCCCCTTTTGGTCCACTGCAGACCGGTCCACGGTCCACTGGTCTGCATGGTTTGGTCTGCAGATTATACCCAGCCCTCAAATTTTACGAGTTCCTGAAGGGATATATAAACCTGTCTTGAATCTTGTTTGTATCCCGATTGGGCAATACAATTTTCAGATGTTCTCACACGGGAGCCACTTAAGCTGTTTCCCAATCAGGCACCACCAATTCCGCCCTGTGTTCCCGAATGTGATACATAGAGTTTCAGAAAAAAAAAGAAAAACGTACGAACAAAGATTAGCTCTCTCTCCCACAAGCGAGGTAATCGCAATGCTAAAATGAATGAAAAACACAAGGACGAAATAACACAAGGCAAGACTTAAAACAAATCGCCTCGTAGAATAAACCACAAAGCAACAAAGAGGAAGACCAACACCGGCCGGCTTAGAACGGTTAGTAGAATAAAAAAAAAACCGGGGGAGTGGGGGGGGGGGGGGGGGGGGTTGCGGGTAAAGCACTTTTACAGCCGACTAACTTCGCCCTGGGTCCCGATGCCACTCTTAATCACAACTAGTAAATTTAAAACAGAAGGCAAAATGGGCAGCTGTTGAAGGTGACCAAAATGCTAGTATCACAACGCAACTAGTAAAACAGAAAGGAAAATGGGCAGCTATTGAAGACGGTGACCACAATGCTAGCATCACAACATGTATAGAAAAAAAAAAAAAAAAACGCAAAGAGTAAGAACATCACCAGAACCTTGTAAGTCTTGCCTTGTGTTGTTTTCTTCTTGTATTTTTCAGTCCTTTTAACATTGCGATTGCCTCGCTTGGGGAAGAGAGAGCTAATCTTCGGGTCATACTGACTCATGATATTACGCACGTACGCGCATAACATCACGGCAAAAGGTTATATGCCCCACTGATGCCTTCGGTAGGTGGTGCATGAAAAAATGTTTGAGATAGCTAGTATGAGCTTAAGTAACAGAAGAGGTCTATATCAATATCCCCTTCAACATCCCTATACCCCCTTCCCCACCACCGCCCCCAAACACGCACACACGCACAGGCACACGCACGCACACACCGCGCGCGCGCGCGCACACACATACACACACACACACACACACACGGCTTGCGACATGATTTTTTTTTTTTTTTTTTTTTTGTATTCTTTTGATATTTTTCTGAAGAAAAAAATAACAGCAACAAAACGTTTTCATTAATTTTATTCAGCCACCTACTGCATTGGGTGTGTCCAAATATTTATATTTGTTTATTTTTACTGGATAGTGCACGAACCATGCTCTTTTGGAAAGCTAATACTTGAAACTGGCTTCCGAAGGCAGAGTCAAAATATTATTAACAGTTCCGGTTACTGAAAGGAACCAGCAACCAAATAGCAACCGGTTGTTTACATGCATGTGAATGAAGTGAAATATTTTTGACAAATACTCGTCAAATGTTCCAACCTACTTGAATGGATCTGTGACGTCTTCTGTTGAAAATCAAAAGTACCGATCGTCCTTCGTTCGGCGATCGAACACGAGACAACTGTCATCCGTAAAGACTGGTTAAAAGAGATTAATTTTCCGTGTTAATTGGCTAATCTAATTGGAAGTATGAAGCTGCTGTACTATTACGGGATTTTAAACTCACTACTAATGATATGTGGATGGTCTAAGGCACAGTGTCCGTCTGATGGTAGGTAGCTTTTCAGTGTGTGTGCTTTGCCTAACATTTATTGTTTTCTCAGCTGTAGCATATGCATTCCTCTTCCACCGTCAATGTTGCATCGATGTTGATGCTTCCTCGTCTCAGTGTTGGACCGCTTATAGAAGACTAAGACTAGCACCCCCGCCCCCCCCCCCCACCCCCGACCTCCGAGGTTTCTGATCTCAGTTATGTAGAGCAGTTGGAAAAATTAAATCTTTCCACATTACACTACAGGAGACATAGAATGGACATGATCCAGGGCCCAGTTGTTCAAAGCTAACGACGTCATTAGAATTTTCGTTAATGATTCGTTAAAATTTACATCAAGTGATACACAAATATGGTTATATCAAGATTCCTCATGTTACAGTAGCAGACGATCTCGCATTTCTGACACATTCACAGCCCGAGATGCAGTTTATGCTGGATCGTGGTCACAGCTATGCAGGGAGGAATAGATACTGCATTCATCCAATGAAGAGTTGTGTACTGACATATCCGTACGGGCCACAGAAACCAAAAGACGTTGTGTATACCATGGGTAATGACCAGGTTCAACAGGAAAAACTTTTGGCATACTAAGAGATATCAGTCAAAAACCAAATATTCAGGATAAAATCAACCTAGGTAGGAGAACTGCATATTCACTGATGGGGGTCGGTTTTCACAGTATTAATGGATTGAAACAGAGCGTTAATGGGAAGTTGTGGTCAACATATGTTATCCCTAGACTTCTGTGCAGGCTGGAAGTCCAAGAGCTAAAGCAATCAGATATCAACCAACTGGAGCAGTATCAAAGGAAGTCATTGAAACAGATGCAGCATTTACCAGATAGAACACAATCATCTGCATCTTTGGCCTTGCTTGGTATTCCGCCGGTTGAGTGTGTTCTGCATAAGAATATGCTGGGTCTCTTTTGGAGATGGATAACGAGTAAAGGAGTAGAAAAGGAGATCAGTCTACGGCAGCTTGCTATGAAGATGCCAACGGAAAGTTCCTGGTTTAACCGGTATGACCTTCCGTCTCCCTCTGAACTCATGGATGACCCTCCATCTAGGCTGAAATGGAAGTCAGTTGTAGATAACGCAATCAGTAGAAGAGTTGAGGAAAATTGGAGGGAGGACATTCAGGGAAGACCAACACTGAAATACATTAATTCTGTTAGGATCCGGATGGGACAGGTGCATCCTGTGTGGGCGACCGTTAGAGATAGTGTGTTTGATAGCAGGAGAGCCCAACTTAAATGTCATCTGCTTACCGGCACATACACCTTACAGAGTAACAAGGCAGTATTCAATCAACATCAGGTTGATCCTACATGTAAACTCTGCAAGGGGGCTCTAGAAAACCGCCAACACTTTCTTGCGGAATGTCCTGCATATGGTGAAGCCAGGGAAAAGTATATCATCCAGGTTAATGAAGTTTCCGAAAGACTATCTATCAATGTGTCATCCCCAGAGGTGCTCACGCGGCTTATCTTAGATCCTTCATTGTATACCAGCAATGAACAAGACATTTACAAACTTGAACTACACAGTAGGGAACTGATCTATAATTTACATTATAAAAGGTTAAAACTTTTAACATATTGCGAAGGACAACGGGGTCTCGCGGTTTCCGACCTGAACTTACCGATTCAAAGTCAGTTCCAGCGGCCCGCACGGTCTAAGTTTAAAGCAAAACTCCTGTAAGGTCATTAAGGACGGTTCGCCGACAAGTCAACAGCGGGAATCTACTACAACAACAACAACAACAACAATATGCTGAAATTTTTTGCTGAAAAAAATGTAAGTAGCTTTTGCAGTGCAAAAGCTACTCGCATTTTTTCAGCAAAAACTATCTGAATATTATAATAATAATATCAGAATCAAAACCCTCGGCTTCATAAAGAGAAATGTCAGAACAAAAATGTCCAGAGTGAGAGAGGCTGCCTACAAAACCCTGGTCCGGCCGCAACTTGAATATGCTGCGGCCATATGGGACCCCCATACTAAAGTGAAAACTGAACAAATTGAGAAGATCCAATGGCGGGCTGCTCGCTGGACCACCTGTAACTTTGACAGAATGGCAAGTGTTTCGGCCATACTTGAAACTTTGGGTTGGCATACTCTTGAGGAGAGATGTGCAGACTTACGCCTCTGCTTATTCTACAAGATTGTCAGTAACATGGTCGCAGTACCTCTACCAGATTACATCAAACCCAACCCTCGTACGTCCCGTCGCGGCCATTCTATGACATTCCAGCAAATTCACACAGGGAAGGACTTTTATAAATATTCCTTTTTTCCACTTGCAGTCGTTCAGTAGAATGCCCTCCCAGAAAGCGTTGTCAGCTCACCAAGCCTTGACATATTACAGCACATCAAGACTTAAGATCCCAAGTATTGACTGTTTTTAACCTGATTTTAGCTATTCTCATCTATTTTAACCTATCATCTTACATCCCCTCCACTATCATACTTTGTCTCTCACTGACATGCTTTTATGCTTTTATCTTTTCTAGTAACATACTTGGATTGCTCGACAGCGCAAATGCCTAAAATGTCCTCGCTGGCATATGGCATCATGACAAGATAGATAGATAGATAGATATTGTATATTGAATCCGCTAAAACAGTTAACGAAATGACCCTTAACGAGCTTGTTAAGCTAACAGTGCTTTGAACAACTGGTTTTTAAAATCATACACAATATTGATGATATTCAGATGGATGGACTTATTGAATTCTCTGACTTACAAACACGCGGTCACAACAAGAAAACTGAAAAAACCTGGAGCCCTTAAATCTTTTAGAATTAACTCATATTGTCTCAGAGTAGTAAATAGATGGAATGATCTAATAGAAGATATTATGAACTCATCAACTGTGCTTAGTTTCAAAACCCAGTATGATAGATACATGGGGGATAAAAAATACCAAACTGGAGATATTTACTAAAATGACAGTCATATATATAATATATACATCAATATGGACATTTTTGCTGACCTAAATACACCATAAAAATGAACTTTAATATAGCACCGGAAGTTAGTTTTTAAATTGTTGTGCTAAGAAGAGATGTAGATGACAAGTCAATAGGACTTACCTGGTTCTACTACCCAAGTTACAAGTTACTATTTCAACAGGATTCCTGTCAGTGCGATAACAGTCCTGTATAGAACTAAGATTTAATTAGAATGTCACCTGAGTCTCATGGACTCTGGTTATGGATGTCTTTTTTGTTTTTTTTTCTTCGATTAAAGCAGAAATATATGAACGAGTACCTTCAGCATAGTTTTATGATTGACATCATACAACTACCCTGAAGGTACTATTTCATATATTTCTGTTTAATCAAAAAAAACCAAAACATCCATGACCCATGTGCTTGTGAGCAGGGTTTATATCATTAATTGCAGTTGGTAAAATCTGACAATTACCCGCAAGGTGGCAGTTTTGCAGGATTGACAACTAAAAAGCAATTTTGTCTCAATAGTGTGATCATTTATCAGCACAGATCATTGCTCTCCCTCCACATGTCCCCTTCAGTTTACATCCCCAATGAATGGAGAACAGATCATTGCTCTCCCTCCACATGTCCCCTTCAGTTTACATCCCCAATGAATGGAGAACAGATCATTGCTCTCCCTCCACATGTCCCCTTCAGTTTACATCCCCAATGAATGGAGAACAGATCATTGCTCTCCCTCCACATGTCCCCTTCAGTTTACATCCCCAATGAATGGAGAACAGATCATTGCTCTCCCTCCACATGTCCCCTTCAGTTTACATCCCCAATGAATGGAGAACAGATCATTGCTCTCCCTCCACATGTCCCCTTCAGTTTACATCCCCAATGAATGGAGACGGCACTAGCTGTATTAATATCATCCCTGCCAGTGACACTAATAGGGCAGACCCAGACAATTTCTTACCTGGTCAGGGCACTAACTAGAGGCCAGTGCACTAACAACTGTGCTTTTCTCAGTAAACAGGGCTTGACATTTCATGCAAATTGTCTCCATTGGAGACAATTTGCATGAAATGTCAAAACCTGTTTTCTGGGAAAATCAAGAAAAAATATTTCAACATGTTATCTGCTGAAAATTTTACCTAGCATGCTAAGCAGCAAACATGAGCTAGTCAGATGAACTTGTTATATTTTAAGATGCATGTAAGTGTGGTTAATAGTTCATATAAATAAATAGTAACGTGGTACATATTAAATACATGTAGTTCATATGAATATATAGTAATTTATAAGTAACAGATGATATAGCGGTAATATCTGTGGAAACACTCAAGTCCATTAACCCTTTCCCCCACTTGTTTCTAAAATAGGCTCCTCCATCTCTGATTATGGACACATCCATTGTTGCAAAATAGGGTTAATTTTCAATGACAGAAAGGCAAATGGTGTAAATCCTAATGAAGCTGGTCATTATGAGACATCTCATCTGGATCTGCACTGTTTGCAAAGGTCAGGGATGAAAGGGTTTGCAAATATTTTTATATGACTGATTGAGTTGAGGTTTTACAGTCCAGTCAACCCATAAGGGTCATGTTGAGCCAGTCAGTTTACCTGACCATAGGCTTAGTCATCTAAATGGTTAACCAGTGTTTGTGTACATTCTTTCGCCAGAAACTGACAACTGCCCATCTTGAATCAGCGGAAGAGAGAGAATGAACAAAGAAAATATTTTCTGATCAGTCTGTATGAAAGAATGTTGCCACCTGATAGTTATCAAACCAGCGACCTCCTGATCACAAGACGGACAGGCATCTGGTTGAGTCATTGAGGCCCTTTTTTTCATATGAAGGAGCTCAGAAATGATAGAATACATGTAGCATAGGACAACCAAATACAGCATTAATATATATTAGAAATTGCCAAAAGTTCTTTCTCCTCATATCATTCACATCTAAAACTGTTTATTATTACCATACTTACCCTTAGTGTTGGGACACCTTAACTCCTTACCACACTTGTCCTAAAATTTGAACAAGTCTATTTTGCTACCTGTTGATGTGTTTAAAATAGTGCTAGATGAGTGGCAAACAGTGTAGACCCTGATCAGATGCCACATTCTGTGGCATCTGATCTGGGTCTACACTGTTTGCTCTATTCTTTCTGTCCCAATATGTAACTCTTTTTAAACTGAATTGCCTCCCCCCAAACTATATATTGGAAGAGGCTATGTGATTTAGATATTAATAGGGAAAAATGGCTAAATATTTGTAAACAGTGTAGATCCTGATCAGATGCAGCATTCTGCAGAATCTAAGAATGTGGCTTCTGCTTGCCAATAACTCTTTTGCGGGGTCTCCAGACTAAATGAGTTAAAGTGATGTAGGTTAATTCTTTGTTGTTTTCTTCAGCTGAGAGGACTGCAAATGCTGTTGAACTAAAGTTTTACAGAATACAGACTGGTGCGGTAAGTACTGGAACAAAAGAAAGACATGTCAGTAGGCAAAATGAGTTGGAGGAAGTTTAACTATGGGCAAATTTGGCAGATGACCAATTGACATAAAATTTCTTATATTTCCCAGAAAACAGGCTTTGACATTTCATGCATATTGTCTTCCTTTGGAGACAATTTGCATGAAAAATCAAAGCCTGATTTGGATAAAGAAGAAAAGTATTTTAAAATGTTGTTTGCTTAAATGTTTACCTTGCATGCTTAGCTTTAATTAAGATTTTTTTTTTTTTTTTGCAGTTCATTTAATTAATCATTAATGCATCAGGTCACATGTAGACTGGCTCCAGTCTCCAGTGACTAAATAATTTTTTTTATAAACCTATTTGATAATCCACAAAAATAAAACCAAAATAATATCATGACTATAAAGGTTGGTCACTCTAGTGACTAGACTTTAAAGTCGTGATATTATTTTAGTTGTGTTTAGTGGATAAAGTCTATGTCACATGCAAGGTCACATGCAAAGTAAAAGAACCCCAAAGAGGTACACGTAGACTTTGCATATGACCCAATGTGTTCATTAGTTATTGAACTCGAAACATAAAATTTATCTTTTCATATACGAGCGTATTTATATTTTCATCATATGATAAAAAAAACAACCTAATCTTGATAAGGGGACTGCATGAATATGAAGAATTTAAACTCTCATTAGCGACAAGTGTGTCATTTGGCGTGAAATGGGTAGACGGAACGTAAAAACCATTATGTTTATTGAATGACATGCAACACATAAGTGTTCATTGAATGATGAAAGTACTTGGAAATGTTTAAGTTCATCTTATGGATACAGTTCACACGTAAGACCCCAACCATGTTTATACCCTCTTTTTGGCCTTTTCCCGATTCATATTTAATTTTAAAGCTGGGGTTCTATACTGTTAAACTGCTTAATTGGTTTTAATCTTAATCTAGTAAATAAAAAGTGGAAAGCAAAATATGCCATTACAGCCCTGTCAACATTATTTTTGATAAAACCCAACAGAGCCCCAAATTTAGGAGAGACTGAAGCGGTTTTAGTGAACAAAATATAAATGATTTAAAAAAATTTAAAAAATATTTAGAAATAAAGTACAGCCAAATTAATTATCCATGGAAATTTTTTCAGCCCTACACCTCAAAAGAACCCCCCTAAATTCTGAATAGAAGCAGTTACAAAGAAACTGTATTATATAAAATCTATTTGAGACAATTTATCAAACTTAAGATACGCTAGATTTCATTATGAAAACATGCCTATTCAAATATACTGAAAAATTTTATCACCAAAAAATGAAAATTTTCAGATAAAAAAATTCTGATATTTTTCACATTTCTGCTCAAAACATAGATTGTGGGTACTCGTTAGAACCGCCTCGCCGAGGCGGTTCTAACAAGTACCCACAATCTATGTTTTTGAACAGAAATAAGAAAAATAATGTATACCCCTGTAAACCCCAGTTTTACTATATAAAAGTGGGGGTTAAGGGGGTCAAAATTATATAGGCATGTTTTCGTGATGAAACTTAAGATACGCCAGATTTCATTTAGTTTTGCGCAGTTATAAAATAGTTGAATCCTTTCAAGCTTTCTGGTGCTCAGTCAAGCAATTTCGTAGTCTTCAGATTACAGCCCATGTATTTTTATCTGCTTCTTTCTAAAAACGTATGTTTTGGGTACTTTTTTAAATTGCCTCTATAAGTTGAGACAGTTCGATGAGTAGTCACACAGTATGAAGAAAATCAGAAAATTAAATGCACCTCACATGCTGATCTTTCTCTAAGGCATGTCTTTATTAGATGGATATTTTATTACAGTCGACTCTGGTTATCTCGACCCAGCATATCTTGAATAACTACTTATCTGGAAGGGAAAATTTGGTCCCTGTTTTAACATGGAAATCTAACAACAGCTAATAAAATATTGTGGAAAAAAGGAGAAGAGCAATTTTCTCCTCTTTTCCACAATATTTTCAATATATTTCTAACTTCAGGAGTCAAATTACATTATTCATTTGTTACATGCATGGTTGTTCAATTTATTTTTTCTCAATTCTGCAAATCTGATATGTTGAGGTACGGATATTTCGAAGTAAGTCAGAGAGTCCCTTGGATTTCGAGATAAGGAGAGTCGACTGTACAAGTTTTTACAGTATATGTAATTTTTAGAAACCTAAGCACACAGTGCAGTAATTAGGTCAAATATAGTTCCTAGAGTAGAATGGTATTCTGAAAACTTATTGTCTTATTTCTTTATGTTTCAGTGGAATACTGATGACAACTCGAATAAAGTGGCTGTACAAGTTTCTAAACAGGCTAATGCCTACTGTGGTTCAAATCCTGCAGCATGTGGACTGGAGAACTGCTGTTCATCAGAGTAAGATACAACACTGGTTTTAACCCTTGTCCTGCTGAATAAATTAAGATGGCACGCCCTCTCCTAATTTTCTGCCAATCAGATTACTTGATCTAGGTTATTGATGCTTAATGACAAACAGTGTAGATCCAGATCAGTTGACTTCTGAAGAAGCCAACTGATCTGGCTCTACATTGTTTGCACAGGCAGGGTATATCAAAGTTCAGTATGTCAAGGATTAAACACAGCTCCAGATAAGGCCCTTTTTAAACTGAAAAGTATCAACCCTTGTCATGCTGAATAAATTAAGATGCCACACCCACTTCTAATTTTTCTGCCAATCAGATTATTGATCCAGGTTGTTGATACAAATTCATATGTTTAATGACAAATAGTACAGATCCAGATCATTTGGCTTCTTCAGAAGCCAACTGGTCTGGATCTACACTGTTTGCACAGACGGGGTTTATCTGGGATCAGCAGGACCAGGGTTAATACATGTAGTTTTCTTACTTCTCAAGAAAAACACTCTTTCTTTGAGAAGTAAGAAAAATATTATGTGAATACCCGCTCTTATCTGTATCTATGTTTAAGTATTGCATAGGACTTATGAAGCTGGTGTATTTGATGATGTTTCTGGGATAATTTTTGAAGAAGAATGTGGATATGTTAGGCTTATGCATTACCATATTGTTTCTGGCCCAGGCCCCTGGGGTCAAAAGATCAAATTTGTCTACTTGGTTTTGTCTGATAAATTGTATTGACTCTTTTTACACTAGTGCACAGGTTTCAACCAATGCTGTATGTCTTTGCCATTTGGGCAAAGTGACCAAGGAGTAAAAGGTCAACTTTGGTTAGTTTTTTTGTCTATTATGCTATCTCCTGCATCATTGTATGGATTTCAACCAAATTTGATGTGTGTCTTTCCCATGTGCTAATCTTGTGCAGCACTGTATTGATTTTTGACCCACACCCCAGTAGCCCAGTTCATGGTCCAGTGGTCAATTTGCATATCTCCAGATAAGAAAGGGTATCCACAAAATCTTTTTTTCTTATTTCTCCATTTAAATTTAATTATTAATTTATTATTCGGTTTTGTTTATTTGTGTTGAGGTTTTACGGCCCAGTCAACCCAATGGGGTCATGTCGAGCACGGTCAGTTTACCTAACCACACGTTTACTTGGCAGGTTTAGTCCTCTAAGAGGTTAACCAGTATTCTGCACATTCTTTCACCAGAAACTGACAACTGCCCTTCTTGAATCAGCGGAAGGGAGAGAATGACCGAAGAAAATATTTCATGATCAGTCTCCACGAAAGAATGTTGCCGACCTTGGCAGGGGTTGAACACGCAATCTCCTGATCTCCAGTCGGATGGCGCATCCAACTGAGCCACTGAGGCCGGCATTTTTTAGTATTAATCCATTTCTGCATACCTTCTAATACAGGCTATAGAAAAGGGTAGAAGGTTTATTTGAAATGCAGTTTGCATGCGAAATTTAAAAATTGATGTCAGACAGGAAAACAGAGTACCTCCTTTAAAAGTGGAAAACGACATCATACTTGCATATTATACACCTGAGAAAATAAACATTCTGGGCCCAGTTGTTCAAAGCTAACGACGTCGTTAGTTAACGATTCGTTAAAATTTAACTCGAGTGATACGCGAATATGCTGAAATTTTTTGCTGAAAAAATGTGAGTAGCTTTTGCAGTGCAAAAGCTACTCACATTTTTTCAGCAAAAAATATCAGAATATTGTATACTGAATCCGCTAAAACAGTTAACGAAATGACCCTTAACGAGCTCGTTAAGCTAACGACGCTTTGAACAACTGGGCCCTGCTTTCTATTTTGAGCTTTTTTTTCTTTCTTTTTTATGATTTTAACCCGAATATGCAATGTTTTTTATACTTAGAAATTGTTAAGTATCAACTCATCATATCATATCATAATCAGATTTTTGATTAACATGCAGGTACAGGGGCAACATCCACACCAGTGGGCCCCCTTCCAGATAGCTGGCTTGCTGCATGCATGGCAGATCTCACACCAAGTATGTCTATCATGAGGGCTGATGGCCGAGAGCTTCCACTCTCTGCAATCCCTCTCTGTCAGCTGTTTGTATGTCATCTTGGGCCTCCCAGGCCCATGCTTTCCATCAACCTGTATGTCAAAGGCTGTCTTGACTGCACCATTGGAGCATTCCACATGTCCATACCATCGGAGTCTTCTCTCCTTCAGAATGAGGTCCAGATCCTCAGTGCCAAGCCACACAATTAGCTCATTGGACCTGGTGGTGACAATGTCTTGCGATCTGACATTGCAGATCTGTCTGATCATTGCCCTGTCGCTTCGCTGCAGACGCTGGAGGTTTGGCTTTGTCAATGGCCAAGTCTCGCTGGCATGGAGCATTGTGCTCCGCACACAAGAGCTGTACACACGGCCAAATGTTTTGAAAGAGAGGTGACGTGAAGAGAGAACTGGTAGCAGATCCTTGAACTTCTTCCAGGCGGTTTTCACACGTGTTGTGGTTGAAAGTTCACAGCCACCTGCTGCTGAGAGCATGTCTCCTAAGTAGCAAAAGGAAGCTACCACCTCAAGCTTGTCAGGTCCGACCTGGACTTCCTTCTGTGGTCTGCCATCCAAGGGGCGTACAGTTCCCTGGCACCGAAACTAGGCCGCCATATAGATACATGCAAATTTTCGCGAAATGCAATGTATGCGTAGCTGTTATACAGTTGTTTTATATACAGACATGTCCAGGCTTTCTTCCTACATTGAAATAAATTGTATATCTTTCTGATGCTAGGGTTAGCTAAAATTGAGTACTAGTGTCCATACTATTGTGCATGAAAACAGATATTTTGGGTACCTCAAGACATTTCCAAACTTGCCCTAACACTGTCTACACTGCTCAGGCCTGTCTGTTCCAATACTTAGGTTTATTATGGTATTTTTTTCTTAATTCTAGATTCAAGGATTCAAATGTTCAGGTAGTATCAGGCTACCCCCAGGACAAACTGAATGATCTGAAACTAAAGATCTATGTGGACTTACCAACTGCTCTGAATGCAACTGGGACCCCTGCATGTGTTCTTGGTGCTAGCACACTCAGAGGTAATATGTGTGTTTTTTCCTTGCCGTCTCTTTCAAATGTTTTACCAAGTTTATCCTAAATATTGGGACACCTAAACCCATTAAAGACTTAATAAACGCTCACATACTATATATTGGAAGAGTCTGTTTTCTATTTTAGGTATGTAAGGCTATATGATATAGATATTCCTGAAGAAAAATGGTTGAACTATTAGCAAACAGTGGAGACACTTATCAGATGCCTCATTCTGGGGCATCTGATTTGGGTTGGCACTGTTGCCTTTTACGCATTTAGATGTCTCCAGTCTTCAGTGGGTTAATGTTTAGCATTCTTGGTAAAATTATCAGCAGATGATACATCAAAATATTTTTTTCTAAGAAGACAGGATTTGATATTTCATGCAAATTTTCTCCAGAGGAGACAATTTGCACAAAATGTCAAATCCTGTTTTCTGGCAGAAGTAAGGAAAATGTCATAAATTTGTCGTCAGCTGAATTAGCTCAAACAGTTGTAAACGTTAAGGAGACTGGATTTTTGCTGAAGGTAACTTTTATGACTTCCTGTTTGCTCTACTGCATTCTAATCCCCTTCTGAAATGGGTATACTCTAAAAGGAAAGCATTACTTTCCTTTTGGAATAACCCCTTTTTCAGAAGGGGAGCATCAAACCATTTCATAGAGTTGCCTCCCTTGAAAATGTGTCCTTTCTCTGTATATGTTTTAATATTTGTCCTAAAATTTTAACAGGTCACTGTGACTGTATTTAGACTTCTGACCTACTTTGTACAAAGAAGTAAGGCTGTACATGTTAAAGCTGAATTTCCTACCCAGCATCCTAAGTATTAAGATGGAACTTCTCACAAAGAATGCATCACTTATACTGATACATGCTCACCCAAATTGGAGGCCCTCCGGGGAGGTGGGGTGGGAGGTGGGGTGGGGAGGAAGGGTCTTTGTCTTTGTTCCCCTGTTCCCTTCAGTTTTAGACTTTTGTTCCCCTGAAATAAATGGCCTTATTCACCTGTTCCCCAAAATCCCTGGGAGGGCCTCAAATTTAGATGCATGTTTCATTCTGTGGAGAACTTCATAGTGAAGCAATATTTTGTCTTGTTTCATTATATTAACAAGTCTGTGTAATGTGTACCCCTATTGTATGTATAAGAATCTTTACTGGGCACAATTTGGATAGCCAAGGATGCAAAGTTTCTTCATGCAGACAACAAAGACTCTGATCAGACTGCACAGAGGCATAGGCTCATCTGAATCTTTGTCGGGTTCAGTTGTAAGAAGGTCCATTTTCTCATGTTGCAACTCACATATACATTTCACATACCATATTCAACCTAATTACCACACTGTGTGCTAAGGTTTTTCAAAGATACTAGCAAATTTTAATTTTAGTAAAATATCCATTTTCATAATAAGGGGCACATTTTAAGGAAAGATCAGTGCTTTGGAGATTATGAGGGGCACATTTAATGCTGCTTATGTGCGGTATTTTTTCTGATTTTTGTGTCACCTGCATCGTGTGGCAGACACATAGGGATCGTATTTTCCGTCCGCATCATCATCGTTGTCATTGTCACACTTTTCGTTGCCATTCAATAACTTTTGAAGGGAAATACTGATTTCATTCAAGTTTTGCAGAACTTTATATCACTATAAAATACAGGTCAAGTTTGATATTGATAATCATCCGCCAAATTTTGGCTGAGTTTTTTTGCCCTTTTTCGACTAAAAAAAAAAGTTGTTTGTTTCCGCTCAATAACTTTTGAAGGAATGCATTGATTTCATTCAAACTTTGCTGGTCTCAAGTTTTATATCACTGTAAAATACAGGTCAAGTTCTAAATTGGTAATCATCCGCCAAATTTTGGCTGAGTCATGGCCCTTTTTCGACTTAGCTTTTGTTGGTGTGTAGATATTGGTTTCCAATCAATAACTTTTGCATTGTTTTTATTGAAAGTTTGCAGAAGGATATATCATTGTAAAATACAGTTCAAGTTGGATATTGGTAATCATCTGCAAAATTTTGGCCACTTAGTTTTTGTTGTTGGGGTAAACTACAAGGTAAAGATATTGTTTCCCCTCAATAACTTTTGAAAGGATGCATTGATTTCATTTCGGATGGAATATCATGATAGCATAGAGGTCCAGTTTGATTTTTGGAATCATCCAAAACATTCCGGTCAAATTATAGCCCTTTATTTACATGATTAATAAAATTTAGACAAAGTAGTGAGGGGTTGCCTTCAGGGGTGATTATAAGGACCAGTGTTTTTTTCCTTTTTCATATCAAATGGTTGGCACTTTAAGCAAGCGACACATCTGATTTTTGGAATTCTAGTGTTTATAAATGCACATGAAGAGGCAATTCAAATGAGTACCCACAACAAATGCTTTTATAAAGTAGACAAAAGTACACAGGCTGTAATTTGAAGACTTGGAAATTGCTTGACTGTGCGCTTATAGGATATGTGTGGTAATTTGGTTGAATATGGTAGGTGTATTAATGTAAAGATTTGAAATGAATAAGTTTTACCCAGTTATGCCCAGCATCCCATTAAAGTGTCATTGGCAAACAATTTAGACCCAGATCAGATGCTGTACAATGTGGCATCTGATCATGGTCTACACTATTTGCCTTTACACAGGAATTTTTCTTAATACTAATAATACCATATTCAATGCATTGTGTGCTTAGGTTTTTCCAAAATGCTGGGAAAATTTGTGTAAAATATGTACCTACATGTACCTATTCTAAAAGGTACATGTACACTTAAAAAAAAATCAAACAAACTGCAAAGGACTTATCAAATAGTGCTTATGCAATATTTTTGTATGTTTTTTTTTTTCTGATTTTCTTTAAAAAAGCATATGTTGTGGTTACTCATTTTATGGATACCCACAACATATGCCTTTATAAAGAAGTAGACAAAAAATACACTGGTTGTAATCTGAAGACTACGGAATTACTTGACTGTGCGCTTATAGGGGTATGTGCACTAATCAAGTACCTAAAAAAACAGACACCCTTTTTAATTGGAAATAAACCTGTCCAGCAAGAGAAGTAGAAGAGTCCATTAGGCATTAATGGGTTAGTATGGGCCATGCCATGTGAAAACATGTCTTTGGGCATATGAGAACAGCAAAGACCCAGATCAGCCTGTGTATCTGCGCAGTCTGATCAAGGCCTTCACTAGTCACTAACAGAATCATTGGTTTCTACAGAATGTTTGAATGGAGCAAAGTTCCGGATGATACTTTGTGCATGTGCAGAATAATCTGAATCTGCATATTTTGTACATGTTTGAATGCAGTTTCTTGCTTGATGCTTCACATAAATTAACCCTTGTCCTGCTGAATAAATTAAGATGCCACGCCCACTTCTAATTGTCAGCCTGATTCCAATCAGGTTACTTGATCCAGATTGTTGTTATAAATTTGCATACTTGATGGCAAACAGTGCAGATCCAGATCAGTTGGCTTCCTCAGAAGCCAACTGATCTGGATCTACACTGTTTGCAAAACAGGGTACATCCGGGTTCAGCAGGACAAGGGTTAATATATATTTTTCAGCCTTGATCAGCACTGTGAGACAAGCCATATTTGATGATACTGGTTCCTGGATAACATACATTGATACAGACTTCTACGGCATCCCTCCAGACCACCAACTGAATGCCATTATGATACCCATAGCTTTTGTAATTCTCCTGGGGATAATTATCACAGCAATTGTTCTCCACTTTTGGAAGTAAGTTTATATCTGTCTTTTACTACAGCGCAGATTTGGTAATTTGCATAAATCTTAGTAAATTATAACCTAAGGCACCCTATTGGGAAATTCAGTTGATGACGAATTGATGGCAGAGTTTGGCAGTTGATGATTGAGTTTGACATATTGCATGCAAATTGTCTCCTAAGGATGCAACACAACACACACACACACACACACACACACACACACACACACACACACACACACACACACACACACACACACACACACACACACACACACACAGCCAAGACAACAATGTAAACATTTGTGTTTTATTTGAAATAAAAGTTAAAAATTGTATTTCTGTGATAGTTAAAGTAACTTCATTTAAAAGCTTTTGTTATAACATACCAATAAACCATGTTTGGTAGTTAAGTACTATAATAACATCCAAATGATCCCACAAGGAAATATTTCTTTAATTGTCTCCAAAACCCCTTTCAATATCTACGTGATAAATTCAAACAGTATATAATTTCAGTGAATATCTTAGTTGCCTTAAGTTTTTGGACAGACAGGCCTGGCAAGCAGTGTAGATCCAGACCAGATTCTGTAGCCTATGGCATCTGATCTGGATCTACACTGATTGCCACTCATCCAATTTTTACATGCATCAGTGGATAGAGAAACAGAAGTGTTATAATTCTAGGACAAGCATTGAGAGAAATTAACTCTTAAAACACCAAGAAAACCTGCATCTGAAAGTGTTGTCTATTTTTGTCATCTGCTGAATATTCTTGCAAACTTTTCAAACCTATTTTTGCATACAGGCAAACAGTGTGGACCCAGATCAGACTTCTGCTTTAGGAGCAGTCTGATCTGGGTCCACACTGTTTGCAGAAATGACTTTTAAAATCATAAGCAGATGACAAAGCAGACGACAGATATTGTGATTGGCAATTTAAGGGTTAATGCATCTCAATAATTATGGTAAATATGGTATACTCTAAAAACCCTAAGTATTGGGACATACAGGCCTGAGTAACAGTGTAAACCCAGATCAGATGCCACAGAATGTGGCATCTGATCAGGGTCTACATGGTTTGCCACTCATCCAGCAATATTTTAAACACATCAAGAGGTAGTGGAATAGACTTTTACAAATTATAGGACAAGTATGGTTAGGAGTTAAATGTGTTCCAATGTCTAGAGTAAGTAAGGTATCTTGTTACATTACAACTTTTTTATAACACGGTTCGTTATAGCACAGTTTTTGATATAACACGGTTCAAAGTTGGATCCAAAAAATGTATAGATTATATTGAAAAATGACCATAAATGGTCATTTTTCAATGTAATCTTTACATTTTGCATATCATATCATGTCATAATCGGATTTTTGATTAACGTGCAGGTACAGGGGCAACATCCACATCAGTGGGCCCCCTTCCAGATAGCTGGCTTGCTGCACGCATGGCAGATCTCACACCAGATCTCCAGGTATGTCTATCATGAGGGTTGATAGCCAAGAGCTTCCGCTCTCTGCAATCCCTCTTTGTCAGCTGCTTCCATGTCATTTGGGGCCTCCCAGGCCCACGCTTTCCATCAACTGTTTAACTAACACGGTTTTTGTTTGGATATAACACGGTTTATGCTATGGACAATAGTATTATAAAGAGGTTATGGTGTATTTCTTAAATCTTTACAGTAAACGTCGTGAAGCTGTGGCTAAGCGACAAAGGCTTATTGAACAGAGGAAGAAGAACAAGACAGCTAAAGTCACTCCCACATATCACATGAAGACGATTCCAAAAGATGGGGAACAAGCAAAACAGCCTACGTAAGTTTCATTTAAGTCACGAAATAAACTACAACCTCTTTATAACACGGTTCATTATAACACGATTTTGGATATAACACGGTTCAAAGATGGATCCCAAACATGTATAGATTATATTGAAATGGTCATTTTTCAATATAACCTATACATTTTTGTTTGGATATAACATGGTTTTTTAACTAAAACGGTTTATGCTATGGACCCCAACAATAGTGTTATAAAGAGGTTGCGGTGTACTGAAAAAACACCTGTTACTGCACTGTGATTTTTTTTTTCCAGAATACCAGAATAACTGAAAAAAATTGTAGACAAATGTCCACCTAATGAGGTCACACTTTAAAGAAGTATCAGTAGAGGACTTCATCATTGGATTATTTATAGATGCTTATGCAATACATGTATTTCTTTTCCTGATTTTCTTTATGAAAGCATATGATTCTTTATGAAAGAATGTATGCTTTTATCAGTGCTTGCATTAAGGGAAGTCTGGGAGTCAGAGACTCCAAAAAATTGCCCTGGGACTTCCAGAAATCAATGTCAGGAAGTCTGGGACTCCCAACTTTTAAAGATATTTAGTCATTTATAACAAACATTTAGAATGAATTTATGTGTTATTTAGCTTAAGAATGGCGGTTTTACTCCATAAATGAGAGTTTAAGAATATTGAGGTTGAATTTCTGAAAGTGAGTGAAACATTTTGATCCCCAGGACTTCCAGATATTGGAGCTAGGAAGTTTTGGGACTTCCTGATTTTGACATTTAGTGCAAGCACTGTTTTATAAAGAAGTTATGGCAAGCCGTTTTACTATTTATTCTATAAATCAGATATCTGATTTAATATATCAGATATCTTATATTATATATAAGATATCTGATATGTTATATCAGATATCTTATATAAATAAGATATCTTATATGCCAATTAAGATATCTTATATGCTATACAGATATACAGACTATATATAAGATATCTTAATTGGCATATAAGATATCAGATATGCTATATAAGATATCTTATATAGAATATAAGATATCTTATTTACTAAAGAAGATATCTCATTTATTCAATTAAATAAGATATCTCATTTAGTATATCAGATATCTATATAAATATATTAGATATCTTACTTAACAAATAAGATATCTTATATGGTAAGTAAGATATCTTATATGTTAGTGTTTCCCCCAGAAACAGAAAAGGGCATGGTAATTTTTCTACAAAAAGGGCACTTTCAGCGCGCAGTGTTCTATGAAGAAGGCAAAGTGATTTTGAAGCGCGCGACATTCCACAAAGAAGGCAAAGGCATTTTGAAGCACTTACAGTAATTGCATTAAGGGAAGTCTGGGAGTCAGAGACTCCCAAACATTGCCCTGGAACTTCCAAAAATCAATGCCAGGAAGTCTGGGACTCCCAACTTTTAAAGATATTTAGTCATTTATAACAAAAATTTAGAATAAATTTATGTATTATTTAGCTTAACAGTGGCAGTTTTACCCCATAAATGAGAGTTTAAGAATACTGAGGTTGAATTTCTGAAAGTGGGTGAAAAAATTTGATCACCAGGACTTCCAGATATTGGAGCTAGGAAGTCCTGGGACTTCCTGATTTTGACAGTTAGTGCAAGCACTGAATATAGAAACACTAAGTTCATCTTGGAGTTCTGTCAGACTGAAATATAACCATGATTTTATAATATTACAAATCCCATCTGAGGTTTATAGCAATATTCAATGTTCATTTCTGCTGTAAGACACAGGTTGTCAGTACTCTACAGAACTGCATCAATCTTTTTTAGTATCTTTCATCAGAAAAAGGGATGTGTTGTCGTGATGCTAAGGTCTTTCCCCAAATATATATATTAAGAATTGTGTTCAGCTCCAATGGTCCAGCTGGAATTTGAAAATAGAAGGGCGCAGGGTAGGGCACATTTACTTACAAGGGCAAATTTTCTTACTGTTTAGGGTAACATTAAACCACATTTTTTGTCTATTTGTTATATATATATATATATATATATATATATATATATATATATATATATATATATATATATATATATATATATATATATATATATATATATATATATATATATATATATATATATATATATATATATATATAGGTTGGGAAAAGGAGCATAACATCTAACAAAAAATCTTTTTGGTAGCACTGGATCCAGAAAGGATGCTGAAATGATAGGCGTTAAACTATATGTTGAGAGTTAATCATTAACAGTGCAAATAATTTGTTTACCTGAGGCCTTTCGGCTTTCGCCTTCTTCAGAGGTTTTCTATTTTAAACAAAAGACATAAAAATGTAAAATTTACGAATAAAAGATTGTGCCCTTTTCGGGCCCATGTTATCTAGCCCGCTGCGACTTAATAACTGAGCGAGTTTAGATATATGTCACATGTTTACATTTCACATATATCTAAACACGCTCAGTTATTAAGTCGCAGCTAGATAACATGGGACCGAAAAGGGCACAATCTTTTATTCGTAAATTTTACATTTTTATGTCTTTTGTTTAAAATAGAAAACCTCTGAAGAAGGCGAAAGCCGAAAGGCCTCAGGTAAACAAATTATTTGCACTGTTAATGATTAACTCTCAACATATATATATATATATATATATATATATATATATATATATATATATATATATATATATATATATATATATATATATATATATATATATATATATATGGAGTTTGCTGCCAGTTCTAGTGCCTGTTCTGTCTTGACGTAGTGTTGAACTGTAAACAAATAATAGAGATGAAAATAAAAAGCAATGTTGACGACGAGACATTTACTGTCCTCCTTCCTTCTTGATAAAAGGAACAATCTCTCTCTCACACACACACACACACACACACACACACACAAACACACAAGCAAACCTGCACGCATGCTCCCTCGGACCCGCATGCTACCCTATAAGGTCTAGTCAGCAGCGAAATTGTATACATCAGCATATGTTTTTTGCTTGAAAATTTGGGCATGCAATGTACGTATTCAAATTAAAAACTGTTTTATATATATACATATAGTTGATGTTTACTGTTTTTGACATTCTCTTTTCCAGTATAGAAGACAAAAATATATGTGAAAATACCCAGAAAATGCACCAATCACATTCCCTGCCCCGCATGAAGAAACCGCATGCTCGTAACGGTAACGTCACGAGAAATGTCACGAGAAATTGTGGCGGAAACTGCTTAGAGAGAGAGAGAGTGAGAGAGAGAAAACAACACTTATGTTCGTTAAAATATAGAGCATTTTTTTTTCATCAGAAATGCACATGAAACTGGCATGTTTTAAAAATACAACCTAAGTTGATAGGCCTATGCAAATTGTAGACTCAGATCAGACGCTGCAGAGAAAGACGGAATGAAACTAGTTAGGGGGAACAGGGAAATGGAAATTTGGAAAACATTTTTAGGATAATAAACTGTGCGACCAGTAAAGACTCAGATCATCTTCCGATGCAAAGGCGGTCAGATACTGCCGTTTGTGGTGACATGGGCATGTAAACTCCAGTTCTTAAGGGAGATGGCAAACATCACTGTTTCAGTGAAGGGTTAAATGCGTTCTGTGGCGTCTGATCTGGGTCTACATTGTTTGCTCATACCTGTCTGTCCGAATAGGTAGAGTTAGTATGGAAATTCGATCGAACTGAACGCCTTCACCTGATTCATAAAAAGGCTGCGTTCGACTCGTAAAATTCCTTATCAAGGCATATGCATTTAGCTCCCTTTAACAGTAAAACAAAAAGAGTGAGGGCTTTGCACCGCATTTACCAGAGTATAAATAAAGATTAGTACCGTTTATATTCTTTTACATTTTCTATATATTGAGAAAATTATTATTATCAAAATACCCAGAAAATAAATGCAACAGTCACAAAGCAAGATTTTACTTGCCCTGCATGAAGAAACCACGTGCTCGTAGCGGTGACGTCACGTGAAAACGTGGCGGGAAACCGTTTCGGGAGAAAAACAAATTTAATTTAAAGAGCCTTTTCTCGTCAGTAACCGACACGTATTTAAAATTCAAAGAAGCTGAATTTTCGGACAGATAACCTATGCTAACAGTGTTGACCCAGATCAGACTCCCCATAGATCAAAGGAATGAAACTAATTTGGTAGAATAGAAAAAAAAAAGCCAGTATTTGTTTTGGTAGTTTTCCGGTACTTCGGAAAGTCGTGTGACCGCGCATGCCCTTCCTAAGTTAAGAACATGCGTGCGACCGTCTTCCTCATTGCTGTGCAGATACCTGAACATGGCAGTGGCTTATGAGTAACAATTATTCAAAATAATCATAGTTTTTTTGTTTTTTTTTTCTTACTTCGCCGTTGAATCGCCGCCGAAAAACAAAGAAATCTTATGGTTAGTTTTTCTAATCGTAACTCTATCTCTTTCATTCTCTTTTAATATTCTCTTTTTGGTCGGCATTTTATACCGTAATAAGTGGCGAGTCAATTGAGAATAATTGTGATTTACCGAACATGGCCGTGTAAATATAAGATACTATGCAAATTATCTGCATTAATTTATTGCTCAGTTTTTATTTTTGCAATGAAATTTAAAGACACTGATTAGAAGTAACGAACGGAGGCTCATTCCAGTGATACTCGCAGTGTCTGTAATATTCTAGCATCAAAGCTACCGACAAGACCGCTCATTGAGTGATACTGTGCCCCATGGTGTTTATCCACCGCTAATCCATTCACAGTTTGACGAATTACTTCGGCGCGTGTCGCATGATTCATCAATAATTACATCTACCTATGATGTCTTCTTAACGGTCTTAAATTACACATAAGAGGATGCTAATTGGCAATAATTATGAATGGACAGCGGGGCGAATTTTAAATCGGGAACATTACGAGAAAAGGGCATTTTTGCGGGTGAAAAACGGTATTTTTGTTTGCAAAAAGGGCATTTTTGCAGGCTAAAAAAGGGCATGGTGGCTCAGAAAAAGGGCATGGCGAGTAAAAAAAAAAAGGCATGGCGCCGCAAAAAAAGGGCATGGTGCCGCATAAAAAGGGCATGGCGCAGCGCCATGCTAAAAATCCCTGGGGGAATCGCTATATGTGGAATTAAGTAAGATATCTAATATGATATATCAGATATCTTATATAGGATATAAGATATCTTATATAGTATATAAGATATCTGATATACTAATTCAGATATCTTATGTCCTATATTAGATATCTTATATCCTATATAAGATATCTGATATAATGCATAATAAATAGTAAAATGGCTTGCCAGCAAACCGTTTTACTATTTATTCTATAAATCAGATATCTGATTTAATATATTAGATATCTTTTATAATATATATCTGATATATCAGATATCTCATATAAAATAGATATCTTATATATCAATTAAGATATCTGTTATGCTATATAAGATATCTAAATTGACATATAAGATATCTAATATGCTATTTAAGATATCTGAAATGCTATATAAGATATCTCATATAGGATAAAAGATATCTTATTGACTAAAGAAGATATCTCATTTATTCAATCAAATAAGATATCTCATTTAGTATATCAGATATCTTATTTAGTATGGTAGATATCTATGTTAGTAAATAAGATATCTTATTTAACAAATAAGATATCTTATATGGTAAATTAGATATCTTATATGCAGAATTAAATAGGATATCTCATATATTATATCAGATATCTTATATAGGATATATCTAATATAGGATCTAAGATATCTGAATTAGTATATCAGATATCTTATATCCTATATTAGATATCTTATATCCTATATAAGATATCTGATATAATATATAAGATATCTATTTTGCCTAATAAATAGTAAAATGGCTTGTAATCTTAAGACTATGAAATTGCTTGACTCCGCGCTTATAGGGGTAAGTGTGGTAATTAGGTTGAATATGGTAATCATATTGATATATTTTTTTATTGAGGCCTTAATTTAGTCCCTGTTGTAGAATTTGAGTGTACATGGCACAGAATCTTTAGATACTAGGGGTATCCAGATAAAAGATCTAGGTAAGTTCTGAATTCCTAATTATTAAAAATTTCCGTACCTGAAGTCTTGATGATTAAACAATCTCTTGCCTGGAATCTTAAGTATTCCAAAATCCTTTTCTTGGAGTCTTGATGGTTCAAACGTCCCTTGCCTGGACTCCTGATGATTCAAAAACCTCTTGCCTGGAGTTCTTGAGTATCCAAAAATGATATATATAGTTGTGGGAATTAAGCCATAAGGATTCAAACCATTGACATAGACCTGCAGGTAAGCACTAAGCTTACCGTGTTACTGGTCTTCAGTTAACACTTGCCATGCTGAGTAAGTTAATATGCCATGCTAATTTTCAGCCAATCAGGTTACTTGATCCATGTTGTTGATATACATTCACAAACTAAATCACAAACAGTGCAGATCCAGATCAGTAGGCTTTTTCAGAACTGTTTGCCAGGACAGGACATATCGTAATTACAGTATGTATTTGGACAGACAAGCCTGAGCAAACAGTGTAGATCCAGATGAGATGCCACAGAATGTGGCATCTCATCTGGATCTGCACTGTTTGCCACTCATCCAGCAATGTTTAGACACATCAAAGGTTAGTAAGTTGTACTTGTTCAAAAATTAGAACGTATGGTAAGGAGTTGATGTGTCCAAATAGGGTAACTACAGTATCTGGGTTATTACACTTAAAAGGAATATACAGTCGACTCTCGTTATCTCGAATTCCAAGGGACTGTCTGAAATACTTCGAGATATCCGTACTTCGACATATCAGATTTGCAGAATTGGGGAAAAGCTAATTCGATTAACCATATTTAACAAATATACGTGTAATTGGAATCTTGAAGTTAGAGATATATTGAAAATATTGTGGAAAAGAGGAGAAATTGCTCCTTAGGAGCAATTTCTCCTCTTTTCCACAATATTTTTTACATGTTGTTAGATGTTCATGTTTAGGCAGGGACCACATTTTCACTTCGAGATAAGCGGTTATTCGAGATAAGCGAGTTCGAGATAGCGAGAGTCAACTATAATTATACACTTTCAGGGGATTAGAAAGCCTAGACAGAATTGTTTTTGTCCCCTTCTGAAAGAGGTCTACTCGAAAAGGAAAGAATTTGCTCCCTTACACCACTTTTCAGAATAAAAAACAAACAAGAAGTTACAAAAATTGTCTCCATTGTAAAAAAAATGGTGAAAACCAAGCATCATGTTGCCTCACTCTTAAAAATCGTTTGTGAGGTTGAAGTGCATTGTTTTATGATGATTGAAGGATTGTAAATTAATACTGCTTGTTATTGCCATTACAAGTTAACCCTTAAAGTGTCATGCAAAATTTGAATAAATTAAGATGCCCCGCCCACTTTCAATTTTCAGCCAATCAGATTACTTGACTTGTTGATACAAATTCACATACTTAATGGCAAACAGTGTAGATCCAGATCAGTTGGCTTCTTCAGAAGTCTTCAGAAGCCAACTGATCTGGATCTGCATTGTTTGCATATGCAAGGCTTATCCGGGTTCAGCAGGACTAAGATTAATCAAATAAGGCTTTTTTTTTTTATATGATTTCACCTCAGAGCCTATACAGATAATTCACATAAAATGTCAAGCCTTATTTTTTTATAATACAAAATCTACTGGGTTTTTCAGAATGTCATCACCAGTTGTTATGATCGGCACCTTAAGGACTAAACTCACATTGCACTGTGCCTCCTGTTTAACAGTTAACCTCTAAGGGCAGATTTCATTGAATTCTGATCTGGGTCCAAGCGGTTTGTAAAGGTTGTCAGCAGATGAAAAAGTCCCCACTAGCGGAGAAAGAGTTAAAAATTCAAAATAGCAGCACCCATGCTAAGAGTTATAAAAACTTTCAATTACAACATTCTTCTTATTCTTTTACCAGTTTTGACCAAATTTGCACCAAGATGTTTCTTTTCAAAGCGTAATATTTTCAGTAAATATTTCATTTAGTGGCCATTTCCTTTTAAAGTACACCATGTCCCCTTATACCACTATTGCTGGGATCCAAAGCACAAACTGTGTTACCTAAACAATCATGTTGTATCCAAACAAAAAATGTATAGATTATATAGAAAAATTACCATGAAATGGTCTTTTTTTACATAATACCATATTCAATCTAATTACCGCACTGTGCGCATAGGTTTTTCAAAATTACTGAAACAAAAATAATAATATTAATAAAATGACCACATAAGGAGGCACATGTTAAAGAAAAATGTCAGCTGAATATTTCAATATTTCATGAGAGGCTTATTTTCAGATGCTTATGCATTTTTTTTTTTTTTTTTTTTTTGATTAATTTCTAAAAGCGTATGTTGTTGGTATTCATTTGAATTGCCTCGACAAATCAAGCAAATCAGATAACTGCCAACAACATATGCTTTTAGAAAGAGATAGATTTGTTTGTGTTGAGGTTTTACAACCCAGTCAACCCAATGGGGTCATGTCAAGGGCGGTCAGTTTACCTAACCACACGTTTACTGGGCAGGCTTTGTCCTCTAAGAGGTTAACCAGTATTGTGCACATTCTTTCGCCAGAAACTGACAACTGCCCTTCTTGAATCAGCAGAAGGGAGAGAATGACCGTAGAAAATATTTCACGATCAATCTCCACGAAAGAATGTTGCCGACCTCGGCGGGGGTTGAACCCGCGACCTCGTGGTCTCCAGTCGGATGGCGCATCCAGCTGAGCCGCCGAGGCCGGCAGTAAGAGATAGATACAAGCATATGGGCTGAAATGTGAAGACGAAGAAATTGCTTGACTGTGCACTTATGGGGTATGTGCGTTAATTAGATCAAATACGGTAAATACATTTTTGCTTGGATACAACTCTTTTTGCGGGGTGGGGGTGTCAACTTTTTAACTGTCTTATTATGAAATGTCTTATAAGGAGGTTCCAGAGTACTTCTTATTTGTTAGATTACTAGCCTGCTTTGACTAGAATAATCCTGGATTAACAGCTGTTAATAGATAGTTGGCAGCGGCAAGCTTCAAGTTGGCAGCAGCAAGCTTAAACCTTGTAACTATTTTTTAATTGATATTTTTTTCTTTTTTCTATGGCATGTAGATCAGAAAAGCCTAGACGGTATGTATGCATATGTAGATAGCTTTAATTACTAACACTGGCATGGGGGAGAGTGCAGGGTTGGGTGGCATGGTATGGAGGGGGGATGAAGGAAAAATACTGGCACATGAACTTGACATAAAAAATCATATACTACATAGCTCCAGATATGTGGATGTATCTGGAAAAAATATGTTTTCTATTTCTCCAGAAAACATATGTTGTAGTTACTCATTAGAAGTACCTTGGCGAGGCGCTTCTGATAAGGACTCAAAACACCTGTTTCCATGGAGGTTGTCTTATGTGGAGCCAGAGTGGTGATTATTGTCACTAAATTATAATACAATATTCAGTCTCCTTTAGGTGAATAGTAAAGACTATTCATTGATCATGTGCAGTCTGATATGAGTCTTCAGTCTGTGTATGCGTGCTGAGGCCCCTTTTTACATAATGCACACTGCATCTCAGTTTGTTCTGAAAAAATAGAACAAATTATTATAGTTTCTTAAATTTTATTCATTTTCAAAATCAAATTTCCAGAATATCTTTTTAAATATTAGATGAAACGTGCCCTGGTGTAACAGTTTATCATGCCCCCTTTTTGCAAATAATCTAATTTTAAAAAGCTAAAAATGACTAACAATATTGAAGCTTGTACAGGGTATTTTTGTTATTTTTGTCTTACTGTTGTAAACATCTCTTATCTGTAAACAGAAAATATACAATTATGTATAGCTCTAGATAAATAGAGATACCATATTTACCCTAAGTATTTGAACACCTCCACTCCTTACCATACTTGTTCTAAAATTTGAACAAGTACAATTTACTACCCGATGTTGTGTCTAAAAATAGCTTGATGAGTGGCAGACAGTGTAGACCCTGATGAGACACCGGTGTCTCATCTGGGTTTACTCTGTTTGCTCAGGCCTGTCTGTCCAATTACATATGGTAAATATGGTAGCCAGATGAATACTTTCCTTATTTTTCCATGAAAACATACTTTGTTTGTACAGTGAAAGCATCTCCCCTTTATCTAAACATGTTCAGTCAGGGGAATCCATGTGACTAAAAGACTAAGTGCACGGAGTTTGTTACTAGTTTTAGCCCAGCATCAGGTAAGATTTTTTAGAATATCTCAATTTATAACTGATGGAATTTGTTCAAATAAAGCTCAGAGTACGCGGAAAATCAAGCTCTTCCTGGTGGTGTAAGTGCTATTCTGCAAACGGTCTGATTCTCGAGAACATTCGGAGAATGTTTTTCGTCAATGTTCATGTACATTGCCCCGGTAGCCCAGATTGACAGCAAGGACATTCTTCCAATATTCTCAAGAATTAGACCAGATCGCAGAATAGCACTTAACCACCAGGAAAAGCTTGATTTTTTGTGTACTCTGAACTTTATTTGAACAATTTCCATTTGGTATGAATAGAGATATTCTAAAAAATCCTACCGTAAGTGGAGCTAAAAATAGTAACAAACTCCATGTACCTAGTCATTTGGTTATGTGTATTCCCCAAACTGTGTTTACCTACTCATGAGAAGGTCCTCATGAGGCTTTTCAGGGGAGTAGCCAAAATGTGTGTTTTTTTTTACAGAGAAGTATAAATCTCTCATTAGGCGCTTCAGATGGATACTCAGAACATATGTTTTCAAAGAGAAATAAGAAAAATTTTAATTGAAAAAGCTTTTTAGCTCACCTGAGCAAAAGCTCAGGGTGAGCTATTGTCATCACCCTATGTCCGTCGTCGTCCGTCGTTCGTCGTCAACAATTAGTTTGTTAACACTCTAGAGGTCACAGTTTTGACCCAATCTTGATGAAACTTGGTCAGAATGTTTGCCTCTATTAAATCTAGGTCAAGTTTGATACTGGGTTACTTGGGGTCAAAAACTAGGTCACCAGGTCAAATGAAAGGAAAAACTTGTTAACACTCTACGGGTCATAGTTTTGACCCAATCTTGATAAAACTTGCTCAAAATGTTTGCCTCTATTAAATCTAGGTCAAGTTTGAAACTGGGTCATTTGGGATCAAAAACTAGGTCACCGGGCCAGATCAGCAGAAAACCTTGTTAACACTCTAGTGGTCACATTTTTGAAGCAATCATCATGAATTTTGCTCAATATATTTCTCTTGATGATTTCTAGGTCAAGCTCGAAACTGGGTCACCTGGGGTAAAAAACTAGGTCACCTGGCCAGATCAGCAGAAAACCTTGTTAACACTCTAGCAGCCACATTTTTGAAGCAATCATCATGAATCTTGCTCAATATGTTTGTCTTGATGATTTCTAGGTCAAGTTTGAAACCGGGTCACTTGGGATCAAAAACTAGGTCACCGGGCCAGATCAGCAGAAAACGTTGTTAACACTCTAGCGGTCACATTTTTGAAGCAATCATCATGAATCTTGCTCATTATGTTTGTCTTGATGAATTCTAGGTCAAGTTTGAAACTGGGTCACCTGGGGTCAAAAACTAGGTCACCGGGCCAAATCAGCAGAAAACCTTGTTAACACTCTAGCGGTCACATTTTTGAAGCAACCATCATGAATCATGCTCAAAATGTTTGTCTTGATGATTTCTAGGATGAGATGGAAACTGGGTCACTTGGAGTCAAAAACTAGGTCACCGGGCCAAATCAGCAGAAAACCTTGTTAACACTCTAGCTGTCACATTTTTGAAGCAATCATCATGAATCTTGCTCAAAATGTTTGTCTTGATGATTTCTAGGTCAAGTTCGAAACTGGGTCACTTGGGGTCAAAAACTAGGTCACCGGGCCAGATCAGCAGAAAACCTTGTTAACACTCTAGCGGTCACATTTTTGAAGCAATCATCATGAATCTTGCTCAAAATGTTTGTCTTGATGATTTATAGGTCGAGTTCGAAACTGGGTCACTTGGAGTCAAAAACTAGGTCACCGGGCCAAATCAGCAGAAAACCTTGTTAACACTCTAGCGGTCACATTTTTGAAGCAATCATCATGAATCTTGCTCAAAATGTTTGTCTTGATGATTTCTAGGTCAAGTTTGAAACTGGGTCACGTGGTATCAAAAACTAGGTCACCAGGCTAAACCAGCAGTAAACCTTGTTAACACTCTAGCGGTCACATTTTTGAAGCAATTATCGTGAATCTTGCTCAAAATGTTTGTCTTGATGAGTTCTAGGATATATTTGAAACTGGGTCACTTGGGGTCAAAAACTAGGTCACCGGGCCAAATCAGCAGAAAACCTTGTTAACACTCTAGCGGTCACATTTTTTAAACAGTCATCATGAATCTGGCTCAAAATGTTTGTCTTGATGATTTCTAGGTCAAGTTCGAAACTGGAACACCTGGGGTCAAATACTAGGTCACCTGGCCAAATTAGCGTAAAATCTTGTTATCACTCTATGGGTCACATTTTTCAAGCAATCATCATAAATCTTGCACAAAATGTTTGTCTTGATGAGTTCTAGGTCAAGTTTGAAACTGGGTCATGTGGTATCAAAAACTAGGTCACCGGGCCAAATCAGCAGAAAACTTTGTTATAATCATTTTGAACTTTGATCAGAATGTTTGCCTTGATCACTTCTAGATCAGGCTCTCAAAGTGCTATGTTGCTCAGGTGAGCGTTACAGGGCCATCATGGCCCTCTTGTTATCTGTAGCTATGCCAAGATAATTGTGTTTTTATAAGGACAGTATATACTGTAATAACCCTAAGTATTGAGACAGACATCGTTAGCAAACAGTGTAGACACAGATCAGATGCTGCATGCTGCAGCATCTGATCAGGGTCTACGCTGTTAGCCAATCATCCAGCAGATATTTAGACAGATCTACAGATAGTCAAATGGACGTTCAAAATTTTGAGACATGATAAGGAGCTGAGGTGTCCCAGTATTTGGGGTAAATATGGTTGTCTGGAATTTGTGGTAATGTTGTGTCGGAGATCATGATTTTTTTTTTTTGTTTGTTTGTTTTGTTGTTTTTTTTGGATGACTACACAAGGCTCCATCTATAAAGTGATTTCATTCTTGCATGCTTGTGTTGTTAATCCATGGATTCATTCCCGAGTTTCTGAAGTGGACTCATCCATCCTTGAATTTGGACATGTCCACTGATGCAAATAGGAGTTTCAATCTTAAATAAATAAAAATAATAGCAAACAGTTTAGATCCTGATGAGGGGCTTGCTACCAGCCATCTCATCTGGATCTACAGTTTTCACAGGTATCTGTTTGGCCTGCTGATAGTAAATGTGATTCATAGCTCCAGGAGTAGACTGGCTCCAGTCTCCAGTGACTAAATATTTTTCTCATAATTCTGTTTGATAATCCACTAAGATAAAACCCCAAAAATATCATGACTATAAAAGCTGGTCACTAGTGACCAGCCTTTATAGTCATGATATTACTTAGGTTTTATTTTCGTGGATTATTAAACAGATTGTAAGAAAAGTTATTTTGTCACTAGTGACTGCAGCCAGTCTACTCCAGGAGTATTCAAATAAAAAATTGTTCTTATTTCTTCATGAAAACATGTGGATACTCATTAGAAGTGCCTAAGGCACTTCTAATGAGTACCCACAATATATGTCTTCATTGATTGAGGCACTTCTAATGAGTACCAACAACATATTATGCTTTCATGGAGAAATAAGAAAAATAGCATTGCTTCACAGTTGAAGAAAACAACAACAACAAAAAAAAAACACCTTGTATGTTGCTATGGTGATTGACAGTAGACTGATTGTGTCCATTTGTTGAATGTGGGTTTGCATGATGATTTTGATGGTGGACTGATTGTGTCTTAGATTTGTTTTGATTTTTAGATTTGTTATGATTTCTGGTCAGCTGATTAATATTAGACCTATCATGTTCGAGCATTGTTGTCTTCATTACAGTAATTTCTCTATGAAGAATATACCCCAGCCCTGTTTTCTTCATTACATGTTTATTTTTGAGCCATTTGCTGAGTTTGAATAGTTGACATGGCAGACAAAATTTGCTCTAAATTAATAATAGGAAAGTTGTTTAATGGAATTCTTATCCAAAGTCAAAGAATTGGTTTCAACCATACTGTGACAGAAATGTTCTTTAAAATTGGCTGGAGGCAGAATTATCAAATCTGAGCTCAATTTTCTCAATATGACCCTAATAATATTCAAAGGGGTGTAAAACAACAAATCATCATCAGCTGTCAATGCCAAGTTGGTTATGATCAAATCTGAGCTCAATATTCTGTCAGTGGAGGAGTGACCAGATGGGAGAATGGTTAGCTGTACAGACCAGAGCTCTCGATAAGAGGGAGTAAAGGGTATTTCAGCATTGAATTTTTGAAAATCATTATTGAAATTGAAGTTGAGGGGGTAAAAATACTCAATGAAATTTTGGATTTCAGCATTGAAGTCAAATTTAGGGGGTAAAATCTTTCAGTAAACTTTACTTCTTTTAATATAAAGGCATTTCTCTCACATGGATTCTTTGGTGAGCAGTAGCAGTGCACTATATCAGAAAGGGTTCAACTGACAAATACATTTCTGAGTGTTTTTACTCTTGTTTTTCAGATAAAATAAAGCTTGGCATTTGATGTGAATTGTCTGCTAAGCAGACAATTCACATCAAATGCCAAGCTTTATTTTCTCTGAAAAAGTTAGAATTTTGTTTGCTACACTAATGCTTAGTACTTTAAGAGTTAAGAGTTAAGCATTGCAAATGGGCATTTAAGCATTAAGCTTTAAAGCAAGTGGGAAAACACTCATTGTACCAAAAGAGTATCTAGAGCACTGACAGACTTTGGATCATGAGGTCCCTGGTTCAAATCCCATAGGAGGTACAATTCATCTCATGACTCTGCGGCACTTTATTGCACAGAGCCATTTATTATTACCCTTCCATTATCTCAGTATGACCCTAAAAATGTTCAAAGGGATGTAAAACACCAAATGGCTATCATCTGTTGTAATCTGCCCTTTATTTCAGATTTCCATACAAAAATGTCAGTATCCGTAAAAATTCTAACTTTGAACAAGTTGATTTGACTATGAGGTGATGTATTATAAATTGTTAATGTTTAGAAGAATAGTAAACAGTGTAGAATCTGATCAGTCTGCTGTTTGAAGCAGCATAGCTCTATATAAGTATCAGTGTCCCTCTTATCACTCCATAACAAACTTATACAGTCGAACCTCAATGGCTCGAACATCTTTGGGACCGTGAAAATTTGCTCGAGACTTGGGTAGTTCGAGCCACTGTGGGTTAATCATAGCACCAGGGCCCAGTTGTTCAAAGCAGCGTTAGCTTAACGAGCTCGTTAAGGGTCATTTCATTAACTGTTTTAGCGGATTCAATATACAATATTTTGTAATTTTTTGCTGAAAAAATGTGAGTAGCTTTTGCACTGCAAAAGCTACTCACATTTTTTCAGCAAAAAATTTCAGCATATTTGCGTATCACTCGATGTAAATTTTAACGAATCGTTAACTAACAACATCGTTAGCTTTGAACAACTGGGCCCAGGTCAGGAAGCAAATGGGGATTATTTAGGGAGTTTTTTTTTTTTATCTTCGTTACAAAATAGTATGTTGAGTGTAATCATTAGAATTGCCTCATTGGGGTGATTCTAATGAGTACTCATACAAATTCATTATAAAATGAGAAAATTCCCCCCCCAATCCCTTAATATTTGTCTTCTTGAGCTACAGAAGAATTTCGAAGGGATTAAAAAAATGGTTCAAATCAGCCATTGTAAATGAGCCATCAGTGTTCAAACAATTGAGGTTCGACTGTATTGTGCGATCTCTTTAGTACTGAGGAGCTTTTGATGATTACCCACAACATTATACTTTTGTGGGAAGATAAAAAAAATATTGGTACTGTTTGGTTTAAAACGTACCTCTCAAGAAGCATGAGCATAATCTGATCCCAGGGAGTTGGGTACTTGCATTTTGTAGGCAGTATGGGTATGTGTCCTATGAAGTCCCCTAATTATTTCAGCAAGGCACTTTCTAAAGACTCTACTTTTTGACCCTGGACTGCTCCTAAAGACCTCATTTTTAGGCCTGGGCTTCTTGAAGACCTCCGTTTTTTTAAAAAAACATATATGAATCTTTGTAATTCTTATTACTAAAATCACCTGTTATTTGACCCATTGTAGTCTAGAGACCCCTAAAAAGGTAATTGGCAAACAGTGCAGATCCAGATCAGATGCCGTAGAATGTGGTGTCTGTTCAGGGTCTCCACTGTTTGTAAATCAACCATTTTTCTCAAGAACTATCTAAATCACATAGCCTGACGTACCTAAAATTGAAATTAGAATCTTTCAATATATAGTGGGGGGGGAGTTCATTCAGTCTGTAATGGATTAATGAGGGCCACTCCAAAAGCCTCCCATTTCAGTGATGATAAGTTCCAAAAGCTTTCCATTTTTAGTGAGGAGCCACCCTTTAACCCTTGTCCTGCTGAATAAATTAAGATGCCACACCCACTTCTAATTTTCAGCCAATCAGGTTACTTGATCCAGATTGTTGCTATAAATTTGCATACTTGATGGCAAATAGTGCAGATCCAGATCAGTTGGCTTCTTCAGAAGCCAACTGATCTGGATCTACACTGTTTGCAAAACAGGGTATATCCGGGTTCAGCAGGACAAGGGTTAAGCACCCTATTCTTAAGCTCTGTGGGGCACATATATACCACTTTTGTATGTGAGTACCCCCACCCCCTCTGATATGGTTCTACACTGTTTACTCAGGCAGTTCTGTCTAAATAGGATAATTGTGATAATCCATTGGTAAATGGATGAAACCATTTGCTGTACCATTCTGACTGAGCACCAGTCCAACTTCTTTAACACTTCATTACCTAACTGGCAAACTTCACACACACACAAACTAAAATATTCTCAGGACAGTGTAGGAGTGGCAGACAGTGCCTTAGTTATTCTAAATATTTGGACAGACATGCCTGAGCAAGCAAAGTAGACCCAGATCAGATTGCTCTTACACTGTTTGCCATTCCATCTGAACTTGTTCAGAGAACCTTTATCTGGGTCTGCATTGTTTGCCAATCAGTCAGAACTTGTTAGACAGGGGTACAGACAACTCTCGTTATCTCAAAGTCCAAGGGACTCTCTGAAATACTTCGAGATATCCATACCTTGACATAATTATCAGATTTGCAGAATTGAGGAAAAAATAAATCAAACAAAAACATCTCACATGTGAATAAGTAATTTGATTACTGAAATTAGAGATATATTGAAAATATTGTGGAAAAGAGGAGAAATTGCTCCTTATGAGCAATTTCTCCTCTTTTCCACAATATTTTCTTACCAGTTGTTAGACTTTCATGTTAAAACAGGGATCAGATTTTTGCTTTGAGATAAGCGGTTATTCGAGATAAGCGAGAGTTGACTGTCGTCAAACGGACTTGTTCAAATTTAAGGATAACTAAAAAAAGGCTTTATGGTATTCAAATATTTACTTTAGTATTTAAATATTTCAGCCAGCCTCGGTGGCTCAGTTGGATGCATGTCTGACTGGTGATCAGGAGATCGCGGGTTTGATCCCCGCCAAGTCCGGCAACATTCTTTCGTTGAGATTGATCATGAAATATTTTCTACGGTTATTCTCTCCCTTCCACTGATTCAAGACAGGCAGTTGTCAATTTCTGGTGAAAGGATGTGCACAAATATTGGTTAACCGTTTAGGGGCCAAAGCCTGCCTGTGAAAAGTGTGGTAAGGGAAACTGACCGCGCTCTAAGGGGTTGACTTGGCCATAAAACCTCAACACAAACAATTTAGATATATATAATTTGATGTTCAAATAATTATGGTTATGGTACATGTATTTACCCTAAATATTGTGATGCCTTAATTCCTTAGGAAAATACTCAGCCAGAAATTTGAACAAGTCATTTCTGGTACCTATTGATGTGTCTAAAAACTGCTGGATGAGTGGCAATAGAGTGTAGAACCTGATCAGATGCCACACATTATGAAAACATGCCTATTCAAATATATTGAAAATTTTGCAACCAAAAAAGGAAAATTTTCAGAAAAAAAAAAAATTCTGATATTTTATATATTTCTGCTCAAAACATAGAAATATGGGTACTTGTTAGAACTGCCTAGGTGAGGCAGCTTTAACAAGTACCCACAATCTATGTTTTAAGCAAAATAAGAAAAAATAATGTATATCCCTGTAAACCCAGGTTTAACTATATAAAAGGGGGTCTACATTATATAGGCATGTTTTTGTGATGTTTTGTGACATATGATCTGTGTTTTCAAGTCTGTCCAACAACTCAGGGGTATTACGATAGTTGTCTCCCTTAAGCAAGTTAAGTTGGGCAAAGGGAGAGGTTTTTCTTAAATCTTCTCCTGTATCTGTATCTTAGTTTTTATGTTGAGATGGTTCCAGTGAATACTCAGAATATATGTCACCTTGCAGAGAAAATAAGGCTTGACATTTCATGTGAATCTTCTGCATAGCAAATGACTCACATGAAATGCCAAGTGTTATTTGCTCTAAAAATAAAATAATAAAAATTTTTTAGAACATTTATAATATCAGGAAAAACATTAGAATATTGTCTGTTACAATTTTACTTGGGGCTTTATAAAGTGTTAAGTGTTAATTCTTTATTTCTTTTACAAAAGATTGGATACATTTAGAGCAGTTAGGTATACTATTGTATATTCTTTTGATCGTCCTGTTTTGTTTAATTTGTGTGGTTTTATTGTAAATCTGTTTTGAACTGACAAATTCACTGTGTCGTTTTGATTGAGCACATGTGCAAGCACTTTAGCACCTTAGAAATTGGCCTAACAAAAACATTATTTCATTTTGGTAAAGTGAGACAGTAAGCCAGCTGTCTTAACCAGGGTTCCGGAAATTCTGAAATCTGAATCGGTCCAGCCGATGACGATGAAGTCATCAATGAGCCCATTTAAAAAAAAAATAAATATAATATCATCTGTCACGAAAACTAATGACAATTGGCAGTCCTATAACTCCTTTTAAATAATACACCTCAACTCCATTATATGACGGAATTCCGGGTATAACGAGCATGATCAAAGCTGGAGTCATCAATAAATACAGTCAGGTATGTAAAAAGTTAAAAGGTGCGTGGACGTTGTCAGTTTGGGAAGACTTGACCGTTTCTGATTTTTTAGACATCATTGATTTGTGAAAATTGGTTGGTTGGGGAAAAATGGGGTTCAAGGCACAAACCTGTTGGACCGAATTATTAGCATTTTGTGGTGTTTGAAATTGGTCCAGAATTCTTAATTTCGGTTCAGACCGGATATTTTTCCGGTTTTCCCGAGCCCTGGTCTTAACCCTTGTCATGCAAAATAAATTAAGATGCCACACTGCTTCCAATTTTCAGCCAATCAGATTAATTGATCCAGGTTGTTGATACAAATTCACTTACTTAATGGCAATCAGTGCAGATCCAGATTGGTTGGCTTCTTCAGAAGCTAACTGATCTGGATCTACACTGTTTGCAAAGGCAGGGCCTGTCCAGGTTCAGCAGGACCAGGGTTAATGCTGATCATGTTGGAAAAAAAATAGCATTATTAAAATCCTGGTGGTCAGTTGATTTAGAAATGAAGTGATTTTAATAATTTTATTTGGATCCCTTTTTCTTTTGGATCCCCAGTGTCATGAAAAGTTCAGAAAACTGCATTTTGAAATATTTTTCTTATTTTATTCAGAAAACAGCCTTGTAATTTTCATGCTTTGAGACAATTTGCATGGAAGGTCAAAGCCTGTTTTCTGGAGAAAAATATCAAATTTGTCTTCTTTTGAATTTACCGATAGATTGGCAAATGTTAAATGTGTCAGGTGAGAGAAATAACAAAATTTGACAAAAGATAATCTTCTGTTTCTAAAACAGATTTCCAACATAAGTGGGTAACCTTTAAACAATCTAGGCAAGGAGAATATAAAGTTTTTCAAAGGGAGCTTGCATTATGTTCTCTGAGGAGAGGTGGAGGGGATATTGTCTTGGTCCAGATCTTGTTATCCTCTGCATTGGCATGACAGTGCTTGTGTTGACAATATTTCTTGTACTGCTGGATGGACTTGCAAGCTTGCATGGATATACACTGTACCACTGACACATGTTTCAAAGCTGATTAGAATTTGGTGACCTTGACCTCATTTTCAAGGTCGCAGTACTCCAAATGTTGTCAAATATAAACAAAAAACAAAAACAGTTTCCTGAAATGATAAATGAATTAAGTTCAAAGTTTAAGTATTCATCACTGGAACAGTGTGAAAAGTTGGTGAAATTTCGGTGTCTTAGAATATTGTGTGTGTGTGTGTGCATGTGTGTGTGTGTGTGTGAGAGGGGGTGGGGGGAGGGGAGGGGGCCAGATTTAGGATTGTGTTTAAGAGGAGTTATAAACTTTGTTGGGGAGGCCACTGTCAAAATTAATTTGTCTCCCTATTTGAAAAAGGGCCTGCACCAAAAGAAATGAATTTGTTCTCACAGGAGCAAGGCGCAAATTCTTTCCTTTTTAGAGTAGACCCTTTTTCAGAAAGGTCTTGGAGTGCAGGAAAGCAAGCAGAACGTCACAAAAGTTGTCTCCCCTTTGACTGACAATTGCTATGCAAAAAATTATAACATCTGTGTATCTGAACATCTGTGCATCTGAACATACTTGTAATCCTAAATAGTAATAACCCAATGTGTTATCTAATCATGGTCTTCACTATTTACCACTCATCCAGCAATATTTTAAACACATCAGTAGGTCTGCACTGTTTGCCATTAAGTATGTGAATTTATAGCAACAATCTTGATCAAGTAATCTGATTGGCTGAAATTAGAAATGGGCATGGCATCTTAATTTATTCAGCAGGACAAGGGTTAACTATTTGCAAACAGTGGAAACTTGGATCAGACACCACACTCTGTGGGATCTTATCTGGGTGCTTGTTTGCCAATTGCTGTTCGGGGGTCTTTAGACTAAATGGGTTAAGGAAAAAGATTTTTCACTTGTTATGAGTAACCGCACCCCCTCCCAATGTGAGGAAGGAATCAAATTATTTTCTGCTGGAATGGTCTCTTTCAAATGGGATGCAAAACTGGCAGCTTAGAGTTCTCTGTTCTTGAGATGTTTCATTTCACCTTAATTTGTAGCATTGAAATTACTTAGTTTTTCAAATGCTTTGTTTAATAATGCTTAATCTTACTTTTACTGCATAGATATATGCTGTCTCTTTTTAAACAGCATTTAGCCAGTGTTTTGTCTTTATGTATATTTCATTTCTTTTGTTGTAACTGACATCAAGTAATTTTTTTTCTCTGTTATAACAAGTAATAAATTCTACAACATCCAATGATTCTTTTTGCTGAGAGTGGAAGCCCTGATCAGACTATACAGTTCACCTGATTTGGTCTTTGGCTGTCTGATGCTCCAAAGACACGTTTTCACATACCGCAATAACAGCTGTCACATTGTCATGCTGAGGTCAGCAAGACAATGTGTTTGGTAGACCAGATGCCACATACTTAAGCTTTGAACTTAGTACCAGTCATGTAAACTTTGATTAGACTGTGAGTGAATGTTGGGCTTTGCACGCTACCTTTATCACAGAATACAAGGCTCTACATGATACCTTTTCAGCTAAATATTACAGTTGACTCTCCTCATCTCAAAGTGCGAGGGACTCTCTGAAATAATTTGAGATATCTGTACCTGGACAGATTTGCAGAATTGATTAAAAAATAAATCGAATTACTACATTTTATAATGAATATGTAATTTGACTCCTGAAGTTAGAGATTATATGTATATTGTAAAATATTGTGGAAAAGAGGAGAAATTGCTCCTTAGGAGCAATTTCTCCTCTTTTCTGCAATATTTTGTTACCTGTTGTCAGATTTACATGTTAAAACAGTGACCAGATATTCACTTCAAGATAAGTGCTTTTTAGAGAAAAGCAAAGACAATCTAGCGGAGTCTGCTGTATTTGTATTTGTCTTATTACTAGATAAAATTCATGCTTAATGTACTCATTAAAATTGCCTCAAATTTCTCCTATTTCAACATAAAGCATCTTCTATGTACTCATTGAAAATGCCTTCATGAGGCAGTTCCAATTAGTACATAGAACATGTTTTATATATTGAAGCAATGCCAATGATTACATAGAGCCTATATTGTTTTTTTTTCTTTGTTTTTGTTTATTGAGAAAGAAAAATATAAATATATTGGCAATTCCTATGAATTTTAACAGCATATAGTTTTAGAAATAAGAAAGAGATAGTTTTTAATTCTCTTCTTACCTAGGGTTATGTTATTCTTGAAATGTGCCATAAATTTGAATCTGCATATCACTTTCTATTGCAGTAAGGATGAAATGTACAAGGAGAGTTTAAGGCAGAGAAGCACTGCAGTGTCAAAAACAGGCAGCTACCATAGTGAGGATTCAGCCATCAAAGTTGACTCTACTCCACCACGGCAGAGGCAAGTCAATGCTTATGAGCATGATGGAAGGATGAGAAGATCAGGAAGTCCTGAACCAGCATACAGTAATGGGGCAACAGGTGTAGGAAGGCCTAGTCATCTTCGTCCATTAGAGAGAGAGCCCTTCACTGATGACTCGCAAGTTGATGTGGAAAAGAAGAAAAAGAAAAAGAAGAAGCACAAGTAGGTATTGTAAATGATGATGATGATAGTGTTTGTATAATTGATGATGATGATGATGATGATGCTGGTAATGACAAAGATGGTGACGGTCATGATGATGATGATGATATTAATAGTGATGATGATGACATTTGTAGTGGCTGTGTTAATGATGCTGGTAGTGTTGAAATTGGTACTACCCTATTTATACTAAATATTTGGACAGACATCCTGAGAAAACAGTGTATGCTAATGTTCTAAAATTTCCAACCTTTTATTCCATACTATCTTGGCCCAAAGTTTGCTTTTTTTTGCAATTGTTTCTTAAAATACTTAGTGGAATGGCAAACAATGTAGACTCTGGTCAGACTGCTCCTTCAGGAGCAACTCTAACAAATATCCAAAACATGTGTTCTTGAAGTATTTAATACAATGTTCTTGCATAATTTCTGATTAACTATCACCTCTTGAGCGAAGGTTTCATGCCAGTCAAATTATCATTATAATGAATTTTGTCGTCATATCGAACCAGTATTGCCGAGAATGGTAACAGGGATGGTAACAATAATAGTAATGGTAATGGTGATTACAACATGTTTACACTAATGATGAAATTTCTATCAGTATAGCCCACAGTTTTTTTGTTTCTTCTTTTTTTTATTTTTAAGTTTACAGGAGAGCTCACCTCATGATACTCCTCCTCTGGAAAAATAAAGTTTGCATTTCAAATGTTGTTTTTATTTTATGTCCCTACTGTTCAATTTTAGGCTTAAATGTTGCATTTTTCCATTTATATCTATTTGAAAATTATTTATCTGATCGTCCCAGCCTTTTCATATTTTTATTTTTCCCTCCTGACAGCAACTTTTTAAGAAATCTCTGGTAAAAATCTATGGCCTCAGCTTTTCATATATTTATTTTCCCTCCTGACAGCAATTTTTTAAGAAATCTCCCGTAAACCTAAAGATAAAAAAACTACGGCCTCAGCATGAAGGTTTTTGCTGGTTTACATTTGTACATAGGGGCAATTCTGTTTCTATTTCAGGAAACACCGAGAGCTAGAAGGCTATGAAAATGAAGACTACAGCTCAACAGGTGATTTTACAGCCTAAGCGAGCTTATAAATGCAAAACTAACATTAACCCTTGTCCTGCTGAATAAATGAAGATGCCACGCCCACTTCTAATTTTCAGCCAATCAGATTACTTGATCCAGATTGTTGATATAAATTCACATACTTAATGGCAAACAGTGCAGATCCAGACCAGTTGGCTTCCTAAGAAGCCAACTGATCTGGATCTACACTGTTTGCAAAGGCAGGGTTCAGCAGGACAAGGGTTAAGAATTTACACATGACTGGTAAATCTAGCAGATGATGAATGAAGCATGCTTTTCTCAGAATATAGGGCTTGGCATTTCATATGAACCATTTCCTTATGAGATGATTCATATGAAATGCCAAGCCTATGTTCTAGAAAAAAAAATGAGGTAAAGGGCTTAAATAAATACATAAAAATGAAATAAATATCAAATGGTATGCTTTGTTGAATAGAATACTACTTTTAACCCTTACCATGCTGAATAGATTAAGATGCCACACCCACTTCTAATTTTCAGCCAATCAGATTACTTTATGCAGGCTGTTGATACAAATTCACATACTAGATGACAAACAGTGCAGATCCAGATCAGTTGGCTTCTTCAGAAGCCAACTGATCTGGATCTGCACTGTTTGCAAAGGCAGGGCATATCTGGGTTCAGCTGGACCAGGGTTAATTGTCATAGAGCTTGACAGTCATGTCTTTGAGATAATGTCATCAGAGTTTTACTGAATTTTGCATGTCTTTCAAGGTAACATCTTATTGCAAGAGCTTCACATGAGATAACTGCAATGATATTGGCCATGCCAAGTGAAAAGATGTCTTCAAGCATGCGCAAAATGCACAGATTCAGATTCATCTCGCGCATGTGCAAAGTTTCATTCGTGCATTTGCTCTCCATTGATACAGTCTATAGTGTCCAATGATTCTAATAGCGGACGGGGAAGATCCTGATCAGACTGTGGGGATTTGCAGGCTAAACTGGGCCTTCACTATCTGCATATGCCCGAAGATGCCTTTTCGCATGGCGCAGCCTGTATAATATCTATGATTACCCTTAGTATTTGGATGCAATAATCCTTAACACTATTAGCATATTTGTAGCAGATTACATTTTAAAATTGATCTTGTTATTTTTCAAAGAAAATAAGACTTGACATTTCATGTGAATCATCTGCCTAGCAGATGATTCACATGAAATGTAAAGTCTTATTTTTCGCTGAAAAATAATATAAAAAATAAGACTTTCATCTGCTACAATTTTGCTTCATAGTTAGTTACACCATTCACAATATATATAGTTCAAAAGCAAACACATTTACTAGTTGTTTTTTACTCCAGAAAACTTTTAAGCTGTGCTTTGTAAAACAAAATGTCTTTGAGAAATATGTAGATAGAAAGACCTACATCAGCATGCACATTCATAGTCTGGTTGGGACCTTTGTTTTCCAAATACAGAAACATTGAAAACTGTTTCAATGGATGGCACACACTGGGTGTTTGCTTGGTCCCAATATAAAAAATTGTTTTTTTTTTTCTGACTTTTCTTTTTATAGATTATAGGCCCAGATAGGAAATGATTTTCTCCAACTTGGGTACCAGATTTTTTTGCTACAATTTTCCAGGAATTTGGACAATGATTTTTTTCCTAGCATCATTTATGATGTCATCAGAGGAATTTCATTTTGAAAAATTATCGACTATTTGCATTTGTATGCATAAAATGTTGTATCAGTAGGAATAGACATTGTTGTTTTTTGTTTTTTTTTAAACAATACCTTTTAGACCATTGTTAAATAGGGAAAAAAAAAGCTGAAAAAAAAAAGATTGTAGCAAAAACCTTGTTCATTCAAGCCAGAAAAAATCATTCAAAATTGGGACCAAGCAAACACCCAGTGACAAAGGCCTAAGTCACTTTTTTGCATACATTTAAAGAGACGTGTTTAAGTGATGTGGCCTGTTTACCGTATTTGCTCTAATTACCACACTGTGCGCTTAAGTTTTTCAAAATTACTAGAAAAACTTATAGTAAAATAGCCTGCTAATACAGGTATACTTAAAGAAAGATCAGCAGAGAGAACTTCTAGAGGAGCGTATTTAATGATACTTACGAAATATTTTTCTGATTTTCTTCATAAAAGCATATGTTGTTGGTACTCATTTGAATTGCCTCAACTTGTTGAAGCAATTCAAATGAGTACCAACAACATATGTTTTTATAAAGAAGTAGATAAAAGTACACTGGTTGTAATCTAAAGACTACTAAATTGCTTGACTGTGCGCTTATAGGAGCATGTGTGGTAATTAGGTCAATTACAGTATTTTTTTTTCACGTGAAAACAGTTGAGCTGCAGTTTGAGAAAATTGTGCACAGCAAATACTCATATCAGTCTGTGCAGCCATGTGGTCTGATCAGAGATTTTACTGGGTATAGCACCACACAACATGCTTTGTTTTTTCAACCACAAAGTATTGCATCTATACAGTCTGATCAGTTTCTGCTGGGTCATATCTCCAGATAAGGTGCTTTTTTAGTCAACCAAAAACGATATTTTTCTTATTTCTCTATGAAAACATATGTTCTAATGAGTACCCACAACATATGTTTTCATAGAGAAATAAGAAAAATGGGTACTCATTAGAAGTGCCTCACCAATATGCTTCTAATGAGTACCCACAATGTATGTTTTTTGGAGGAATAAGAAAAATGTTCATTTGGATACCTCCTCCTACTGGGAGTTACGTTGATCACATGTTCTGTTGATAACTAAGAATCATAGGTGTCTGTAAGTAGATACTGAAAACTGACCGCATAGGTCTTATATGAAAAGATATGTTGTGGGTACTCATTAGAAGTGCCTCACCGAGGCACTTCTAATGAGTACCCACAACATACCTTTTCGTCGAGAAATAAGAAAAATATCAATACTTTTTGATTGAAAAAAGCATCTTATCAATTAACCCTTGTCCTGCTGAACCCGGATATATCCTGCCTTTGCAAACAGTGTAGATCCAGATCAGTTGGCTTCTGAAGAAGCCAACTGATCTGAATCTGCACTGTTTGTCATTAAATATGTGAATTTCAATCAAAAACCCGGATCAAGTTATTTTATTTGCTAGAAGTTAGAGGTGGGCATGGCATCTTAATTTATTCAGCATGATAAGGGTTAATGAGCTGTTTGATTGGACTGTGTGAATATGCAGGCAGATCTGAGTGTAATAAGGTGCAGTTTCCTTTAGTCCTTTATATGTTATGCATCTAATGTAGCATTTTATAGGTTTTTCTGGTTAGCAGCTTCATTACTAACATAGTATTAGCAGGTAGTGGATGTAGTTGTAACCTTACAATATAAATGTTTTTGGCACTGGCCATGAAATCCTGTCAGTCAAACAGAAAATGCACTCAAAAAAAACAGACCAAATCATATTACCCAAAGTGATTTCTCAGGATTTGTTGTAATCTAATACAATTAAAGATAAATTAAAACATCTTTTCTTCATAAACAGCTCCTGTCTTACCTTAAAACATTTAGAAACATTGACAGAGTCCAATTTTTGGTAACCAACATTACCAGATTGGTGGCCATTTGCAATGCAAATTCTACATTACAATGGTCACAGGATTTTCCTGGTATATCTTTTTCAGTCTCAATATAGCCTTTAAAGCTTCACTCCTCCAACATATACATTCACTCCCTATGATGTGTCATAAAAACACTTCCAGTTCTAGCTAACCACAGTTTTGTATCTGAGCTGCTTGACAGAACAGAACAGAACAGAACTTTATTAATCTAACTACTTCTCAGGCCACACGCAGGATGCGTAAGAGAAGAAAAAAACAAAAACAAAAAAAAACAAAAAACAAAACAGTACATAATGAACAAAGCAAGTAACAAAATTTATAAATAAACATTGTACACATCACATACTGTCCACACATATACACATGCACATACACACATATACATGTGTGTAGGTACACGCATACGTGTACACACAATAGGTAAGTAGGAAAAAATAAAACATTTCACACACAACAATATCCTATCATCTCCACCAGCTTCACACTCATTCACCAGAAGGATAACTGGTTGCCATGAACAAATATGAAACCGGTAGAGGAACCGAACCATTACCACATGCAAACTGGCTCACTTAACTGCTTGACAGGCTAAACTAAAACACACAAAAATACACATTCATCATCCCAGTTAGACTAGCTCCTGTCTAACTGATATATAAATCAGCATAAAAATGATTTGAATTTTACAAAAATCCTATCTTTTGGAATGTCTTTCTCTCTGATTTGGCTGATCAATTATGAGTGTCCGGGTGAGTTTCTGACAGGTAAGGGAGATAATATTTGTAGAAAATAGTCAAGGAGGAGTTTTTTACCTTTGTTAGATTAGAAAAGTAAAACTCAGTGTGTGGTGATAGGCTACATCCCTGTTTTAAAATGAAAATATACATGCTTATCAGTGTAAGGGTTTAATGTTACATTTCCAATATACTCTAACATTGTTACAGTTTATATACAGTCAGCTCTCATTATCTCGAAATCCAAGGGACTTATAATTTATGAAATACTTTGAGATATCCGTACTTCGACATTCAGATTTGCGGAACTGAGGAAAACAGTTAATCAAACAACCACCTTTAACAGAATGATTATGTAATTTGACTCCTAAGTTAGAGATATATTGAAAATATTGTGGAAAAGAGGAGAAATTGCTCCTAAGGAGCAATTTCTCCTCTTTTCCACAATATTTTCAATATATCTCTAACTTAGGAGTCAAAAAGGAGCAATTTCTCCTCTTTTCCACAATATTTAGTTGCCTCTTGGTAGACCTCAGTGTTAAAACAGGGACCTGATTTTCACTTCGAGATAAGTGGTTATTCGAGATAAGTGAGGTCGAGATAACGAGAGTTGACTGTATATGATTATGAGCTGTTGACGGAGAAAACATACCTTACGCATAGTCTGATCAGAGTCTTTGTTGTCCAGACAAAGAAACTTTACATCGTGATCTTAGCTATCCAAAATGTGCCCAGTGAAGATTCTGATCAGACTGCATGAATGTGCAGGCTGATCAGAATCTTCACTGGGCCGCATGTCCGAATATGTGTTTTCTGTCATTGCATTTCATATTTTGTAACTGTTTTTACCACACTGTTTTCAGGCTATTCTTCTAAGGATACATCAGTTTGGGAATATATACAGAGTTAATATATATAATGTCATAGCTCCTGATAAGGGGTGTATCGGACTAGTATTTTTCTTATTTCTGCATGAAAACATATCTTCTAATGAGTACCCACAACATAGTTTTTGTTGAGGGCCTTCTATTAAATGAGTACCCATAACATGTTTTTGTGCAGAAATAAGAAAAGTGTCAAATTTAATTTTGTTGAAAAAAAAGAGCCCATAAAGTTTCAGGAGCTATGATACATGAGGTGTTAGGAAAAACCAACCTTGTCTTTTTTGTCAGCAGGTAAAACCCTGACCAGCCTGTATGTTTACACATTTGTTTAGGTTCTTGGTTCTTTGCCAGCATATCACAGTGCTTGGTGAACTGTATCATGCTACTTGAATTTTTTCAAGTACAAAAACCAGTAAATAAATTTGTTCAGTACTAAAACCAATAAATAAATTTGCTAAGTACAAAAACTAATAAATAATTTGCTGAGTACAAAAACCAATAAATAAATTTGCTGAGTACAAAACCAATAAAAAAGCATAATATTGTAATAATCCTAATTGGACAGTCATGCCTGAGCAAACAGTGTAAACCAGATCAGGTGCAGGATGCCACATCTGAACTGGTTCTACACTGTTCACCATTTATTAAGCAGTTCTTAGACACATCAACAGGATAGTAAAATGGACTTGTTCAGGCATTAGAACAGATATAGCAATTATTAGCGAGGAAATAGTAAAGGCTGAGCATACCTACCGTATATTCTACTGGGTGGTTCCCATCCTTCCTCCCCGCATTCCTATATATACATAATATATACAGTCAACTCTCGTTATCTCCAACTCGCTTATCTCGAATAACCGCTTATCTCAAAGTGAAAATCTGGTCCCTGTTCTGACATGGGAATCTAACAACAGGTATCAAAATATTGTGGAAAAGAGGAGAAATTGCTCCTAAGGAGCAATTTCTCCTCTTTTCTACAATATTTTCAATATATCTATTAACTTCAGGAGTCAAATTACATATTCATTTATTAAATGTGGTTGTTCGATTTATTGTTTTCCTCAGTTCCGCAAATCTGATATGTTGAGGTACGGATATCTCGAAGTATTCCACAGAGTCCCTTGGACTTCGAGATACCGAGAGTTGACTGTATAAGGGAAAAAACTGGGTAATTCACATGACCGGAAGTGATCTACGCTATCACTATTGGCATGAAGATCATTTCTATGCTCCTCCCATATAGGAGAGAACCTCTAATCATACCTAATTTCTGTCGGGAGCTAACAGGGATTAGCAATAAGTAGAATATAGGGTAGGTCTGCTCATTAAAAACAATTTTACATTTTTAAAAATTTAATTTTAATGTTACATTTCCAGTATATTCTAACATTGTAACAGTTACTATATATATATATATATATATATAGGGTAGGTCTGCTCATTAAAAACAATTTTACATTTTTAAAAATTTAATTTTAATGTTACATTTCCAGTATATTCTAACATTGTAACAGTTACTATATATATACACTGTAGATCCAATATATCGCGGTGCTTGGGGTCCAAGTTCCGCTACCGCGATATATCCAGATCGCGATATAAGCTGGGGTGGTAGTTTGCTGAGACGCCGCTAATCAATCAACACCAAACGGCTGTCAGTAAAGCTATCGGCCACATTACATCAGTATAGTAGGTTTAGAATTACTCAATGGCAGTATTTACACTGGGAGATTATGTCTACCAATTAACTTTAATCGAGACTAGCTTATAAACGACGTTTAAAATCATTTGTTCGCGGAAATGTCAAGCGAGGACGCCATTTTGGATGAAGGGGGGCAACTCGCATATCCTAAGGATAGAATAGAATAGAATATCACGGACTTTTGCTGAGGCAATTCGGGTTGCTTCCCTTCGCTTCTTTCGTCTGCTGCGGGCCCAAAAACTATTCTATTTATCTTTTGATCTTTTTAATTCTTTCATACTTTATTTATTTTTATTTGTTAAATTATTACTTGCTGGGAAAGTGTAAAGTGGGAGGGCTACGAACTGGGTGTTTAGGATAGATAGGCAACATCATAAGGCTGACAATTATGACACTGATTATGACAAGTGCGGCGATTAATATTAATTGATTGCCAATTATTATCAATCTGTGTACTGATTGACACTAATTGGATTGTTTGGTCATAATGCGTGACGCGATTTCGCGTTTGGATATGCGCGAAAAATCAATACCGCAACGAATTACAGTCAGTTTTTTTTTTTTTTTTTTCAAATTAAGTAAAAAAAACATTTACTTATTTTTTTTTTTATGGTCATGGTAAATTTGGGGTCCACGGACGATTCGCGATATACTGGATATCGCGAAATAACGGACCGCGATGTATTGGATCTCCAGTGTATATATATATATATATATATATATATATATATATATATATATATGAGCTGTTGCCTGAGAAAACATACCTCATACATAGTCGATCAGAGTCTTTGTTTTTCAGATGAAGAAACTTTACATCGTGATCTTAGCTATCCAAAATGTGCCCAGTGAAGATTCTGATCAGACTGCAGGAATGTACAGGCTGATCTGAATCTTCACTGGGCCGCATGTCCGATGTGTGTTTTCTGTCATTGCACCTTATATTTTGTACCTGTTTTTATCATACTGTTTTCAGGCTATTCTGCTAAGGATACATCAGTTTGGGAATATAGACTGAGTTAGTATATATTATATCATGCCTCCTGATAAGCGGTGTATCAGAATATTTTTCTTACTTATGCATGAAAACATATGTTGTGGGTAATGAGTACCCACAACATATGTTTTTGTGCAGAAATAAGAAAAATGTTAAAATTTTTTTCGTTGAAAAATAGGAGCCCTTAAAGTTTTCAGGAGCTGTGATACATGAGTTGTGGGGAAAGCCAACATTGTCTTTTAGGTCAGCAGGGAAAATCCTGACCAGCCTGTGTGTTTACACATCTACTTAGGCTCTTGGGTCTTTGCCAACATATCTCAGTGCCTGGTAAATTATATCATACTATTTTAATATTGCTGAGTACAAAAACCAGAAAATAAATTTGCTGAGTACTAAAACCAATAAATAATTTGCTGAGTACAAAAACCAATAAATAAATTTGCTGGGTACAAAACCAATAAAAAGGCATGATATTGTAATAATCTTAAGTTAAAGCCTCCCTATTCCTCACAAATAGACATTTTATTGTCCAAGAAAGGTTTAATAAATTGATATATGGTATTAATACAATCATAAAATGTGGCACCTGACAGCCTGTAAAATTTCAGTTAGTCCCTCATTCTTGAACGATCAAAAAAGAAATGATTTTTATCCTATCTCTGAATTAATGTTGCCACCTGACAGCCTGTAGAATTTCAGTTAGTCTTTTGCTCTTGAAATGAAATGATTTTTTATCATATTTCTGAATTAATGTTGCCAACATTAATTCAGAGATATGATAAAAAATCATTTCATTTTAGATCATTTTCAAGAATGAGAGACTAACTGAAATTTTACAAGCTGTCAGATGCTACATTTTATGATCGGATTAATACCATATATCAATTTATTAAACTTTTCTTGGATAATAAAATGTCTATTTTTGAGGAATATGGAGCCTTTGAGGGTTAACCCTTGTCCTGCTGAACCCGGGTATGGAGTTAACCATTGTCCTGCTGAACCAGGGTATACCCTGCCTTTGCAAACAGTGTAGATCCAGATCAGTTGGCTTCACTGTTTGCCATTAAGTATGTGAATTTATAGCAACAATACAGCTCAAGCAATCTGATTGGCTGAAAATTAGAAGTGTGTGTGGCATCTTAAAAAAATTCAGCAGGACAAGGGTTAAGACAGACAAAATTGCTTAGGCACAGTTTCCTCATTTGGCTTGGACTTTGCTCTCAACATATAGGGTACTTACCCTAAATATTCAGACAGTAAATTCTGAGCAAACAGTGTAGACCCAGGTCAATCTACAGCTTGATTAGGGTGTCCACGGTTTGCAATTTAGCCTTCTAGACTCAACCAGCATTTTCAAACACTTCTCCAAGTACTTTTCTACTATTTGCACAGGTGAAAAACTTTTGCTTACCTGCTTACCAGCCCCTTCTGAAAAGGGGTTTTCTCTGAAAGGAAATTCTAGAATAAGTATGGTAAGGAGATGCAATGTGTGTTTGAATATTAAGGGTAATTTTGCTATTATGATGATTGAGTTGGTTTTCTGCACACCTGTCCAATCCTACCCCATTATGCCTCAGATGATTAGTCACAGCTGTGGAAATACCATGCCCGACTTGTCCAACTTGTCCTATTTCCCTGAGGACAAGTAAGAAATTTCAATTTACTTGTCCTGGGGCAAGTAATTCATAGCTCTGGCTAGATAGAGTATCAAGATTATAAGATATATATTTTTCTTATTTCTCTAAGAACAACATATGTTTTCTTAGAGAAATAAGAAAAAATGACAATTTTCGGGCAAGTTGATCTTGGTTGGACAAGTGGATTTTGACCATTTACTTGTCCGTGGACAAGTAATAAAATTTGATAATTCCTCACCCCTGGATTAGTTAAAGTAGTCATCATGAAAAACATGCCTATATAATGTTGACCCCCTTAAACCCCACCTTTATATAGTAAAACTGGGGTTTACAGGGGTATACATTATTCTTCTTATTTCTGCTCAAAAACATAGACTGAGGCAGTTCTAACAAGTGCCTACAATCTATGTTTTCAGCAGAAATGAGAAAAATATAAGAATATTTTTTATCTGAAAATTTTCAATTTTTTTTTGGTGTAAAATTTTCAGTATATTTGAATGGGCTTGTTTTCGTAATGGTTGTGCTAATTATATGCTCTAGATAAAACGATATCTGGTATATACATGTTTCTTATTCACGAAAACATTTGTTGTGTATGCACATTAGAAGTACCTCACTGAGGCATTTCTAATGGGTACGCACAACATATACTTATGTGTAGAAATAAGTTAAACATCATTAGTTTTTGATTGAACAAAAAACAACCCTCTTCCCATTCCCCTCCCCCTTCCTCCCCCCACCCTCAAAAAAACAACAAAAAATGCTTTATCTGGAGCTGTGGCTAATTGTGTATTTTTAGATTTTAGACTTTGAATATCCTGATTGCAATTTTTGAAGTTTTCTGAAAAATCTGTTTATGTAGAGGGTATTTATTTTCTTTTAAAGACATCAATGTAGCAAGATATTCTTTTGTGTTAGCTTTTGCTAGTTAGTGAATATCTTTGATAGAGGATATTCATTTCATTTTAAAAAAATATCTGAATAGCAATATGTATATTTTTTTATGTTTAATAGCTTATCTATTTAGTGAAAACCTTCAGTAGTGGATTTTTATTTTAACAGTATTAAAGTAGCAAGTTATTTTTTATGCTAGTTTATCTTGATAGTTAAGTTCTTGGATATCAGGCCAGTCAGAATATACATTTAAACATGTCTTAAGGGGATAAATTTTTTACTATATATATTTACAAGAGGGAAAACTTTTGTAACTTCCTGTTTACTAAGCTACTTCTGAAAATGAGTCTCTACACTACAACGAGAGACTTTGCCCTCAAGATCACGGTGCACTTGACAGTCCTTGCCCCTAGGTATAAGATATTTTCAATGCTCAATTCAGCTGAGCATGAAATTTTTCCTGCTAATAAATCTCAAATTACTAACAGTTGCAAGTTCTGTCTTGCTTAACATAGCTATGATGAATTTTCTCTGCTAATTATGAAAATGTTAAAAATAGTTAGCATTTTCATATTTATTAGCAGAGAAATTTTCATGCTCAGCTGAAATGAGCATGAAAAAAGTTTTACATGTATATAACCTTGGGGCCTAGTTCCCCTAGTTTAAGAGGAAAGGATACACTTTCAGGGTAAGTAATTCTGTCAGATTGTTTTGCCTCCCTTCCAAAAATGGGCAAGAATATGTGCTACAGAGTGAATTTGCCCTCAGAGGGAGCAGATTCTTTCTTTTAAGTGTAGCACATTCTTGCAGCCCAATGCAAAGAGAGGCAAATATTTCAATGTCAGAATTATTTCCCATTTTCCCAAAGGGAGAAATTTCTTCCCTGTTAGAGTGACCCCTATTTAGAAGGGGCTTGATGAGCAGAAACGCAAACAGGAAGACACAAAAATTATTCCCCTTTTAAAGATGTAAGAAAATGTACTAAGTGTATCAATTAATCTCTTTAAGATGAATGGACAGGTCTGAAAGATTTTGCTGCCATTTTGCCAAGTGAGCCACTTTTTGTAGACTGGAAGTTGCTCCCCCTACAGTGCTAAAAACTGTTAAAAAATGTGGGCTATCTTTATAGAAAAGATTTTCCTGGAGATGGCAGATTCTTTCTAGGAGTGATTGATTCCATTTAACCCTTAAAACGCCAAGAAAACCTGCGTCTGAAAATGTAGTCTATGTTGTCTGCTGAATATTCTTGCAAACTTTTCAAACTGTTTTTTGCATATAGGCAAACAGTGTGGACCCAGATCAGACTGCTCTTCTAGGAGCAGTCTGATCTGGGTCCACACTGTTTACAACAATGACTTTTAAAGTAACCGGCAGAAGACAAAGCAGACGACAATTGTTGTGATTGGCGCTTTAAGGGTTAAGACAAGTTTGACTGCAAAAGTCTTTCTCAGTTATGATTGTAGATTCACACATTCTATAGAGAGCCTTTGCTTTGGTCAGTACATCAGGAAAACACGCCTATATAATATTGACCCCCTTAAACCCCACTTTTATATAGTAAAACTGGGGTTTAAAGGGGTATACATTATTTTTTTTATTTCTACTCAGAAACATAGATTGTGGGTACTCGTTAGAACTGCTTCGGTGAGGCAGTTCTAACAAGTACCCACAATCTATGTTTTGAGCAGAAATATGAAAAATATCAGAGTTTATTATCTGAAAATTTTCAGTTTTTGGACGAGAAATTTTCTATATATTTGAATAGGCATGTTTTCGTAATGAGATTATATAGAACTCAATTATTCTGTAAAATGGCGATAGATAAAAACCTTTTTCCAACAAAAAATGATCCTGTTGAAATACGAGGGATGTTCGAAATGAATTGCTTATTGTCCTCTAGCTCGATATCCACGTGGGGCACGATAAAAACCAATACATACCTGTATAGGGCTATTCAATATCTACACAATGGTGTATAAATGTACATGTTAGACTAAGTGTAAGACATAAAATTTGCAATTTGAATACACGCAGTCATTGACCACTGCAGTAAAAATGGTTGGTAGAGGCGTCAACAAAAAAGATGAAATACGGGCTTACATCAAAGCTCGCTCAAAACTTGGTTGTTCTTTGAAGAAGTTGATGACTGAAATTTCTATTGCTTTTGGACCTTCTTGTGTGTCTTATGACACAGTTCGTCGGTGGAAAAAGAAATTTGAGTCTGATGTAGAGTCCATCAAAAATGCACCGAAACCAGGTAGGCCAAAATCTGCATCTCGTAAAGAAATCGTTTCCAAAATAAAGGGAATCATTGAAGGAGATGCCAGATTTACAGTTCGTGATATTGCATGAAAGGTAGGCATATCACTATCAACGGTTCACCTTATTTTGAAGAAGAATTTGAAAGTCAGAAAGATTTCTGCTAGATGGGTGCCACATCTGTTGACTGACGAGCAAAAGAGGCAACGGGTTAAAGTGGCCAAAAAGCTGCTTCAAATGTTTCCAAAATATGACAAAAAGCAGTTTGCCAATGTCGTCACAGGTGATGAAACCTGGGTCCATTATTTTGAGCCCGTCAGAAAGGTTAGCAATAAGATCTGGGCCACTAAACACAGCAAACGTCCAATAATTGCCAAACGTTCTTTGAGTACAAAGAAGGTTTTGTATGCAATCTTCTTCTCTGATGAAGGAGTCACAATAAAAGTGCCAGTGAAAAAGGGCAAAAGCATCACCGGAAAGTACTACAAAGACGTAGTACTGAAGAAACTGAAAAATTATTATCAGAAACAACGCCCTGCCACTGGTTTTAAACATGCCCGTCTTCTACATGACAATGCCCCAGCTCATACCTCCGCAATAGTTACGGCATTTTTGAAGAAAGAAAAAGTAACTGTTTTGCCTCACCCCCCGTATTCCCCAGACCTTGCCCCATGTGATTTCTTTTTGTTTCCGAAATTGAAAGCATTCCTTGCTGGGCGGAAATAACAGTCCCGACAGGCACTTGGATCTGCCATTCATCAGTACCTTATTACTGTGCCCAAATCAGCGTACCGTGACGCCTTCAAGAAGTAGATACATCAGCTGAAACTTTGCATTTCTAACCACAGGGAGTACTTCGAGGGCATGAAATTAGTACTTTTGGGCTAACTTGAAATTTGAAGTATCCAGATAGAAATAAGCAATTCATTTCGAAAATCCCTCGTATTATCATTTGTTACATATTTATGCAAATAAACTTGTGCATGAAAACATATATTGTGGGTTGTCATTAGAAGCACCCCACCTCTGCACTTGTAATGAGCACCCGCAATATGTTTTCATGCAGAAATTAGAAAACTATTTATCTGAATATGGCTTTTTATGTGGAGTCATTTACAATAAGAATTAAATGGTGAAGATTCTGACCATTTCTGACTATTTGATGTATTTGATATTTTGCTGTTTGAACTTAGCATTTTGCAGAATTTGTTCTGTGCCAGCTTTCAGATATGCAGTATATTTTTGTTTCAACCCTTCTCTTGCTAATCACATCATGCTCTGTCTTAGCAAACAGTGAATATCCAGATCAGTTGGCTTCTGAAGAAGCCAACTGATCTGGAAGCCAACTGATCTGGATCTGCACTGTTTGTCATTAAGTATGTGAATTTCAATCAAAACCTCGGATCAATTAATCTGTTGGCTGGAAATTAGAAGTGGGCGTGGCATCTTAATTTATTCAGCATGAGAAGGGTTAAGAGATGTACTAAATGATTTCTGAATCTTTTATAGTTATTTTTTTTCTCATTCTCTTTCTGTAGTCTCTCTCTCAGACCTGTTGAAAAACAGTAATATATACCATACATGTAGTTTCTTTTTTGTTCAGTTTTATGCTAAGAGACTTTATATTTCAGCTATCTTTTTTTCTTTTTCTCTCTCTTTAAGTAGTGTGTTGTTATAAGACATTTTTGAAATATGCTGTACAGGAAAATCCCAACTCCATTAGCGTTAGTACATAATGAATATGTGAAAATTGATATCACATAATAAAAATTCAGGCAGATTGCATTTGCAAACTTTAAAGAAATGTTTGATATCTTTTCTGCACATTTCCATGATATTGTTGGTGCACCAAAACTGTTGCCCTCTTTATAACAGTTATAATCAGTTAACATGGGGCAATGCATTTCCTACAAATTGCATGTGCCCCCAGTGAGGACACAGATCAGCAGATTGCATTTGCACACTTTAAAGAAATGTCTGATTTCTTTTCTGCACATTTCCATGGTATTGTTGGTGCACCAAAACTATTGCCCTCTTTATAACAGTTATAATCAGTTGACATGGGGCAATGCATTTCCTACAAATTGCATGTGCCCCCAGTGAGGACACAGATCAACAGATTGCATTTGCACACTTTAAAAGAAATGTCTGATTTCTTTTCTGCACATTTCCATGATATTGTTGGTGCACCAAAACTATTGCCCTCTTTATAACAGTTATAATCAGTTGACATGGGGCAATGCATTACCTACAAATTGCATGTGCCCCCAGTGAGGACACAGATCAGCAGATTGCATTTGCACACTTTAAAGAAATGTCTGATTTCTTTTCTGCACATTTCCATGATATTGTTGGTACACCAAAACTAATGCCCTCTTTATAACAGTTATAACCAACTGATCTGGGGCACAGTATTTCCTACAAATTGAATGTGCATCCATTGAAGACACAGATCAGCATGTGCTTCCAAGCAGACTGATCATCTTCCCTGTTTGCCTGAAGACACTTTTGATCCTTCACTCCCACAAAGTGCCCTGCAATGACTGATTGGACTGCGTAAATGTGCAGACTGATCTGACTCTTTGCTGGGCACACAAGAAGTCTTATAGAAAATGCTGTGCCCAGGCTGAATTTTGAGGTCTAACCAGGTGACCATACAGGTAGCTGTATAAATGGCAACCTTTTCTTATATACATATATACAGTCGACTCTCGTTATCTCGAATTCCAAGGGACTCACTTAAACACTTCAAGATATCCGTACTTCAACATATCAGAGTTGAGAGAGTGAGGAAGACAATAAATTGAACCACATTTAACAAATGAATATGTAATTTGACTCCTGAAGTTAGAAATATATATCTAAAATAATGTGGAAAAGAGGAGAAATTGCTCCTTAGGAGCAATTTCTCCACTTTTCCACATTATTTTGTTACTTGTTGTCATAGTTTCATGTTAAAACGGGGACCAGATTTTCACTTCGAGATAAGCGGTAATTCGAAATAAGCGAGTTCGAGATAACGAGGTTCATCTGTATATGTATATATGATGTACATGTATATCTTTATACTAAAAAAAAAGAAAAGAAAAAGAATAGAGGAATATTTTTTCAATTTCTGGTTTTGAAAACTATGTTTACTTACAGAGAAAGGAGGAATAGTTTCCTAAATAACCGAAATCTAAGCAGATAAGCATGATTCCTTAGAACTCTAACCAAGGGAAACCATTCATTTTGTATAATGATTGTTTTTGTCTCCTGTACCAGTAATTTTCAGTGCCCCTGTAATGAAGTTTTTTAACTTCTTTCATGAGATCATCGTTTTCATGTACAAGCGATATGTAGAAATGTGCACAAAAGATGAGAACAAATTATGCAGAAAAATATATTGAAGTGTGCCAAAATGACAGAAAATTTGTTTATTCTTGCTACATTTTATGGTCTCATGATAGTAGGTTAAGGAATCGATGGGAATTCCTTTTATCAGGTATTTCTAGCAATAAATTGAGAAGCAGATACTGGAACTCACTAATAACTTGTTTTTAGGTAGCTTAAATTTTAGCATGCCAGCACTCTGAGCAAATTCAGCTGTCAACTTTAATATTGATAGTAAATTCTTTTTTTTTTCTGGATTTTTTTTTCTGGATGAACCTTTCATACAGACTGTTTACTAACCTCTTTAAAGAGACAATTTGCATGAAATATCCAACCTTATTTATAAGGAAAATCTGTTAAGATGTCATTTGCTGATACCTTTACCCTGCAGGCTAAGTGTTATCCATGTCTGAGCAAAATGATTCTGATTGGATCCCAATATACCGTATTTGATCTAATTACCGCACATACCCCTGTAAGCGTACAGTCAAGAAATTCCGTAGTCTTCAGATTATAGCCAGTGTACTTTTTCTTTACTTCTTTATGAAGGCATATGTTGTGGGTGCTCATTTGAATTGCATCAACTTGTCGATGCAATTCAAATGAGCACCCACAACATATGCCTTTATAAAGAAAGTCAGAAAAAATCGTAAAATCATCATCAAATAAGTCCTTTTCTGGTCTTTTTTATAGTGTATCCTTAGCAGGTAGATACATATTTTACCACCACTGAGTGTTCCCAGTAATTTTGAAAAACCTAAGCGCACAGTGTGGTAATTAGGTCGAATATGGTATTCTTTAAGAAGTAAAACAATAATGTAGATGATTTTTTTTTCTCACTAAAATAATTTACAAAAGAGACATAAGAATCACTTTCATATCAGTATATTTCACAGCTGTATGTTTTGTTTAATTCACTATGTAACATATTTATTTCAGGTGGTGCTTATCAACAAAACTACTAGAGTCACTTCCCTTACCTGTGTTGTCTCCCTTGGCAGATATCACCTACACAACAAAGTTGAAATGTACTCAACCTTCACATGAAAGCTGAATGGCAAATTCACCATAAGGCCGGAAAAAAAAATCATTATTAGAGTCTCATCCATGTCCAGTCCCCCCCACCCACCCCCCACTAAAAAAAATCTGACGAAATGAAAAAATTGAGGTGGAAAGCTTTTTCAGAGACGATCAGACTTATGATGAATACAGATTTTATAACACTTCTAAGATTTGCACTTGATATAGTTAGTGTCAGTTATCTTGTTTTGCTATTATTTACCTCTTCACTGGATGCCCCAGGAATAGAAAATAAAATTCACTTGCCCACTCCATCTTTTTCTTCTAAACTCTGGACATTACGAAAACATGCCTATTCAAATATAATAAAAATTAACCCCCAAAAAATGAAAATTTTCAGATAAAAAAAATCTGATATTTTTCTTATTTCTGCTCAAAACATAGATTGTGGGTACTTGTTAGAACCACCTCACTGAGGCAGTTCTAACAAGTACCCATAATCTATGTTTTTGAGCTGAAATAAGAAAAATAATGTATACCCCTGTAAACCCCAGTTTTACTATATAAAAGTGGGGTTTAAGGGGGTCAGAATTATATAGGCTTGTTTTCGTGATGATGAGAATCTAATAATTAATTTTGTCTGGCCAAATATACACTTATAGGCTGGTTGCTGACTCTAAAATCTATCGTTTTATTGAATATCTCAAAACAAAAGCATAGGGCACTGTATTGTAAAAAGCATGCAATGTCACTAAATACATAGCTAATGCATAATTTTTCAAAAGAATACATTCAGAAATAAAAGTATTTCTTTTGAGACAAGATAAGATTCTACAAATCCGAATCCAGTAAAGCAGTACACAAAATTTGGGTGTTTAATTCCAAATACTTAGCAAATATTTAACAAAACACCAGGTTTTATAGCCAGCAAATGAACTGTGCCTGCGATTCCCCTGTTTTTTGTTTTTTTGTTTTTTTTTTTCACATGGGCCAGAAGAGAAAAGGTGTCTTTATGGCATATGTGGACAGCAAAGGTCTTGATCAGACTGCGCAAATGCGCAGTCTGATCAAGACCTTCGCTGTCCACTTACTGAATAATTGGCTACTTTAGAACTGAAAGTAAAATCTCTATTGAGACTGGGCCAGTTTTCGGGATGATTTGAAACTATGCATTTTGGGCATGTTGGGGGATACCTTTTCCCTTAAATTGGCCCACTTGGTTTATCCTTTAGCATACTGATAGAAAAATTAGCAGAACATATTTTTTAGAATGTTGTCTGCTTGTATGCAAATTTACCAGGCTAAAGGTTACACCAAACAAAATTAACAGCACCATTAATTTGCATAAGATTGTCAGTGGGTGAGGTACATGTATTACCAGCCTGCTTGATCCGTAAAGTGTTAATCTGCTACAAGTTTGCTTAGCACTTCAATGATTAATACTTTAAATGTCCTCAAATTTCTACCACCAAAGTATCTAACAAAATGGCATATGCAAACAGTGCAGACCCAGATCAGACTGCTCTTGAAGGAGCAGTTTGGTCAGGGTCTACAGTGTTTTCCATTCTACTAAGTTTTCAAAAAAACATTTTTTTTTATTAAAATATGGAAAAATTTTATTTTATCAAAATATGGAAATTTTAGGACATTTAGCATAATTGCTCTAGCACCCTCTGTTTTTCTTATTTACCCAGAAAATATTACAAGGGAACAATTAACATGAAACACCAAGTGTTGTTTCCTGGGAAAATGAAAATCTGAGGACAGTATATACTTGAAATATTGTCTATTTTCTGGGAAAACTAAGAAAAATATTTAAGTCTAGTAAATTAATGGTTAAATTTTGACTACCCATTGTACACTGTATCTGAGCACTGTAATATGCTATCCTTTATATGACATTTTTATTCCACCAACTTCAAAGATGTTGGGAGGGCATATTGCTTTTGGGTCTTTTGTCCATTGATCTATTCATCCATTCGTTCGTTTATCATGCTTTCTTCTTGTCAGTGAAATTCCTTGATAACCATTAAGCTAGGGCCTTGAACCTTGGTGAGCTTATTGAGACTGATGAGTAGATCACCTGATTAACTGTTGAAAAAGTCAGATTATTTTTCTTTAATTTTATGAGAGTTATGCCCCTTTTCAACGTTGACATTTTGTAGGAACTAGCATACAGTTGTGGGCATACAAACACATATTTCTAGTTTACATTTTTGTTGGAAATGGCATATGTAAAATTTGTCATATGATCTTGTGATGTCACATGGAAAGTGTCTATTTGACAGTATTTTATAGTGTTAGTAACTTGTGCTTAGACTTCAAGCAAAGTGGGATTTCACTATTTACCCAAAGTATTGAGACAAATGTGCCTGAGCAAACAATGTAGATCCATATCAGACACTGCAGAATGCAAAACTGCTAGATGTCAGTAGCAAACAGTGTAGACCCTGATCAGATGCCACAAAATGCAAACTTTCTGGATCAATAGCAAACATTGTAGACCTTGGTCAGATGCCATATTCTGTGGCATCTGATCAGGGTCTATACTGTTTGCTCAGGCACATTCTGTCTAAAAATAAATACCATAATAACCCTAAATATTGGGACAGACGGGCTTGAGCAAACAGTGTTGAACCAGATCAGACACTGCTGAATGCGGCATCTGATCAGGGTCTACACTGTTTGCTACTCATACAACTCTATTTTAGACACATTGACAGATAGTTAAATGGACTTTCAAATTCCAGAACAAATATGGTAAGGAGTCAAGGTGTCCCAATACTTAAAGCAAATATGGTACTACATGCTTCGGTGCAAGGATAGCTCTCAGAGAGAACTCTTGGCTGAAAATATTTGTCTCTCCTTTCAAAGGGAGATCACTTCAATGGAAAAGAGTATGATTCCCTTTCCTGAAATATGAATCTCTTATAAATGGGATGGGGGACTACTGTTAAAGGAAAGAAATTGCTCTTAATTCATTTATGCCAAATAGACTCCTCTACCTTAACTCTCAGGACCAGTATAAGGGGTGTCTGGTTAGTTTTTATTATTACACACACATATTTTATAGAAATTACTGTATTTAATTCAAACAGTGTAGACCCTGATCAGATCCCACATTCTGTCTAGGTTGATTACTAATATCTCTTTTATGGGATGCTAGGCATAAATGGGTTAAGGGGAGCAGCTTACTTTGAGAAGGGAAGCAAATTTATGTACGTCATAGTGAGTTCCCTTTTTGGCACTGCTTAGCAGTCTGAGTAAGATATTCAGCAGATGAGATTTTTAAATATAATTTTTTTAAAAAATTTTTTCAGAAAATAGGCCTTGATTTTTCGTGCAGATTGTCTTGAAAGGTCAGAGCTTATTTTCTAGGGAAAACAAGAAAATTTATCATCTGCTTAATTAACCCAGAGAATGGTAATGGCTAAGGGTCTTACTTTGTGTGGCACTGCTCAGTTAAGGATCTCTGTATGTTTGAATGTGGCTTTTGTTAGTACGTGAAAATTGTATTTTATTGTTCCTTATAAATGTAAATATCAACCAATGTGAAGATGGGCATTTAAAGTTACCTACTGATAAATACCGTCAGCAGCCAGAACAGATTTAACTTTATGTACATCCGAGTAAAATCTTGAAAAGATCTCCTTCATTTGCAAAAAAGGGGCAACTCTTAATGGAAAGAATTTACTCCTAGAGGGTATACAAACTTTTTGGACATTTCCCATATGTTAAGGAGATAAGGTGTCCAAGTACCGAGAGTAAATATGGAAATTCTACAAGCAGAGGATCTGCTGATGAGGCTACTTTATCATTACGAAAACATACCTATTCAAATATACTGAAAATTTTATCATCAAAAAAATGAAAATTTTCAGATAAAAATTCTGATATTTTCATATTTCTGCTCATAACATAGATTGTGGGTACTTGTTAGAACCGCCTCAATGAGGCGGTTCTAACGAGTGCCCACAATCTATGTTTTTGAGTAGAAATAAGAAAAATAATATATACCCATGTAAACTCCAGTTTTACTATATAAAAGTGGGGTTAAGGGGGTCAAAATTATACAGGTATGTTTTCGTGATGTGTACATCTGATACAGGCCTAAGCTTTCCTGTAAGACTGTGATATGCAGACTGATTTGGCCTTCCCTGTGACCCAAAAGATTCTTTTTTTGCATGGAATGGCTCAAAGGATTTCTTTATTGTTTAGAATGTTTTATAGATTTATTTATTAATGTTAAGTTTAGAAAGTAAATGGAGAATGTATGGTAGAGAGAAAATACGATTGAAGAAAGAAAATTAGAGAGGAAGATAATATAGATTTATTATTTGTTTTGCAATAGAGAAATTGAGTGAAAGGTTGAGAAAAGAGAGCAAATAGACATAGTTATTCATATTACATAATAACCATTTTACAATGTGATACATTACAGTACGAGTTCTGATTTTAACATGGTTTAAAGATAATCACTAAAAGTGTTGTATTCAAACAAAAATATGTAAATATGTAGAAAAATGACAATTTATGGTCATTTTTCTTTGTAATCTAAACATTTTTTTTTTCGAACAAAAGTGCATAGATTATACAGCAAAACAATCATTTAAGGTCATTTTTCTATATAATCTATACATTTTTTGTTACAAAACTGGGCACAGTTGTTCAAAACCAACGATGTCGTTAGTTAACGATTCGTTAAAATTTACATCAAGTGATACGCAAATACGCTGAATTTTTTTGCTGAAAAAATGTGAGTAGCTTTTGCAGTGCAAAAATTATCAGAAAATTGTATATTGAGATTTAGGCAACAGGGTTTTTGCTTTGGACTCCAGCAATAGTAGAAGGCTGAAACGTTGAGATTTAATTGTGAAATAAACTGTGCAAAAGTATATGTGTAAAAATATTGTGCGCTTATGAAATAGTGTTATAGATTGCAGAATATGTGAGTATTTATTTATTTTTTTTGCAATAGTGAGAGAGAAGGCAAATAGATATTTATTATTACACAGGAACCTATTCATAATTCATTATGGTATGGATTCTTTTATAACACTTTTTAAAGAATGGACCAAAAACATTGTTACAGCCAAGCAAAAAATTATAGATTATATAGAAAAATGACCATTTATGGTCATTTTTCTGTATAAACTATACATTTTTGTTTGGATACAAAACTGTTGTTAAACTGACAGGGTTTTGATTTAAGATTCCAGCAATAGAGTTATAAAGAGGTTGTGGTGTATATATGTATTTTGCAATAGAGAAAATCAGAGAGCTAGAAAGAAAGGGTGAAAGCAAATAGTTTTATTTTGTTTTGTTTCTGCAATAGCTTGTTACGCACTAGTAATTAATTGCTGTGCTTTAAACACTCGCAAAATGTTGATTTTACATAAAACTATAATGCATAACATAAAAAAGTGCCCTTATGCCATAAGTGGGCAACAGAGATCCTAATCGACCTGTTGTATTTTGCATAATTATGCATCTGACAAATGCCCTTGTCTTACAGAATCAGTGCATACTATACACAGTCAACTCCCATTATCTCAAAGTCCAAGGGACTCTCTGAAATACTTAAGAGATATCCTCGCCATATCAGATTTGCAAAATTGAGGTAATAATAAATTGAACCACATTTCACAAATGAATATGTAGGTCCTCCTGAAGATAGAGATACTGAAAAATATTGTGGTTAAGGGCAGAAATTGCTCCTTTCCTATTTTCCACAATATTTTGTTACCTATTGTTAGATTTCCATGTTAAAACAAGGACCAGATTTTCTGCAGTTATTCGAGATAAGCAAGTCGAGATGACAGAGTTGACTGTATATATATATATATTTATATATAACAATTGAAGATTCTGATCAGGCTGCACAAGCCTGCAGGACTGATCTGGGTCTTCATTGTTTACATATGGTACAAGGGCCCTTTCCTCAATTGTTCTTGAATGAAAATTAAAATAAGTGTAAGTAGTAAAATTTTAATGATAACATTTTCCCTTTGTAGGATTTATTTCTTTCCCCATTCTACTGATTTGTAGAGTAACATACTCCCAATTTACCAATACAGTGAACTTTACAGGGGTGTAAAAATCCATTCCTACCCCCTCCTCTTGCTTTGTCAAATAACATACTGTAAGAATGAGTAAAAATTTTTTTAAACTTAACCAAAAGAGTTAGTACAAATCAATGATGCTAAATTTGGAAAAGGAATAAGTTTTATAAACCAGTTAAGCCAAAATAGAATGGCATTTTATGTAAACACTACTGGCAGAAGTTTGATTTTTGAATAGCTTTTACATCTGGGCCCAGTTGTTCAAGCATTGTTAAGCTTGTTAATGGTCATTTCATTAACTGTTTTAGCAGATTCAATATACAATATTCTGATATTTTTTTACTGAAAAAATGTGAGTAGCTTTTGCACTGCAAAAGCTACTCACATTTTTTCAGCAAAAATTTTCAGCATATTTGTGTATCACTCAATGTAAATTTTAATGAATCATTAACTAACAACCTTAGCTTTGAACAACTGGGCCCTGAGCGCCGCTTTTCAGGGTTTTTTCAGGGTTTTTTTTGTTCTGAAAATGGATAAATAATATGGACGCATAGTTTATTGCTAGGGAAGTGAGAATTAATGACATCATAAAGCTTCAATTATGCCAAGACTAAATAAATAATATTTGCAATAATATTCAGCCTCTATATTTGTATATATAGCTTCTTTTCTAGACATTTATTGATTTTGCTTGAAAACCACATTGTTTTCTATCAGAAAGAAGACTTTATCTATTTTGAAATTTTGAGAACCTTTAAATACTCAAAATGGTGGCATCCTTAATATAGGTTTCAAAATCTTAAATTATCTTTAGCTTCCTTAATTTTTATCTGATTTCAATCAAATTTACATCAAATGCATGATTTGTCAAGAACTTCCATTTTTGATACATTCCTAGTCGCGGATTCAACCCTGGCCGAGGTTGGCAACATTCTTTCGTGGAGATTGATCATGAAATATTTTCTACGGTCATTCTCTCTCTTCCGCTGATTCAAGAAGGGCAATTGTCAGTTTCTGGCGAAAGAATGTGCACAATACTGGTTAACCGCTTAGAGGACTAAGCCTGCCCAGTAAATGTGTGGTTAGGTAAACTGACTGCGCTCGACATGACCCAATTGGGTTGACTGGGCCGTAAAACCTCAATACAAACACAAACAAAAATATTCACCATTCTTGCATTTCCCTTAACTAAATGTTATCCTGTCTTTCTTGTGGTATGACATTACAATAGGGCAAGAGTAAACTAAACTGAGTGTTACCATAGCACCTTTAAATTGCTGATATTTTGTTGTCTGAATTTTTCTTAAAAACACACACACACACACATACACACACATCAGGAGCTTGGATTTTAATGTTTTGAGACAATTCAGCTGAATGTCATGTAGTCAAATAAGAATAATCTCACAGATTTGTCATGTACTAATTTTGTGACAAGACTGAGAGTCCAAAAACTAAAAATAATTTTGGAAAGATTTTGAGTCGCAAGGTATTGGCTCCATCTTTTGAGAAACAGAATATACATTTACCCAGAATAGATTTTTATTCTTGGAAGTTCCTTTTGCCCACCTACATGTTAACCCTGGTCATGCTGAATAAATTAAGTTGTCATGCCCACTTCTAATTGTCAGCCAATCAGATCCCTTGATCCAGATTTTTTATATAAATCACATACTGAATGGCAAACAGTGCAGACCCAGATCAGTTAGCTTCTTCAGAAGCCAACTGATCTGGATCTACACTATTTGCAAAGGCTGGGTATATCCTGGTACAGCAAGATGAGGGTTAACTAAATGTAAATCAAAAAGCCTCATGTTTTGTATGCAATACAATTTTAGATAATATTGTTTAAAGCCAAACAGCGCTTTGCAATTATAGACCATTGTTAACATATTATTTAGTCCTTTTAAAGTAAATTAAAACATTTGAATTCTCCAACAGATGTTGTTTTTCCATATACAGTGTTCTGCAAAGCAAAGGAGCTGCCAAGCTTTTTATCCTCTGTATGTGTAACAAAATTACCGTACTCAACCTAATTACCACACTGTGTGGTAAGATTTTTCAAAATTACTGAAAAAACTTATAGTAAAATATCCACCTAATAAGGACACGTCAATTAAAGATCAGCAGAGGATTTTAAGAGTGGTGTATATAATGATGATTTTGCATTTTTTTTCTGATTTTCTTTACAAAAACAAATGTTGTTGGTATTCATTTGAATGGCTTCAAGTTGAATAATTGAGTTGCTAAAAGTACATCGGCTGTAATCTGAAGACTATGGAATTGCTTGATTGATCACCTCTAAATGTATGTGCAGTAATTAGGCAGAATATGGTGCTTTGAACAGTGTAAACCACAGCATTTATATTTCATCACTCTAGTTGAAAGAGGTATCTAGGTAAACCTTTTTTTATTCCTACACAAAAATTTAAGTATAGATCGTAAAATGTAAGTATAGATCAACCAAATGGTTAACATAAGAGGGTAGTTCAATAAGTTTGTAGAACTCAGTATTTTTCTATACAATTTAAAATTTCTTTTTTCATTTTTGTGCAGTGTAAACCTTTGTCAGTTGAATGATAATAGCCGTTCAGTCAACACGTACATTTTTTGCTCTTTTTGTTTGAAAACCTATACCCATAGGCAAAAATGAAAAGTCAGAATATTGAGTTCAGAGCAGTCATAAAGTTCCTCACTAAGGAGGGTGCAAAGGCCAAAGAAATCCATTGGCACATGGCTGATGTGTATGGTGATAGTAGCCCAAAGTATTCCACAGTGGCAAAGTGGTCAGCAGAATTTAAACATGGGCGAGACTCCTTAGAAGATGACCCAAGGCCAGGTCGCCCTGCTGATGTCATCAGCCAGGAGATGACCGACCATGTTGAGAGACTTGTGCTAAAGAATCGCCGAATCAAAGTTGCTGAACTTGCTTCAGAATGTGGTATTTCTAATGGAAGTGTTTACACTATAATCCATGAACATTTAGGCATGTCAAAAGTATCTGCCAGGTGGGTACCCAGAAACCTTAACATGCAAGATCGTCAGCAAAGGGTGGAGTCAAGTCAAGAACTTCTGGAAGTGTACAATGCCAATCGAGAAGACTTTCACACTCATCTTGTAACAGGAGATGAAACTTGGCTTCACCACTGGGACCCAGATACTAAAAAAGAGTCCATGCAATGGAAGCACCCTGGCTCACCCCCACCTAAGAAATTTCGTACCCAACCATCGGCCAGCAAGGTAATGGCCATGGTGTTTTGGGACTCCAAAGGGATTATATTGATAGATTACAAGCCTGCTGGTACTTCAATTACAGGAGAATACTATGCCAATGTCATTAAACAATTAAGGGTTGCTATTAAAGAAAAACGAAGGGGAAAACTAGCTGCTGGTGTCCTTCTTTTGCATGATAATGCCCCTGTGCACAAGTCCAGAGTTGCACAAGCGGCTATTCGTGAGTGCAAGTTCAAGCAGTTAAATCACCTGCCATACAGTCCAGACCTGGCCCCAAGTGATTATTATCTGTTTCGAAATTTGAAGTCCCACTTGCGTGGAACGAGATTTCGGGATGATGATGGGCTCAAGGCTGCTACAGAGGCTTGGTTTGAGGACCAAATAGACAACTTTTATTTCAAAGGCATAGACAGCTTAAAAGAAAAGTGGGCCAAGTGCATTGAAGTAAAGGGGGATTATATTGAAAAATAATGTTGAAACCATCTTCCAATCTGTGAGTTAAACCCCGAGTTCTACGAACTTACTGAACTCCCCTCGTATTATTTAGTCCTTTTAAAGTAAATTAAAATAATTTTAATGTTGATTTTCCATATACAGTGTTTTGCAAAGCAAAGATGTCAAGCTCTGTACCCTCTCTATGTGTAACAGAATTAACATATTCAACCTAATTACCTCACTGTGTGCTTAGATTTTTCAAAATTATTGGAAAAACTTGTAATAAAATATCCACCTTATAAGGGAACATGTCAAATAAAGATCAACAGAGGATTTCAATAGGGGTGTGTTTAACCCTTCTCTTGTTGAACACACCTTGCCCTATCTTAGCAAACAGTGTAGATCCAGATCAGTTGGCTTCTGAAGAAGCCAACTGATCTGGATCTGCACTGTTTGTCATTAAATATGTGAATTTAAAAACCCAGATCAAGTAATCTGATTGGCTGAAAATTAGAAGTGGGCATGACATCTTAATCTATTCAGCATGACAAGGGTTAATGATGAATTTGCATTATTATTATTATTTTTGTTTTATTTATTTATTTTTTTTTTATTTTCTTTATAAAAGCAAATTTTGTTGATACTCAATGGACTTGTTGAGGTAATGCACATGACCAACAATATATGCTAAAAGTACATCGGCTGTAATCTGAAGACCATGAAATTGCTTGACTGAGCACTTATAGGGGTATGTGCAGTAATTTGATGAAATATGGTAGTTTGAACAGTATAAACTATAGCATTAATATTTCATCACTACAGTTAAGAGGATCAAAGTAAACCTTTTTTATTTCTCCACAAAAATGTAAGTACTCATTAGAAGTGCCTTGGTGTATAGATCAACTAACCTGTCGCTTTTACCTTTACTTTTAATATTTATAAGGATCTGTCCACTGTACAACTTAGGCATGACAGAACATGATAGAAAATCCTGCATTTCACATGAGACAGCTGTTCATTCATATCAACAGTTAACATTTTTGATGCCAAATTTCACAGTCGACAAACTATTGCTTGGAAAGAAGTTTATATGTAAAGTTGAAAAAGTGAATGTCAAACAGTGTAGATCATGATGAGACAGCTCTTGAGCCATTTCATCTGGATCTGTGCTGTTTGCAAAAATCTATTATTATCGCCTGTGGCAGTGAAAGATTTAATACAGTGAAACCTGTGTAAGAGACTGATTTTAGTGGTTGATGTGGAAAAGGTGTCTGTCTTATAAAGGTACATGTCAGGTAATTTTGCTAGCAAAATTACATGACATGTACCTTTATAAGAGTCACCTTTCCACACAACTATAATCAATCTCAAAGGTGGCTTTCTTACACAGGTTTCACTGTACATGTTTATGCAAGACTGGTTTGCAATCCCTCAGTATCACTAACTTCCCCTATTCAATATGCCAGATATCTGCATTGCCAAGACTGGTTTGCAATCCAGTGATATCACTAGCCACCATCAATCTGTATGCCAGATACCTGCAAAGCAACCTCAACAGTTGCGGAAACAGCTTTACAAGATGTGGTAATGAAAATATGGACAACAGAATGGATGGAGTGCTTGATGAATTGATGTAATCCAGTATTCATGTAATGCTTATTCGAAGAAAGAGTAAAATGAAAATACATTTTGTACAGTTGTGTTAAAATGTTACAAAAAATGTGACAGAAAATGTCTTTCAGTTCTTCTGTCCAGCAGGAATAGATGTTGGTGAAAAAAATTTTCAGTAACAAAAAAAAAAAAAAAAATGTTTAACTATAATACCCAACCATAATTGTATTGCAGGCAGACAACTCTGTCAAACACTGACAAAATTTACCCATTAGCAATCCCAAACCAAATCTCCTTGATATCAATGTATGTACCAAGTTTGGTTAAAATCTCTTGACATTTACTCATTATCATCCGGAAACGAAACTAGGGGCATGTCTTGGGCAGATAACTCCGTCAAAATTTGACGAAATTTGCCCATTAGCAATCCCAAACCAGATCTCTACAATATTAATGCACATACCAAGTTTGGTGAAAATCCATTGATGTTTACTCAAGTTATCACCCCGAAATGAAATACGGATGGACGGAGGTACGACTGAAGGACAGATGGACAGTAATATGGATGTCCAACGTGAAACCATAATACCCCGACACTATCATGTGGCGGGGTATAAAAAACAGAAAAGCATAAAATCTAAAGACCAAATTTTTCTATCAGATGGAGTCCTTGTTTGACAGCATATCAACACTTATGGGTCATTTTGTGTCATCTCCCTGAGAAAGGGGAGAAAAGGGAAAGAAGAGTTAGTTGATGAGAGGAAAATAAGAAAAAGGAAGAGGTGAAAGACAGTGAAGAAACAAGACAGTGAAGAAACAAGACATAAACAAGAAATATTAACCCTTCTCTTGCTGAAGATGACGTGCCCTGTCTTAGCAAACAGTGTAGATACAGATCATTTGGCTTCTGAAGAAGCCAACTGATCTGGATATGCACTGTTTATCATTAAATATGTGAATTTCTATCAAAAACCCGGATCAAGTTATCTGATTGGCTGGAAATTAGAAGTGGCCGTGGCATCTTAATTTATTCAGCAAGGCAAGGGTTAACATACTCCTAACCCACATGCTTCAAGTACAGCAGGTCCTTACCACTACCTTACAACCCAGTTAAAGAATTAAAACAAAACACCAAACAACTTTATAAAGTTTACTCTCTCTATACCCATGGGATAAAATAATGACAATACAAATACTTGTTTATAAACTTACCCAAAATGTCTAAAAAAAAAAAAAATAATAATAATAATAAAAAAATTCTTAGCACTAGATACAAAAAACACAACATTTATTCCCAAATGAAACACATTTATTCCCAAACAAGACATATAATTCTGCATTTATTCCCAAATAAGTCACATATAAAACCACACATTCCCGAATTTATTCACAAACATAACAGAGGAAAATCAGCCTGGATTTACAGGAGCCATGGCAGGATGGTGCAATACTTGGGCACATGGGAACAGTGCATGCTCAGATCAGACTTTGCTTATGCTAGTCTGCCAATGCACATGCAGTATAAGCTATATGTCCATGTCTCCAGATAAGGAACTTTTTTTTTCCAACCAAATAGCATTGATATTATTCTTATTTCTTCATAAAAGCATATGTTGTGGGTACTCATTAGAAGTGCCTTGCCGAGGCACTTCTAATGAGTACCCACAACATATGTTTTCATGGAGAAATAAGAATATATATTTCATGCATAACCAAGAAATACCATGATTTCTACCAGACATAAAACTGGTAATTTTCCTTAGCCGGGGAAATAAATCTCTTTAACCGGAACTACTTTTTTTTGTAACATATGAATGGCCTAGATTTTGACCCTGCTGTCAATATCATTTAGGATAAAAACAAAAGCTATCCTAAATATGAATGTACAGTAAACGAATATTTTGAATAAAAACAAAAGCTAACTAATTTTTGTTGTCTTCTGCTTTACATATAACAGATAAGTAGTGAAAATACCAATTATGGCAGAGTTTCTGGACAATTTGACCATCCAACAGATAAATGACACATGCCCGCCCGTGGGATGATCTCAAATCCTTACTTACCGACTGAAAATGTTTAAATCCATATGCTTTTTTCGTTGAATCAGGTCACAAGCATAGAAATTAATCCTATCTGAGCACAGAAACACATAAATATCCATTTAAATGGGAATATTTTATCACTTTTCAATCTCTCGATTCGTTTAGTTTTTTAAAAATGGCGCCCGAGTGTTCACTGCTTCGAACTGTCAATGCCAGTGTATTATTACGCCAACCCAAAATAGAAATGACAGCGTAAACAAACTGGCAGACTAGACTTGCCACAAAAGCCTCTTAAATGGTGTACTCTGTTGCGGTGAAATGCATGTAATATACAGTTTATTCATTTCTCCTAGTTTAAATATGGGATTTATAAACTTCGGGAGGTAAAAAAAATCCAATAAAGAAACTCATGCTTCGCACTCGTTTCTTAATCGGATATTTTTTACCTCCTTCAGTTTATAAATCCCATATTTAAAATAGGAGAATGAATAAACTCTATTTATCTCGATACCCCTCTTACCTGGAGCTATGTTTATGTTTAAAAAAATCTCCTTGAGCATACAAAATCCCCACTTGCAAAACAAGAAGGGATAGCATAAAGCCCCTCACTCAGAGTCAACTTGCACCACATTGATCAGTAAAGACTTTTAGCTCTACATAAGAAATATCCAGAGAACTAGTTTTTCTTATTTCTCCATGAAAATGTATGGTGTGAGTATTCATCAGAAATGCCTCATTGAGGTACTTATAATGAGTACCCATGATGTTTTTGGTGACAATAAGAAAAGTCCTTTTAACAGGAACATACAACGTACCTTTTCATGTGGAAAACAAGGAAACATCAATATCTTTCTTCATGAAACAGTATATTGTGGATATTCGTCAGCAGAGCCTCACTAAGGTGCTTCTAATGAGTACCCACAATACATGTATATGTTTGTATGGAAATTAAGGAAAATACCATTACATTTTGGCTGAAAAAAGTCCTCATCAATTATCCCTCAAAACCAGTTAGCATTCAATTCAAAGCATTTTCTAAATAAGGTGATAAGTAGTAGTAGTTGTGGTCATGGTACCAAAGCCATGTGGTCATGGTACCATGGTCATGGTCATGGTACCATTGATAACTGTGGTTACAATTTTGGACACCGTATCCAATCTAATTACACCACAACCTCTTTATAACACTATTGTTTGGGTCCATAGCATAAACAGTGTTAGTTAAACAACCATGTTACATCCAAACAAAAATGTATAGATTATATTGAAAAATGACCATTTATGGTCATTTTTCAATATAATCTATACATTTTTGGGGTCCATCTTTGAACCGTGTTATATCTAAAACCGTGTTATAATGAACCATGTTATAAAGAGGTTGAAGTGTACTTCACATACTCCTACAGGGGCACAGTCAAGCAATTTTGTAGTAATCAGATTACAGCCTGTGTACTGTTATCAGCATATTTGGTTGGTTCTCGTTTGAATTTCCTCAACAAGTCCAGGCAATTCAAATGAATACCAACATATGCTTTTATAAAGAAAATCCAAACAAAAACCTCACATTAGCATCATTAAATACACTCCTCACGTAGTTCTCTTTTTTTAAAGTGTACCCTTAGAGGTGGATATTTTACTACAGGTTTTTTACAATAATTTTGAAAAAAAAAAACAAAAAAAAAAAACAACAAAGTGCACAGTGTAGTAATTAAACTGAATATCATATTTCATTATTCTTCCATAACATGCTGTGGGTATTCATTAGAATTGCCTTATTGTGGCAATTTCAATGAGACTCCAGGATATGTTTTGGCACAAAATAACAAAAAACTTGCTACTGAATACTCACTTTATCATACCCTATGCGAATGTAAAAAGCTACAGATAGTTCTTTGCATACAGGAACCAAATTTAGCCAACAAATAATGGGAGTGAATTTAGCAAACAATGGGCAAGTGATTTTTTATTTTTCTTCATAACAGGGCCCTACATTTAATGCAACTGTCTCCTAAAAAAATAGTTCCAAATATCATTTGCTGGTACTACCAAAAAGAATTAAACAAAACTAATGCATATAAAAAAAAGTGTAAATTGCACATACAAATGTAACAACAGCAAGCAAAAATGGATGACCAGAAATAGGTAGGTAAGTAGTCTTCTCAGATTTTTCTTGAACTAAATCTTGGCATTTCATTTGAACCTGATAAGAGAGAACTTTTTCCATGAAAACATGAGAATACATTGAATAATGAGTACCTACAACATGTTTGTTTATGGAAAAATAATTTTGTAGTCTAAAAAGAAATCTGGTTGTTAAATACAGTCGACTCTTGTTATCTCGAATTCCAAGGGACTCTCTGAAATACTTTGAGATATCCGTACCTCGACATATCAGATTTGCAGAATTGAGGAAAAAAATAATTCAACAAACTTATGTGTAATTGGACTCTTTAAGTTAGAGATATATTGAAAATATTGTCCTCTTTATCACAAAATACAGTCGACTCTCGTTATCTCGAATTCCAAGGGACTCTCTGAAATACTTTGAGATATCCGTACCTCGACATATCAGATTTGCAGAATTGAGGAAAAAAATAATTCAACAAACTTATGTGTAATTGGACTCTTAAAGTTAGAGATATATTGAAAATATTGTCCTCTTTTCCACAATATTTTTTTATCTGTTGTTAGATTTTCATGTTTAAGCAGGGACCAGATTTCCACTTTGAGATAAGCGGTTATTTGAGATAAGCGAGTTCGAAATAATGAGAGTCAACTGTATATACTTAAAACCAAAAGTAACTTGTCACTTTTTATTAATGAATAAGTTTATTTCTACCTCGATTTGTTTGTAATAAATTAGTTCAATTATTTTTCACAGTTAGTCTCAACAGAATTTAAGAGAGATCATTCGTGTAAGTGATTCCAGTCTCGAGTTACCTGCAATTTCATCAAAAACAGTATTTTCACATTTTTTCACAACTTCAAAAGCAGAACATGATTTTCAACACAAAATCTGAAAGTCCATAAAATTCCCTGCAAACATTTTTTTTCAGTTAGACCTGGCTAATTCATTGCAATCACTCAAAGTTGCTTCATGTTGATATTATCTCCCTTGCAATAAAAACAGTAAACTTTCATTGCTCGTAAAAGCCATGCCTCCAATATTTTTTGGAAGTTTTAAATGGCGATTTGTTTGGACCTCTACAGAGAGTGTATGATCAGAAAAAGATGCAAAAGTTCTTATCATGTCAAATGAAAAATGGATGACAATTACCTGTAGGATTTCCATTACAAACATTGTTGAAGTTTGATCAAACTGCATTCTCGATACAAAATTGACGCATTCTGAAGTTGCGCAATAGATTATGCAGACTTCTTTTGTTAATCAAAGAACAATTTTCAATACATGTCTAAGCGAATAAAGCATTTTCGCCTGAAATAAACCCGTATTTGAGGTACAGTGACCTTCCAAAAGTAAATTAATATCGTAACTTTTGACTTAGACCTCTTCTGTTTTGAGAGAGACCCTTTTGATAATCTATTTGACAGAAAGGGCTCAACAACTGTGTATCATGTGCACCAATGATTGTTCTTTAACATCATTAAAACAGTTTTTAACTTCACTCAGCAGAAGTCAGTAAAGTGTATAAATATAAGCTGTAAAGTTACTTTTGACTTTAAATATACATAAAAACTGGCATGAACTGACTTGGGCAAACCATGTAAATCTCACAACAAAAGACCATTGACATAAAATGATTAAGATAATTTACATACATTGTATATAAAATGAGAAAATACAGGGGTACATATGAAAGTAAAAACACTTTATAATGGGTCTTATTCGCCATGCATATTTACTGCAAACTGGACAAAAGCAACCAAAATTATTACAAATAGATACATCACCTATGATCTCCAAATTTAAATTTAAGAATCTGGATATACTAGGTACTTTATGCACCATTCTGTATTAGGGAGACAACTCATGACTTCATCTTTGCTTTCCTGCACACAAAGCCCCTTCTGAAAAGAGGTCTACTCTTTTAGTGTAAACGTCTTTTTTAGAAGGAATGCAAAAAATTTTGACATAGTTGTCTCCCCTTATGAACTGAAAAATAACACTGTGAGTAAGACCCATTTTACAATTAAGATCAGTGGCTTCAAATTGCACAACCTTTTATTGTCCCTGCTAAAATCCTCCATAAAAATCCCTGATACAATTATAAATGCATAATTTGTTCTAAACCTTGCTAATCTCAGCACATAATAATATCATACACCTTTAAGCCTTATCCTGCTGTTCATGATTAGTTACACTTTCAATGGGTAGGCCTATTTGAGTGAATCTCACAGCTTCCAGAAATACTAGGGCTCATCCTTTAGTTTTTGGTTTCCCTGACAGCGGCGGGGATTTGCTTTAAAAAAAAAAAGCATTGTTTGTCCGCATTTAAGGTCAGTCAGTGACAAAATTCTCCAAAATCAGTCAGATTTTACTATTTTCTGTTGTTGTTGTGTGTGTGTTTTTTTTTTTTTTTTTTGTTTTTTTTTTTTTTTTTCTTTGGGCTCACCCTATCCAATCAAATAGGATGCTGTGCTGTCCAGAAGTAAGCTTGTCTATTGGTACATTTGTGTGAGTCTGAATAAATTTGGTGAAATATAGGAAAATAGCAGATGGTCAGGTAAGGGTACCCTTTCTGTAACCCAGATCATTAGAAAATGCAGCAGGATAAGGGCTGATTATAAAAAAAAAAGAACAGACTGACAGAGTATGTTAATTGCATTAACTGCTAGAATTTTATATATACTCTATGGTTAATGTCCTCAAATTTTGTACACCAAAGTTTCTGACAAAATGGCATATGCAAATCTGATCAGGGTCTACAATGTTTGCCATTCCATTAAATATGTTTAGAAACAACTGCCTAAAAAGCAAAAAGGACATTTTATTATCCAAGAAAGATTTAATAAATTGATACATGGTATTGATATATGGTATTAATATAATCATAAAATGTGGCACCTGACAGCCTGTAAAATTTTAGTCAGACTTTCTAGATCTGGATAAAAAATGAAATGATTTTTTATCATACATCTGAGTTAATGTTGCAACATTAATTCAGAGATACAATGAAAAACCATTTCATTTTTGATTCAGTCCAAAAACTAGACTTACTGAAATTTTATAGGCTGTCAGGTGCAACATTTTATGATCGCATTAATAGCATATATCAATTTATTAAACCTTTCTTGGATATAAAATGTCTATTTCTGAGGAATATGGAGCCCTATGTGGAGCTCAGATTATATTCTACTGTAGTCATTTATTTTGTAAGCTGCCAATAAAAGCCCCGAAAAGACTGTGATTGTGCAGACTGATCTGGGCTTACATTTGGTTGTCTACATATACCATACAAGCCGTCTTCTTGCATTGTACATTATACAATGTAAAGGCAAAATATTGTTTTCCAGCCATGGACCTAATTTCATTCTATGATTGAAATTCAAATACATATTCTGGGCCCAGTTGTTCAAAGCTTATGACGTCGTTAGTTAACGATTCGTTAAAATTTACATCAAGTGGTATGCAAATATGCTGAAATTTTTTGCTGAAAAAATGTGAGTAGCTTTTGCATTGCAAAAGCTACTCACATTTTTTCAGCAAAAAATATCAGAATATTGTGTATTGAATCCGCTAAAACAGTTAACAAAATGACCCTTAACAAGCTCGTTAAGCTAATGACGCTTTGAACAACCGGGCCCTGAACATGAATAGGTGTAATAAGAATAAAACTGTAAAAACTTTTTTAATATACACCTTCCCTAAAAACTGTATCAGTCCATACGTCATTAAAAATGAGTCCACGCATAACAAAACCAACAAAATGGTATGTGCGCCCAGCATAGACTCAGATCAGCAAGGGCATCTGCCCCATCTGATCAGTTTGCTGTGCACTCAATGGGTAGCTAAGGACCCTAGCTTCAGGTGGACAGCAAAGACTCTGATCAGACTGGGTTGATGCCCAGGCTGATCTGAATCATCACTGGGTGCACATGCCATTTTGTTGGTTTTGTCATGCGCTGCCTCAAATTGCAGCTTTCATCTCTGACATTTCTGATAAACTGGTAGAGGCTGAGGATAGAAATGAGCAGTAGTAAAGTTGTCTGAATATTTAGGGTAAATACTCTATAAATTTGTTGTTCTGTTAAAACAAGAAGAGGAATCTCTTGTCTCCAACTTGGTAGAAAGTGTATATTGATTGCATAAAGTATTTGGCACAATTCTGTATAACAGACCTCATAAGGTGATAACTGAGATGATGATTTAAAACTTTTTGTTGGTTTTGTCATGCGCAGAACGCGGCGTCTCATCTGGGTCTACACTGTAAGCCACTCATCCAGCAATTTTTAAACACAACATCGGGTAGTGAATTGTACTGGTTCAAATTTTAGAACATATATGGTAAGGAGTTGAGGTGTCCAAATACTTAGGGTAAATACGGTACCCTGAATATTCTGACACCTTAACTCCTTACCATGCTTGTGCCAAAACTTGAACAAATCATTGATACTGCCCGTTTGTGTGTCTACAAAACTGCTGGATGAGTGGCAAATAGTATAGACCCTGAGTAGGTGCTACATTCAGCATTATCTGGTTAGAGTAAACTCTTTGCACATGCCTGTATGACTGATTACTTAGGGTACCAAAATTTAGAACATTTTATTCCATACTGTTTTACCTATATTTTTTATACATTTGTTTCACTAAATATTTGGTGGGTTTCCAAACACTGATTCAGCACTGGGTCTGCACTGTTTGTATATTATGACATTTTGTCAGAAAACATGTGAGTAAAATTTTACAACAATTGCTATAAGACAAGACAGTGGACACTGAGCACTCATCTCAAAAAATATTGGACATGGTCACAAAAACTATCTCATCCATAATCACTTGATACAAACTTTCTTCTCTAACTGTCTACTAGAGATCAAATTGTGAACTTGGTAAAGTTCCCTTGCTAAAATATTGGTAATACCATGTGAAAAAATGTCTTATATGACAACATGAAAGGAGTATATCAGCCTCAGAGCCATTCACAGGGGGATGCAATGGGTGCCAAAGAACCCTGTCTATCCCTCCTTTTGGACAAAATATTTTCTTTTACTAGAAGTCTACTTTACACCCCTAATCTAGGCCTCATAATCAATGTTTCCTTAAGAAATCACCCCTTCACCTTTTTTTCAGTGGTGGTGGTGTGGAGGGGTGGGGGTATAGAGAAATGTATAGGTATGGTCTGCCTATCCATGCAGTCTAAATAAAAACCCTCACTAGTCACTTACTCTTTTACCTTAAATACCTAGACTATAGACTTAAATCAAGGCGCTGTCTGCCATTCATGCAAACATATTTGTCAAGATATTTAACCTTTACCACTCTCTGGGCATATTCAGCAGATGACTAATTGATAACATTTTTCTTCTTTTTCCCAGAAAATAGGCTTTGACATTTAATGCAAATTGTATCCAAAAGGAGACAATTTGTATCAAATGTCAAAACCTACTTTCTGGAAAAAATAAGAAAAACATTTCAAAATGCTGTCTACTGAAAATTTTACCCAGAGTGCTAAGCGCTATAGTACATCTAAACCTGCCTTCAAGACCATGGCCACCTTTAATAAGGGACCACCCTTTGATAAGAATACATTCCCAGATTAAGATATGCTCATTCTGAGCTGTATTAAGAGACAAGCTCCATCGAAGACTTCAAATTTAGATTCCCTTGAGTGGGTACTAAACACAAAATTGGTGGTAATTATACTATAAAACTATAGCTATATTAAGAGAGAGTAACCTGCAATTATTTTTCTTCCTTCTCTACAAAAACATATGCTGCAGGTACTCATTAGAAGTGCCTCTGTGGGACACTTCTAATGAGTACCCACAACACGTTTTCATGGAAAAATAAGAACTATTTATATGGATGCAAAAAGTTCTGGGCCCAGTTGTTCAAAACTAATGTGAGTAGCTTTTGCATTTGCAAAAGCTACTCACATTTTTTTTTTCAGCAAAAATACCTGTGAATTAGATATTGTACTTACTAGAACAGTTAACATTTTGACCACTAACAAGCATGTTAAGCCAAAGATGCTTTGAACAACTGGGCCCAGATATTTGTTTTCTTATTTTTCCACAAATCATAGTTTTGAGACACTTCTAGTAAGTACCAACAACATTATGTTTTATGGAGAAGTAAGAAAAAAATATCGAAACAATTCTGCGGAAAAAAAGCATCTTATCTGCAGTTATGATTAGAGAATTTTGGAAATGATAGCATGCAAAAGCCCTTATCATGCTACAGTAACATTTGCACAGCCTGATCTAGTTGGTTGGTTTGGAGTTTAACTGCCCAGTCAGCACTATCAAAGTCATGTTGAACTGCTCAGTTTACCTAACCAAACTTTTCCTGGGCTTACCTAACCAAACTTTTCCTGGGCAGGCTTATAGTGCAGATTATATTTTCATTTCCCTTGGGATCACTAGGCCCATTGTGGTATCTTTGAAAATAAAGTTCTGCTCATGTTTATGCTAAAGGGCATAAGCAGTGTTGCAAACTTCATTACTGCTTATGAAGAGTCTCAATAAAACCGAGACTCCCATTTTCTATCTGTAATGTGTTCTGTGTTTCCAAAGGTAATCCTTTTTACTTTTATTTTAGTCCTCTAATAGGTTAACCAGTACTTGTACACATTCTGTTGCCAGAAACAGACAACTGCCCTTCTTGAATCCGCGGAAGAGAGAATAATTGTAGAAAATATTTCAAGATCAATCTCCATAAATGAATGTTGCTGGATCCTGCGGAGATTGAACCTGTGACCTCCTGATGACCAGTCAGACATGCAGCTGAGGCCAGCACAGACTGATATGGATATCTGCTATTGCATAAGACATATTTTCACAGGAATCTGCTCAATACAGAGAACTTTTTGTTTTTCACTAGATACAGAACAAGACTCTCAAAACAACTTTGAATCACAACATACATCTTGGCCAAACAAAAACAATTTTTGATTCTCAGGCACTGCTGTATCTGTCCACATGGCCCTGCATATACAATTTTTCAGTGGAAAATGTTTTTTCAAGCCATGAAAATACATGACACTAGAGTTATCTCATTTATCTGTGAATTATTTCTAACCAACTGTGATTTAGAACATAAACCCATGGTATTCTTACCTAACTGCAAACAAAAAAAAATATTGATAAGTTAAGATCTTATGTTAGTTGATAATGGAAACTTGCATTTCAAATACTTTCTATAAAACCACTGCCATTTTGTTTTGCCAAACAAATCAAAATGTTCAAGAATGTATCCAACTGGAGAAATAAAAGCCACCCACAAGCATCTTTTCTTCTCAAAAACTGCCTGAGAATCAAAAGTCTTATTCTTTGGCCTAATATTGAACAATATCACAACAATTCTTCTATTACTAGTAAACTTTATAATTTTCCACTCTAGATTAGCCATCAATAAATAAGTCCTTTCTTATATTTCACATAAAATTGATCTAGATATTTCTTTCAAAGAAATGTCAAGTCATATTTTATGGCAAAAATAAGAAAGCTATTCAAAAATGCCATCTGGTGGCATTAAATTCAATATACAAAAAGAATTTGATTAAATTACCACACAATGCACAACAGTTTTCCCTAGATTTCTAAAAAAATAGTGCTTAACATTTCCAAATGAGATGACTTGAAATGTCAAGCCCAACTTTCTGAAAAATAAAAAAAACAAACTTTTGTTAAAATGAGGTCTGCTCATATTTTAAATTCAATATATTAAAAGAATTTAAATCAGCAGACAACAAGGGAGTAATATTTTCCTATATTTCCTAGAAAAGAAGCTTGTCATCTCATTCAATCATCTTGCTTGAAATTTCAAGCCTTATTTTCTGGGAAATTTTTCCGAGTCGGCACTGTTTGCTCTGGAACGTCTGTCTGAATATTTAATACTCTGCATGCTGGGTAAAAATTTCAGCAGACAACATTTTAATTTTTTTTTTTTTTTTTTTTTACTTTTCCCTGAAAATAGGCATTGACATTTCATGCAAACTGTCTCCTAAGGAGACAATTTGCATGAAATGTCAAAGCCTATTTTCTGGGAAATAAAAGAACAAAATATCAATTTATCTTCTGCTGAATCTGCCCAGTGATTGGTTAAGATTAAAGTCTTAAATTACGTATCCTAAAGTTTGGACAGTTCCATTTGACTACCTATTGAAATGTCTCAAAATTTAATGCTTAATGGCAAACAGTGCAGATCCTGACCAAATTGCTCCTCTAGGAGCAGTCTGATCTGGATCTGCATTGTTTGCTCAAGAATGCCAGTCCATCTTAGATGAGGCAGGTCATGTCCTACAAGATTGCATATGCAAGACTACTTTGCAAGGCACCCTGGGGATAACCGAGGATTCAAGGCATCTTCAAGTGGACAAAAAGACTCTGATCAGCCTGTATATATGCCATCTTGTAGGAAATGCTGTTTCCCAGCTCATATACTAATTAAAAAAATGAACATAATATGGAACCATTCAATTTAATTACTCAAGAACTGTGCAACATCAGTCCTAAATAGTTAAAACATGGCTTTGTTCCAAAGTACTTTTACAGTCCCTAAAATGGTTAAAAGGCCATTAAAATAACTAATTTGCATTGTTTTGCATTTTATTTGCATTTATCTGTGGAAGTTGCTAACCCATGTTATTTTCTGATTGTCACTTGAGAGATCGGAAATAAATAAACCCTGACGCACTTTTAATGCCAAAATGTGATACAAAGTAAGAGGCTGCGTCACAAACTAACCCTTCTCTTGCTGAACATGACAGGCCCTATCTTAGAAAACAATGTAGATCCAGATTCTGAAGAAGCCAACTAATCCGGATCTGCACTGTTTGCCATTAAGTATGTGAATTTGTCTCAACAACCTGGATCAAGTAATCTGATTGGCTGACAATTGAAAGTGGGCAAGGCATCTCAATTTATTAAGCATGACAAGGGCTAAAATACACCACATTTTCTTTTGTATATGTTATATAAACACACTGTCATTAAAATTAAAGTTTTTATTTTAATATTAAAATTACTCACAAATTGAGCCCCATCATGGGAAAAGAGCCATTATAGCATGTGAGAGCATCAAAGATTCAGGCTATTCTGCACAACTGCTCAGTCTTACCAGAACCTATGCTGTTCCCTCACATAAGTGGCAGGATAAGGGAAAACTTCAGCCAAAGAACTAGACATGTGGCCTTGCTAAGATGGTATGCACATTTAAAGATTTATTCCATGGAAAACCCGAAAGTTTGTTTTCTGATGTAGTGGCTCAATTTATGCCAACAAAACCTGAGTAAGTCTGAGCATACATTTACATTCTGGGCCAAGTTGTTCAAAACTAACAATGTCATTAGTTAACGTATCGTTAAAACTTTAGTCATTAAATATGGCCGATACACAAATATTTTTGCTGAAAAAATGTGAGTAGCTTTTACTCCCATTTTTTCAGCAAAAATACCATGAATTAGATATAGTACTTACTAGAACAGTTAACATTTTGACAACTAACAAGCTCGTTAAGCTAACAATGCTCTGAACAAGTGGGCCCTGGTCTAAGTAAAATGAAAAATAAGAAAGTAATAACTGCCATAAAAAAATAAGCACTACTTTCATTCAAAGTATTTCTATTACACATTTTGAAATCATTTTCAAGTAACAAGTCAAAATAGATGAACAGAGTATCACTATTCATTAAGTTGACAAGACCATGTAATCTGGACCACCATATTCTCTTTAATACATAGTGAAAACCAGGTAATATGGTAATATACATAAATAGATGAATTTTCATGTTCTTAAAGCAGAGTTTTATAATCTTTACCCTGGTCCTGCTGAGCCTGGATATGCTCTGTTTGCAAACAGTGTAGCCAGATCAGTTGGCTTCTGAAGAAACTAACTGATCTTGACCTGCACTCTTTGCCATTCAGTATGTGAATTTATATGAACAATCTGGATCAAGGAATCCGACTGGCTGACAGTTAGAAGTGGGAGTGGCATCTAAATTCATTCAGCATGACAAGGGTTAAAGCACAATTCAGTTTGTTATTTTCATCAGCAATTTTTGCACTGCATCGATCTGCATTATATTATTGGATGTATTAACAAAACATTCAGCATTTTCCCCAAATTATGTTAAAACTAGAAATGTGACCACAGTACATGGATGTCCCCGCTGTGGGGTACCTGACTATAAAACTGCAAAATTCTACCAGGTACAAATGCCTTAACCTGAGTCTAACAGGATCACGTATGTACGTGCACGTACATACACACATTTGTACAGACTGACGTACATTTGTACGCACGTATGCACATACCCATGTACGCACGTACGGAAAACAGAAAAAACTATATGCCCCCAGCATCATCCAATGTGGAGGCATAATAATATGCCTGGGCACTCTGGGTAAACATTTCAGCTGACAACATTTTGAAATATTTTTTCTTATATTCCCAGAAAAATAGGCTTTGACATTTCATGCAAATTCTATTTCAAGTTGTCAGCTGCCAAATATACCTATAGAGTGGTAAAGGTTAAGATGAATGACTAAGGGAGATCACTCTGACCAGAAATAATTGCTTCTTATTTCAAAGAGAACTACTCTTAATGGAAGGAATTAATTCATTCAGCCCTCTTCTATTTAAGAGAAGACTCCTAATCAGACGAGATTCATATACCAGAGAAACAAATTCTTCTCTACCTGTGTGGTCTCTCTTTAAAAGGCAAGGAAAACCTTTCACCTTAGAGTGCTCTCTCTTTGGTGTATATCCATTTACCGTAACATCTCTAGGAATGAACAAGCAAATTCCATAGGGAATTTATGTCCCCCGCCTTATTTTTATTTGAGCTGTTAAAGATGGGTAAGTTAACCAGAGGACCATTGGTCCTGTATCACTTACCTAAGTATTGAAGCAGGAAACCAGTGATAAAAAATAATTTCAGGATTCTGAAAAAATCACATGCATATCTTCAGACCATCCTTAAAGCACCTATAAAGTTTCAAAAGGACTGGCTTAGAACTGTGGTAGGAGTTACGGGGACAAGGTACCTACTTCCTATACGCTTCTGTAGTATTAGAACTCAAAAAATGTCTAAGTTAAAAATTCAGAAAAAGTGATAAAAAATTATTTCAGGATTCTGAAAAAAACACATGCATATCTTCAGGTCATCCTAAATGCCCATGTAAAGTTTCAAAAGGATTGGCCAAAAAATGTGGGATGAGTTAAGGGGACAAGGTACCTACTCCCTATACACTTCTGTAATATTAGAACTCAAAAAATGTCTAAGTTAAAAATGCGGAAAAAGTGATAAAAAATTATTTCAGATTCTGAAAAATCCACATGCATATCTTCAGACCATCCTTAAAGCACCTGTAAAGTTTCAAAAGGATTGGCCAAAAACTGTGGGAGGAGTTAAGGGGACAAGGTACCTACTCCCTATACACTTCTGTAATATTAGAACTCAAAAAATGTCTAAGTTCAAAATGTGTAAAAAGTGATAAAAAATAATTTCAAGATTCCAAAAAACGCACATGCATATTTTCAGACCATCCTTAAAGCACCTGTAAAGTTTCAAAAGGATCGGCGTAAAACTGTGGGAGGATTTACAGGGACAAGGTACCTACTCCCTATACGCTTCTGTAGTATTAGAACTCAAAAAATGTCTAAGTTAAAAATGCGGAAAAAGTGATAAAAAATTATTTCAGGATTCTGAAAAATCCACATGCATATCTTCAGGCCATCTTAAAAGCCCATGTAAAGTTTCAAAAGGATCAGCCAAACACTGTTGGAGGAGTTAAGGGGACAAGGTACCTACTCCCTATACACTTCTGTAATATTAGAATTCAAAAAATGTCTAAGTTCAAAATGTGTAAAAAGTGATAAAAAATAATTTCAGGATTCTGAAAAAACCACATGCATATCTTCAGACCATCTTAAAAGCCCCTCTTAAGTTTCAAAAGGATCGGACAAAAACTGTGGGAGGAGTTAAGGGGACAAGGTACCTACTAAAAATTCGGAACACGCACCACACACCACGCACCACCCACCACAGAAAGCCAAAAACAGTGTCCCTCCACTTTTCTTCGAAAAGGCGGGGGACAAAAAAATGGAGTTCCCATAAAAATTCAGGCATTTTCATTTTGTATAATTTCTGGTAGTATTGTCTTTCATACATTATGAGATGGCAAATATTGCCTTTCACACATTATGAGATGGCAAATATTGTAATAGTAACAGTCTAAAATTTGAAGTAACTGGACACACTTTCAGAGGAGGTAACTCTGTCAACATTAATTTTGCTCCCCCCTCCTCCTCCTCCCCCAAACTTACCCCTTCTGAAAATAGAGTCTGCTCTAAAAGGAAAGAATTTGCTCGCAAGGTGGGCAAATTCATTCCTTTTAGAGTAAACCCTTTTTCAGAAGGGGCTTAGTGTGCAGGAAAAGCAAACTGGAAATCACAAAATTCATCTCCCTTCTAAAAAAAAAGCAGAAAAGCCACAAAGTGGATCCAGTCATCTGAAGTTCAACTAAAGGTAAAATAACACCTCAAGAAGAAAGCCTCTGAGTTGGAATGTTTTGTCTTCCTGTTCAAAGGGAAAGCATTCAGCAGAAGAGAATTTGCTTCCCTTGTCAGAGTACTTTCTCAGACAGAGTTACTAGAACAGGAAAGAATGTTTTCCATGAGGAGCAGATTCTTTCCTTTAAGAGTAACCCTTTTTTCAAATAGGGAGGCATTTATTTTAGGTCAGAGTGAACTCCCTTTGTGGTGTGCCTGCTCACTTAAATGTGTTACCTGCAAAATCTTCATTTTAAAAATATCTTCTCAGAAGACAACTTTAACAAAATATCAAAAACCCAGTTCTCTGTGGAAAACAATAAAATATCATCTGTTGATTTTAAAAGGTGGCACTTTAACCTTCATCACTCTATGGAATTATTCAGCAAACGACAAATTGACAATATTTTTTCTGCTTTTTCCCAGAAAATAGGCTTTGACATTTCATGCAAATTGCAAGAAAAGTCAAAGCCTTTTTGGCGGGAAAAAATAAGAAAAAACATATCAAATTGTTGTCTGATGATATTTTTACCCAGAGTGCTAAATGTTAAAATGAAATTTAAAATTCAGTCACTGCTTGAAGTTGAGTCTGGTTCCCCCTTTAATCTTCTGGAAACTGTATCAGCTAGTTCCTGTATTGTCGGTGGCTGGCTGGAGGCTGTCAGTTTTGTTACAACAAGGTTTATACCATGGTCTCGGAAAGCTTCAAGAAATACATTATCTGTTGGTAGAAGAAAAAATACACAAATCAGTGCTCTAGACAATTTAAAGATTTGAAAATTATTTAAGCCACAGCATCAAAAAAAACCCCAAAAAACCTTCAGATATGTGTGCCCAGCAAAGATTCAGATCATCCTGCACATTTGTGCAAACTTATCAGAATCTTCACTGTAATGTTTGATTTGGGCATTTCAACAATCTTTCAGTCATATCGCGATGGTGTCTGGATGTGGCAGGAAGCTGAATGCTCACTTTTAGAGTGCCACCTCACCGAAATATCATGCCCCAGACACTTTGACATAATTTCCACCCAGTCACATTATACCGACACTGAGCTGACCAGTTCTAGCTCTACTTTCTTAATGCTGAGCGCCAAGCCAAAGAGCAGCTAGCACCATTTTTAAAGTCTTTAGTATGACCTGGCCGGGGATTGAACCCGCAACCTCTCAGTCACAAAGCAAATGCTCTCTCATTGAGCCACTAGACCGATATCTTCATTGTGAACATTTTGGATAGTCAAGGATGCAAAGTTTCTTCATGTAGACAACAAAGACTATGGTCTGAATGTGTAGATATGCAGGCTGAATTGTCTCTTCATTGTGACACATACCAGGCCCAAGGTTATAAAACTTTTTTCATGCTCAACTCAACTGAGCATGAAATTTCACTTGGTCATACAAAAAAAATACCAACAATTAAAACTTTTTTCATGCTCAACTCAGCTGAGTTGAGCATGAAAGAAGTTTTAAAAAATTGTCAGTATTTTAAGATTTAAATTTCAAGCTCAGCTGAGTTGAGCATGATAAAAGTTTTATAATCTTGGGGCCTGAAGATATGTTTTCTCATATTGCAGCTAATTCATTTATCTTCAAACACATTCAATAAGGCATCTCATCAGAAATGTCTACTTCATAAATTTCCAATAAAATGCTTCCACAAATATTCTCTGAATTAATAAGAAAAAAACAACAACACAGTATTCTTCATTAAATGAGTACATCTCATCTGGGGCACTGATCTAAAGAAACAAGAAATCCCCACATATAAAATACTAATTTAAAAAGACAATTACATATCTATTTTATTTCTCTCAAACTATCATCAAATATTGTAACAAAAAAATGTAAAGTCAGCAGAATATTAGTCCCTGAAGTGGTGAATTTTTTTGCCGACAGATTTCTTCTACCATAATAAAAAAGCAATTGCATCAATTTCTATTAAATGAATCCTGGCTTAGTAGAATTCTAGACAAAAATTACAAAAATTGACCCTTAAAACACCAACAAAACCTGCATCTGAAAATGTCATCTGTTTATGTCGTCTGCTGAATATTCTTGCAAACCTATTTTTGCATACCAGCAAACAGTGTGGACCCAGATCAGACAACTCTTAAAGGAGCAGTCTGATCTGGGTCCACACTGTTTGCAAAAATGACTTTTAAAATTACAAGCAGATGACAAAGCAGACGACAACTGTTGTGATTGGCAGTTTAAGGGTTAAGGGGGATGGATACATGTACAGCTGATACTTTGGCACCATATGTTTAGTAGGGAGACAATTTTTGTGATTAAGTGAAAATCATTTACTCAAGTTATAGTCCTGAAACTAAAATACAGACGTGTTGCAGGCAGATAACTCTGTCAAAAATTGACAAAATTTGCCCACTAACAATCTCAAACCAGATCTCCACAAAATCAATGCACACACCACATTTGGTGAAAATCAACTGACATTAAGTTATCATTTTGAAATGAAAATACTGACTGACAGATGGAAAGACACACGGACAACAGGCCTGATACCATAATACCATGCCATTATTGTATGGTGTGGTATAAAAAGGTCTTGGAGATATTCAAGTTTAAATGACTTACCACAAATGACAGAGCAAGCCTGTATTATAGGCACACATGAGCCAATGAATCAGGTGAGTTAACAACCTTACCTTTAAGAAGCTGTACAAGAGTCCACAGAGCAATGTGAATGAAATTTGGATCCTCCGATTTCAAGAATTTGTCGATGTAAAGAACTATTCCCTGAAGTGTCTGAGATTTTAGATTGTCTGGTATTGCTGAAAAAAAAATATATCAACAAAAAACTGTCAACTGGGAAATATAAAGACAGAAACATGTTTCTATGCCCTTATTAAGTTCTTTTGTAGAACAATGTATCAGATAACACATGTCACATAGGTACAAGTAAGGGGAGTATTGAGAACACAATTATTGTTTGTTTGTTTGTGTTGAGGTTTTACGGCCCAGTCAACCCAATGGGGTCATGTCGAGCGCGGTCAGTTTACCTAACCACACGTTTACTGGGCAGGCTTAGTCCTCTAAGCGGTTGACCAGTATTGTGCACACTCTTTTGCCAGAAACTGACAACTGTTCTTCTTGAATCAGCGGAAGGGAGAGAATGACCGTAGAAAATATTTCATGATCAATCTCCACGAAAGAATGTTGCCGACCTCGGCGGGGGCTGAACCCGCGGCCTCCTGGTCTCCAGTCGGATGGCGCATCCAACTGAGCCACCGAGGCCGGCATTGTTATATCTGCACCAAAACTATCTTGTGGATACTCATTGAAATTACCTCACTAAATTACTAGGTATTCATTGGAACTGCCTCACTGAGTTGCTGAGTACTCACTAGAATTGCCCAGTGAGTTGCTGTATAATCACTGGAATTGCCTCATGAATTGCTGGGTACTTACTGGAATTGCCTCACAGAGATTCTGTACAATCATTGGAATTGCCTCATGAATTGCTGTATAATTATTAGAATTGCCTCATGAATTGCTGTATAATCATTGGAATTGCCTCATGAATTTTTGGGTACTCACTGCAATTGCCTTACTGAGTTGGAATTGCCTCATGAATTGCTGTATAAACATTAGAATTGCCTAAAGAACTGCTGTATATTCACTGGAATTGCCTCACTGAATTGCTGTATAATCATTGGAATTGCCTCACTGAGTTGCTGGGTACCCATCTGAATTGCATCATGAACTGCTGAATAATCATTGGAATTGCCTCACTGAGTTGCTGGGTACTCAATAGTATTGTCTCCTGAACTGCTGTATAATCATTGGAATTGCCTAATGAACTGCTGTATAATCATTGGAATTGCCTCACTGAATTGCTGTATAATCATTAGAATTGCCTTACTGAATTACCGGGTACTCATTGGAATTTCCTCATGAATTGCTGTATAATCATTGGAATTGCCTCACAGAGTTACTGGATACTTAGTGGAATTGCCTCTGAATCTCAGATTACTCATTGGAATTACCTCACTGAATTTCAGATTACTCATCGGAATTACCCCGTTGAATTTCAGTTTACTCACTGGAATTACCTCACTAAATTGCAGAGTACTTGTTGGAATTGCCTCACTGAGGCAATACCAATGAGTACCAACAAGATAATTTTACTATATAAAGATAACAAAATTATCCTAAGTGAAAATTATTTTTGTTATATTTGTGTAATAGATGAAAAAGTTCTCATGACCATTTCTGCAGCCGGGGATGGAACCAAAACCAAGCCAATACTTTAAAGTGCTAATCACAGCAGAGCTGACATTTTGAATTTATTTTTGTAGTTTCCATAGAGAAAATGGTTTGACATTTAATGTGTGCTGATATTTATTATTTGCAGGAAAGTGCAGTCTGATCTACTCCATTTCTGTCTTCTAGTGCTTTTAACTACCTTATTTGCCCTAAATTTTTATTTTAACCCTTCTCATGCTGAATAAATTAAGCTGCCACACCCACTTCTAATTTCCAGCCAATCAGATTACTTGATCCAGGTTTTTGATAGAGATTCACATATTTAAGGACAAACAGTGCAGATCCAGATCAGTTGGCTTCTTCAGAAGCCAACTGATCTGGATCTACACTGTTTGCTAAGACAGGACATGACATGTTTAGCAAGAGAAGGGTTAAGTTTGTGTTGAGGTCAACCCAATGAGGTCATGCAAAGCATGTTCATTTTATCTAACCACACTTTTACTGGGCAAGCTTAGTCCTCCAAGCGGTTAACCAGTATTGTGCACATTCTTTCGCCAGAAACTGACAACTGCCCTTCTTGAATCAGTAGAAGGGAGAAAATGACCATAGAAAATATTTCATGATCGATCTCCATGAAACAATGTTGCCCACCCTGCGGGGGGTCGAACCCACAACCTGTTGATCACCAGTCGGACTAGCACCCAACTGAGCCACTGTGGCCAGCTTTTTTCCTAAGTTATTTCTGAGCCAGCAGTGTAGACCCAGGTCATAATGTAATAACTGTAGCAATAAATCAGGATGATTCTGACATCTTTTTCACCGAAATTATCTTGTAGGTACTCATTGGAATTGCCTCAGACTGTATTTTCCTGCAAAATGTAAATATCAGCAGATGACATTTGACTTTGTTTTTCTTATTCTTCCCTTGAACCCTTAACCTATTATAGACTGAATGAACCCTCCCACACTATATATTAGAAGCTTCTAATTTCGATTTTAGGTATGTCAGGCTATGGGATTTAGATATTCATAGAGAAAAATGACTGAACTATTTGGAAGCAGTGGAGATCCTGATCAGATCCTTTTAAGGGTCTCAAGACTAAAATGGATTAAAGGCTCCATATTCCTAAAAAAAAGACATCTTTTTTTTATCCCAGAAAGGCTTAATAAATTGATATATGGTATTAATATGATCATAAAATGTAGCATTTGATACTCCGTAAAATTTCAGATAGTCTCTCATTTTTGAACTGGATGAAAAACAAAATGATTTATTATCCATCCTCTGAATTAATGTTGCCAATATTAATTCAGGGATACGATAAACCATCACTTCAGTTTAGATCCAGTTCAAGAATGAAAGATTAACTTAAATTTTACAGGCTGTTAGGTGCCACATTTTATGATTGTACATTGTATTAATACTTAATATCAATTTATTAAACTTTTCTTGGATAATAGAAGAAGAGCTGCAAACAATGTCATGTCCTATTTTCGGGGATAATATACAGTCAACTCCCCTTATCTTGAAGTCAAAAGGACTCTCAGAAATACTTCAAGATATCCATACCACAACATATCAGATTAGCAGAATTGAGGAAAAAGTAAACTGAACAACTGCATTTCACAAATGAATATGTAACTTGACTCCTGAAATTAGAGATATATTGAAAATATTTTGGAAAAGAGGAGAAATTGCTCCTTAGGAGCAATTTCTCCTCTTTTCCACAATATTTTACCTGTTGTCAAATTTCCATGTAAAAACAGGAACCAGATTTTCTCTTCGAGATAAGCGTTTATTGGAGATAAGCAAAGTTGAGATAATGAGAGTCGACTGTATATGCAATCTATTGTAATTCTGTCATCAATACACTTAGCAAAAGAATATTTACCATAGAAGTTCCTGTTCAACATGCAATGAAATAAAAATTTTATTTACCAATTAGTGCCACTTGTCCCAGAGTGCCGGCACTATTATACTGGACTTCTGTGTTGGTGGATAGTGTTGCCAAGGTAACCAGTTTTACGAATATCTTCCCATCATGTAGCTGCACTAGTTTATATTTAACTCCATCTGCAAAGAGTTGTGAAATTTCATAAACAAATATCTACAAATGTATACCACAGTATGAGTATGAATACAAAGGGAAGCTATTTACAAACCTCTTACAGTAAACAGCTCTCATTTCAACCTTAAAGCACCAAACACAAACACAGCAGATGCCATTTTGATGATTGTTTTTTGTTTTTGTTTTTTTTTTTTTGTCTTTTCAAGGAAAATAAGACTTGGCATTTTATGTGAATAATCTGCTAGGCAGACAATTCACATGAAATGCCAAGTCTTATTTTCTCTGAAAAATAATACAAAGAAATTTAGAATGTCATCAGCTGTAATTTTAAGTCCTTTAAGGTTTTCATTGAAAAAAAAATACCTTAACTGAAGCTATAGTGTTTCTGGTTGTAATTGGTAATCTAATCAAGCCCTACAATTACTAATAAATTATACTGAAAAAATGTATTTAATTACCCACTTATGATTAAAATTATTATTTACAAATTATCCAAGATCTTAACACACCATATTGACCTAAATGGATGTGTTTAAATTTTAGGTAAGTATGGAAAGGAGTTAAGTTGTTCCAACATTTGGAGTAAGTATGATGTCTTAAAAAAAAAACAAAAAAAAAAAAAACAAAGAGGCCCAAGGGCCACGGTTTGCTCACCTGAGTGACATAGCCACTGCAGACATGCAGATGTTATGCAACATTTTTCCAATCCTATATTTGCAACTAATGAAAATATCATCATTTGAGCAGTTCTTAGTTTTGAAGAAGAATATATGGTCCTGACAGTCAATGGAGCATGATCATTTGAAAAAACTATCAATCACATTTCAACAGAAGGATCAATGTGAAATTTGGTGGAAATTAGCTAAGTGGTTTCTGAAGCATCATGATTTTATACATGTAAACAGCACAGTGGCAGGGAAATATTATAAATATAAACCAGATGATGGCCATCTTAGATTTCCAATCAGAACAATTTTAACTACTGTTGATCTACAAGTCACTTCGATACTTTCAATATAAATGTATATGGCCCAAACAAATGGGGAAGCAAATTTGACCTTGGAGGTAAAAAGGTCAAATGTCAACATAGAACCTTCATTTTAGCAATTTTGGTAGATCTCCTGTCCCCCCATAATTTGTGCAAAGATTAAGACCCAGGGCTTATTTGGTTATGGAGAAGAAGATTTTTAAAGGTTTTTACCATATATGGGCATGGCAGCCATTTTGATCAATTGACCATCCCCATTTTAGCAATCTTTCATTCTCCTGCCCATGGAGGCTCCGCATGAAATTTGAGCATCACTGGCCCGGACACTTCAGAGGAAAAGCCATTTGAAATTATCAACATTTTTTCCATACAAATGTATGGGGCCCATACAAATGCATACACAAGCAAACTTGACCTTGCCGTAAAAAGGTTAAATGTCAATGTACGACAATTACTTTAGTAACTTTGGTAGACCACCCGTTCCAGATGCTATATGCATAGATTCAGCCACAAGCCACCCTCGGTTTTACAGAATAAGATTTTTAAATGTTTTTTTTCCCATACAAATGCATAAGGAAGCAAACTTGACCTTGCCGTAAAAAGGTCAAATGTCAATGTATGACCATTATTTTAGAAACTTTGATGGACCCGCTGTCCCCAATGATTTATGCAAAGATTCAGCCCCAAAGCATCCTCGGTTCTAGAGAAGATTTTTAAAGTTTTTTACCATATATGGGTATGGCAGCCATCTTGGTCAACGAACCGTGACCATTTTAGCAATCTTTTGTTCTCCATATCTAAGGAGGCGCCATATGAAATTTGAGCAAAATTGGCCCAGAGGCTCCAGAGGAGAAGTTGTTTGAAATTCTGAACATTTTTCCCATACAAATGCATAAGGAAGCAAAATTGACCTAACTGTAAAAAGGTCAAATGTCAATGTACGACCATTATTTTAGCAATTTTGGTAGCCCTCCCATTCCCAACGATATATGCAAAGATTCAGCCATAAGGCTTGCTCGGTTTTGGAGAAGAAGATTTTTAAATTTTTCTCCCATACAAATGCATAGGGAAGCAAACTTGATCTTGCCGTAAAAAGGTCAAACGTCAAAGTACGACAATTCTTTTAGCAATTTGATAGACCTCCTGTCCCCGATGATTCCTGCAAAGGTTCAACCCCCAAGGCATTCTCAGTTCTGGAGGGAGAAGAAGATTTTTAAAGGTTTTTACCATATATGGGCGTAGCGCCCATCTTGGTCAATGGACCGCGACCATTTTAGCAATTTTTCGTTCCCCCATCCCAAGGAGGCTACATATGAAATTTGAGCAAAATTGGCTCAGTGGCTTCAGAGGAGAAGTCATTTGAAAATGTTAACGGATGGATGCACAGATGGACGGACGCACGGATGGATGCACGAAAAGTGATCACAATAGCTCATCCTGAGCAGAGCTCAGGTGAGCTAAAAAAAAAAAACAAAGTCAAGGACATCATAAATGAAATACTAGTGATATTCAAATCATTTTATGAACTCTCCCAAATGACATTTGATCTGTCTGATTACAGAAATAAACAGCATAATATACAATAGACAACAATGGAAACATTACCATAATAACTCTAAGTACTGGGACAGACAGGCCTGAGCAAACAGTGTATACCCAGATCAGATGCCACAGAATGTGGCATCTGATCAGGGTCTACACTATTTGCCACTCATCCAGCACTATTTCAAACACATCAACAGGTAGTAAAATTGACTTTTTTTAAATTTTAGGACAAGTATAGTAAGGAGTTAAGGTGTCCAAATACTTAGGATAAATATGGTAAGCCGATTTTCAGCAGCTGCCATGCAACAACTGTGAAGAAATATGCATTGTCACCATAGCTCTAGACTTAAGAAGGTATCAGTAAATATTTTTCTTTACTTCTCCACAAAAAAAAAACAACAAAAAAAAACATGTTGTGGGTACTCATTAGAAGTGCCTTACTGAGGCACTTCTAATGAGTAACCACAACATATGCATTCATGGATAAATAAGGAAATTATCAATACTGTTTGGTTGAAAAAGTGCCTGCACTTAAGTAAACTCAAACAAACAGAACTTTAACCCTTGTCCTGCTGAACCCAGATATACCCTGCCTTTGCAAACAGTGTAGATCCAGATCAGTTGGCTTCTAAGAAGCCAACTGATCTGGATCTGCACTGTTTGCCATTCAGAATGTGAATTTATATCAACAATCTGGATCAAGGAATCTGGTTGGCTGAAAATTTGAAAAAGGTGTGGTATCTTAATTTATTCAGCAGGACAAGGGTTAAGCACATCTGAGAAGATTGAAGACCCAGGTCTGCCTGTGCATATGGAGTCTGTCAGGGCCTTTGCTCTTCACAAAGTCTACTGCCGAGATTCTGTACATGAAAGGCAAATCTCATGATCAGATTACAAAGATGTTTAGATTGATATAGGCCTTCACCATTACCGACAGCTAAATACAGTCACATAACAAAACAACTGATGCGTTCTATTGGGGTTAACATAAGGATTTGTCAACCTGGGTGAACATCCATTTCTCGTATTGACAAATCCTGGTGTTGGGTGAACATCACTTTCTTGGGTTGACAAATCCTGTTGTTCACCTCAACAGAATGCATCATTTGTATAATGTTGTGGGTACTCATAAGAAGAGCTTCAGTGAGGTGCTTCTAATGAGTACAGTAAATGTCCTAAAATTCGAACACCAAAGTTTCTGATAAAATGACATATGCAAACAGTGCAGACCCAGATCAGGCTGCTCCTGAAAGAGCAGTCTGATCAGGGTCTACACTGCCATTCCACGAAGTATTTTAAGAAACAAGTGCATAAGAAGCAAACTTTAGGCCAGAATATTAGAGAATAAAGTGTTCGAAATTTTAGGACATTTACCGTACCCACAACATATGTTTTCATTGAGAAATAAGAAAAATATTTCTCTGGATAGCCCTCTTATCTAGAGCTATGCATTAACCCTGGTCTTGCTGAACCGGAATATGCCTACTCTCCTTTCCACATCTTTCAGAAAGTCATTTTTTGCCTGATACTTTACATAGAAGAAGCAGATTGAAAAACTTAGCGTAATTTGATACAAAACCTTTTGTTGTAACTACCTATGCACAAAAAGTTTCATTCTAGTCATTGTTTTTAAAAATATTGAACATTTTCATTTTTTCCCATAGAGAAAATGACTGCAAAATATGCAAAAACCAATAGGGTGGATAGTTTTGGATGCAGGTTTTCAACAAGGTCCACTTGTTTAAAATTTCTGAAATTTTAAAATAATGTGATGGATCATCAATAATTTAAAATCAGTGAAGTAAAGCAAAAACTATTTTTTAATAGAAAAAAAAAAAAAAAAAAAAATCCAAAAATCCAGTTTACTATAGAAGTTGCACAGCTCTAGACCCATTTTTTAACCATAAAAATTAATTTTGTGGTAAACATTTGGAAACAAAGTACAGGAATAGAAATGATATATGGCTTCTGATTAACTTACTGTCAATCAGAAATCAATGTTTCCATTTAGAATAAAGTGCCAAGTGAAAAGGTCTTTCTGAGGTACATTGAAAGCACAGTAGTCTTTGCAAACAGTACATGTCCAGATCAGTTGGCTTCTGAAGAAGCCAACTGATCTGGATCTGCATTTTGTTTGTCATAAAGTATGTGAATTTGTATCAACAGCCTGGATCAAGTTATCTGATTGGCAGAAAATTAGAAATGGGCATGGCATCAACCCTAGTCCTGCTGAACCTGGATATGTCCTGGTTTGCAAACATTGTAGATCCAGATCAGTTGGCTTCTAAAGAAGCCAACTGATCTGGATCTGCACTGTTTGCCATTAAGTATTTGAATTTATATCAACAATCTGGATCAAGTAATCTGAAAATTAGAAATGGGTTTGGCATCTTATTTTATTCAGCAGGACAAGAGTTAATTTATTCAGCATGGCAAGGATTAAGCATCATTTCTGCATGACACAAGTCAGGTTGACTTTCAGCATTACACTAATGCAATCACTATTTACACATACAGAATGTTGCATAAATTCTACAAAAGATTCTGCAAGAGAATGGCAAATATCAGATTGCAAAGATATGTAACACCATTAACAAAGTTCTAAATAAAGCATTTTTTCACTATTAAAACTATTGATTTTTTTCTTATTTCTGCACTTCTAATGAGTACCCACAACATATGTTTTCATCAGAAAATTAGAAAATATTTATCTGGCTACTCCTCTTACCTAGAGCTATACACTAACCTTTACAACTCTCTTGGCTAATTCAGCAGACGACAAATTGGGTGATATTTTTCTTATTTTCCCCAGAAAACAGGATTTGACAGTTCCATTAAGGACAATTTGCATGAAATGCCAAAACCTGTTTCTGGACAAAAACTGAATAAAATCTTTCAAAATGTCGTCTGCTGAAAATTTTACCCAGAGTGCTAAGCATCAAGCACCATTTCTGCATGACAAAAGTCAGGTTAATTTCAGAATAACACTGATGGAGTCACTGTTTACACATACAGATGTTGCATAAAAAGAAAATAATGAAAAATCTGTGACCAGTTATAATCAGATACACCAATAAATCAGCAAGCACACCACTTGCTATCAGACTGATTACTAGCATAGAAAACAAGAGTATCCAGATAAAAATGAGCAAATCTCACAAATTCTCACATTTCAAGTGAGAATTTGAGAGATTTGCTCATCTTTATCAATAAATCAGCAAGCACACCACTTGCTATCAGACTGATTACCAGTATAGAAAACAGGAGTATCCTGATAATAAGAGGCCCATGGGCCACGGTTCGCTCACCTGAGTGACATAGCCACTGCAGACATGCAGATGTTCCCAATAATATATGCAAAGATTCAGCCATAAGGCATCCTCGGTTTTGGAGAATAAGATTTTTAAATGTTTTTTCCCATACAAATGCTTAGGGAAGCAAACTTGTACAACCATTATTCTAGCAACTTTGGTAGACCCCCTGTCCCCGATGATTTAAGCAAAGATTCAGCCCCAAGGCGTCCTCGGTTCTGGAGGAGAAGATTTTTAAAGGTTTTTACCATATATGGGCATGGCGGTCATCTTGGTCAATGAACCGCGACCATTTTAGCAATCTTTCATTCCCCCAACCTAAGGAGGCTCCATATGAAATTTGTGCAAAATTGACCAAGAGGCTCCAGAGGAGAAGTCATTTGAAATTTTTTTCCCATACAAATGCATAAGGAAGCAAAATTGACCTCACAGTAAAAGGTCAAATGTCAATGTATGACCATTATTTTAGCAACTTTGGTAGACCTCCAGTTTCCGATGATATATATTATATGTAAAGATTCATCCACAAGGAATCCTCCATTTTGGAGAACAAGATTTTTAAAGGTTTTTCCCATACAAATACATATAGGGAAACAAACTTGACCTTGCCGTAAAAAGGTCAAATGTCAATACACTGGAGATCCAATACATCGCGGTCCGTTATTTCGCGATATCCAGTATATCGCGAATCGTCCGTGGACCCCAAATTTACCATGACCATAAAAAAAAAAAATAAGTAAATGTTTTTTTTACTTAATTTGAAAAAAAAAAAAAAAAAAAAACTGACTGTAATTCGTTGCGGTATTGATTTTTCGCGCATATCCAAACGCGAAATCGCGTCACGCATTATGACCAAACAATCCAATTAGTGTCAATCAGTACACAGATTGATAATAATTGGCAATCAATTAATATTAATCGCCGCACTTGTCATAATCAGTGTCATAATTGAGTACATGTTCTCAGTGCTCAATCAATTAACGATGTCCACGCGCCGTCTATGATGTTGCCTATCTGTCCTAAACACCCAGTTCGTAGCCCTCCAACTTTACACTTTCCCAGCAAGTAATAATTTAACAAATAAAAATAAATAAAGTATGAAAGAATTAAAAAGATCAAAAGATAAACAGAATAGTTTTTGGGCCCGCAGCAGACGAAAGAAGCGAAGGGAAGCAACCCGAATTGCCTCAGCAAAAGTCCGTGATATTCTATTCTATTCTATCCTTAGGATATGCGAGTTGCCCCCCTTCATCCAAAATGGCGTCCTCGCTTGACATTTCCGCGAACAAATGATTTTAAACGTCGTTTATCAGCTAGTCTCGATTAAAGTTAATTGGTAGACATAATCTCCCAGTGTAAATACTGCCATTGAGTAATTCTAAACCTACTATACTGATGTAATGTGGCCGATAGCTTTACTGACAGCCGTTTGGTGTTGATTGATTAGCGGCGTCTCAGCAAACTACCACCCCAGCTTATATCGCGATCCGGATATATCGCGGTAGCGGAACTTGGACCCCAAGCACCGCGATATATTGGATCTACAGTGTATACAACATTTATTTTAGCAATTTTGGTAGACCTCCCATCCCCAATGACTTATGCAAAGATTCAGTCCCAAGGCATCCTCGGTTTGGAGAAGAAGATTTTTAAAGGTTTTTACCATATATGGGCATGGCGGCCATCTTGGTCAATGAACTGCTACCATTTTAGCAATCTTTCATTCCCCCATCCTAAGAAGGCTCCATATGAAATTTGAGCAAAATTGGCCCAGAGGCTCCAGAGGAGAAGTCGTTCGAAATTCTGAATATTTTTCCCATCCAAATGCATAAGGAAGCAAAATTGACCTCAAGGTAAAAATGTCAAATGTCTATGTACGACAATTATTTCAGCAACTTTGGGAGACCTCCAGTTTCTGATGATATATGTAAAGATTCAGCCACAAGGCATCCTCGGATTTGGGGAACAAGATTTTTAAAGGTTTTTCCCATACAAATGCATAAGGAAGCAAACTTGACCTTGCCATAAAAAGGTCAAATGTCAATATACAACATTTATTTTAGCAATTTTGGTAGACCTCCCGTCCCCAATGACTTATGTAAAGATTCAGCCCCAAGGCATCCTCGGTTCTGGAGAAGAAGATTTTTAAAGGTTTTTACCATATATGGGCATGGCGGCCATCTTGGTCAACTAACCGTGACCATATTAGCAATTTTTCATTCCCCCAACCTAAGGAGGCTCCATATGAAATTTGAGCAAAATTGGCCCAGAGGCTCCAGAGGAGAAGTCGTTTGAAATTCTGAACATTTTCCCCATACAAATGCATAAGGAAGCAAAATTGACCTTACCATAAAAAGGTCAAATGTCAATGTACGACCATTATTTTAGCAACTTTGGTAGACCTCCAGTTTCCGATGATATAGTAAAGGTTCAGCCATAAGGCATCCTTGGTTTTGGAGAACAAGATGTTTAAAGGTTTTTCCCATACAAATGCATAGGGAAGCAAACTTGACCTTGCCGTAAAAAGATCAAATGTCAATATACAACATTTATTTTAGCAATTTAGGTAGACCTCCCGTCCCCGATGACTTATGCAAAGATTCAGCCCCAAGGCATCCTCAGTTCTGGAGAAGAAGATTTTTAAAGGTTTTTACCATATATGGGCATGGCGGCCATCTTGGTCAACAGACCACGACCATTTTAGCAATTTTTCGTTCCCCCAAACTAAGGAGGCTCCATATGAAATTTGAGCAAAATTGGCTCAGGGGCTTCAGAGGAGAAGTCGTTTGAAAATGTTAATGGACGGACGCACGGACGGACGGATGCACGGACGGACGAAAAGTGATCACAATAGCTCATCCTGAGCATAGTTCAGGTGAGCTAAAAATGAGCAAATCTCTCAAATTCTCACTTTTTATGTGGGAATTTGAGAGATTTGCTCATTTTTATCAATAAATCTGCAAGCACACCACTTGCTATCAGACTGATTACTAGTATAGAAAGAAAACAAGAGTATCCAGATAAAAATGAGCAAATCTCTCAAATTCTCACTTTTCATGTGAGAATTTGAGAGATTTGCTCATTTTTATCAATAAATCAGCAAGCACACCACTTGCTATCAGACTGATTACTAGTATAGAAAACAGGAGTATCCAGATAAAAATGAGCAAATCTCTCAAATTCTCACTTTTCAAATGAGAATTTGAGAAATTTGCTCATTTTTATGCCCCAAATCTTATTAAAATTTGCTAAATGGGAGGAAAAATCTCATAGCAAAATGTAATTTAGCTGAGTATTTTAATAAAATTTACTTTCAAGTGAGAATTTGAGAGATTTGCTCATTTTTATGCCCCAGATCTCCTTAAAATTTGCTAAATGGGTGGAAAAATCTCATAGCAAAATGTAATTTAGCTAAGTACTTTGCTAGAATCTGCCACTAAAAATTCATAATTTCTCGCCGGTTTTGGCTGAATGAGATATTTTCTCCCATGATATCTTGAGCCAGAATTATCCCTGAGCAGACAATTCACATAAAATGTCAAGTCTTACATTATCTAAAATGTCAAGTCTTACTTTATCTAAACAGTAACAATAAAAACTTAACCCTTGTCCTGCTGAACCCTTTGGAAACTGTGTTGATCCAGATCAGTGCCAACTGATCTGGATCTGCACTGTTTGCCATTCATTATATGTATTTATGTCAACAATCTAAATCAAGGCATCTCATTGGCTGATATTTAGAAGTGGGTATGGTATCTTAATTTATTCAGCATGACAACGGTTAAGACTGTTGTCTGCTACAAATTTGCTTGGTGCTTATTCCTTGCCAGAAAGAGCTGCTCTGGGAACAGAGTGAAATTCAAAGCATGAAAAAATAAAGCCATCAACAATATTTCTTACCATCGTCTGCCATTACTGCAAGAGCAGCTGACACCTCTGCCAAAACAGGTACCTTTGAATCTATATCGAGTAAAACTGTGACTAGACATTCCAGACAACCATGATCTACCAACTCCTACAAGGATGGAAATAATAGTAATGTCTGAATTTTTAGTTTCTAACAACTCCCTGACCTTGACCTTGAAAATGTCTATTCAGTAAGAGCTCTACATTATGAAAACATGCCTATTCAAATATACTGAAAATTTTATCACCAAAAAATGAAAATTTTCAGATAAAACTTCTGATATTTTTAATATTTCTGCTCAAAACATAGATTGTGCGTACTCGTTAGAACTGCCTCAGTGAGGCGGTTCTAACAAGTACCCACAATCTATGTTTTTGAGCAGAAATAGGAAAAATAATGTATACCCCTGTCAACCCCAGTTTTACTATATAAAAGTGGGGTTTAAGGGGGTCAAAATTATATAGGTATGTTCTCATGATGACTTATTGCACCCAGTACTTCAGATAATTGTCTTTTTTTTTTCAACCAAACTAATTATTTTTTGTTTCAATATTTTTTTTTTTTTTTTTTTCAGATTTTCTTATTTCTCAAAAAAGTTGGATTTGAGTTTGAGTTAGTTTAATGACCCAGTCAATACTGTTAGTTATGGCCAGTTAACCCATTCACAATTTTTCTGGGCAGGCTTATAAGTCTAAACAGTTCAGTACCTGAGTACATACTTCTACCAATAACTGACTACTGCCCTTCATAGGAATGGGAAGAATGACAAAAAAAAAAAAAAAATGATTTCAAGATCAGTCTTCATAAAAAGATATGTGGCCAGGCTGTGATTCAAACTTGAAACCCCTGGATCATTTCTGAAAGAACACATATGATTCTTCAAGTTAGAAAATGTATTTCATAAAATCCAGAAAAGATTCAGATTAGCCTGTGGATCCACACAGTCTAATCAGTCAGTCTGTGTTTGGTACTCCCTGGCTAGGAATGATTCTAATACTTGTTCAGGTGGACAGGCTTTAATTAGACTGTGCAGCTTGATCTGAGTCTTCCCTGTGTACATCATGAGGTATATTTTCTCATGTTGAGACTCGTATATTATAGTGTCTCATTAGAAATGATTACAGTCGACTCTCATTATCTCTAACTCCAAGGGACTCTATGAAACACTTCGAGATAGCCATACTTCGACATATCAGATTTGCGGAACTGAGGAAAACAATTAATCAAAAATCAACCTTTAACAGAATGAATATGTAATTTGACTCCTAAGTTAGAGATATATTGAAAATATTGTGAAAAAAAGGAGAAATTGCTATCAAACAACAACCTTTAACAAAATGAATAAGTAATTTGACTCCTAAGTTAGAGATATATTGAAAATATTGAGAAAAAAAAGGAGAAATTGCTCCTAAGCAATTTCTCCTCTTTTCCACAATATTTTGTTGCCTGTTGGTAGATCTCTGTGTTAAAACAGGGACCAGACTTTCACTTCGAGGTAAGTGGTTATTCGAAATAAGCGAGTTCGCGATAACGGGAGTCAACTGTATATGAGAGGCTTTAACATACAGTGAAACTTCCATTAACAGCCACCTCTCAAGAACAGCCACCTCCTTACAACAGCCAGTTTCTTTAGGATAAGAATATTGAGGATAATTATTTATACATAGCACTAGTTAAGGCGCTTTTTTCAATCCAAAAGTATTGATATTTTTCTTATTTCTCCACGAAAACATATGTTGTGGGTACTCATTAGAAGTGCCTCGCCGAGCCTTGCCTCGCCAAGGCACTTCTAATGAGTACCCACAACATATGTTTTCATGGAGAAATAAGAAAAATATTTACTGGATACCCTCCCTTATCTAGACCTATGTTATATATACTGCAGTTAAGTAGCCACAACTTTTGAACAACCATAAAATACACCCTAAACTAGCTGCTGAACACAGATTCCTTACTGCTAAAAGAGCTACACTGCTAAGGGAAATAACTCTGACATGGTCATATTGGCCTTTCTTCTCATTGGTGGGCTACTGTTATAAGTAAGAATTTGTCAGAGGAAGCAAAATTAATTCTTTCCATTAAGAGTAAAACCCACTTTTTAAAAATTTTCAAATACTGATTAGGCAACTTTATTTTTGTAAAATCTGTCTCCCTTTCCCAGAGTCTTTGCTCTTAATAAACTTTTCTATTCTGAACAGATAAACAGGGTGCATTAAGATTAGTAAATACCAGTAGTGAGCTGTTTTTTCACATTGGTGTGTCCATTTTTACATGAATTTTAGTTAAGTTAGGCTCACTAAGATACCCAGGACTCTTGTGCATACCTCCTTACTTGGCCAGCAGGGGCCTTCTTATGTAGGTAACCACTGACATACACACAATGCATCTAGGTTTAGCTACCTACTGAACTATCCAGGACATCTAGCTTTTAGCCGTCTACTGAGTACTGCGCTACCTAGTATACCTCTTAACCCTTGTCATGCCGAATCTAATTTTCAGCCATTCAGATTATTTGATCCATGTTGTTGATATAAAGTCACATACTTAATGACAAACAGTGCAGATCCAGATCAGTTGGCTTCTTCAGAAGCCAACTGACCTGGTGCTACACTGTTTGCAAAGGCAGGGCATATCCAGGTCCAGAGTTAAAGTACTAAGTACCTTCAGGTATAGCTGCCTATTGGACAAGCCCATAAATCAAGATGAAGCTACCTATGAACTATCCAGTAAACCTGGGTGTGGCTGCCATGTAAACCTAGGCAAAGCTACCTTGCTATCTAATGCTCCCAAACATAACTAATATCCTACCTTCCCAGTGTAGGTGTATCTATGTACTGAGGTATACCACCTACTGCATGAGTGGGCCCAAGTGTAGGTGCATCTATGTACTGAGGTATACCACCTACTGAATGAGTAGGCCCAAGTGTAGGTGCATCTATGTACTGAGGTATACCACCTACTGAATAAGTAGGCCCAAGTGTAGGTGTATCTATGTAATGAGGTATACCACCTACTGAATGAGTAGGCCCAAGTGTAGGTGTATCTATGTACTGAGGTATACCACCTACTGAATTTGTCTAAACTAGCCACTGAGCAAATGGCAAAATGCTAGAATAACAAACAATCCAGAATTGAAAGCATTTCAGTCTGACTGGGATCTGTGATACACAGCAAATATTTACACAAATACAGTACTCACTTTGACATGATCGCCGACGGTGAGATTACGAAGTGTCCCTGCTGCATGACGTTGTGCCTCAGGACAGGACTGATCTTTCAAGACTGTGCAGATATCTCCCAAGAGATCAGATGACAGAATAGGTGCCTAGCAAAAACACAAAAGAGGGTACTTTTATAAAAATGTCCAAGACTAACCAACAGGGCCCAGTTGTTCAAAGCATCGTTAGCTTAACGAGCTTGTTAGTGGTCGAAATGTTAACTGTTCCAGTAAGTAAAATATCTAAATCACAGGTATTTTTGCTGAAAAAATGTGAGTAGCTTTTGCAAATGCAAAAGCTACTCACATTTTTTCAGCAAAAATATTAGTGTATATGCCATATCTAATGATCAAAATTTTAACGATACGTTAACAAACGACATTGGTTAGTTTTGAACAACTGGGCCCTGGGGTATAAATACAGCAAAATCAAGTGGGTATGCCACTTATACTTTTACACAACGCTAACCTAGCGAAGTAAAAGATTCTTTTGGGCCTCAAAATATAATAGATTTTGAACCATTCATGATATCATTTTGTAGCAAAAGCCTTTTAATGTAATTAACCCACTGTAGTCTGGGGACCCCTAAAAGGATAATTGGCAAACAGGGCAGACCCAGATCAGATGCCGCAGAACATGACGTATGATCAGGGTCTTCACTGTTTGTAAACAGTTTAGCCATTTTTTCTAGGAATATCTAAATCTCATAGTCAGGCATACCTAAATGGAAATTGGTCTCTTCCAATATATAGTGTGGGAGACTTCATTCAGTCTGCAATGGGTTAATAAATAGAGTAACACTTTATTTTTTTTCTCAAAGTCACTGATTCCTATTTTCCTCCCTACAATCAGAAAACAGCTAGCAGATGTATCACAAAAAATATCAAGATTCTCTTCTTTGCAAAATAATAATAATAAAAGATAATACAACTATTTCATACCTTTCAGGGCGACAGTCAAAACTAACAGCCCTAAGGTGCTGTGGACCACCTGATGAACTATATTTCCCTGAGGCCGAAGGCAGTAGGGAGTTCATCAGGTGGTCCACAGCACCTTGTGCTGTTAGTTTTGACTGCACCCAGAAAGGTATGATTTTGATGTTTTATTACCCAACTCATATTTAAAGCAATTGTTTTCTTTTGATCAACAAATATTGGTAACTGTTCTATCATATGAGCAAGAGATAGCCATAAATATGAGTCCAGGTGATAGTTCTCTGAGAACTGGTTCAAATCTGGCTGGCTTTTGTCACAGGTGTTGCTAGGTAATTCACGTGACTGGGAGATAGTCCAAAATATGAGCCCCAGTGATAGTTCTCTGAGAACCAGGTCAATCTGGCCGGATTTTGTTACAAATGAAAATGCCTTAGATAGTCAAAAATGCTTTATAACCTCATATAGTCGGTTGGGTAATAAAGAATGCTATCTGCCACAGTTTTACTCCGATAGCACTTTATGGTTTAATGTAGTTTTGAAGCAGAGTTCAGTGCAAAATATATAGAGACCAAAAGAAAGAAAAAAAGAGCATCATACCCTTAATATAAAGACAATATTGTCTGAGCTCAAAGAACATGCAGAGGTAGCAGTGAAACAAAACAGCTACTCTTCTACTCTGCTTGAGTCCTACTTACCTCATTTGCTTTATGTACTGAGAGATTTCTGAGACAGGCCATGGCAGCAGACCTTGTCTCTCGGTGGGATGACACAATTGTCTTGTGAAGTACTGGCAAACATCCAAACTGTACAATTAAACTTTGATTGTCCACTGAAAATATACAGGTTGTGGTCTACCATATTTATATACCTTAACTCTTTACAATACTTGGCCTAAAATTGAAGTAAAATTTACTACCTGTTATATGTGTCTAAAACCTGCTACAAGTATGGTAAACAGTGCAAACCCAATTCAGATGCCACATATGTGGCATCTGATCTGGGTCTGCACTGTTTGCTCAGTCCCAATACTTAGGGAATATATGGTAATCATGGTTCAGGAATAATGGTAGCTTACAACAATTGTAATCAGTAAAGACCCTGGTCATAATGAATAAAACAGAAGGCAAGTTTCTAAATTTCTGCTGTGTGTCTAAATTTTTGTAACAATGTCTCAACCCTTTGCCAGGCCCAGAGGTTATAACTTTTTTCATGCTCAACTCAGCTGGGCATGAACTTTTCTATGCTAATAAATATGAAATGTCAACAATAGCTGGCATTTTCATATTTATTAGCAGACAAAACCTCATGCTCAGCTATGTTTAGCAAGAAAGAATTTGCGATAGTTAGTAATTTGAAACTTATTAGCAGCACAAATTTCATGCTCAGCTGAGTTGAGCATGAAAAAATTTTTATAACCTCCGGATATGAAAGTGAGTCAAGAGAAAATGACTGTAGGACTGCTATCCTCTTTAGATACAGTGGAACCTGCATGAATGGTTATCTCTCAGCTACCTCCCTACAACAGCCATTTTTCTGTTTTCCCAAAGTGTTGTTTACTGTATATTATTGCATAAAAAGCAGTGTCACACGTTATAAACAGCCATGCATTAACCGGCGAAAAGCCATGTATTAACAAGGCATTTCACGTGCTGTTAATGCATGGCTACGTAACTTTCAATATGATCGTACCGGGGCCACAGATTTGCTGTTGTTACGAGATGTGTACTGCCCGGCCATAGAACGAGCATAATTCGTGGAAACTGCGTTCAGTAGACATCGGTGAAAAGGTGAAACAAAATAGTGCAAGAAATTACGCGAAATGTAGCAAATGTTTTCAGTTTTTATGCAATAATAGTGATCGAACATGGTTTTTCAATGCATTAACATTCGCCAGGTCCCTTGGGAGGTGTTGAAAACCGCGGCCTTCGGCCTCGGTTTTCAACACTTCCCACTGGACCTGGCGAATGTTAATGCATGAAAAACCATGTTTGATCCCTATACTCAATCTCTCTGGCAGAGATAAGATATAGATGGTCACAGTGACCTGTATGCAACACTACAATTTCTCTGTCTCCATACACAAAATATGGTAAGCCTTAAAGCCAAACTGTATAGGAAATTTGCTTTTTTTCTTTAATGTAGGTCAGAGGACAAAATATTAATCATAGTGACCTAATTATCATAGGTGATACACAGTACCTGGTATTTGCCAGATGTACCCTATATAATAAATCTGATCCACCTAGGTCATACAGAGTACAGGTGATATGGCCAATTATGATGAAATTTGGTGAAGATGGGTAAGATAAACAAAATAATTTCTACAGCGCACCTGCAAACATGGATCCCTAATGACCAAAAAATTCAAGAATGAAAATATAATCAAAGCTACAGATAAGAGGGGGTATCCACATAATATTTTTCTTATTTCTCTACAAAAACATATATTGTGGGTACTCATTAGAAGTGCCTCAACGAGGCGCTTCTAATGAGTACCCACAACATATGTTTTCGTGAAGAAATAAGAAAGATATCAGTATTTTTCGGATGAAAAAAGTGCCTTATCTGTTGCTATGTATAATAGCAAAAACATGAGTGTTGTTGAGGAGTTAAACATTGCAGTGAACAAACCGAACAAAAATACCTACCATCAGAAGCTAAATTTCTCAGTGCATAACATGCCTGACACTTGACCCTCTCAGATTTACATGACAACAACCTAATCATCAGCTCTATAACATCATTGCAACCCACGGCAACCATCATGGCTCGATGTTTTTCGTTGATAGCTATGTTGCTGAGGGCAGCACTGCAGTAATACTGAATATCATGGTCGGAGGCTTGCAGGGCTTCGATGAGTACGGGTATGGCTCCCTTGCTCACTAAATCATTTCTGTTGGCCTCTGGAAGAATGAGAATTAACCCTTAAAGCGCCAACAACAACTATTGTCGTCTGCTTTGTCATCTGCTTGTGATTTTAAAAGTCATTTTTGCAAACATTGTGGACCCAGATCAGACTGCTCTCTGATCAGGGTCCACACTGTTTGCCTGTATGCAAAAATAGGTTTAAAAACTCTGCAAGAATATTCAGCAGACTACATAAACAGATGACATTTTCAGATGCAGTTTTTCTTGGTGCTTTAAGGGTTAACCCATTTTAGACTGAAAGAATTCTCCCTCACTATATACTGGAAGATTCTAATATTAGTTTTAGGTATGTCAGGCTTTGTGATTTAGATATTCCTAGAGAAAAATGGTTTATCTATTTGCAAACAGTTGAGATGCTGATCAGACGCCGTGTTCTGCGGCGTCTGATCTGGGTCTGCACTGTTTGCCAATTACCCTTTTGGTGGTCTCCAGACTACAATGGGTTAATCTTTAACACATTAAGCAAATAAGTCTTGACATTTCATGTGAAATGTCTGCTTAGCATATGATTTGCATAAAATGTCAAGATTTATTTCCTATGAAAAATACAATACATATATTTCAAAAGGTTGCTGCAGCTGTGACTGGTGCTGTAAGGGTTAACGCTTTAAGTGCCAGTCTCAGCAAAAGCAGATGGCGTTTTTTTGTTGTTTTTTTCAGAGAAAATAAAGGTTAATATACATGGGAATGATCTGTTAGTCAGACAATTCATATGACATATCAAGTTTTATTTTTTCTTAACCCTTGTCATGCTGAATAAATTAAGATGCCACGCACACTTCCAATTTTCAGCCATCAGATTACTTGATACAGGATATTGATATAAATACACATACGGAATGACAAACAGTGCAGATCCAGATCAGTTGGCTTCTTCAGGAGCCAAATGATCTGGATCTACACTGTTTGCAAAGACAGGGATTATCCGGGCTCAGCAGGATATAAAAAAATAAAAATTAGAATGTCATCTACTATAATTCTAAATAGTGCTTTAAAGGATCACAGGCTCAGTGAGGACAGTATAAATATACAATATAAAGATGTCATATCCACACTCAGTACTGGAGGACTATTTTGTTTTGCTATATTTCCAAATTGTCAGATAAAAAAATATATCAAAGATGTAGTGTGATGATGGGGAAATCCCAACCCCAGATGATATACACCACAACCTCTTTATGTTGGGGTCCATATCATATAAACCATGTTAGTTAAACAATTGTGTTATATCCAAACAAAAATGTATAGATTATATTGAAAAATGACCATTTATGGTCACTTTTCAATATAATCTTTGCATTTTTGGGATCCATCTTTGAACCATGTTATATCCAAAACCATGTTATAATGAACCGTGTTATAAAGAGGTTGTAGTGTATCCATATACAAACTCTGGAAGTGAGGGCTACTTATTTTTGACTGAGTATTCAATCTTCAGATAAAAAGTCTGTCAAGGGCACAGTCTAAATAAGGAAATCCCAACCCGAGGATCGACCATTCAAGAGGGAAATGCGACTTTAACAAGTTTCCTCTTTGCATGCTGCATGCGACTCGGTGGGATTTTCCTCTCTCCACTGAACACAACATTACTGATTAATTATTTTTCTCACCTACCGATATAAAAAAGTATTTGTTTACATATTTTATATGGTTCACTTTTGCTACATCACTATACTGAAGCATCATCATACAAAACCAGACCCATAACTCCAGATAAGGAAACTTTTTTGACTGAAAAGCACGGATATTTGTCGTATTTCTCCATGAAAACATATGTTGTGGTACTCATTAGAAGTGCCTCACTGAGGCACTTCTAATGAGTACCAACAACATATGTTTAAATGAAGAAATAAGAAAATATGTCTTTTTATCTTGAGCTATAAGACTATGTACTTTTACAAAGTGTGCCCATGTGGACGGATCAATTTAGTAAATATTCCTAGCTCTGATTGAGAGGAGTAGCCAAATAATTGTTTTCTTATTTCTCCACGAAAGCCTGCATTGTGGGCTTATTGTTTGAGCTGAGGTATAATGGCCCTGTCAACAATATTTCAATCACACTGAACTTTCTTCAAACAGGAACTGAGAAAAGACAAATGGGAGATATGAGAAACAAGAGGCCCATGGGCCACAGCTCACTAACCTGAGTGAAATAGCCACTGCAGATATGCAAATGTTATGCAACATTTTTCAATCCTGTTATTGCAACTTATGAAAGGATCATCATTTTGAGCAGTTCTTTTGTTTGAAAAAGAAGAATGTGTTATTATTATTTTTACCATAAATGTGCATGACAGTCATTGGAGCAAGACCATTTGAACAAAATCTCAATCTTGTTTCAACAGTAGGATCAACATGAAATTTGGTGAAAATATTTGGCCAAGTGGTTTCAAAGAGAAATTATTTATTGTTTGTTTGTGTTGAGGTTTTACTGCCCAGTCAACTGAATGGGGTCATGTCGAGCGCAGTCAGTTTACCTAACCACAAGTTTACTGGGCAGGCTTAGTCCTCTAAGGGGTTAACCAGTATTGTGCACATTAATATCATGATTTTATACAAGTATACAGCACAGGGACAGAGGAAGACAAGAGGCCCACGGGCCACAGGTCGCTCACCTGAGTGACATAGCCACTGCAGATATGCAGATGTTATGCAACATTTTTCCAATCCTGTCATCGCAACTAATGAAAAGATCATCTTAATTTTGAAGAAGAATATTATATATAGCATGACAGTCAATGGAGCATGATCATTTGAACAAATTCTCAATCACATTTCAACAGTAGGATCAATGTGAAATTCGGTGACAATTGCCTAAGTGGTTTCTGAAGAATCATGATTTTATACATGTAAACAGCACAGTGGCAGGAAAATATAATAAACATAAACAAGATGGTAGCCATCTTGGATTTCCAATCAGAATGATTTTAGCTACTGTTGATCTACAAGTCACCTCGATACTTCCAATGAACTTTGAGTCGATTGCCCTTTTGGTTCAGGAGAAAAAGTTCAGAACAGATTTTCAAGATGGCCGCTATAGCCGCAATTTGGGATTTCCTATCGCAACTATTTGAGCTATTTTTGATCTACAAGTCACCCCGATGCTTCCTACCAAGTTTCGAGTCAACTGGCCTTTCAGTTCAGAAGAAGAAGGGTAAAATAGATTTTCAAGATGGCCACCATCTTGGATTTCCGATCGGAACGATTTTAGCTATTTTTATATCAACAAGTCATCCTGATGCTTCCTATGAATTTTCAAATCAACTGGCCCTTTGGTTCAGGAAAATAAGCAAAAAAAAGAGTTTCAAGATGGCCGCCATGATGGCCATCTTGGATTTCCGATCCAAACAATTTAAGCTATTTTAGATCTACAAGTCACCAGAATGCTTCCTACCAAGTTTCAAGTCAAACGGCCATTCAGTTCAGGAGAAGCGATAAATAGATTTTCAAGATGGCTGTCATGGCAGCCATCTTGGATTTCTGATAGGGATGATTTTAGCTATTTTTGATCTACAGGTCACCCTGATGCTTCCTTCATAGTTTAAAGTCAATAAGCCTTTCAGTTCAGGAGAAGAAGTGAAAAATAGATTTTCAAGATGGCAGCCATGGCGGCCATGTTGGATTTCCAATTGGAACGATTTTAGCCATTTTTAATCTATAAGTCACCTCGATGCTTCCTACCAAGTTTCAAGTCAATTGGCTTTTGGGTTTAGGAGAAGAAGTGAAAAAAAGATTTTCAAGATGGCCACCATGGCGGCCATCTTGGATTTCCGATCAGCATGATTTTAGCTATTTTTGATCTACAAGTTACCCTGATTCTTCCTACCAAGTTTGGAGTCAATTGGCATTTCGGTTCAGGAGAAGAAGCAAAAAATAACAGATTTTCAAGATGGTGGCCATGGCGGCCATCTTGGATATCCGATTGGAACGATTTTAGCTATTTTTGATCTATAAGTCACCCCAATGCTTCTTACCAAGTTTTGAGTCAATTGGCATTTGGGGTTAAAAGAAGAAGCGAAAAATAGATTTTCAAGATGGCCACCATTTTAAACATTTTTGATCTACAAGTCACCCCGATGCTTCCTAGCAAGTTTGGAGTCCTTTCGGTTTAGGAGAGGAGGCAAAAAATAGATTTTCAAGATGGCTGCCAGGGTGGCCATCTTGGATTTCCTATCAGAATGATTTTAGCTATTTTTGATCTATAAGTCACCCCAATGCTTCCTACCACGTTTGGAGTCAATTGGCTTTTGGGTTTAGGAGAAGAAGCGAAAAATAGATTTTCAAGATGGCTGCCATGGCGGCCATCTTGGATTTCCGATCGGCATGATTTTAGCCATTTTTGATCTACAAGTCACCCCGATGCTTCCTAGCAAGTTTGGAGTCAATTGGCCTTTTGGTTCAGGAGAAGAAGCGAAAAATAGATTTTCAAGATGGCGGCCATGGCGGCTATCTTGGATTTCCGATCTGCATGATTTTAGCTATTTTTGATCTACAAGTCACCCTGATACTTCCTAGCAAGTTTGGAGTCAATTGGCCTTTCAGTGCAGGAGAAGAAGCGAAAAATAGATTTTCAAGATGGCTGCCATCTTGGATTTCCGATCGGCACGATTTTAGCTATTTTTGATCTACAAGTCACCCTGATGCTTCCTAGCAAGTTTGGAGTCTTTTGGCCTTTTGGTTCAGGAGAAGAAGCGAAAAATAGATTTTCAAGATGACTGCCATGGCGGCCATCTTGGATTTCCGATCAGCACAATTTTAGCTATTTTTGATCTACAAGTCACCCTGATGCTTCCTACCAAGTATCAAGTCAAATGGCCCAGGGGTGTAGGAGGAGTAGGCTTTTAAAGCAATTGTTGATGCCGCACGACGCACGACGGACATTGACTGACCACAATAGCTCACCATGAGCACTTCGTGCTCAGGTGAGCTAATAACCTTGCTGAATAAAATTTTGATTGTAACTTAAAGCTTTTTCTACTTCAATCATATATTGTAATTTAAGACACTTCAGCTATTTTTGTCTTTGTATGTGTTCATTGCTCTCAAGGGTCATTCTTTTTATTATCTATTTATCTTTGCCAGAATGCAGGAACCTGCCAAGCTCTCATCCTCATTGAATAAGTAAAGAAATGATGGGAGAAGAGGTATTTCAATTGCATGTTGCCACTCCCACCTATGCTATACTTCCTGTCGCTTTACAAGACCAGACAAGAGACAAACTTAACAAGGTCTTCTTTCCCTGCTGATGCTTTACAGATTTCCTACTTTAGTTCTGCCATGGCATCCAAACAAAATGGTCACTGGTCATAAAACACATAAACTGGGTAGAAAATCAACAAGTGATCATAACTGCCAAATATTGTTCACATCACTTCATGGTTTATAGAGAAAATGCAATTTAACCATTTTCCTATTATAAGCATATGGGAGCTTTCTGTTTCCATGGCAACCAAACCCAGAGGCAGACCTCCATTAATTTAGGTATTTTGAATTGCCCTTATCCAAACAACATTTGTACTTTAATAGAGTCAGAACCTCAGAGGTTTTGGAGGAATTGTCATTTAAAAAAATCCTTTTTTTTTAAATTTAATGTTGCCATGGCAACCTACAAAATGGTCACTGGTTAAAAAGCACATAAACTGGGTAGACAAACATCAAATGATCATAACTGTCAAATATGATTCACCGGATATGAAGAAAATGCAGTTTAACTATTTTCCCATTACAAGTCTATGGGAGCTTTCTGTTGCCATGGCAACAAAACCAAGAGACAGATAACCATAATTTTAGCTATTTCTAAATCTCCCTACCAAAGCAACATTCTTACTTAACAAGGGACAAATCACTTCACTGACTTTAGAGGAGCTGACATTTGAAATTGTTAACAGATGGACAGATGCACGGACAGATTACACATTACGAAAACATGCCTATTTAAAAATACTGAAAATTTTACCACAAAAACTGAAAATATTCAGATGAAAAATTCTGATATTTTTCTTATTTCTGCTCAAAACATAGACTGTGGGTACTAATTAGAACTGCCTCGATGAGGCAGGTCTAAGGAGTATCCATAAATTATGCTTTTGAGCAGAAATAAGAAAAATAATGTATATCCCTGTAAACCTCAGTTTTACTGTATAAAAGTGGGGTTTAAGGGGGTAAAAATTATATAGGCGTGTTTTCGTGATGAGACAAAAAGTGATCAGGTGAGCTAAAAACAAACAAGATACTTGATCTTTCTTTTTATGTACGGCAAGAACTCTCCTGCCAAAAGCCAATGACTGATCGTGTTGGGGTTTAACGACACATCAACCCTTGTGGGTCAATTTGTGTCGTCTCCCAGAGAAAAGAGATAGAAGAGTTAGTAGAAGAGATGAAAGAGCGGGACAGGGAAGAAAGAGGAACAGGAATGAAAGTGAAGGAACAGAAGAAATAAAAACATTGTCCCTCTACCCCTACCTGCTACAAGGATAGCAGGCCTTGCCCAACTGTAAGCCAATATCAGTTGGACGCCCCGGTGATGTAAGATACATGACACCTTCGCACCACCCAAACACTCCGCCAAAAGCCAATGATGGCAGGGACAACCCTCAAAGTCTTGGCAAAAGGCCACACCACTACAACCTATAGGTGTGGAAATTCATTAGAAATGCCTAAAAAGGAACTTTTAATGAGTATCCACACCTCAAAAACATCAGTACTTTTCACTAGGAGTATTTAATGATTATTCTTGAAAATTCTCCTTTTCTCCATAGAAACATACACTGTGGTACTCAACAGCTGTCTCTTTGTTAAAATTCTTGCATTCTGTTTATTCAGGCATATCTGTTCAATCCCTTGGCATAAATTCTCAGATTAAAATACCTACGTAAATGGGTGAGATTGAGAATTGCCCCTGCAGCATTCCTTTGGACCCTGAGATCTGGTGACATCACATGTTGCAGTAACGGTGGTATACAATCTTGTGTAACAATCAGCCTTTTCGTTGCATCTGTAATACATACAACAGCAGCTGAAATATTGATTTGCCTGAAAATATTTTTGTTCAAAAGTAAACGCAATCTTTTACATAGCAACCTGGATGCATTCCAAATGTATAATGTATTTGTCAAGATGGACCAAAAATTATCATTATGCATAATATATACAAAATAAGAGCAACCCCTACAACCGACATCATAATGATGATAAAGACATGCATTTTCATCAGTAACTTGTTTTTTTTTTTTCAAAATCTTGCTGAATTAACTAAGGTTTTACTTTTTGTGGCGAAAGACAGTACCAAAATAGACATGTTTGGTGCACTTTGTGATTTTTCACTGCATTATGCATATTTCATGATTTTGGCATAAATCTGAATGAATGATACAGTCTCAGCTGTGTGCATGTCACCATATTAATGCCTAGGTTGTTTGTAACAGGGCTTTAAAGCAGTAACTGTCTTGCAGATAAAACTAGACAAAGTGATAAGTGGGTTATGTATACCCCCAGCCAGTACCATCACTAACAGTATCAGTCTTTCTCTTTTGACCCTGACCTTCCATTCTAGGTAAAACTTAGGCTGTATATCCTTGTTTGTTTGTGTTGAGGTTTTACGGCCCAGTCAACCCAATGGGGTCATGTCGAGCGTGGTCAGTTTGATATAAGGTGATGTCACATGGAACCAATTTCCGAAGTATGATGTTCTTCAATCATACAGTCTTCAAGATATAAGGCAAAATCACTGGAGCATGATATATATATGGGTCAGATAATCCTACATACATTACAATAGACTGGCTCCGGTCTCCAATGACTAAATATTTTCTCATAATCCTGTTTGATAATCCACTAAAATAAAACCAAAAAATCATCATGACTATAAAGGCTGGTCACTAGAGTGACCAGCCTTTATAGTCATGATAATACTTTGGTTTTATTTTAGTGGATTAATAAAAAGGGTTATAAGAAAACAATATTTAGTCACTGGAGACTGGAGCCAGTCTAACATTACATGGGCCATCTTGGTGGCACATGGAACCAGTATCCAAAGTATGACATTCATACATCAAATAGTCTTCAAGATATATGAGCCTGTGTGCAGCATTTCCATCAAGATTACATGTCAGCCAAGTGTAGACTCAGATCAGTGCAGTCTGATCAGTCTTCTGTCTGCCTGAAGACACTTTGGATCCTTAGCTACTAACAGAGTGCCTTGCAAAGACTCTGATCAGACTGTACAGAAGCCCAGGCTGATCTGAGACTTTGCTAGGTACACATGCAATCTTGTAGGAAATGTTATGCCCACACGCATATGTATATCTGGGCCCAGTTGTTCGAAACTAATAATGTCTTTAGTTAACGTATCGTTAAAACTTTGATCATTAAATATGGCATATATACTACTATTTTTGCTGAAAAAATGTGAGTAGCTTTTGCATTTGCAAAAGCTACTCACATTATTTCAGCAAAAATAACTGTGAATTAGATACTATACTTATTAGAAAGATGACATTTTGAACACTAACAAGCTCATTAAGCTAACGATGTTTTGAACAACTGGACCCAGATATTTGTTTTTTTGTTGTTTTTTTTTTTTCCAAAAACTCACCTGTGTTGGCAAGTGTGGTAATACAGCCACAGGCATTACACTGGACTTCAATTACGTTACTGTGCAGAAGTTTGACTAGTAATGGCAAGGCTCCACAGTCTATCAGGATTGCTTTATTCACTTCTGAAAAGATACAGCATCTGATTTGATTACTACTGTTTGAAAAATCAACATGTTCCCATATGTGGACACTTTCTGGTAAGTGAACGTTTTCTATGTGAACACTTTCATATATGATCATGCAATCCTCCACAGTCTATCAAAATGGATTTATACATTTCTGAAAAGATAAGAAATCTGATTTGATCAATGCCATTTAGAATGTCAGCTCTTTCAAATATTATGTGGACATTGTCTTGTACACTGTATGTGAACATTTTCTATGTGAACACTTTCCTGTATGAGAATACAATGCTTTACAGTCTATCAGAATAGATTTATTCACTTCTAAAAAGATACCTGATCTGATAAATGCTATTTGCAATATCAACACTTTCCCATATCTGATCACTTTCTTATATTAGAACATTTGCTTTCTCATATGTGAACAATTTCTATGTAAACACTTTCTTATATGTAAACCTACATGTATTTGAACTGGATCTTTGTTGTTCATCATTTAGTCAAAACTGTCTTTAGAAAACACCACAGGATGTCCAAAAAGCTTATCTCAAACCTTTAAGGTGCCAATAACAATGACAGCAGATGACATTTTGATTTTTATTATTATTATTCAGAGAAAATAAGGCCTGACATTATTTTCTCTGAAAAATAATAATGATAAATTTTTAGACTGTCATCTCTGCAACAATTTTGCCACTTCATGGGTTAAGGCTAGTGTTCTCTTAGTACAGGACAGAACAAAAATATTTGAATGACCTAGGTATGCTTTGAGATTGTTTATTAACAAAAGGTGGTCTCTTAATGGGTGATATTTTAGACAGGTTTGCTTATAAATTCTACAAGGTCCAATTCTTTTTGGGCTAAAAAAGCCAAACATCAAGGCTTGATTTATTTAAGCATACTAGATAAAAAGTTTTTGAACATTACATATTTACCCTTAGTATTAGGACAGACAGGCTTCAGCAAACAGTGAAGACAGTGCAGATCAGTAAACAGGACAGATCATGGTCTACACTGTTTGCCACTTATCCAGCAATTTTAGACACTTCAACAAATGGTAAAATGCAGTTAATTTCAAACTCAGTATTGGTTAAGATTTTGTGAAGGGCTAACCCTAGTCCTGCTGAACCCAGATATACCCTGCTTTGCAAACAGTGTAGATCCAGATCAGTTGGCTTCTTCAGAAGCCAACTGATCTGGATCTGCACTGTTTGCCATTAAGTATATGAATTTATATCAACAATCTGGATCAAGTAATCTGACTGGCTGAAAATTAGAAGTGGGCAAGGCATCTTAATTTATTCAGCATGACAAGGGCTAAGATGTCTGAAGAAAGAAAAGCACTTTTATGAAAATATAATAATAACCCTAAGTAATGTAACAGAGACAGTATAGACACAACACATGCCACTGAACACAGCATCTGATGTGGGTCTACTCTGTTTATCACTCATCTAGCAAATTTTAGACACTTCCACAGGTGGTAAAATAGACTTGATCAATTTTTTTTTTTATGAGTAAGTTAAGGAGTTATCGTGTCACAAGATTTAGGGTATATGCATAACCTAGTATACCATAGATACCCTAACTATTTGGATACCTTGACCCCATAGCAAACTTGTCCTAAAATTTGGACAAGTCCATTTTACTATGACTTGTGTTAATATGTCTGAACACTGTTGAATGAGTAGCAAAAAGTGCAGGCACCACAGCTGGTGACATATGCTACTGACTCGCTGTATCTGTATTGTTACAAGTTTATGTCCCCCTGATGTTTCGATTATTAAACATCTGAAACAGCTGTTCAATAAAATGTAAATACGTGTAATCAGACTAATGTGTTTACCCTAAGTATTCTGACAGTCAGGCCTGAGCTAACAGTGTAGACCCGAATCAGATGCAACAGAATACCAAACCAAACTCTCTTGACCCACTGGTGACTGGGTTCCTTTTGACGGATGGCTAAATGCAGAAAGCCGAGAGGACTAGGCACAATCTTTTGTAATCAGTCACTTGGTTTTGAGTTTAAAGGCCCATTCAACACTATTTACCCATTTATGCCTAGTGTCCCATAAATGGGACATTGGCAAACAGTGTAGACCTAGATCAGACACTACAGAATGTGGCATCTGATCTGGGTCTACAATGTTTGCATAAAGTTCAAATCTTTCTTAAATAGGAAATGAACCTGACCAAAAAGTTAAAGCAGAAGAATCCACTCAGCATAAATGGGTTAAGGTCATGTCAACAATTCTGTATTTACCCTAATTATTGGGATACCTACCATGCTTGTTCTAAACATTGAACAAAGTTCTCTTTACTAGCTATTGATGTGGCTAAAAACTGCTGACTGAATGGCAAACAGTGTAGACCCTGATCAGACACAACATTCTGCAGCATCAGATCTAGGTCTACACATTTTGCCCAGGCCTGTCTGTCCCAATACTCATTACAAAAACACGCCTATTCAAATAAACAGAAAATTGTACTCCAAAAACTGAAAATTTGCAGATAAACAAATCTGATATTTTTCACATTTCTGCTCAAAACATAGTTTGTGGGTACTCGTTAGAACTGCCTAGGCGAGGCGGTTCTAACGAGTACCCACAATCTAAGTTTTTTAGCAGAAATAAGAAAAATAATGTATACCCCTATAAACCCCAGTTTTAATATATAAAAGTGGGGTTTAAGGGGGTCATAATTATATAGGCATGTTTTCGTGATGTTAGGGTTATTACAGTAATATAGGATCACTATAATCCAGCAAGACCCTTAACCCTTCTCTTGCTACACATGACATGCCCTATCTTAGCAAACAGTGTAGATCCAGATCAGTTGGCTTCTGAAGAAGCCAACCGATCTGGATCTGCACTGTTTGTCATTAAATATGTGAATTTCTATCAAAATCCCGGATCAAGTAATCTGATTGGCTGGAAATTAGAAGTGGGCGTGGCATCTTAATTTATTCAGCATGAGAAGGGTTAAGACGGGTACCACAGTTGAGTGAGTAGAGCATTTGATTGCAGTGCCTGTGGCTGTGGTGCTAGTGATTTGATACTGGCTCAGATATGTGTATGAAAAACTGTCTGTCAACCCAGCACTGAATGGGTGACCTTTAGCAAGAGGCTTAAGAAAAAGGAAGGAGAGACTAGGTCCCACCTTTTGTATGCAGTGACAAAGACACAGTCTGCTAACTCCTTTTGCCCAAAGGCCAAAGAACTTCTTTAATGATTTACTCCAGCAAGACAAACAAGCAAGCCTGTGATGCAGCTGGTGACATGAACTGACTCACCGTGTCTACCATCTTTCCAGAGCTCTAGATAAGGAGAGTATCTAGGTATTTGTTTGTGTTGAGGTTTTACGGCCCAGTCAACCCAATGGGGTCATGTCGAGCGCGGTCAGTTTACCTAACCACACGTTTACTGGGCAGGCTTAGTCCTCTAAGCGGTTAACCAGTATTGTGCACATTCTTTCGCCAGAAACTGACAACTGCCCTTCTTGAATCAGCGGAAGGGAGAGAATGACCGTAGAAAATATTTCATGATCAATCTCCACGAAAGAATGTTGCCGACCTCGGCGGGGGTTGAACCCGCGACCTCCTGGTCTCCAGTCGGACGGCGCATCCAACTGAGCCACCGAGGCTGGCACGGGAGTATCTAGGTAAATATTTTTCATATTTCTCCAAGAAAACATACATTGTGGGTACTCATTAGAAGTGCCTCACCAATTTGCTTCTAATGAGTACCAAAACATATGCTTTCATGGAGCAATTAGAAAAAATATTAAAATGTCTTCATTGAAAAAAATGCCTCATGTGGTGTATGTAGTTCAATTAAATTATCACACAGCTACAGATAAGAGGGGGTAGACACATAATGTTTTTCTTATTTCTCCATGAAAACATATGTTGTGGGTACTCATTAGAGGTGCCTCAGTGAGGCGCTTCTAATGAGTACCCACAACATATGTTTTCATGGAAAAAATAAGAAAGATATCAGCATTTCTCAGATGAAAAAAGCGGCCTATCTGTTGCTATGTATAATCAGCTATATAAAACAGCTGTTCAAAAGCACACCAGACAAGGAAAGGTTACTAAGGGCTCTAGACAAGATGAGAAATCAGATGCATGCTCCTTCAGTGAAAATATATCATCTTTACACTAAGCATTATTTGTTTGTTATATTCTGGTTTAGCATCACTTACAATAATCTTTCAGTCATATCCTGACAATGCCACAGAATACCTAACCAAAGCTCACTTTCAGCAGTTGCTTCACTGAAATATCACACCCCACAACCATGACATGATATTCAATCCAGTGACATTATACTGATACCGGCCTGTCCAGTTCTGATTCCTAGCTCTACTTTCATATTGCCTAGTGCAAAGTGCAAGCATTGCAAATACAAGTACTATTTTATAAGTCTTCGGTATAACTCATCTAGGAATTGAACCCATTCACATCCTTCCAAATACAAAGTGGATACCATCTGAGTCACTGTGCCTGTCCCCAATTGTGACAGATAGGCACGGGAATCAGTGTTGATCTGAGAATGCAGTGTCTGATCAGGGTATACTCTGTACGGCACTAACCCAAGAGTTTTTAGATACATCAACAAGTAGTAAAAAAGTATTGTTCAAATTTAACCCTTCCCTTGCTGAATAAATTAAGATGCCACACCCACTTCTGATTTTCAACCAATCAGATTACTTGATTCGGGCTTTTGAAAGAAATTCACATATTTAATGACAAACAGTGCAGATCCAGATCAGTTGGCTTCTTCAGAAGCCAACTGATCCGGATCTACACTGTTTGCTAAGACAGGGCATGTCATGTCCAGAAAGAGAAGGGTTAAGAGGTAAAGAGATAAGAAGTCCAATATTTAGGGTAAATACAGTATGTCATATAATTTCCTTAACCCATTTATGCTTGGCATCCCATAAAAGAGACATTGGCAAACAGTGTAGATCCAGATCAGACACCAGAGAATGTGGTGTCTAATCAGGGTCTACACTGTTTGCATTAACTTAAGTAATTTTCATAATAATGGTATTAATAACAAGAGGACAATGATGGTCCTATATCGCTCACCTGAGAAAACAGATTTGCATACTTACTGTTGAAGTTTCAGCCAAGTTCACTGCTCTAAGATTTTTGTATACATTTTATAGCCCTGCCCAACAGTTTTTTTAATGCATCATGACGGCTTGAACTGAATCTTGAAAGTGGTCACCAAAGGAACATTTCTGTCAAGTTATATTGAAATTGGTCCAGTGGTTTCTGACAAAAAGATTTTTAAAGTGTTTTATATAGCTGTATAGAGAAAATAAGCCCCACCCAATGGCCATGTTTTTTGATGAATCAAGACAGCTTGAACAAACTTGGTAAAGGGTCACCAAAGGAACATTCCTGCCAAGTTATATTGAAATTGGTTCAGTGGTTCCTGACAAGAAGACTTTTAAAGTTTTGTATTTAGATATAAGGGAAAATAAGCCCCACCCCTTAGCAGCCATGTTTTTTTGAAGAATCATGATAACGAACAATCTTGCTAGAGGGTCACCAAAGCAACATTCCTGCAAAGTAATATTGAAATCGGTCAGGTGGTTTATGACAAATAGAATTTTAACTTTTTCTATACAGATATATACCGAAAATAAGCCCCTCACCCTGGCGGCCATGTTTTTTGACGTATCATGAGGGTCTGAACAATCTTGGCAGAAGGTCACCAAAGCAAAGTTCCTGCCAAGTCACATTGAACTCAGCCCAACGGTTTCTTACGAGAAGATTTCTATAGAAGATTTTTAAAGTTTTCTATACAGATATATATGGAAAATAAGCCCCTCCCCCTAGTGGCCATTTTTTTTTGACAAATCATGATGGATTGAACAACCTTGGTAGAGGGTCACCAAAGAAAGTTATATTGAAATCGGTTTCTGACAAGAAGATTTTCAAAATTTTCTTATAGATATATAGGGAAAATAAGCCCTGCCCCCTGGCGGCCATGTTTTTTGTCGAATTACGATTACTTGAATAATCTTGGTAGAGGGTCACCAAAGGAACACTTCTGCAAAATTATATTGAAATCGGTCTAGTGGTTTCTGACAAGAAACTTTTTATAATTTTCTATATAGATATACATGTATAAGGAAAATAAGCCCTGCTTAAAATAAAGGAAAATAAGCCCTGCTATCTGGCGGCCATGTTTTTGACGAATCATGACGGCTTGAACAATCTTGGTAGGGAATTACAAAAGAAACATTCCTTGCAATGTTATATTGAAATTGGTCTGGTGGTTTCTGACAAGAAGATCATTAAAGTTTTCTATATAGATATATAGGGAAAATAAGCCCCGCCCCCTAGCAGCCATGTTTTTTGACAAATCATGACGGCTTGTATAATCTTGGTAGAGGGTCACCAAGGTAACATTTCTGCCAAGTTATATTGAAATCGGTCCAGTGGTTTCTGACAAGAAGATTTTTAAAGTTTTCTATATAGGTATATAAGGACAATAAGCCCTGCCCCCCTGGCGGCCATGTTTTTTGACGAATCATGATGGCTTGAACAATCTTTATAGAGGGTTACAAAAGAAACATTCCTGCTGTGTTATACTGAAATCAGTCCAGTGGTTTCTGACAAGAAGATTATTATTGTTTTCTATATAGATACATATATAGGGAAAATAAGCCCCGCCCCTGGCAGCCATGTTTTTTGACGAATCCAAATGGCTTGAATAATCTTTGTAGCGGGTCACCAAAGAAACATTTCTGCAAAATTATATTGAAATTGGTCCAGTGGTTTCTGACAAGAAGATTTTTTTTAAGTTTTCTATATAGGGAAAATAAGCCCCGCCCCCTGGCGGCCATGTTTTTTGACGAATCCAAATGGCTTGAACAATCTTGGTAGAGGATCACCATAGGAGCATTTCTGCAAAATTATATTGAAATCAGTCCTGTGGTTTCTGACAAGAAGATTTTTTTTAGTTAAAAAATCTATTTTTAGCTCCTGTGACCTTGATATGCAATGGACTGGAACCATTTGAACAATTTTGTTAGAGGACCAAGCAAAGATCATTCCTGTGAAGTTTGGTCAAAATCCAATCAGTGGTTTAGGAGGAGATGTTGTTTAAAGATTGTGGATGGATGGACGGATGGACAGACGGACAGACTGACCACAACGGACGGTGGGTGATCACAATAGATCACCTTGAGCCTTTGGCTCAGGTGAGCTAATAAAAACCTGAAACGATAATATCCCACCATTATCATGAAACCTGTTAAGATTTACCTAAGTTATCGTCCTGAAATGAAAATATGGAAGTGCTGCCAGCAGATTACTCTGTCAAAAATTGACGAAATTTGCTCATTAGCAATCCTGAACCAGATCTCCACAACATCAATGCCCATACTAAGTTTGGTGAAAATCCATTGGCATTTACTCAAATTACCCTCTGGAAACAAAAATATGGCCTATCATGTGAAGAAAACTTTGTAAAAAATTGACGAAATTTGCCCAATAGCTATCCTAAACCAGATCTTTACAATATCAATGCCCATACCAAGTTTTGTGAAAATCCACTGCTAATTACTCAAGTTATCGTCCGGAAACGAAAAATCAGATGTGTTGCAGGCAGATAACTGTCAAAAATTGACGAAATTTGTCCATTAGCCATCCCAAACCAGATCTCCACAATATCAATGCACATACCAAGTTTGGTGACAATCCAATGACATTCGCTCAAGTTATCAACCGGAAATGAAAATACGGATAGATGTGTGACAGACGGATGGACGTTCGTACATACAGACATTTGTTGGGCATTACAGTGTAAATATTTTGGCTCAAAATGCCTAAATACCCAACAAGTGCCTCAAATTTATTGGGTACTTTTTTTGGACACTAAAGGAATAAGTGGCAAGTACCCAATTCATGTCTACCCAATATATGCCCATTTATGGGCGCGGACTGACACAGGGACACATGGACGACCAACTGAAATATAATATACCCCACCACTATCGTGAGGTGGGGTATAAAAACTAACCAGATCTGATACTCTTTCATTTAGAAATGGACCAATCTAAAACAGCTGAGGCAGAAGAGTTCATTTGGCATAAATAGGTTAACATTTGCTCAAGCTAGAAGAGTCTAGTGATATCCCCATAGTTCCAGATTAGACAGGGTATCAGGTAAATATTTTTATTATTTCTCCATGAAAACATTGGTACTTATTAGCGGTGCCTCAATAAACATGCCCTTTTAGCATCACTAGCAGAGATGGTGTTAACCTTTAAGGCATTAATCACTGTTTTTTTTTTTTTTTTTTATTCTTCAGAGAAAATAAGGTGGTCATAAAAATATTTTTTCTTATTTCTCCATATAGACATACATTGTGTGTACTCATCAGAAGCACCTCAGTGAGACACTTCTAATGAGTACTCACAATATACATTTTCATGGAGAAATAAAAAAATATAATTATTTTCTGGAGTTATGACTGTGCATCATGTTACAATTTACAGTAACATGTTGTGTCACACAAGGGTGGTACAGCTGTTGCTGGCAGTCCCATCACGGATATAATAATTTCCATTTCAAACATGAATAGCAAAAGAAAAGTATTCTCTGTCATGACTCCAGGTAGGAGTTTAACTCCAGGTAAGTTTGTCCGTAAGCGATGGACGAGTGAAGAAAATAAAATGTTCTGATGTGTTCCCTATTACAACATGAAGAAACAGAGTTCTCAGATCTCAATTGAATCATCCCATGGAAATAATTTTAATGTGTTCTCAGTTTCCAATGAAATCATCTCATGGAGAGGATTTTAATGAGATACCAGAACAATTAGTACTTTTATTATCTGCAGGCCTACTTTCTCATCTGTTACTTAATGCTCAGCATGCTGGTAAAAAAATCCACAGACAACATTTTGAAATGTTTTTCTTATTTTTTCCAGGAAAGAGACATTGACATTTCATGCAAATTGTCTCCAGACAATTTGCATGAAATGTCAAAGTTTTCTGGGAACAATATGAAAAATATTAATTTGTAGTCTGCTGAGTTTGTCCAGAGAGTGGTAAAGTTTAATCAGCTTGAAGATGTCTTGTCCTTGACTCCCCTCAAGGTAGTAGCGACACACTCTAGGTATGTGACTGACAAAAATTAACTCTTTCCCCACTAGTGGTGACTTTTGTCATCTACTCATAACCTTTGCAAACAGTTTGGACCCAAACTGTTTAACACTCTGATGGTATTCCTGAAAGCATTTTTTTTTTTTTTTTTTTTGGAAAAAGTTAATTAAAAAAAAAAAATCATGGACGACAAAAAAGCATGCAAAATTACCCAAGCATGCAAAATTACCCAGCATGCAAAGTGTTAATGACCGTTCATTTTATCATATTTACCCTAAACATTCAGATACTTGTTAACTTATTACATTACTTGTACTAAAATATGAGTCCATTTTACTCTTTTTTGATGTGGCTTAACCCTTGTCATGTTGAATAAATTAAGATGCCATGCCCACTTCTAATTTTCAGCCAATCAAATTGCTTGATCCCTTTTGTTGCTATAAATTCACATACTAATGGCAAACAGTGCAGATCCAGATCAGTTTGCTTCTTCAGAAGCCAACTGATCTGGATCTACAATGTTTGCAAAGGCAGGGTATATCCGAGTTCAAAATGACAAGGGTTAAAACTGCTACATGTGAGGTAAATAGTGAAGATCAAAATTCTGTAGTACCTGATCTGGGTCTTTACTGTTTGCTCAAGCCTGTCTGTCCAAATACTCAGGGTAACTACCGTACTTATTTTTATCATTATTGCAATTTATTTTTTCATTAAATTTTGCTTACCTGAGCTGGTGTTTCCATTCTAATGTTAATCCTTGACATGCTGAATAAATTAAGATGCCACGCCCACTTCTAATTTTCAGCCAATCAGACTACTTGATCCAGATTGTAGATAAATATTCATATACTTAATGGCAAACAGTGCAGATCCAAATCAGATTCTGAAGAAGCCAACTGATCCAACTAATCTGGGTCTACACTGTTTGCAAAGGCAGAACATATCCGGGTTCAGCTGGACTTGGGTTAATGCAACAGCAGCAGACATTATAAAATATATTTTCAAAAACTTTTCAGAGAAAATCATTTATTACATTTTCAGCAGTGATTTACTGAGATTTCCCAGTGAATTATTATCGATAATTCAGTGATTTACTGAGATTTCCCAGTGAATTATAATCGATAATTCACCGAGTGATTTATTTCATTTCCAACATTCTGACGTCATAATTGCTAGGCAACTTTGCTGACTTTGTTGGTAACGACAATAACAATAGTTGACGTTTCGCGGAAAATTTGATAAAAATCATGGAGATGAGACTGCAATTTTCATGTCCAGTTGGCATTTTTGAGGAAAGACCTGCGATGCAAATATAAAGTATGATTTTCTTGATAATCCATTTCAACTTTCATGACATTGTTGTGTCTGTATTTCAAGCACAGGATGATTTTTGCATTAAAGTGAAAACAAGATGGTGACTGATTTTCAAACTAAACCATGCCTCCTGAAATCCATGCACTGACTGGAACTATTTTGATAGGAAATCATAATGGCTGAATGTGAAAATTCAAAGGTAAAACATGAATGAAAATGTAATAACAGTTTATTTGGTTGTTTTGATAGATTACAGAGAAATAATTCACTAGTGTTCTAAGGCTTGCACGTAAAAAACGAGTAAGCGAAACTTTTCAGAGAAAATCATGTAAATCATTCACTGTAGTCTAATTCCTTGATTTTGTGGACATTCATTTCAGCATCTTGGACAAAAAGTATGTAGATCTCAGTAACAAATTTACTCCTTATAAACAAAAGAAAAAAGTAATACCGTATATGACCTAATTACTGCACTGTGCACCTAGGTTTTTCAAAATTACAAGAAAAACTTGTAGTAAAATCCACCAAATAAGGGCACACTTTAAAGAAAGGTCAGCTGAGGAGCGTATTTAATGATGCTTATGTGATACAATTTTCTGATTTTCTTTATAAAAGCATTTGTTGTGATTAATCGTTTGAATTGCTAAACTTGTCAAGGCAATTCAAAGGAGTACTCACAACACAAGTTTTTATAAAGTAGATGAAAATACACTGACTGTAATCTAACAACCACTAAATTGATTGACTGTGTGTTTATAGGAGCATGTGCGGTTATTAGGTTGAATACTGTAATAAACTTTCTTTGTGACAATCAGAATATTGCCAAACTATTTTTGACTGACATTTTTAGTTTTGTACAGTTTGAAAGACCTCATGAAAGCTTTTAATTAGGGTTCCAGGCAGGACTTCCAACTTTGTTCAAAAAAGGAAAATTTTGAAAAAAAAAAATAAAAAGATAAAATAAAAGACATACTTTGAATTTGCTCATGTTTACTGTAGTTTCCTTAAGTATTGGGACACCTTAGTTCCTTATTGTCCTCAAATTTGAACAAGTCCATTTGTTTGTCTTGAGGTTTTACGGCCCAGTCAACCTAATGGGGTCATGTTGAGCATGGTCAGTTTACCTAACCGCACTTTTTCTGGTGGGTCATGTTGAGCATGGTCAGTTTACCTAACCGCACTTTTTCTGGTGGGGCTTAGTCCTCGAAGCGGTTAACCAGAATCATGCACCTTCTTTGGCCAGAAACTGACAACTGCCCTTCTTGAATCAGCAGAAGGGAGAGAATGACTGTAGAAAATACTTTCATGATCAAATCTCCATGAAAGAATGCTGTGGACCCAGTGGCAGTCGAAACCGATGCATCCAACTGAACCACTGAGGCCAGCACTTGAACAAGTCCATGTAACCACCAACAGATTGGTTTAAAATTGCTAGGAGAATGGCAAACAGTGCAGATCTAGATAAAACACTGCATTCTTCAAGTACAGCATCTGATATGGGTCTATACAGTTTCCCAGGTTGTCGATACGAACACTTAGGGTAAATATGATATGTGTTACAAACATAAAAGCAATTTTATTCATTAGAATACATTTATTTGGTAAAATAAGGCATTCAGCTAATTTTATAAAATAACTTGAGACTTTTTATTGCAGTACTTCAAAATCAGGTTTCACTGCTACCATAGTTACCTTAGTTATTCAGACGATTGATTGCATTGGGGTTTAATGACACTTTAACGCTTGTGGGTCATTTTGTGTCCTCTCCCAGAGAAAGGGAGAAAAGAGATAGAAAAGATAGTAGCTGAGATGAAAGAGAGGAATAGGGACAAAGGAGGGAAATGAAAGAAAGAGAAGGAACAGAAGAAATAACAACATTCTCCCTCTACCCTTACCTGCTGCAAGGACAGCAGGCCTTGCCCAACTATAAGCCAATATCAGCTGGAAGCCTGGTGACAAAAGCTACAGACACCTTCACTTCACCCAACCACACCCTATTCAGACTTGATAAACCTGACCGATTTTCTTCCATGTTTGTGACTTCCTATCTGTTTTCCTGCATATCAAGTCCTCTCTATAAATGGAGTCCATTCTAAATGGAAAGCATTTTCTCCCTTTGAAAAAGGGATCCATTCTAAAAGGAAAGCATTTTTCTCCCTTTGAAAAAGGGATCCATTCTAAAAGGAAAGCATTTGCTCCCTTTGAACAAGGGACCTATTCTAAAAGGAAAGCATTTTCTCCCTTTGAAAAAGGGATCTATTCTAAAAGGAAAGCATTTTCTCCTTTTGAAAAGGGGATCCATTCTAAAAGGAAAGCAATTGCTCCCTTTGAAAAAGGGATCCATTCTAAAAGGAAAGCATTTGCTCCCTTTGACAAAGGGATCCATTCTAAAAGGAAAGCATTTGCTCCCTTTGAAAAAGGGATCCATTCTAAAAGGAAAGCATTTGCTCCCTTTGAAAAAGGGATCCATGCTAAAAGGAAATCATTTGCTCCCTTTGAAAAAGGGATCCATACTAAAAGGAAAGCATTTTCTCCCTTTGAAAAAGGGATCTATTCTAAAAGTAAAGCATTTGCTCCCTTTGAAAAGGGATCCATTCTAAAAGGAAAGCATTTACTCCCCGGTTTCCTTTTTAGAATGGATCCCTTTTTTTGAAAAGGAAGGAAGCACAAGTTAGACAGAATTGCCTTCTGGGAGTGCATCCATTTTCCTTCATTCTATACTGTACTTGTCCTAAAATTTGAACATTTAACCCTTAAGATGCCAAACACAACAACTGTCATCTGCTTTGTCTTCTGCTGGTTACTTTAAAAGTCATTGTTGCAAACAGTGTAGACCCAGATCAGACTGCTCCCAGAGGAGCAGTCTGATCTGGGTCCACACTGTTTGCCTATATGCAAGAAGTATGTTTGAAAAGTTTGCAAGCAGATGCAGCAGATGATATTTTCAGATGCAGGTTTTCTTGGCATTTTAAGGGTTAACTGCTGATGGGCCTAAAAAGAGCTGCATCTGATCTGGGTCTGCACTGTTTGCCAAGTACCCTTTTAGGTGTCTCCAGACTACAGTGGGTTAAGGGGCTGTTTGTTCTGGGTCTCATAAAGCTCTTTTTTCAAACAATAATTAACCAACAATTTCTGAACTGAGGCACTTCTGATGAGTACCCACAACATATGTTTTTGTGGAGAAATAAGGAAAAAAATCTACTGATACCCCAGTTATCTGGAGCTACGAATTTATACATGGTTACTGTCTGGAACATATCTGTTTGCATATTTAGTGTAAAAACAGTAAATAAGTGTTAAGACTTTACTAAATATAATTAATTTACTGAAAATGATAATGCACATTACAATTTGCACAATATAATATCTCATGTCACTGCTATCAAATGACACCATGAAATTGGACAACATTTTATTTATATTGTAAAATGGACTACATAAACAGCATAAATAATGTTCACATATCTAGATAAGGTACTTCTTTGGACCTTAACTCTTTGATATTTTTTCTTATTACTTCATGAAATCATATATTGTGGGTACTCATTTCAAGCATCTCAGTGAGGTGCTTGTAATAAGTTCCACAACATATGTTTTTTTGAGATATAAGAAAATAGTTATCTTTTAATCCAGCAAGACAAGCAAGCCTGTCTTACAGCTGGTGACATGAAGTGACTCACTGCATCTACCTTCTTTCCAGTTCTGGCTTTGCTCCCGATAAGAGGAGTGTCAAGTACATATTTTTCTTATTTCTCCTCAAAAACATATGTCCTGGGTACTCATTAGAAGTGCATTCATGAGATGCTTCTAATGAGTAACCACAACATATTATTTTGTGAAGATATAAGAAAATCATTTAGCTAACACCCCTCTTATCTGGAGCAATGAAAAATTACCATCTTATCTAGAGCTGTGAACAATCACCGTCTTATCTGGAGTTGTGAACAATCACCGTCTTATCTGGAGTTGTGAGATTTTGTTTTCAGCCTTTTTTGTTTTGTTAATTTATGTAATTTCCTTCTGTGGTTGTGAATTTCCTGCTGTTAGTGAGGATATCAACTCAAGGAGAAATCACGCATACACTGAGTACAACTGTCAACTTAATTAAAACCTGTTTGAAAACTCCAGCCTGTGCTTGTAATATTACATAGCTTTGCCATGAGATTCATACAAGCCACTTTTTTCAACCAAAAAGCATTGCAATTTTTCTTATTTCTCCATAAAAACATACATCCTGGGTAATCATTAGATGTGCCTTGCAGAGGCCCTTCTAATGAGTACCAACAATATATGTTTTCATGGAGAAATAAGAAAAAGTATCCCCCCAACATCTGGAGCCATTTTTAACCCATTGAAGACTGGAGACCCCTAGAAAGGTAACTGGCAGACAAAGCAGACCCAGCTCAAGCGCCGCTGAATGTGTCTGATCGATCAAGGTCTCCACTGTTTGCAAATAGTTCAATCATTTTTCTTTAGGAATATCTATGTGATATAGCCTAATATACCTAAAATCGATAATGTAATCATCCAATATATAGTGTGGGAGAGTTTATTCAGTCTTTAATAGGTTTAACTCAAGGATGTGCTGGTAAAAGTACATTGCTCCAGGGAGATTCAGATAAGGTATTTTTTTCAACCAATATGTATTGATATTTTTCTTATTTCTCCATGAAAACATATGTTGAGGTACTCATTAGAAGTGCCTCTAAGAGGCACTTCTAATGAGTACCAACATCATAAGTTTTCCTGGAGAAATAAGAAATAATTATCTGGGCCCAGTTGTTCAAAGCAAACGACATCGTTAGTTAACGATTCGTTAAAATTTAATCGAGTGACACGCAAATATGCTGAAATTTTTTGCTGAAAAAATGTGAGTAGCTTTTGCAGTGCAAAAGCTACTCACATTTTTTCAGCAAAAAATATCAGAATATTGTATATTGAATCTGCTAAAACAGTAAACGAAAAGACCCTTAACAAGCTCGTTAAGCTAACGATGCTTTGAACAACCGGGCCCTGGATACTTACCTCTCTTATCTGGACTATACATTTGTATTTAACAAACTTATTCAGACAGATGTCAAAGAAAAGACAGTAGATTCAGATCAAACTGCTTCTCAAGTCTGCCATCCAGTCAGAACTTTTGAACACATTATTGGGTAGTCAAGTAAACAAGGACATAGGTTTGGATAAGAATGGTAAAGAGCTTCCAGGTCCAAATACTTAGGGAAACTACGGCACAAAATGATCTTCCAATCTGATAAAGGGATGCTTTTCATCCTTCAATCTATGACGGTTATTGATTGTTAGTCACAGAATTGATGTCTGTAATCAAACTTTTTCAGTTATCAAATTGGAAAACCATATGTCTATTTGTGTGAAATATGCTGTCGTTAGATAGCAAAGAAATATATAGGGATTTAATCTGTCACCACTACACTACAAAAGCGTCAGATAATTATGATTTATATTAGGCGTAAAAAAAATAAAAGCTGTGTTTCCGCTAACCTGACCGACCCTGTTTCAAACACTCGACTCTGTTATTTTTTATCAGTAAAAATGCAAAATAAAAAAGTAAAGCACCGACCCTAAACAAAATACCTGTATTTTCATAAAATTACAAGGCTGACCCTGTTCTTTTCTGGAGAAAAAACAGAAAAAAAAAAAAAAAATGTTTCTCCTACCTATTGACCAAATTTTTTTTTCAGCATGTTAGTGAAACGCAGCTATTTTTTTTTTACGCCTTAATAAGTATTTGATTTTATAAAATCTTACATTACACCTTAAGTTACAACATTTTTGAGCTGCAAGTTTTACTGCACAGTCAACACTGTTAAGAATATGTCGAAACTGGGTCCACACTGTTGCCGATATGCAAAATTAGGTTTGAAAAGTTTGCAAGAATATTCAGCAGAGGACATAAACAGACGACATTTTCAGATGCAGGTTTTCTTGGCATTTTAAGGGTTAACATATTCCAGGACAGGCTTAGTCTTGCCAGTAACTGACAACTACTCTTCTTGAATCAGTGGAAGCGGGAGAATGCCCATAGAAATGATTTCATGATCAGTCTCCTTGAAAGTTGCGCAGATGAGCTGAGACTCAGAAGCCAACTGATCTGGATCTACACTATTTGGGAAGGAAGAGTATTTCAGGGTTCAGCAGGACAAGGATTAAAATTTGAAGCTTCATTTATCTGCCTGTTGATATGTCTGAAAACTGTTGGATGAGTGGCAAACAGTCAGATCTGGGTCTATACTTTTTTCCTCAGACCTGTTTGAATGAATGAGCAACTACTTAGGTAACAAGAAATTTGAATTCAAAGAAAACAGATGTTTCCCTACAATGGCCAGTCTAAATCACTTCTTGACCTTGAAAATGAGATCAAGATTAACAAAAGCTAAACAACTCTTTACACTCTCCAAGTGATGTACCTATGCAAGTTTGACCTAAATCCGTCCATCGGTTCTTGAGACAGAGTATACACAAGCTATTCTTAGCTAAAATTTGACAATCATTGGAGTACTGGGCCCTTGAAATGATGTCACTAGACTCTAAACGGCTGTTCAGCATGTCCCACTGATATGTACTGGCAGTTTGAGAAAAGTGTTAACCCTTGTCCTGCTGAACCCGGATATACCTTGCCTTTGCAAACAGTGTAGATCCAGATCAGTTGGCTTCTGAAGAAGCCAACTGATCTGGATCTGCACTGTTTGCCATTAAGTATGTGATTTTATAGCAATAATCCTATTCAAGTAATCTGATTGGCTGAAAATTAAAAGAGGGCATGGCATCTTAATTTATTCAGCAGGACAAGGGATAAAATGGGTTCAAAAGATATCACACAAGAAACTGAAAGACCAATGCCAACACTAACAGGATCTGGACTGAAATCAATACCTCACCAAATTTACACAATCTCTTACCTGGACCACTGATGGCAAAATTACTGACAGCGAGAGTAGATGCCTTCTGGATTTCTGGATCATGTGACTTCAGTAATGCAACCAATGGTGTTGCTACTTCCTCTGTTAATGGAACTTTCACTGTAACAATATTGAAAGAATTACTTTACTGTACATGTATTTACATAGCTCCAGATAAGGCGCTTTTTTCATCCGAAAAGTACCAATATTTTTCTTATTTCTGCACAAAAACATACATTGTGGGTACTCATTAGAAGCGCCTTGGCAAAGCACTTCTAATACTCATTAGAAGCGCCTTGGCAAGGTGCTTCTAATGAGTACCCACAACATATTTTTTGGTGTAGAAATAAGAAAAATGATATGTGGATACCCCTCTTATCTGGGGCTATGATTTACCCTTAATATTTGGGCACCTTAACTCTTTACTATACATGTACATGTACATTTCCTAAAACTAGAACAAGTCCATTTGACTACCTGTTGCAGTGTCTGAAAAACTGTGGGATGCATGGAAGTGCAGGCTCCATTCTGTGGTGTCTGGTCAGGGTCTACACTGTTTTGCTTGTGCTTGTCTGTCCAAATATATAAAACAGATATGGTATTCATACTGCAAGAAATTTGACCTAATCCAACTACTCTATGATCAAGGGGGCAGAAATGTTTTATGGCTGCTACACGGCAAAAGACTTCTGCTTATTGATTTTAGGTGTAAATTTACCTGTATGCACATGTAACCATTATTTTTTTCTAGTGACATTATTTGTCTGGGTTAAAATATATTTTGTGCTTGGAAACAGCTTGTTTTGGCCAAATAGGCTTCAATGAAGGAAACCTTGACAGAATAGTTTATAAATCAAAAAGTCTGAAATACTTACTTTTTTCACTGACTTCTGAGTAGCATAATGCTGCTGATGTTTGCAGATCTCTGTTATCCGAAAATGTTAAAATTTTCAAGGCCCGGATATGTTCCTCGGTTAAAACAGGAGTCTTTGTCTCACCTGGTATAGTAAAATAAAACATGATACACCACAACCTCTTTATAACACTATTGTTGGGGTCCATAGCATAAATGGTGTTAGTTAAACAACCGTGCTATATCCAAATAAAAATGTATAGATTATATTGAAAAATGACCATTTATGGTCAACTGAAAAATGACCATTTATGGTCATTTTTCAATATAATCTTTACATTTTTGGGATCCATCTGTGAACCGTGTTATATCCAAAACCGTGTTATAATGAACCGTGTTATAAAGAGGTTGTAGTGTACTCACAGTGCAGGAAATTGAGTTACAGTATTTACTCTTAGTATTGAGATACCTTAAAACTCTTTACCATACTTGTCCTAAAATTTGCAAAGGCCTGTTCCACAAACATGAGGATGTGTTTAAAATACTGCTGGACAAATGGCAAACAGTGTACTCCCTGATCAGGAGCAGCATAATAAAGCATCTGATCAGGGTCTATACTGTTCTGCGGCATCTGATCTTGGACTATACTGTTTGCTAAGGCCCATCTGTCCTAATACTTAAGGATATTGCAGTATGTTACAAAGGCTTCCATATTTATCCTAAGTATTCGGACAGAAAGTGGCATCTGATCAGGATCTATGCTGTTTGCCAGCCACCCAGCAGTTTTTAGTCACATCAAGAAGTAGCAAAATGATTTTCTTTATGTTTTCGGACAAGTATGAAAAGGAGTGCAGTTGTCCCTGTATTAACACTTACCACACTGTGGGCAGATTCAGCTGAGGACAAATTGATTACATTTTTTATATCTTCCTTGAAAATAGGATCTGACACTTCATGCAAATTGTCTCCATAGGAGACAATTTGCATGAAGTGCCAGATCCTATTTTCTAGAAAAATATCAGAAAAATATTTCAAACTGTTGTCTGTTGAAATTTTTACCCAGCAAGCAAAATGTTAATGGTGAATATAGTATGCAGTAGTATTCTATCAGAAACCTGATGTCTTTTCTGTTTCTACACTTTGTTCTCAAATATTTACTGCCAAAGTAATTTTATGGTCAAAAATGGGTCTGATAAATGCAATTTCTACAGTAAACTGGATTTTTTTTTATTTTTTATTTTTTTTTTTTTTTTTTGTGTATAAAATATTCATTTGCATTTCTTCACTAATATTAAATAATTGGAGTTCCATAACAATACTGTGAAGTTTTCAGAAATCTTGAACAGTGTGGGGAATCCACGTGACTAGTTGCACAGGTTTTTTTACTTTTTTAGCTCGGCATTAGGTAGGACTTTTTAGAATATCTCGATTTATACCTGATGGAATTTAATGAAATAAAGCACAGAGTATGCAGAAAATCAAGCTCTTTCTGGTGGTGTAAATTCATGTACATTAATTGTCCCGGTAGCCCAGATTGACAACAAAAACATTCTTTGAATGTTCTCGAGAATTAGACAAGATCACAGAATAGCACTTAAAACACCAGAAGGAGCTTGATTTTTGGCATACTCTGCACTTTATTTGAACAAATTCCATTTCGCTAAAAAATCTACCTTATGTGGAGCTAAAAATAGTAACAAACTCCATGTACCTAGTCATTTGGTCATGTGGATTCCCCACACTGTTGAACATGTGGAGTTTGTTGAGAAACTGCATCCAAACTACATGTACCTACTTTATCGATTTTTGCATACTCTGCAGCCATTTTGCTATGGGAAAAAATGGAAATTTTAATTTTTTATCTAAACTGCACAAAAGAATAAAACTTTTTGTGCATAGGTAGTTATGACAAATAATGATCTTGCACTGAATCATGACAAAGTTTTGCACATTTACTTCTTCAGAGTAAAGTCCCATGCAAAGAAAAAATACAATGTACTTACTAAAAGATGTCCCAAGTACAGTAGTCTGGCAATTAACCATTACTACCCTCTGGGCTAGATTCAGCAGTCAAGAACTCAACATTTTTCTTCCATTTTCCAGAAAATAGGATTTGACATTTTATGCAAATTGTCTCCTGTACAGACAATTTGCATGAAATGCCAAAACCTGTTTGCTGGAACAATTAAAAAAAAAAAAAATTTTTGCAATATATTGCCTGCTGAAAATTTGACCCAGCAAGCCAAGCTTTTACTCATTTTCCCCCTTTCTGGCCCCACCTAAACAGACTTCAGACAGTGATAATCACCTCATATCTCTTCAGACAGTGATAATTACCTCATATCACTTAGATAAGACCAGCCGTTGATGTGAGCCACCACTATCAGCGCTGTATATTGCATGCAATCATGATGTTTGTTTGTTTGTTTGTGTTGAGGTTTTACGGCCCAGTCAACCCAGTGGGGTCATGTCGAGCGCGGTCAGTTTACCTAACCACACGTTTACTGGGCAGGATTAGTCCTCTAAGCGGTTAACCAGTATTGTGCACATTCTTTCTCCAGAAACTGACAACTGCCCTTCTTGAATCAGCGGAAGGGAGAGAATGACCGTAGAAAATATTTCATGATCAATCTCCACGAAAGAATGTTGCCGACCTCGGCGGGGGTTGAACCCGCGACCTCCTGGTCTCCAGTCGGATGGCGCATCCAACTGAGCCACCGAGGCCGGCACAATCATGATGTACCACCCCAGCCAAGAGGCAGAGAATATGTGTTTTTAAGTTTGCAGATATTTGCATCACCCATGCTGTTTGTCAGCAAGTGCTGTTTGTCCGCTCTCAGCTTACTATTTAATATTCTTAGTGTACTGGATTAGGAAATTATCTTGTAATAATCAGTAATCAAAGAGGCACTTCTAATGAGTACCCACAGCATGTTTTCATAGAGAAACAAGAAAAAATATCAGGGCCCAGTTGTTCAAAGCGTCGTTAGCTTAACAAGCTCATTAAGGGTCATTTCGTTAACTGTTTTAATGGATTCAATACACAATATTCTGATATTTTTGCTGAAAAAATGTGAGTAGCTTTTGCACTGCAAAAGCTACTCACATTTTTTCTGCAAAAAATTTCAGCATATTTGTGTAACACTCGATCTAAATTTAAACGAATCGTTAACTAACGACATTGGGCAACAATGTTAGCTTTGAACAACTGGGCCCAGTACTTTTTAACTGAAAAAAATTAAAAAAAAAAAAAACACCTTATTTAGAAATTTAGTCTCCTCCCATCCTTTCAAAAGTGCTTCAGTTATACTGGTCAGTATTAACTTTGTACAGCATAACCCATGCTGTATGTCATCTTCTATTCAACCCAGGGCACTTATGGTAGATGACCTAAACTTTCAAACACTTTTTCCATATTTTATTGGCCTAACTTTTGCTTCTTATGCTGTTACATGTTTTTCTTAAAAATACTGAGAGGAATGGCAAACAGTGTAGACTCTGATCTGTGTCTGCACTGTCTGCATATGCCATTTTGTCAGACACTTTGATTTGTTTGTGTTCAGGTTTTACAGCCCAATGGGATCATGTCGATCGTGGTCTTTGTGTACGAAATTTTAGGACATTTACAGCACTTATGATCCAAGGGTACTGAACCAGGAAGCTTTCTTATGATAATCGGTAATGAGGTCTGCTATTGATTCTAGAATATAGATCCAGCAATTTTTCTTGTTGTATTCCATACTATGGTACTCTGTGGGAAAACATACATACTACACTACAACCTCTTTATAACACAGTTTGTTATAATACGGTTTTGGATATAACACAGTTTAAAGATGGATCCCAAAAATGTATAGATTATATTGAAAAATGACCATAAATGGTCATTTTTCAATATAATCTATATTTTTGTTTGGATATAACACGGTTGTTTAACTAACACGGTTTATGCTATGGACCCCAACAACAGTGTTATAAAGAGGTTGAGGTGTATTACTGTAAATAGCTCTGGACACACAATGCTTCTCTAACTTGTAACCCGAATGTTCTAGAGTCAATTACAATTTACCAGATGCAGACACACATACACATGGACAGACAGCTGGATAGGGGGTATCAAATGATCTCTAAGGCAGAGATCAGGAGAAGCATTTGATGGTAATTCTAGGAAAGTGTCTTGGCAAGGTGTTTCTAATGAATATTCACAATGCATGTTTCTATGAAGAACTGGAGAAAATTATCCCAGAACTGTCATCAAATACTCCTCCTTAACCCTTGTCCTGCTGAATAAATTAAGATGCCACACCTACATTGTACTTCTAATTTTCAGCCAATCAGATGAATTGATCAAAGTTGTTCACTTAAGGACAAACAGTGCAGATCCAGATCAGTTGGCTTCTTAAGAAGCCAACTGATCTGGATCTAAACTGTTTGCAAAGACAGGGTATATCTGGGTTCAGCAGGACAAGGGTTAACAAGTCCTGTGGATTGTCAACATTTTTCAAAATTGGGCAGTCCTCACAACATACATTTTTTGTAGAAATAGTAAAAATATTTACCTATATTTATCTGGGTACCTCTCTCACCTAGAGCTAGGGATTTGAACCTGGAAATTTGCAATCCAATCAGTCAAGAGCACTAGTGATTCAGACACTAACTTTACAAGTTGATGTGACGTTAACCCTTGTCCTGCTGAATAAATTAAGATACCACGCCCACTTCTAATTTGAAGCCAATCAGATTATTTGATCCAAATTGTTGCTATAAATTCACATAATTAATGGCAAACAGTGCAGATCCAAATCAGTTGGCTTCTTCAGAAGCCAACTGGTCTGGATCTACACTGTTTGCAAAGGTAGGGTATATCCGGGTTCAGCAGGACATGGGCTAACTCTCAGTGCTAAGCAAAATTGTACAGGGGTCATCCTAGAGGGCGATTTGGGAGAAAAAGTCTCCCTGAGCTGGCTGACTTCTTCCTATCTTGAGCTGAGGGAGAAGTGAAAATGTACAGAATGTATAGGGAAATCCAAAATTTGGCCCAAAACTTCTCCCTGAAATCCTGAATATGTCGCAAAACCCTCCCTCCCTGAAAGCTGTAGGATGACCATTGATTGTAAAAGACAACATTCAGATTTTTCTTTTTTTCGGAACTAATAAGACTAGACATTTCATATAACAATTCAAATGAAATGCCAAGCCTTGTTTTCACTGAAACTTCATAAAAAAAAAAAATCAAAATGTCATCTGTTACAGTTTCTCACCATTTTCCAGATAGAGCAGTAAATTCTGTACAGCTTCTTTCTCATTGTCTAGCAGTATGGTACTGTACTCGGACTCTCCCTCTAATGAGCTAGACCTCCGACTTGAGCTGTCAGGAGCCGGAATACAACCACAGGTGACACAACACAAACAGTACTGTAGGACACGCTTGAGGATCCTAATCACTTCGTCTACAGGATTGGGTTTGGGACGCTCCACTCGGATGTCAAACTTCTCCATAATGGCTGAGGCCTGGAATAGAGAAAGAGGGACTGTATTACAAGACTTTCAAATTTATATTGGGACTCCCTAACCTATACCACTCTTTGGTCTTATTCAGCAGATGACACATTTATGATATTTTTCTTATTTTTTTCCTGAAAACAAGATCAGACATCTGATGCAACTGTCTCCGACAGAGACCATGTGGTTGAAAAAACACCTGCTTCCTGCATAAAATAAGAAAAAAACAAGAGGCCCATGGGCCACAACTCGCTCACCTGAGTGACATAACCACTGCAGATATGCAAGTCACTTCGATACTTTCAATATAAATGTATAATGGCCCATACAAATGCATGGGGAAGCAAATTTCAACATAGACGCATCATTTTAGCAATTTTGGTAGATCTCCTGTCCCTCATGATTTGTGCAAAGATTAGGGCCCAGGGCTTATTTGGTTCTGGAGAAGAAGATTTTTCAAGGTTTTTATCATATATGGGCATGGCAGCCATTTTGATCAATGGACCATGCCCATTTTAGCAATCTTTCATTCTCCTGCTCAAGGAGGCTCCGCATGAAATTTGAGCAACACTGGCCTAGAGGTTTCAGAGGAAAAATCATTTGAAATTATCAACATTTTTTCCATACAAATGTACAGGGCCCATACAAATGCAAACAGAAGCAAACTTGACCTTGCCGTAAAAAGGTCAAATGTCAATGTATGACAATTATTTTAGCAACTTTGGTAGACCGCCTGTTCCCAATGATATATGCAAAGATTCAGCCATAAGGCATCCTCGGTTTTGGTGAATAAGATTTTTAAATGTTTTTTCCCATACAAATGCATAGGGAAGCAAACTTGACCTTGCCATAAAAAGGTCAAATGTCAATGTTCGACCATTATTTTAGCAACTTTGGTAGAGCCCCAGTCCCCGATGACTTAAGCAATGATTCAGCCCCAAGGCGTCCTCGGTTCTGGAGGAGAAGATTTTTAAAGGTTTTTACCATATATGGGCATGATGGCCATCTTGGTCAATGAACTGCGACCATTTTAGCAATCTTTCATTCCCCCAACCTAGGAGGCTCCATATGAAATTTGAGCAAAATTGGCCCAGAGGCTTCAGAGGAGAAGTCGTTTGAAATTCTGAATATTTTTCCAATACAAATGCATAAGGAAGCAAAATTGACCTCACCGTAAAAAGGCCAAATGTCAATGCATGACCATTATTTTAGCAACTTTGGTAGACTCCAGTTTCCAATGATATATGTAAAGATTCAGCCACAAGGCATCCTCGGTTTTGGAGAACAAGATTTTAAAAGGTTTTTCCCATACAAATGCATAGGGAAGCAAACTTGACCTTGCCGTAAAAAGGTCAAATGTCAATATACGACATTTATTTTAGCAGTTTTGGTAGACCTATCGTCTACGATGACTTACGCCAAGATTCAGCCCTAAGGCATCCTTTGTTCTGGAGGAGAAGATTTTTAAAGGTTTTTATCATATATGGGCATGGCGGCCATCTTGGTCAACGAACCGCGACCATTTTAGCAATCTTTCATTCCCCTAACCTAAGGAGGCTCCAAATGAAATTTGAGCAAAATTGGCCCAGAGGCTCCAGAGAAGAAGTCGTTTCAAAAAATGTACATTTTTCCCATACAAATGCATAAGGAAGCAAAATTGACCTTACCATAAAGAGGTCAAATGTCAATGTACAACCATTATTTTAGCAACTTTGGTAGACCTCCTGTTTCCGATGATATATGTAAAGGTTCAGCCATAAGGCATCCTCAGTTTTGGAGAACAGGATGTTTAAAGGTTTTTCCCATACAAATGCATAGGGAAGCAAACTTGACCTTGCCGTAAAAAGGTCAAATGTCAATATACGACCTTTATTTTAGCAATTTTGGTAGACCTCCTGTCCCCGATGACTTATGCAAAGATTCAGCCCCAAGGCATCCTCGGTTCTGGAGAAGAAGATTTTTAAAGGTTTTTACCATATATGAGCATGACGGCCATCTTGGTCAATGGACCGTGACCATTTTAGCAATTTTTCGTTCCCCCAACCTAAGGAGGCTCCAAATGAAATTTGAGCAAAATTGGCTCAGGGGCTTCAGAGGAATGAAAATGTTAACGGACGGACGCACGGACGGACGGACGGACGACGGACGAAAAGTGATCACAATAGCTCATCCTGAGCATAGCTCAGGTGAGCTAAAAAAGAAGTCAAAATGTCATCTGCTGAAAAGTTTGCCGGGAGTGCCAAGCATTAAAGGAAAGTCTTATATGAAAAGCATTTACCTTTAACCTGCTTATTTTCTTTCCTGTGATTTAACTAAAAAAAAAAAAAAAAAAATCCTTAAACTACCAGCAAAATGTCCTCAATCTGGAATAATTGCATGTTACATATTATTAAAACATTACTCAATTAAAATTAACCACTTATCATACTATGGGCAGATTCAGCCGATGACAAATTAATGATTTTTTTTAAATTTTTCCCATAAACAGGACTCGTCATTTCATGCAAACTGTCTCCATTGTCAAATCCTGTTAATGCAGTCAGTTTGCATTGGAGACTGTTTATGGAAAAAAAAAGTTAAAAAAGAATTCTCCAAAATGTCATCTGCTGAAAATTTTACCCAGTGTGCTGAGTGTTTACGGTAATCTTAATCCATAGCTCCAGATAAGAGTGTGTATCAGATAAGAATTTTTCTTACTTCTGCATAAATACATGTAGTAGTAACCTATTAGAAGCACCTAAGCAATGAGCTTCTAATAAGAACCACAACATATGTTTTCATGAAGAAATAAGAAAACTATCCATATTTTTTGGCTGAAAAAAATGTGTTTTATCTAGAGCTACATAAAGTCAACTCCTTATCATACATATCCTGAAAACTATCCATATTTTTTGGCTGATAAAGGTGTTTTATCTAGAGCTACATAAAGTCAATTCCTTATCATACATATCCTAAAATTTGAAAAAGTCCATTTGGTGAAGTATCTATAATAATGTTATTAAACCGGCCCTAAATACTACCGCACTTTAAGGGGGCCTGATTCATTTCTGGGTCAATTTTTTACAATCCCAAAATTTTCTTAAGGTAGTTGTCCAGGTGATAATCATTGACCAATGATATCGAACCCTGCATTCAACAAAATCCAGGTAATGGTTACTTATAGACATGCTATTCTTGTTGTTGAGACATCCGAGTGCTATATATAGATGTTTGTCTGTAATAATTGGACTGGGACATTGGCAAACAGTGCAGACCCAGATCAGAAACTGCAGAAGGCTGATCAGGGTGCACTGTTTGCTTAAAAAAGCCAGAAGTTAAGGGTGAAATGAAACAGTCTTAAGTCCCAGTTCAAGACCATTTTCCCAGCCCACACTCAGAGATAATTGACCCATCAGTGCTCTCAGCACTTTTGATTTGGTTTGGAGTTTAACTGCCCAGTTAACACTGAAGGCCATGTTGAGCTGGTAAGTTTACCTAACCACACTTTTCCTGGGCAGGTTTATTTCTCTAAGTGGTTAACCAGTACTAAAAACAGATAACTGTCCATCTTTTATCAGCGTAAGGGAGAGAATGAGCGTAGAAAATATATACCGTATTTGACCTAATAACCTCACATACCCCTATAAGTACACAGTCAAGCAATTCGGTACTTTTTGTTTACTTCTTTATAAAGGCACATGTTGTGGAAACCCATTTGAATTGCATCGACTTGTCTTGCTCTTATAGAGAAAATTAGAAAAAAAAACATGATGACACTGCATAAACATCATTTGATAAGTCCTTCGCTGATCAGTTTTAAGTGTATCCTTAGTACATATTTTGCAAGTTTTCCAAGTATTTTTGAAAAACCTAAACGCACAATGCGATAATTAGGTCGAAAAAGGTATCTGATATTTTTACTTTCGCAACTTCCAGTTTACATTCTTATAAATGTACATCAAGACCCTTCTGAAAAGATGCCTACTTTAACCCATTGTAGACTGAATAGACTCTACCACACTATATATTGGAAGACTCCAATTTCAATTTTAGGTATGTCCAGCTATGAGATTTACATATTCCTAGAGAAAAATGGCTAAACTATTTGCAAACAGTGAAGACCCTGATCAGACACATTCTGGGGCATCTGATCTGGGTCTGCACTGTTTGCCATTTACCCTTTTACAGGTCTTCCGACTACAATGGAAGGGAAGAATTTGCTCCCAAAGAATGTCATCTGCTACAATTGAAAAACCTAAGCACACAGTGCAGTAATTAGGTTAAATACAGTGATTTTTTTTTTTTTTCATTCAGGAGATACTGTAACTTGTGAAGGTTTTCTCATAGCTCCCGATGAGACCCATTTTCAACCAAAACCTACATGTACTGCTATTTTTTTCTTATTTCTCCACAAGAACACATGTTGTGGGTACTCATTAGATGCCCCTCACCCAGGCTTTTGTGCAGAAATAAGAAAAATATGCTGTGAATACCCCCTCTCATCTGGAACTATGTCTTTGTACTTTTTAGTGAAACATATGTATGGGATTGTATAAAATTGCCTTGCCAAGACACATGTACATGTAACATGCAGTTCTGTTAACCCTTGTCCTGCTGAATAAATTAACATGCCACGCCCACTTCTAATTATCAGCCAATCAGATTACTTGATCCAGGTTGTTGATACAAATTCACATACTTAATGGCAAACAGTGCAGATCCAGCTCAGATGGCTTCTTCAGAAGCCAACTGATCTGGATTTACACTGTTTGTAAAGACAGGGTATATCTGGGCTCAGCAGGACAAGGGTTAAGATGTTTGTACATCAAAAATTCTGACAGAATGGTGCATGCAAACAGTGTAGACCCTGATCAGATTGCTCCTGAAGGGCTACATTGTTTGCCATTCCACTAAGTATTTTAAGAAACTACTTCATAAAAAAGCAATAATCTGGGCCAGAACAGAATGGAGTAAAGTGTTCGAAATTTTAAAACATTCAACGTACTTTAACATGCTTTTGACAGAGAAACAAAGTCAAGTCTCTTGAATTTTCCATTTTCTTCAGACTTGGCTATCCATAACTCTAGATCAAGTGTTATTCAAAAAAAAAAAAAAAAAAAAAATTATTTATTTTTGCACAAACACTTATCTTGTGTGTACTCAATGGAACTGCCTCTCTGAGATATGTTTTGGTGCAAAACTAACACAGATTTTTGTAATATTTACCACTCTCTGGACAAATTCAGCAGAGAACAAAATGATGATATTTTTCTCTTTTTCCCCAGAAAATAAGACCTGACATTTCATACAAATTTTCTCCAGTGGAGACAACTTGCATGAAATGTCAAATCTTATTTCCTAGGAAAAATATGAAAAAATATGTCGAAATGTTGTCTGCTGAATTTTTTATCCTGCATGCTGAATGTTAGATTATCATCTCTGTTTTCACCTTGTCTGAAGCTACGACTGACCATAAAAAATTGATGATAGTGAGACAAGTGGTGCCTCTTCTTGGAATGGGTCTTGTAACACTAATAAGTTTTTTTCATGCCACAGTACTTCTGATCAATAGCTTCAGCCAACTTCCATATACAAAATGTTACAATGGAAAAGGGTACATAAGAAACTTCTTTATGACAGTTCATTATAGCAGAGTTTTGGATATAACACTGTATAACCCGAGTTGGACCCAAAAATTTCTTTCCTAACTTCCTTTTCTTCATTGTACATCTTTATAAGGTATGAAGCCACCCTGATCTGTCAGGGCTGAGGTTAAAATGTGCTCCTGAATGGCAAACATTGTAGACCCTGATCAAACTGCTTCATTAGGGAGCAGTTTGATCAGGGGCTACAGTGTTCGCTCAGATATGTTTGTCAGAATAGTCATTTGAATATAAACAGACAAAAGTGTTCTATCCAAACAAAAAATGTATAGATTGTATATAAAATGTCCAAACATAAGCAGCCAAATGGCCATTTCAAATAAAATGTACAGATTTTATTGTCATTTTTCAATATAATATATACATTTGTGTTTTGACACAACAAGGTTCTTCAGCAAACATGGTTGATTTGGATGCAAGCAACGGATAAAGGAGTTGTGTTGTGTCAACTAAAACATGCTTTTTTAACAAAAAAAAAAGTATTACTATTCTTCCTATTTCCCAGAGAAAACTTTTGTTGTGGGGCATTTATTAGAATGGCCTCATAGCGGCAATATAAATGAATATAAAAAACATATAGCCTGTGCAGATGCAAAACAAATACTTTTTTTTTCCTATCTAGAATGTCTCATTATCAAAATATTTTTCTCATACACAATAATATACCCTCATTATCAAAATGTTTATCACATACACATACACCCAGGTATATCCTGCCTTTGCAAACAGTGTAGATCCAGATCAGTTGGCTTCTGAAGAAGCCAGCTGATCTGGATATGCACTGTTTGTCATTAAGTATATGATTTTGTAATGTATCAACTACCTGGGTAAAACCAATTTGATCGGCTGAAAATTGGAAATGGGCATGGCTTCTTAATTTATATAGCAGGACAAGGGCTAACTAAGGATTCATGTGTCAGTTTATTTAGGATAAGTATGGTTTCTCTTTCCTGGCCTCCAGCAGCCCAGCTGCCAGTATGTACATTAACTCTTTGCATGCTGGGTAATTTTGCAAATTTTTTTGTCATTTGGATTTTTTTTTTTCTAAATTAACTTTTTAGAAAAAATCTTTCTGGAATACCGTCAGAGTGTCAAACAGTTTGGATCCAGATTAGGACCAATGTTTTGTCTGGCCTGATCTAGGTCCAAACTGTTTGCAAAGTTATCAGCAGATGACAGAAGTCACCACTAGCGGGGAAAGAGTTATGTACAAGATAGAAAATCTATCAATAGTGCACAATCCTTAACCGTTGTCCTGCTGAACCTGGATATACCCTGCCTTTACAAACAGTGTAGATCCAGATCAGTTGGCTTCACTGAAGAAGCCAACTGATCCGCATCTGCACTGTTTGCCATTAAGTATGTGAATTTATAGCAGCAATCTGGATCAAGTAATCTGATTGGCTGAAAACTAGAAGTGGGTGTGGCATCTTAATTTGTTCAGCAGGACAAGGATGAACTTGTGATCTAGTAAATCAAAACAGTAAAAATAATTACTTTTCTGGAAGTCTGAATTTTAAAAAAATAGCTTTTTTGTTCACTAATAAATCAAAGCGTAAAATTAATTACTTTTCTGCTTATTTTATTAATTGAAATGATTCTTTTGGGAAAAAAATTCTGTGTCTGTTATTGAAGTTCTGGTAACTGGGACAAAGCAACATATTGGTACAAGTAAATGCCCTAAAATTTTGAACACTTTAATATTTTTTCTGGGGGGCTAAATTTTGCTTTTTAAGCAGTTTAGTGGAATGGAAACCCATGTAGACCCTGATCAGATTGCTCCTGAAGGTCTGTATTGTTGAATATACCATTTTGTTACATACTTTTTGAAGCAGTCTGATCTGTGCCATTTCCATGATCATGCCAGAAACTTTGGTGCACAAAATTTTAAGGACAAAAATCTGTACATACTTTTCAAATTTGAAGCCCTGTATATCCTGCATGCTTTGGTTATTCCAAGTTGATAACTAAATAAATAAACATTTTCATATACATTTCCTTGTGAATAATTCAATGTCTAAGCACACACATACACACACACACACAAAACTTAATGATACAACTTATAATGCACAAGTATTTTCACATAAAAGTAAAACAGAACTTTTATTTTTTACCTCTCCATGGCCATATTCAGCAGACAACAAACTGATGATACATGTATTTTTCTTAGTTTTCCCAGAATGGAAAAATGATGATTATTTTTCTAAATTTTCCCAAAATGCACAAATGTGCAAGCTGGTTTTAGTTATGCAGGCCAGTCTTGACCTCTGATCACATACACGTATGGCATAAAAAGTATATATACACCTTAATTAGTTTAAGATATCTTATTTAACTCTTTTGCATGCTGGGTAATTTTGAATGCTTTTTTGTAATCTGTGGATTTTTTTTTTTTAAATTAACTTTTCCAAAAAAATTTTTCAGTAATACTATCAGAGTGACATACAGTTTGGATCAAGATCAGGCCCGACGTTTTGTAGGGCCTGATCTGTGACCAAACTGTTTGCAAATGTTATCAGCAGATGACAAAAGTCGCCACTCATGGGGAAAGAGTTGATAAATAAGACGCTATACAGGATGTGCCTTGTGAAAAGATGCAAAGTGCACAGATTCAGAATCAAACTCACATAAGCACAAAGTCTTATCCAGGCATTTGCTCTTTATTCATACATTATGCAGTACCAATGATTCTGTTTGTGGACAGTGAAGGCCCTGATCAGACTGTGCTGATGCCCAAGCAGATCCTGGTCTTTGCTGTCCGCATATGCCCGAAGACACGTTTTTGCATGGTGCTGCCCATACACGTATATAGCATAAAGGATATCTAATATGCAGAATCCAGTAAGATATATAAAATAGTAAAAAAAGATATCTTATATCCATATAAAATATTTAATACAGTAAATAAGATACCTGAATTAGTATACTAGTTATCTTAAATCCTTATAAAGATATCTTGTATTTTATGATATCTGTTTTACATAATAAATAGTAAAATGGCTTGCCTTACATACAGTAAATTCATACATAATAATAAAATGATCTGCTATACATACAGGCCTTTTTTCCTTTCACTGCACATCATTTTATTGCGCGTCAGGCCACTGACACTAATAGACAATAGGGAAATTGGCTGGGATCAATCACCTCAGAGACAGTTTTTAGACCTTGCAAAAGTATCTGTTTTTCTCTTCTAAACAAAGACCCAAAGAAACATGTCATACAATCATTATCAGATCTTCAGATCTTTATCTATTTATATTTAAATGACATTTCCGACAGACATGATAGAGCAAACACTGTAGACCCTAATCAAAGGTCTACAATGTTTGCCATTTTGGAGCACATTTTCATGTCCCCAACCCGACCCCTCCACCCCAATGCCCCCTGAAACATTAAGGCACATTCATACCTTACTATTTTGATGAAGAAAAGGAAGCTACCCAATGCTGGAAGGCCAGCCTAAGTTTAGTCCAATTCACAGCTGATCAAATGGACTTTTTATTCCAATTTTAGTGGAACCTCCACTGGCAGTTACCGCACAACAACAGCGATCTCCCTATTATAGCCACATTCTGGTTTCAAAAGAATTATTGTACTTATACAATGTTATATTTAATTAACCCTTGTCCTGCTGAACCTGGATATGTCCTGCCTTTGCAAACAGTGTAGATCCAGATCAGTTGGCTTCTGAAGAAGCCAACTGATATTGATCTGCACTGTTTGTCATTTAATATGTGAATTTATATCAACAATCTGGATCAAGTAATCTGATTGGCTGAAAATTAGAAAAGGGCATAGCATCTTTATTTATTCAGCATGTTAAGGGTTAACTTCTCTACAGCAATCACTTCCTACAAAATAGTCAATTTTTTTTCCATCCCAAGGAAGACTCAGGTGTTCAATTGCACTGGAACATGTACATACTACATGGTACATGTATAAGATGGTAAAATTTGGAAAAAAGACGGTTTAAAGGTGGACTCCAAAAGTGTTGTACCCAAACAAAAATGTATAGATTATATAGAAAAATAATCATTTATTGTCATTTTTCTAAATAATTTATATATTTTTGTCAAATTTTTGTTAAAAATGAATAGATTATACATAAAAAGGATCATTTTTTCTTTATAATTGATACATTTTTGTTTGGATACAACATGGTTAATTAGCTGGCTTCCAGCAATAGTATTATAAAGAGGTTGTCATGTGTTTAGAATAAATATGGCCTTCCCTGTTTGCATATAAACTAATTTTGTCAGAAAAAAAAATAATACAAATCATGCAAATGTATTTAAAAGAAGTTATTATCATCATGGCTTATTTAATACAGGGTTGCCTTAAGCTAAACTAATTAAGACACAAGATTCAGCATGCAATATCGCTCTAGATAAATGGGATATCCAGGATTTTTCTTATTTCTCCATGAAAACATATTGTAGGTACTCATTAGAAGCCCCTCTGTGAAGCACTTCTAATGAATATCGGCAACATCATGTTTCTGTGAAGAAATGCGTAAAATACCAAGTGTTTTTTGCTGAACAAAAAGCCTACTCTGGACATATGACTTGGGTGCTGACAGGAAAAAAGGACTTTGCATATGACATATTAAGCTTGATATCAAACAGCACAAGCCCGCTTCAACTTGCAAATCTGCACAGTCTTATCAGCGTCATCATTGTTCTGTTTGTAAGAGATCCAACTTTTATTTTTAAAGTCCTTGAGACCATTAAGCCCATTAAAAACATTTTTTCATGCTCAACTCAGCTGGGCATGAAAATTTCTCTGCTAATAAATATGAAAATGCCAACTAAAGTTGGCATTTTCATATTTATTAGCAGGGAAAGTTTCATGCTCACTTATGTTTAGCAAGATAAAAATTGAAATTTTTAGTAATTAGAGATTTATCAGCATTAAAAATTTCATGCTCAGTTGAGTTGAGCATGAAAAAAAGTTTTATAACCTTGGGGCCTGCTGTTTCTTGGGAAAATTTGTTCTGCTCAAAAAAAGTGTTAGAAGGGCATATGCAGCCCTAACAAACTGTTTGTTTGTGTTTGTGTTGAGGTTTTTACGGCCCAGTCAACCCAATGGGGTCATGTTGAGCACAGTCAGTTTACCTAACCATACTTTTACTGGCCAGGCTTAGTCCTCTAAGTGGTAAACTAGTATTGTGCACATTCTTTCGCCAGAAACTGACAAATGCTCTTCTTGAAACAGCGGAAGAGAGAGAATGACCGTAGAAAATATTTCATGATCAAATCTCCACGAAGATGATTTGGTGTTTTATGTCCCTCTTAACATTTAAATCATAGGGTGATGACCAAAGAATGATAATGAAAGGCTCTATCAGTCACGAGATGAATTCCAACTCTTGTGAGATTCGAACACAGGACTTGGTGATCAAAAGTCGGCAGTGGAAACCACTCTGCCACATGGGCGCTTCACCCTGATATACACCAGAACCTCTTTATAACACTATTCTTGGGATCCATAGCAAAAACCGTGTTAGTTAAACAACCATGTTTTATCCAAACAAAGATATATAGATTATATTGACAAAATGACCATTGGTCATTTTTCAATATAATCTATACATTTTTGGGATCAATCTTTGAACTGTGTTATATCCAAAACCCAAAAATGTATAGAGTATATTGAAAAATGACCATTTATGGTCATTTTTCAATATAATCTATACATTTTTGGGATCAATCTTTGAACTGTGTTATATCCAAAATCCAAAAATGTATGGATTATATTGAAAAATGACCATTTATGTTCATTTTTCAATATAATCTATATATTTTTGGGATCCATCTTTGAACCATGTTATATCCAAAACTGTGTTATACTGAACCGTGTTTTAAAGAGGCTGTAGTGTACTATGAATACTATCATATGAAGAGTCTCAATAAAACTGAGAACATGATTTTTGTTCTTTTATGTGTGCTATGTTTCCAACAGCAAGCTTTACAGATTTCATTTGCAGAATTTAGTGGCAAAACAGGAACTTTGTTCAGATTGCTTAGACTGCATTATATACCTGATGTGGACAACTTTCATTAATTCTGCATGAACAGATACATTATGGGTACTCAATGGAATCTCCCCAGCATGGCAATTCCAAAAAGTACCCACAAACCACTTTGGTGCAAAAATTATGATATCTTAACAAAGCTCTTGAAAGTACTTTGTTTATCTAGAACTATTGATAGTGTACACAAATGCATTTATGCTTACTAAGCATAAACGCATTTGTGTACACTATCAATTGCTTGGCATGCTGAGTAGAAATTTCAGCAGACGACATTCTGAAACATTTTTCTTATTTTCCCCCTAAAAAGGATTGGACATTTTATGCAAATTGTCTTGAAATGTCAAATCCTGGAGACAATTTGCATGAAATGCCATGATTTGGGGTCTGGGGAAAAAATAAGAAATCGTAACATTTTCTTATTGCTCCCAGAAAAATAGGATTTGAAATTTCATGCAAATTGTCAATTTGCATGTAATGTCAAATCCTGAAGACAATTTGAATGAAATGCCATATCCTTTTCTGGGGAAAAAATAAGAAAAATATTTCAAAATGTTGTCCTCTGATATTTTTACCCAGCAAACTAAGCACTAAGGTCTCTTTGTTTATGACACAGTATATTTGCTCTGTTACTGAAATGAGACAAATTTGTCTATTGATTTCAAACTGTGAGATCAATAAAGTTTCTCTGCAGACCTTCCGATAACACACTGTTTTCAACAACAAAAACATATACATGTATATTTTTCTTCTTTCTCCACAAAAGCATATTGTGGGTACTCATTAGAATTGTCTCAATGAGGCAACATATGTTTTCATGGAGAAATAAGAAAAATATTTACCTTGATTATGATATGCTTCTTATCTGGTATGCTGGCTTGTGAACAGGTTAAAAGGAGGATATGTCGGTATGATTAGCACCTTCTTACTCAAGTGGCACCATGGAAAAAATCCATTTAATATTTTGAACAGGTTACAGAGGACTTATGCAGAAGTATTTGTTGTTACCCCTTAAATGCAAAGAAAACTTGCATCTGAAAATGTCATCTGTTTTTGTCATCTGCTGAAATTTTCATGCAAACTTTTCAAACCTATTTTTGCATACAGGCAAACAGTATGAACCAGATCCTAGAGGAGCAGTCTGATCTGGGTCCACACTGTTTGCAAAAATGACTTTCAAAATCACTAGCAGATGACAAAGCAGACAACAATTGTTGTGACTGGCAGTTTAAGGGTTCTGGGATAAGTTTCCCAAATTCTCCATAAAAGCATATGTTGTGGGTATATACCATGAGAAGTGTCTCGTCCAAGGAACTTCTATTGAGTACCAACAACAGGTTTTGTTTTTTTTTTATGAAGAAATAAGAGGAAGTCATCTAATCCACCTCCTTAACACATCTTCTGGGTTTACCCATAATAACTGGACAGACATGCCTCAAAATGGTTTGCCATAATAAACATTTTTAACCCTTGTCTTGCTGAATAAATTAATTTTCAGCCAATCACATTACTTGATGCAGATTTTTGCTATAAATTAACATAATGGCAAACAGTGCAGATCCAGAAGCCAACTGATCTGGATCTACACTGTTTGCAAAGGCAGGGTATATCCGGGATATCCGGGATCAGCAGGAAAAGGGTTAATAAGGATCGACATTTTCGCATTCATCCAGCAATTTTAGATACATCAAGAAGTACAATGGACTTATTTACTCTGGTTCTGCCAGGGTTCGCGTTACCGATCGCCATTGTCGCCATTTGCGCAGAAAAATAAAATTTGGCACATAAAATCATAAATTGGCGAAAACAAGTGGCGAAAAAAAACATCGCCTGAATTACCTGCTACTGAGCCATATAATTGTCGCGAGTGTCTATCGCACCTTACTTGATTGTATAATTCGCCAATTAACAACTCAATCTGAATTTGATGAAAGCGATATAAGGTCATGTGCCGTGATGGGCAGTTTGACAGTAGCACCGCCCACTTTCCACGCCTTTCATCCTCAATATTCATGACGCTCTGCCGAAACTACCAATCAGGAATTAATGTCAGAGTCGCATCGCCTACGTCACGGAAATTTACCCAGAATGTAATCACGTGGAATCCTTTGTCAAACACAAAGATGGAAAACAATTTGATTACACGAGAAATAATTATTGTCATTAATCGGTTCAGCTTATTGAAGCGGTAAGTACACTTTCACAGTGCCGACTTTAATTAAGCATGTTTTGGTACCGTCTTATGAGCCTTAATTTTATTTGGCGATCAACGAACGTCGTCCCGAAAAAAAAAAAAAACAAAAAAAACACGAATAAATGCCTCGGAGGCGGACGCATTAGTCTCCGATGTTCTAGTTTCGAGTATCGAACGTGAAATGGGTCCCCAAATAAATTTGCCCATTTGAAGTAATATTATTTCTACGATGGTCCGGATCGCGCATTAGATCCCCACAGATTGTAGCGATTTATCATGAAACACATGTATTTGCTACAGTCATTCGCTCTTTCCACTACTTCAAGATTGGCAGTTACAAGTTTCTTACGGAAGGGTGATCAATGTACTGGCTAACCGCTTATTGTATAAGCATGACCCCTCTTTTTTATTGGCGCGATTCATAAAAAGAATGCTGTTCCCCATTCCATTTTGCATAGACCCGTTTCGTAAAGCAATTGCAGTTAACTCCCTTTTAAGTCAGTTGCAGTTAGCTCCCTTAAAACAGTAAAATCTGCTGTGGAAGAAACTTACCCGCATTTATCAGGGTACAAATGAATATTGTCACGTTATTCTCTCACAGTATAATACATTAATAATATTATATTTATTGGCTTATACAACACTTTTCACAACTTTTGTTTCCATGTAAAGTGTTCTATTTTTTGTGACTTCATCATTCGATATGCAAAACAAAGACTTATTATTAATTCATGACATTGTAATTAATTTATTACAGCAGAAGTTTTAAAAATCAGTGTGAGAATTAATTTCCCCACACATTTCACACTATACTGATTCTTGAATCTACTGCTGCAATTAAAGGAATCAGTAAATGAACACCTTTTTTTCTGACAAGATAATTCTTTGGCGAAAAATGACCAAAATTTGGCTCAAAATCTGGCTCAAAGTTAAAGAAAATGGCACAAAAAAATTCAAATTGGCGAAAATGGTGGCGAAAGAAAAAAAAATCCTAGTGCGAACCCTGTTCTGCTGAACCCAATTATGTTCTGCCTTTGCAAACAATGCAGATTCAGATCAGCTGGCTTCTGAAGAAGCCAACTGATGATATGGATCTGCACTGTTTGCCATTAAGTATGCGAATTTGTATCAAAAATCTGGGTCAAGTAATCTGATTGGTTGAAAATTAGAAGTGGGCATGGCATCATGACCCTTGTCATGCTGAATAAAATTAAGATGCTCAGCCCACTTCTAATTTTCAGCCAATCAGATAACTTGATCCAGATTTTTGATACAAATTCAAATACTGAGTGCCAAACAGTGCAGATCCAGATCAGTTGGCTTCTTCAGAAGCCAACTGATCTGGGTCTACACTGTTTGCAAAGGCAGGGCATATCCGGGTTCAGCAGGACTAGGCTTAATTTATTCAGCATGGCAAAGTTTAAATTTTAGAACAAGTGTTGTCAGACATAAAGGCACCCCAATATTTAGGCTTAATATGGTATGTGAACTGTGCATGTTCAAATTATCCTGTGCATTCACACAGTCACATAATTGCCCTCTGTTGACACATGTGCATTCTGTTGTATCCAATGAGTAATATGCATAATATTATAGCAAAGGCCCTGATCAGACTGTATAAACATTTGCCCTAAGGATTTGGACACCTCAGCTCCTTACCATAATTGTCCTAAAATTTGAAGAAAAATAACAACAGAAGTTACTACAGATCCATGAATGTTTACTGTCATGTCAAAAGTTGGACATGGTCATATAAAATCTGTTTCTAGGTAAGCATGACTAAAAATAGCATCTCAAGCATTTTAGGACGTCCGTGGCGCCTTCAGCAAAAGCGCCACAAGTATAGCAAATATATACACTTTATACTGTAACAGTGGATGGAGTGGTATAGTGGTGTAGTGGATACATTGACTGTCTTGAGTTCAGTTAGAGTAAAATGTCAAATGGGCACCACGTAATTTTATATTATTTATTTTTTTTTTTTCTTTACATTGTTATATCAATTCTGACTTAAAATTACTTTTATTGTATTTTATTTTTATACACCAATTACCAGAGACCCGGCTAAACAGAAGTTGCTGTTTTTGCTTTTCACACACCACTATATAGGACCCTGACTAACTGGGACATACTATATTTACCCAAAGTCTGAGCAAACAGTGTGGACCCAGAGCAGACCATGGGTCATTACTGAATGCCATGCATCTAGAAATTTTAGCTGCATCAACAGGTTATAAAACTGCCTTGTTAAAATTTTGGGGGCAAGTATGGTAAGGTGTCAGAATATTTAGGGTAAACATGGTATTTTTTCTCTTTTATTTTATGGTAATATCAACCCATTTATGCTGAGTGAACTCTTCTACCGCAACTATCTGGACGGGTCTATTTCCAAATAGAGGGTATCTGGCTAGTTTTTATGATGTGTGTTTTATAGAAATTCCTAGGTGTAATGCAAACAGTATAGACCCTGATCAGATGCAGCATTCTGTCGGGAGAGATCTGGGTCTACACAGTTTGCCATTGTCCTTTTTATGGGACACTAGGCATAAAATTTAAATTGGTTTAAGCAACAAGATGGATTATCTTGACTCTAGCTATTCGAATGCAATAATAATCATTATTACACACATTGAACACTTTTTTTTTATTAATGTTTAGCATGCTGAGTAAAAAATTCAGCAGACAATATTTTGAACTATTTTCCTTATTTTTCCCAGAAAATAGGATTTGACATTTAATGCAAATCATCTCCTTAACTGAATCCTATTTTCTGGGTAAAATAGGAAACATCTCATCAGTGTGCCATCTGCTGAATCTGCCCATAGCAATGTAAGTGTTAACCCTTGTCCTGCTGAATAAATTAAGATGACCCGTCCACTCCTAAGTTTCAGCCAGTCAGATAACTTGATCCAGATTATTGCTCCAAATTCACATACTTAATGGCAAACAGTGCAGATCCAGATCAGTTGGCTTCTTCAGAAACCACTGATCTGGATCTACACTGTTTGCAAAGGCAGGATATATCCGGGTTCAGCAGGACTAGGGTTAAAACATCAAAAGAATTTTCACATCACGGTGATTTAGATGAAAATTATTGCCGCAAAATAAAAATTGGCTTCTGAATGCCTTAACAAACTAAAAATGAAGTCTAAAAATGCACAACCACACAGCTCAGTCAGAGCATACTAAGACTTTATTGGTTACTGAAAGACAAGAAAAAAAGGCTTTTAATCCTAGTACTGCTGAACCCAGATATACCCTGACTTTGCAAACAGTGTAGATCCAGATCAGTTGGCTTCTGACACGCTTAGTATGTGATTTTGTATCAACAACCTCGATCAAGTAATCTGATTGGCTGAAAATTATAAGTAGGCGTGACATTTTAGTTTATTCAGCAGAACAAGAGTTAACTACAGATTATATTTCTGTATAATTTGTCCATGACAAAAGGTGTTCTTGAGGCACATATGAAAAAACCAATACATTTGTATCCCTCAATAGCCTGTATGTCCACATTGTTTGACAAGGGACTTCCCTGTCCTCCTGTGGAATCACTGGCTACTTTAGAATGCATAACTGAATGGGTGTGCAAGATTCGCCATTTGTTCAAAATGTGCTTGGTAAAATATTTAAACAGATTTTATATCTACAATAGAACCCCAATGACTCAAACACCGATGTTTGTTAACCGTCGCTAATTCGAACTTGTTTTTTTGAGTCCCTTATTCCGATAGCTCATGAAAACAAATATTTAGGGATACATTGTATTTTATATTTTTTACTATTTCAGCATGAAAATGTATGTTGTGTGTACTCATCAGAATCACCTCATCATACTTTATTCTATACAAGTTCGAAAAGACATCCATAAATTATTCCCATTTGTTTCCTAACCTAACGCTATGATTAACCCTCATTGGCTTGAACTACTAATATCTAGAACAAATTAACGCTTAGCACTCTGGGTAAAATTTTCAGCAGACGATATTTTGAAATATTTTTCTTATTTTTCCCAGAAAACAGGATATGACATTTCATGCAAATTGTCTCCTTAGGAGACAATTTGCATGAAATGTCATATCCTGTTTTCTAGGAAAAATAAGAAAAATATCATCAATTTGTCGTCTGCTGAAAATGCCTAGAGAGTGATAAAGGTTAAAAGGGTCACAAAGATGTTTGAGCTGTTGAGGTTCAACTGTATTTTCTCAACTTTATAAAGGGACCCCCAGTCAAAAAAAAAAATAATAATAATAATAACAATGAAAACGAATTAACATGGAGATGAAAAAAAAAAAAGAAAAAAAAAAGCAAACACAAAGAAAACACAAAGAGTATAATTATAAGTAAAAAAAGGCTATTACAGGACTTGAACTTCTGACTGCTGATGCTGTATGCATTATTCTTATTGCTATGGACATCAAACTCACCGTTTGAGCTATGATCCAATACACTTGTAGGAAGTGGCTGTCTGTGTATAACTGTCCCAATCAAATGAAGTAAACGAACTGGAAAGTACCCAGAGGCAAAATTTACTCTCCTAACTACATTGTACCTACTTCACCTTGACCTCAGGTTTAGTCCAATATTAAAAGAACATTGACAGGACAATAAACAAGCATCAATCTATACCTATTAATGTGCAAAAATTTATGGGGCAAATACCCAATTATCAGGAATTCATGCACCCATTTAAAAAACAGGGTTCCCAAAAGAAAACATCCTGATACCCACAATTCAATGAGAAACAGGCAGGTTAAAAAAAGCAAAATATCCAACTGCTTAAAACCTTATCAAAGACACTGATGAAGAATTCAAGAGTTCAGTATAGTTCCAGATAAGGTCCTTTTTTTTTCCAACTGAAAAATACCGACAATATAGTTCCAGATAAGGCCCCCCTTTTTTTTGACTGAAAAATACTGACATTTTCTTATTTATAAAATAAAAAGTGTTTTGGGTAATCATTAGAAGGGCCTACCTGAGGAGCTTGAAGAGAATAACCACAACATATGTTTTCATGGAGAAATAAGAAAATATGTGGCTACCTCCTTTTTTATTTGGAGGTATGATCCAAATACAATAGTCATAGTTTATTGCGTTTATTGTTAAATAACCAAAAATCCAAAGGTTTAAAGGTATTTTCAAAGTTCATGAAACATCTTTAACATCTCGGACACCACCAGGGGTCTTCCCGTCTTTGCTACAACTACATGTACTATACATAATTACATTCATTTACCTTAATCCTTGTCCTGCTGATATATTATGATGACACGCCCACTTCTAATTTTCAGCCAATCAGATAACTTGATCCGCATTGTTGCTTAGATTTGCATACTTAATGGCAAACAGTGCAGATCCAGATCAGTTGGCTTCTTCAGAAACCAACTGATCTGGATCTACACTGTTTGCAAAGCCAGGGTATATCTGGGTTCAGCAGGACAAGGGTTAAATGTTGGGACATCTAATCTCACAACAATATCTGTCCTAACATTTGGACAAGTCTGTTTTACTACCTATTTGACAAAACAGAATAGCAAACAGAGTAGATCCAGATGACAGCTCATCATAACTGGTCGTCTCATCTGGATCTACAAAGTTTGCAAATGTCTGCAGGGCTGAAAGACTTGAAATATACATGTATACACTGGATCCTTTTTGTAAGACAGTTTTGAATACAAGACAGTTGAAAAAAAGACCCCCAAATTGTCCAAACCAAAATGTATAAATTATATGGAAGACAAGAATTCCGCAGAAGTCAGTATCGCACCAGCACTGGGCAAAATCACTGGCACATGAAATCTTGGTCACCCAATCATAGTGCATGCTTGAAGAGCATGTCAAGGACAATTGCTATGCAAGGTTTGACATTTGCAGCTATCACCACTACTAAGAAATACACTGGAGTGTGAAATCCATGTCAAGGGCACCAGGTCATAGAGCATGCTTGAATATTATGCTGCAGACAATTACTATGCAAAGTTTGACACTCACAGCAATCACCGCTTTGGAGAAACTCATAGTGCGACTGGATGTAAAATCATGATAGAGTCAATGGATTGCGAAATCTAGGTCAAGGGCGCTAAGTCTTAGTGTATGCTTGAAGAGTACGTTAAGGACAATTACTGTGCCTGTTTAGACACTCGCAGCTATCACCCTACTGAGATACACACTTCAATGCTAGACTTGATGTGGAATCATGACAAAGTAAGTGGAGCACAAAATCGAGGTCAAGGACATAGGGTCACAGTATATGCTTGAAGAGAATGTACAGGACCATTACAATGCCAGGTTTAATATTTGCAGCTATCACAGCTACAGAGAAACGCACTGCAATGCTAGACTTGACGTAAAATCATGACAAAGTCAATGAAGTATGAAATCTAGGTCAAGGGCACCAGGTCATAGTACATGCTTATAGTGTATGTCAAGGACAATTATTATGCATTATTAGACACTCACTGCTATCACCGCTACAGAGAAACACACTTTAATGCTAGACTCGGCATAAACTCATGACAAAGCCAATGAAGCATAAAATCTAGGTCAAGGGTAAAGGGTCATAGTGTGTGCTTGAAGAGTATGTTGAGGACAATAACTATGCAAGGTTTGACACTCACATTATCACCACTTCAGAGAAAATACACTTTTAATGCTAGACTCGATGTGAATACATGTAATGCTAGACTCGATGTGAATACATGTAATGCTAGACTCGATGTGAATACATGTAATGCTAGGCTCAACACAAAATCATGACAAAGTCACACGAGCACGAAATCTTCATGTAGGTCATAGACACCAGGTCATAGTGTGTGCTTGAATAGTATGTCGTGGACAATTATTATGCAAGGTTTGATACTCACACTATCACCACTTCAGAGAAATACACTTCAATGCTAGATTGATGTGAATATTGCTAGACTCGACATAAAATCATGACAAAGTCACTCAAGCATGAAATCTAGGTCAAGGGCACCAGTTCATAGTGCCTGCTTGAAGAGTATGTTGAGGACAATTATTACACAAGGTTTGACACTTCTAGCTATCACTGGGTGGCCACACATTTTTAGCAATCAAATTCCCTGATTTTTCCCTGATTTGATTTGATTTTCCCTGATTAAAAACCTTAATATTATCGCAATGGTCCCTACTTTTAGAAGTCATATACTGATTCAAATGCTGTCAAGTGACATGTTTACACACAATGCTGTCACAATATTCTTAATTAAATGAAAATTTATCTAAAATATGATGTACATGTGCTAATTTACTTTCATGGTAGTCAAAATCAAAACTGATTAGATCTGCAGGTATTTTAAGCATATGGCAGAAAGAAACCACCAGTAGCCACATCTGAACAGCTATAAAATTTGAATATTTAGACCTTACAAAGATAAGATTTTTTGAAATTCACTGATTTTTCCCTGATTTTCAGCAAAATTTCAAATTCCCTGATTTTTCCCTGCAGGGAATTTTTTTTCTCACCATTTTCCCTGTTTTCCAGAGTGCGTGGCCACCCTGTATCACTGCTTCAGAGAAATGCACTTTAATGCTAGACTCAATGTAAATTGTTGAAGGACAGATGGACGAAACTTCGAACCCCTATGTCGCGCCCTGCTACAAGCAGGTGCAACAAAACTGACTACTAATGGTCATTTTTGTATATAATCCATACATTTTTGTTTAGCTGACATGTTTTTGTGGATCCAAGCAACAGTATTATAAAGAGGTTTTTATGTACATGCACTTCTTATAGTTCCAAGGAAATTCTACTTAAAACTGCAACAAAAATTTTTGTTTTGTGTTGAGATTTTATGGCCCAGTCAACCCAATGGGGTCATGTCGAGCGCGGTCAGTTTACCTAACCACAAGTTTACTGGGCAGGCTTTGTCCTCTAAGCGGTTAACCAGTATTAAGCACATTCTTTCGCCAGAAACTGACAACTGCCCTTCTTGAATCAGCGGAAGGGAGAGAATGACCATAGAAAATATTTCATGATCAATCTACATGAAAGAATGTTGCTGACCTTGGCCGGGGGTGAACCCACGACCTCCTGGTCTCCAGTCAGACGCCGTCCAACTGAGCCACCGAGGCCAGCTCTAGTCTCAACAAAAGTTTTATGAAGAATAGGACAGCTACAGTCTGTACTGTAAGGCATGCCTTGTACAGAACCAGATAGGACAATTCATAGGTCTAGATAAGTGGGTATAATTTCTTGACAAAATCATATGTTGTGGGTACTCATTAGAAGTGCCTCACTGAGACACTTCTAAAAAAAATATGTTTTTGTCGAGAAATAAGAAAAAATATATACTACAATTGGCGGAAAAAAATGCCTTATCAAGACATATGTGGGCGCTTTATAAACCAGAAATTGATCATATTTTATCTAATTTCTTGAAGACAGAATATGCTGTAGGTACTAATAAGAAGTACCTCAGCAAAGCTGTGGGTACTCATCAGAAGTGTCTCAGTGAGATGCTTCCAATGAGTATCCACAACATGCTTATGTGGACTAACAAGAAAACTATTTATCTGATACCCTCAAATTTAAAACTATGGTCTTGATGCAAAAACACAAGATATGAGCAGGTCCTAGACTGGCTCCAGTCTCTAGTGACAAAATATTTTTTCTTATAATCTGTTTCATAATCCACAAAAATAAAACCAAACTAATATCATGACTATAAAGGCTGGTCACTAGAGACTAGTGACCAGCCTTAATAGTCATGATAGTTTTTTTTTTTTTTTTTTTTTTTGTTTTATTTTAGTGGATTATCAAACAGAATTATGAGAAAAATATTTAGTCACTGGAGACTGGAGCCAGTCTAGAGCAGGTCCCTGCTGGCTAGCCTACATAAGAAGAATATGTTGCATTTTGTATCTGACTGACTTAAAGATGCACATCTTTTGACATGGAATTTTTTTTTTTTTTTAAATACCATAATTATTCAGTGCTTGCACTAACTGTCAAAATCAGGAAGTCCCAGGTCTTCCTAGCTCTAATATCTGGAAGTCCTGGTGATCAAATTTGTTTTACTCACTTTCAGAAATTCAACCTCAATATTCTTAAACTCTCATTTATGGAGTAAAACCGCCATTCTTAAGCTAAATAACACATAAATTCATTCTAAATTTTTGTTATAAATGACAAAATATCTTTAAAAGTTGGGAGTCCCAGACTTCCTGGCATTGAATTTTGGAAGTCCCAGGGCAATTTTTGGGAGTCTCTGACTTCCAGACTTCCCTTAATGCAAGCACTGATTTATTAACCTTATTCTCTTAATGCCTTCATATCAAACATGTCCTGAAATTGAATATGTCTATTTTACTACAGGCTGATGTGTCTAAAAAAAAACTGCTGGATGAGTGGCTAACAGTGTATATGTACATCCAGATCAGATACTGCATTCTGTGGCATCTGATCCAGGTCTTCACTGTTTGCTCAGGACTGTCTGTCAAAACATCTCAAGTACATATAACATTTATTAGTTATGATATTCATATAACGTGTTACAAAGAATACAGAAAAATCAATCTCCTTTAAAGCAATTATATAATACCCTCAGAGCTGATATATTAAGTTTCTTTATTCTTAAGAAGCCTTACGTAATTTAGAATGCTGATAAAATTACATATTGATGATAATACTGAAAACCAGAGTCCATGGACCAGAAAATGTCTCACTTGAGTGACAATCTAATGGTGAACCAATGAATCTGAACGGACTGAAAGACTTTACAGTAAAGTCTATCTATCCAGTAATACTAAAGACCCACAATTTAAAAGCAAGCTTTCATGTAGTGCAAGATAAAAGGGGTATCTAGATTTCAGTACAAAGACATAGGCTGTGGGCACTCATAAGAAGTACATGTACTTCAGCAAGGTGCTTCTAAAGAGTACCACAACATACAGTTTCTTGGATAAATAAGAAAAAGTACTTTTCATTTGAAAACCGTCCCCTATCTGGAGCTTTGCTGTCATGTGATGGAACAGAACAGAACAAAACTTTATAAATCTAACTACTTCTCAGGCCACACGCAGGAGGCATAAGAGAAGGAAGCAACTATATAATGAACAAAGCAAGTGACAAAGTTTACAAACAAACATTGTTCGCATTACATTCTGTCCACACACATAAATACATACATATACACATGTGCATGTGTGCAGGTACATACAAACAGTCGTGCCAAGACCAAAGGCTACACCCAGTGCACCCGGTGTCCACTACGTCTAGACATGGAATGAACATGTCCAAATGCAGCCAACCCCATGCCAACCAGGGCACAACCCCGAGTCCTAGAAGTACTGTACATGTACACAAAATAACTAAGTAGGAAAAAAAAAAAGAAAAATAAAAATCTCACACACAACATTGTCCTATCCCCTCCACCAGCTTCACACCAGTTCACCAGGAGGTTAACTATCTGTCATGAACAAATATGAAACCAGCAGAACTGGACTGAACTGAGCTAAACTTTATTTTACTTAGCTCAGGCCACACATGTGGCTTAAAAGAACATATATACAATGCATAAAACATACCAATATGTGAAGAGATATTACTGTTAAGTTGAGAGCTTGGCATCTTGAGTATTAATTAAGTATTGAGTATTAATTAATTACTTATTAACAGTTATCATGCTATGGGCAGATTCAGCAAATGACAAACATATGATACAATGTATTTGTCTTATTTTTCCTAGAAAATTGGATATAACACTTCATACAAATTGTCTCCTAAGAAGAATTTGCATGAAGTGTCATTTCCAATTTTCTAGGAAAAATAAGAAATTAGGAGACAATTTGTATGAAGTGTCATATCCAATATTTGTCTTATTTTTCCTAGAAAATTGGATATAACACTTAATACAACAATTTGCATGAAGTGTCATATCCAATTTTCTAGGAAAAATAAGAAATTAGGAGACAATTTGTATGAAGTGCCATATCCAATTTTCTAGGAAAAATAAGAAAAATATTGGAAGTGGCTATTGGCAACCAGCTGTCACCAGCGAAAGTTCGCTGGTGACAGCCAGTTAAAATATATGAATGGCATATTGACCAAAAATGATTAGAATGTATATGTGATTTAATGAATTTTGTTTTATACTTATAAAATATTTGTACTGAATCAATATATAATTAATTGTGTGATTATATTAATAATATACATATACAGTGATGATTACTGAAATATTAGGCTTTACATTTGTTCCGGTCTCTATAAACTGGCAACTATTGCTGAGAATAATTGACTCCGTCAAGTCACTTAACCATTTAGCTGACAACCACAACTGACCATTCAAAACAGCTGATAAGGTAATTGTCAATGTTTTTAGTTAGACAAACAAATCAACACATGCTTTTTACAGGCAAGCATAGGTATATCAATACAAAGTTTGTCTAAGGAAATTCATGTGGGCGTGGTTATTACTGCCTGACGGAGGAGTCAATTGGGTTGCAGTCACATAAGGAGGAGCAGGGTTCGCGTTACCGATCGCCATTGTCGCCATTTGCGCAGAAAAATAAAATTTGGCACATAAAATCATAAATTGGCGAAAACAAGTGGCGAAAAAAAACATCGCCTGAATTACCTGCTACTGAGCCATATAATTGTCGCGAGTGTCTATCGCACCTTACTTGATTGTATAATTCGCCAATTAACAACTCAATCTGAATTTGATGAAAGCGATATAAGGTCATGTGCCGTGATGGGCAGTTTGACAGTAGCACCGCCCACTTTCCACGCCTTTCATCCTCAATATTCATGACGCTCTGCCGAAACTACCAATCAGGAATTAATGTCAGAGTCGCATCGCCTACGTCACGGAAATTTACCCAGAATGTAATCACGTGGAATCCTTTGTCAAACACAAAGATGGAAAACAATTTGATTACACGAGAAATAATTATTGTCATTAATCGGTTCAGCTTATTGAAGCGGTAAGTACACTTTCACAGTGCCGACTTTAATTAAGCATGTTTTGGTACCGTCTTATGAGCCTTAATTTTATTTGGCGATCAACGAACGTCGTCCCGAAAAAAAAAAAAAACAAAAAAAACACGAATAAATGCCTCGGAGGCGGACGCATTAGTCTCCGATGTTCTAGTTTCGAGTATCGAACGTGAAATGGGTCCCCAAATAAATTTGCCCATTTGAAGTAATATTATTTCTACGATGGTCCGGATCGCGCATTAGATCCCCACAGATTGTAGCGATTTATCATGAAACACATGTATTTGCTACAGTCATTCGCTCTTTCCACTACTTCAAGATTGGCAGTTACAAGTTTCTTACGGAAGGGTGATCAATGTACTGGCTAACCGCTTATTGTATAAGCATGACCCCTCTTTTTTATTGGCGCGATTCATAAAAAGAATGCTGTTCCCCATTCCATTTTGCATAGACCCGTTTCGTAAAGCAATTGCAGTTAACTCCCTTTTAAGTCAGTTGCAGTTAGCTCCCTTAAAACAGTAAAATCTGCTGTGGAAGAAACTTACCCGCATTTATCAGGGTACAAATGAATATTGTCACGTTATTCTCTCACAGTATAATACATTAATAATATTATATTTATTGGCTTATACAACACTTTTCACAACTTTTGTTTCCATGTAAAGTGTTCTATTTTTTGTGACTTCATCATTCGATATGCAAAACAAAGACTTATTATTAATTCATGACATTGTAATTAATTTATTACAGCAGAAGTTTTAAAAATCAGTGTGAGAATTAATTTCCCCACACATTTCACACTATACTGATTCTTGAATCTACTGCTGCAATTAAAGGAATCAGTAAATGAACACCTTTTTTTCTGACAAGATAATTCTTTGGCGAAAAATGACCAAAATTTGGCTCAAAATCTGGCTCAAAGTTAAAGAAAATGGCACAAAAAAATTCAAATTGGCGAAAATGGTGGCGAAAGAAAAAAAAATCCTAGTGCGAACCCTGGAGGAGGACATGTAAAAGTAAATAAGTCAAAGTCTCATACTTTTGCCCTGCTGTCCGAATCCCAAAGGGAGGTGTTTGGGCCATTTACAAATGACAGGTGCAATAGTCAGACACTCAAATTAAAAATAACAGGTCACGAGGTGCATAAGTCATCTCAGTTTATTGTCATTCACAAATATAGAAAGAATTTAACCCTTGTCCTGCTGAATAAATTAAGATGCCACACCCATTTCTAATTTTTAGCCAATCAGATTACTTGATCCAGATTTTTTATATAAATTCACATACGTAATGGCAAACAGTGCAGATTCAGATCAGCCAACAGATCTGGATCTACACTGTTTGCAAAGTCAGGACATATCCGGGTTCAGCAGGACTAGGGTTAAGAGGTGTGTCAATGTACAAGTACCTGTACATTCTGAACAGCTCAAGTGCTAAGCCAATCAGTCTCCAAGGGCATCATCCCTTACACTTAAATATAACATTAAAAAATCTGGAGTTAGAACCAAGGATGGATCCTGGTCTGCAAGGTCAAAGATTCTTGACTTTCTTACTGAGGGTATTTTGCACTTAAAGTAATCTCCAGTTTAAGAGTTATGTTAAATTACTGAGAAAAAACACAGGTTAATAATTTCAATTTGAAATCAAAGATTTTGTATAAAATTGGTCAATTTGACCCAAGTTATTACAGTCAAATATCTAGAATTTCTATGCTTTTTGATGCTATTTGTATGGCTTTCTCCTATTTGTAAAAGCGCCGATGACCCAGAAGTGGCTGTGATTCAGGATGAAACTAGCTAGAGAGTGTCACTTTATTAGGCGCCTGGTAACCCAATGCCTTTAGCGTTAGGATTACGTTTCGAAATTTACTGACATGCTTCATTAGCATCACTGGCAGGGAATATGTTGATACAGGGCACCATCCTACAGTTAGGTATGCTGACTGAAGGGCTACTGTGCAGGTTAGACCTAGGGTTAGACATCCCTTGAGCAGGTTAATTATTTTAGAGATCCCACTGCTCTTTAGTTGTTCATTTTGCAGAACAGAGGTAATAGTGGAATATGACCAGCTGCAGTTATGGGAGGAAGAAAGAAATAACATCACTGACAGCGAGCTGTTGCAGTGTTGGACTCTAAAACTGGTGGACCAAGTTTGATTCTTTACTAAAGGATCTGAATATTTCCCCTAAAGCAGCAAACAATTTAATTTCCACATAACTTCTTACCAGATAGCACTATATATCCAGACTCAGAAACCAAAATACTGAGAGCTTATTAAATTTTTCTTTGTTATATACTACAAAACCAAATATCGATAATTGACTGCAGCAGCAGGTGCGCGAAAACCAATTAATTTGTCCACAGCTGACGTTTTATTATGAACACAGTATTGTAAAATTCTCCGCAGTCAAACAAAAGAACAAAGCAAACACTTACCTCTCCGGTTTTAACGGTCCGGTCCATAATGCAGGTCAATGGTCGGGTAATCTCGGTCAACGTCTTTTCATGCAAACACAGACATTTTAATCTCTTTTTCCTAAATATTATGATTTATTATGTAAATTCTATGTACATTCAGACGATGTTTATAAGTTTATTTATAGCACCACGAAAAGGCAACGTATTACCCAATCAAAATTGCTGTTACTTGCGCCGAAGCCACATGTACATCAGACCTCAATGATCGGCAAATCTCGTGAGATTCCGTAATCCGCAGCTTCGGCACTTACCGGTCATGGACGAGTAATTTTCACAGAAACGGCCGATTTTACCTCCGCAAGGTTGCGCAAAGTACCGCAAAGTAGCATAAAGCACTGCAAGGTAGTTAAGCCCACAAATGATCAGCAGTACCCTCTGGGATTGCCTTACTGATTAAAGAACATAATGATCAGTTCTCAAGCTATATCAGAATAACACCAATAAAATGGCCATTCCAGGAGGTATTTCAATAAACAAAGATTATAACAGAGGAAATATGCTACAGGATCCCAGTTGTATTTCAGTTAAAATATATCTTTAGTTAAATTAAAGATATCTTTATCTTAATTAAGACATCTCTGCTAAACAATTTTTAGATGAATTACAGTTAGTTTTCTTTGAATTAAAGATATGTTTTTATTTTCTTTAAAAGACTGTTTATGAAAATTTCCCATTATAAGTCTATGGGATATTTTGGTTACCATAGCAACCAGTCAAATAGCATGAGAAGCATAAAATGGTATGGATCTGTCAAAGGACCATTATTGCCAAGTTTGGTCTATATCACTTCAGGGATTTTGGAGGAGATGCTTAAACATTTGTCTTTAAATTAACTTCTGTTGTGGCAACTGATATGGGCAATTTTAAATAACAGTCAATGATTAAAAGATGATTACAGTGGTTGTAAAATAATAGACAATTAACGGACAATTACTGCTAAGTTTGTCTCGTATCGCTTCAGCAGCTTTAGAGATGCCGTTGAATATAATACCCTCATGAAGTCTTTTTCTGATTTTCTGCATGCTGGGAAGAACTGTCAGCAGACAACATTTTAATTTTGTTCCCTTAATTTTCTCAGAAAATTGGCTTTAACATTTCACTCTAATTGTCTCCTAAGGAAACAACTGGCATTAAATGTCAAAAGAAAATTTCTGGGGAAACATATCATCAATTTTGGGGTCTGCTAAATCAGCCCAAAGAGTGGTAAAGGTTAACCCATTTGTGCCTAGGGATAAAAGGGTCATTGGTAAACAGTGTAGACCCAAATCAGATGCCAAAGATTAAGAAAAATATGAATACTTTTCTGTTGAAAAAAAAAAAAAGTGCCTTTAACACCTGCAATGCATATTGCTGACAAACATGGAAACCATATCTGCACAGCACAACTCCAACTAAGAGGGGTGTCAATTAAATATCTTTCTTTTTTTTCCAAAACAACAAAAAAAAAACCCATCGTATCTTGACAGTAATCGTAGTAACTCACTGATGCACTTTTAATGAGAACCATAATATAATAGTTGTCTTGTATCACTTCAGTGGCTTTAGAGATGCTGTTGAATATACATCCCTCATGAAGTCTTTTTCTGATATTTCTGTATGCTGGGTAGAAATACATTTTTTTCTTATTTTTCCAAGAAAATAGGCTTTAACATATCACTCTATTTGTCTCCTAAAGAAACGATTGGAATTAAATGTCAAAGTCAATTTTCTGGGAAAAATAAGAAAAATATCATCGATTTTGGGGTCTGCTAAATCAGCCCAAATAGTGGTAAGGGTTAATATGTTTTCTGGAGAAATAAGAAAAATACCTACACTTTTTGCACCTGCATGCCTATTGCTGACACACATGGAAACCCGATCTGGACATAGCATAGTTCTTTCTTCACAAAACTATATATTGTGGGTACTTGTTAGAAGCGACTCAGCAAGGTGCTCCTAATAAGTACCCATAATATATATATTCATTATGAAAACATGCCTAATCAAATATATAGAAAATTTCACCTCCAAAAACTGAAAATTTTCAGATAAAAAAAGACTGATATTTTTCATATTTCTGCTCAAAACATATATTGTGGGGCCTCGACAAGGCGGTTTGTTGTTTGTGTTGAGGTTTTATGGCCCAGTCAAGCCAATGGGGTCATGTCGAGCACGGTCAGTTTACCTAACCACACATTTACTGGGCAAGCTTAGTCTGCTAAGTGGTTAACTAGTATTGTGCACATTCTTTCACCAGAAACTGACAACTGCCCTTCTTGAATCAGCGGAAGGGAGAGAATGACTGTAGCAAATATTTCATGATCAATCTCCACGAAAGAATCTTGCTGACCCGGCGGGGATTGAACCCACAACCTCCTGATCTCCAGTCAGACGTGTATTCGATGAGGTGGTTCTAAGGAGTACAAGGGTTGTGCAAAAAGTTCTGTCACTAATAGGCTTCTTTAGTTTTATCCCAGGTATATTTTAAAATGCTTCACTGCACTTGAATGGTGTGTTGAAAAGCTAAGAATACCCGTTTATTGGGTGCAAATTGCTTTCCACCTGACCAAGTGATTTCAAATTGAAATAGATGCAGTCATATACACTGACCAACTTACTTGTTACATTGGAACACGGATCAGAAGACTGAAATTCATAGCTATATTAAATGCCGAATTAGGCTTAATATTGATTCAAAGCAGATATTTAATGAATATTGTGGTATATATGGACCTCAGACCATTTCAATGCACACAGTTTTTAGGTGGGTTAAAGATTTAAAGCTGGGAAATTTTCTGTTGAAGATGATACCCGTCCTGGAAGGCCTAAAACCTCTGTTACCAAGGCTAACATTGCTGCTGTAAAGATTGTGGTCGAACAGGATGCGCCATTGTCTGTCAAAGATATAGCTAGTTGTACTGGCATATCAGATGGATGGATGGATGGATATTTTGTTTATAGACACTCAACCCTAAAAGCGCATATAGCGTCTAATAAGTTTTATGTTATATGATGATTTTATTTAATGAGAAATTTAAAAATATCTAGGATTGATGTGTTTATTTTAAAGAGATAAAGTATCAATGATTTTAAGTGATTAAAAATACTGATCATATTTTATTAAAAAGTCCGATCTCTTTAAGAAAGTCGAGTATTTTCTGAGTTGGCATATCAAAAAGTTCCTTTATAGTTTTTATATTAAAATACTTTGTGCGAATGTGATTAAATTCAGCACAAGTGATAAGAAAATGTTTGACTGTGAAAGGTTCATTACAAGGAATGCAGAATGGAGCTTGTTCATTGTTTAAAATATAAGAATGAGTAATTCTAGTGTGTCCAAGTCTACATCTCGTGATTTTTGTTTGTTCTTTTCTGCTGAGATTAGAGAATGTGCATTTGCTGTTAAAATTTGGTTTGATTTCATTTAATTTATTATAAGTTTGTGTTTCCCAAACAGACTGGCATTTGTTGTTGATGTATTGACAGACGTTTGATTTAAAGTCGGAGTGAGGAATTTTGAAATTGGTTATTACTAAGGATAATGCAGATTTGGCTTCTGAATCTGCTAATTCATTTCCACGAATATTAACGTGGCTGGGAAGCCAACAAAATACAATTTCTTTTGAAGCGGAAAGATAATAATATTTTTTAAGAATTTGCTGAATTAATGGGTTTCTATGGTGTAAATCTTTAAGAGATTTTAATACAGAAAGAGAATCTGAATAAATGATAAACTGTTTTTCAGACTGATCTCTGATATGGTAAAGTGCAATATCAATTGCCTTGGCTTCGGCGGTAAAAATGGAGCTATTATCAGGTAATCTGATACTGTCAGTAAAATTTGGACTAATAACAGAACAAGCAACTTTCTCATCTTGTTTCGAACCATCTGTATAAATTGACAGGTAATGTTTATAATTTGATTTGATTTCTAAAAATTCATTCTTAAAAATATGCGACTCGACTTCTGTTTTTTTATTTTTATGAAGTTCTAAAATAATCTTTGGAGGGTTTAACGTCCATGGCTCTTTTGATGGAAAAGAAAAATGCTGAACATTTTTAATATTGATATTGGCCTCTTCAAGTAACGGTTGTATTCTCAGGCCAAGGGGTTTAATAGCCGTTGGTTTGTTGTTGTAAAATCTTTCATATTTAGGATTAAAAACACAATCATAGGCTGAATTACGTGGATTGGCGGCTAATTTAGTAACATATTGAAGAGACAATTTCTGTCTTCTTATATACAATGATGGTTCATTTGATTCAGCGTATAAACTTTCGACGGGGGAAGTACGAAAACCCCCTAGAGCCAGACGTAAACCTTGGTGAATAGTATCCAAAGATTTCAAATAAGATTTTCTAGCGGATCCATAAACTATGGATCCATAATCCAGTTTAGATCGAATTAAAGATCTATAAAGATTTAAAAGAACAGTACGATCTCCTCCCCAGTCGGAACTGGAGAGAACTTTAAGAATATCAAGTGCTTTAAGACATTTAGCTTTTAAAGCTTTGATGTGTGGTATAAAAGATAATTTGTTATCGAACAAAAGACCCAGGAATTTTGCTTCACTGACGACTGGAATTGGACTACCGTATATGGTGAGATGAGGATCTAAATGTGGCTGACGTATCTGACAAAAATGAACGCATTGAGTTTTTGTTTTTGAAAATTTGAAACCATTTTCTGTTGCCCAATCTTCTATATTGTTTAAACATCATTGTAGTTTGAATTCAATGGTTTCCATATTTTTCGATCTAATAAATATTCCAAAATCGTCAACAAAAAGTGAACAATCAAGGTCTTTCACACATTTAACAATATCGTTAATTTTAATGCCAAACAAGGTAGGTGATAAAATGCTTCCCTGTGGTACACCTTGTTCTTGTTTAAATATGTCCGATAACGTATTACCTATTCGAACATTAAATGTTCGATCTGATAAAAAATTTTGAATAAAAAGTGGTAATCGGCCTTTAAGGCCTAATTTATGTAAATCTTTCATGATGCCATATTTCCATGTAGTATTGTAAGCTTTTTCAAGATCAAAAAATACAGCTACGACATGTTCTTTTTTAATAAAGGCATCACGAATAAAGGATTCCAAACGAATCAAATGATCGTTTGTACAGTTATTTGTTCTGAATCCAGCTTGATATTTTGTTATAAGCTGGTTTGATTCTAAGAACCAAACCAGTCTATCATTAATCATTCTCTCCATTGTTTTACATAAACAACTTGTCAAAGCAATAGGTCTGTAGTTAGTAGCTTCAGTATGATCTTTATTTGGTTTTGGTATAGGTATAATCGTTGCTTTACTCCAGTCTTTTGGAAATTTTCCAGTGATCCAAATATCATTTTAAATATTTAATAAAGTTTTTAAAGCGTTATCGGGTAAATGTTTAAGAATTTGATAATGGATGTCATCAGGACCAGCAGCTGTATCGTGAGATTTATTAAGAGCATCTAATAATTCTGAAGCTGTGAATGGTACATTATATTTTTCATGATTTAGTGACGTAAAATTTAGATGCTCTTTCTCTCGTTCCTGTTTTGTTTTGAAAGGTTTCGGAATAATTTGCACTAGAAGAGTTTTTCTGAAAATTTTCTCCTAGTGCATTGGAAATATCTTTAGTCGTTGAGCATATATTTCCATTTGATTTAATATGGACATGCTTGTTATTTTTATTTTTGCCAGTAATTTTTCGAATCATGTCCCATATCTTCTTTGCTGGAGTTCTAGAATTAAGTTTGGAGACGTATTGCTGCCAAGATGTTCTTTTAGCCGTTTTTATTGTCTTGCGAGCTTTTGCTCGCATTTGTTTGGCATGGATTAGATTTTCTTTTGTTGGCTGCCTATTGAACTTTCGTAAGGCAGATTTTCTTTTATTTATTGAATTTTTAACATCTTTATTAAACCAAGGTCTATTTCTTTTTGAACGTGTCGAGGACTTTGGAATACATTTTTCGGCTACATGAATTAATGTATCAGTAAAAGCTTGTATATCATCTGCTGTTTTAAACATTTCAGGATTTAATTTTTCATTACATAGCTCCATAAAATTCTCCCAGTTTGCTTTATTCAAATTCCATCGGGAATGATGGTCTTCATTTGTTGATTCAATTCCTTCAATTTTAATTGGAAAATGATCGCTCCCATGAAGGTCATCTAAAACTGACCAATCAAAATCTAAGTAAATATTTGGAGAGCATATAGACAAATCTAAAGCAAAATAATTTCTTGTACGAGAATGAAGATAAGTTGGTTGTTTATCGTTAAATAAACATAAATCATTTTCTGCAATAAAATGTTCTATTATTTCTCCTTTGTCATTTGTATCCAGACAACCCCATAGTTTGCTGTGACTATTAAAGTCACCTAATAATAAATAAGGACGAGGTAACTGGTTTATAAGATTTTCTAAATCGTGTTTAGAAAATTTACAGTGTGGAGGAAGATATATAGAACAAATTGTTATGGATTTAGACAGAGTGACATTTACAGCAACAGCTTGTAAATTACTATTTATATCTATCTGTCTATGAGGAACATTTGATTTTACAAGGATAGATGAACCTCCTGAGGCTTTCTGATTTTCAGTTGCGATATGATTATATAAACTATAATTTTTAAAATTAATATTATCTGTATTTTTTAAAAAGGTTTCCTGGAGACAAAAGACAGTCGGAGAAAGTAGTGTTGTTAAAATTAAAATTTCGTTATAATTTTAGTCCTCGACAGTTCCACTGAATAATTGATTTTTTATCCATGATAAATGGAGAGATGATTTGAAAATAAGGAACTTAATCCTTTTGTTTTCTCTGAGACTGCGAGAACATGGAGGAGTCAGTCTCTAACTCCATGTTCTCAAGGGAATCGAACCGATTGACCAACTTGATCGGATCGGCCGACGCCCCTTTACTATATGGATTTGGTTCTTTATCTTTATCTTTTTCTTTTCCATTTTTTCCTTTCTGGTCAGCTGTCCTGGACCTGGATCTCTGTTGTGATCCACTTGTTTTAGTCAGCTGTGTTTGTGAACTGTTTTGAGATTTTGTTGGTGGTCTAGACTGATGAGTAGATGTGGGTTTAGGTTCAGGTTTTAGAGTAGGAGTAATAACTTTTGAATTTGCTTTGATGACAGAATCTTTTTCGTTAAACTGGGTAGAACTTTCTTTGGTTTCAGGTTTAGTGTTTAGGGATTGAACAACTTTTGCAAAAGTGATTTCAGGTTGATTTTCTTGAATCTTTTTGGCTTCCAAATAAGTAATTTTTTGTGTAACTTTAATTTTCATGATTTCTTTCTCTTTTTTCCAAATTTCACACTGATTTGATTTTGATTGATGGTTTTTGTGACAGTTCACACACTTGGCTTCATTTTTATAAGCATTTGTAGGGTGATCAAAGTCACCCATACCACATTTTTCACATACTGATCCAGGTAATTCAGGACAGCCGTTTTCATGATGTCCAAACCTCTGACAGTTGAAACACCGCAGAGGATTTGGAATGTAGACTTCAACCGGTATAATTCGGTAAAAGATTTTTAGTGATTTCGGTAAAGTTGTGGTGTTGAAAGTTAGTAAAAGTGTATTTGTTTCTATAAAGTTTCCATCTTTTTTAATTTTAAAACGTTTGCAAGCTGTTACTCCTTGTGTGTTAAGATATTCTGTGATATTTTCTTCAGTTTCATGTTTTAGCATTCTGTCACGGATAATGCCTTTGCAACTATTGAGTGTTTTATGTTCCGTGACAGTGACATTAATATTAAAAAACTTTGTAATTTTCAAGAGATTATCAGTTTGTGATTTTCTGTTTGTTTCAACCAAAAGAGTTCCATTTTTTTATTTTTTAACATTTTTTGGAGTGCCTATTAAAGATTCAATTTGTTTTTCTATGATGAATGGAGATAGAGAAGTAATTGGTTTGTCTTCCTTACTCGAAATCACTAAAAATTTAGCGAAGTTCTCATTTGCTTTGAAAGTAAAAGTAGTCGGTTGCGTGTCGTCCTCCGAAGAGTCGAACGCCAGAAATCGTTTTCGAGAGGCCATGGTGATGAAATTTTTGATTCGATAGCTATGCGCCCCACCCTCCATGGAGCCCTACAAGGGGACGTTTAACAGAAATGGATCTCCTATTTCTAACGTCAAGGCTACATTGCTATTATACTCGGTGTCAAGATCAGAGTCTTCAGCTCGGCCTCATGCTTAGACGATTTCCCACCTATTCATCTAAATTTCCATAGAAAAATTTATGAACAGTTGAGTTCATCCCCCTATCCACAGCCTCCACTCACAGACGTTTCCGCCAAAGCCCCAATACAAGCCCACCAACTGACCCTTCAGCCGCCCTGGCATATCAGAAGGCAGTGTGCAAACAATTCTGAAAAAGCGTTTGGACCTGAGAAAGGTTTGCCCTAGGTGGGTACCTCATTTGCTCACTGAGAAGCAAAAGACACAACGCCTTAAATGTGGCTGGGAACTTTTGAAAACATACAAAGGCTGTAATTAGTCTGGTTATTTCTAACTTGCTGATGAAACCTGGGTGCACATGTTTGAGCCACAAAGAAGGACTGATAATAAGCAATGGAAGCGAAAAGATCAAAAACGCCCATATATTGCCAAGAGAACCACAAGTTCGAAAAAGATGTTGTACGCAATTTTCTTTAATTCAAGTGGGCCAGTTGTTCAAGTGCCTTGTCTATCTGGTCATACAGTCACTGGCCGATTCTGCAAGAATTCTGTACTGAAGAAAGTGAAAGAGTTTTACAATAAGAAACAACCAAGCAAAGGATGGTCAGGAGTCCACCATGACAACGTCTCCTCTCATAAGTGTGAGTTTGTTAAGTCTTTTGTGGCTTCTGAAAAGGTGAAAGTTTTAAACCATCCACCTTATTTACCTGACCTGAGTCCATGCGACTTCTTTTTATTTCCAAGGCTTAAGAAAATTCTTTCTGGAAATAAGTATACGTCTAGAAGTTCTCTTGGCAGTGTTATTTATCAGTGTCTCCAATAGATACCAAAAGAAGACTATTTATGTGCTTTTTGCGACTGGGTAAAAAGGTTACAAAATGTGTTTCAGTAAAGGGGGAATACCTTGAAGGTTTGTAATAAAAATATGTTTGATAAAACGTAGCACTGAAGTAATCCGAACCCAGTGACAAAAATCTCTACCCCTGTAAACCCTAGATTATATAAAAGTGGGGTTTAAGGGGGGTCAAAATTATACAGACATGTTTTTGTGATGTCCATGGAGAAATACCTGGATATACCCTGCCTTTGCAAACAGAGTAGATCCAGATCAGTTGGCTTTGAAGAAGCCAACTGATCTAGATCTACACTGTCTGTCAGTAAGTATGTGAATTATCAACAATCTGGATCAAGTAAGCTAATGGCTAAAAATTAGACGTGGGCATGGCATCTTAATTTATTCAGCAGGATATGGGTTAATACTTCTTCTGTTGAAATAAAGTTCCTAATCTAGTGCTTTGTCACAGGGAAATACTTACACAGTCACTTTGGTGTAAAAGAAAGACATAAAGCTGTAAATTAGCCATTATTTTTATTGATTTATATATAAAGAAGTTGACCAGAAGTAAGGAACTGTGCTAACCCGTACCTTCAATGTCCGCAACAGGTCTGGCATATGCTGCGGACATATGCGGACTTCCGCATAAATCATTGCGGAAGTTGGCGTATGTCCGCAGATGTCCGCTACAAATCCGCAGATGTCCGTGCCTCTGTCAAAGCCTGCGGACTTTTGCGGACATTTTTCCGTATCAGCTAGGCTATCTTTTTTGCGGATGTCCGCAGCTCTATGCAAGTTAGCCTGCGGACGTCCGCAAAAGCTTGTGTAAAATTCTGACTTTGTTATTTTTTGTTGCGGACTTGTGCGGACATTTTGGACTTAGAAAAGATTAGGCATTGAAGTAAACTGCATATGTCCGCACAAATTCTTGCGGACATCTGCAGACTTCTGAAATATTGTCATACACATTTTGAACAATAAATTGGTAAGTATGTCAGGCAATGTACACACAGTAACCTTACACACACACAAAATAGTACCATTTTAAATTGTAAACAATTAACCAGCTGTAATGATATTCAGGCCTGCACTTTTATTTAGTTCAAATTAATTTACCAGAAAAGTGTTATGGTACACAAATGTAACATTGTTTTGACTCAGTTTCATAAATTGCAAAAAATGTATCAATACGCTATAAAATTTGAAATTAGGATTCCAAACACGGTGACAGTCAGGATATATTTTGAAAGCAAAGTAAGTTGGTTTTGTTTTTTTCTTAATTGTAAAAATAAACTCACTACTTGTAAAAGACTTTGATTGATAAAATGGTACATTATTAAAGAAGAATAATGGTAGAATATCCTGCTTTATTATTCTTACAGTTTCAATGAATTCATTCAGCTATTTTGACTTATATGCAAGTGGTTATATACACACACTGGCTATAATACACCAAATCTTTCTTATTCAACCAAACTTTAACTGCAGCAAATCTTAATTGTACTGCATCATTATTCAAATTTTGGGACCCTTCCCAGTAACTTGAACCACATACAAAATGATCAGTTGTATTTGCTTGGAAATCTGTTAAGTTTATAAACAACTAATTATTACATGAAGTCAGAGATGTCTTCAGCAGAAAATCTTAATTGGATGTTCTAATTTTGTGAACAGCTATAGTATTTGCATAATGAATAATTATGTAGAGCAAACATTAAAAACTAAGTCATATGGCATATGATCATGTAATACCACATATGATCAACAGGTTATTACACAGCAGGGGGAACAACTCTAACAGATCCTCTGGCCCTGCGGATGTCCGCACCCATCTATGCTGACTTCCGCAGACATCCGCACCCATCCATGCGGACGTCTGCACCAATCCATGCGGACGTCCGCACCAATCCATGCGGACGTCCGCACCAATCCATGCGGACGTCCGCAAATGTCCGCACTGATGTCCGCAGACGTCCGCAGACTTCCGCGGACCTCTCTGCGGACCTGCATATGGAAATATTGCGGACGTCCGCACAGAAAAAATTTCCAGCTTGCGTAGACTTGCGGACAAAGCGTCCCAATACTCCGCAGACCTCCGCAGGTAAATATCCGCAATTTTCCATGCGGAATATAACCTTCTTTGCGGACATTTCAGGTACGGGAAATAACAAAAACAAAAGACATTATAGCATATTCCATATCAGCCCTAAGTATTTGGACAGACAGGCCTGTGCAAACAATGTAGGCCTTCATAGCAACAGATTATAGGGCGCTTTTTTCACCCGAAAAATGCTGATATCTTTCTTATTACTCCATGAAAACATATGTTGTGGGTTCTCATTAGAAGCGCCTCACTGAGGCACTTCTAATGAATACCCACAGCATATGTTTTCGTGAAGAAATAAGAAAAATATTATGTGGATACCCCCTCTTATCTGTAGCTATGGGCCTTGATCAGATGCTGAAGAATGCAGAGTCTGATCAGGGTCTAGACTGTCTGCCACTCACCCAGCAGTTTTTAGACCCATCAACAGGAAGTAAAATTATCTTGTTCAAATTTAGGGCTAGTATTGTAAAGAGTTAAAGAGATACAGTAAATACGGTATGTGGACAAAGAACAGTATGAATAGACTGAACAGATTTTTTATCCGCCATATCTGTTCATAACCTTTGCAGCTTATCCTGTAAATTGCAATATGGTGATAATGGTACATGTAATTCTGGATGTTTGCTGTTATTTTTGCACAAAAACATACAGTATCTTGTGGGAGCTCAATGGAGTTACGGTAAATGTCCTAAAATTTCGAACACTTCATTCCATTTTTTTTTTTTTTTTGCTTATATACTGCTTTTTTTGCAGTTGTTTCTTAAAATACTTAGTTGAATGGCAAACAGAGTAGACCCAGATCAGACTGATCTGATCTGGGTCTACACTGTTTGCATAAGCCATTTTGTCAGACCATTTGGCATTCAAAAATTCAACTGATTACCTACATGCTATATTTTGATGCAAAAATTAGCAAAAAAAAAAAATCTTCCAGATATTCCTCTAGTCTGGAGATGTAGTGCTGAATCACATAAGGCAGGGCTTCAGCACAGATGCAAATAGTGGAGCCCCAAACCAGTAACAGTTGCTACAAGCTGATTTCAATGCTTGCATTTCACATACACAGTTTACCTCTTTCTGAACGACACTGTGGAGCCAGGGCATGACAAAACCTACAAAATGGCGTGTATGCCCATCAAAGACTCAGATCAGCCTGGGTATCCACCCAGTCTGATCAGAGTCTTTGCTGTGCACTCAATGGGTAGCTAAGGATGCAAGCTTTCTTCATGCTGACAGCGACTCTGATCTGACTGACCAGGCTTATCTGAGTCTTCACTGGGCGCACATACCATTTTGTAGGTTTTGTAGTGCGCTGGCTGGTATGTCATGAGAAAAGGGTCTTTATCACATATGTGGACAAAGAAAGCCTAGATCAACTCACATATTTGTGTAGGCTGATCAGAGATTTCAATGTCAGCTTACAGAATAACTGAATATTGCAGACTACATGTATACTGACAAACACGGGAGAGCCCTGATCAGACTGCATGGATGATCTGAGTTTTCATTGGCTGCTCCTGCCATAAGGTATACTTCCTCTTTTTGCTGCTATTAATTATACTGACCCAAAAAAGAAACTCAACAGTACTAAATGGCAAAAGAAATGAAGACTAATACCATATGATTGCAAATTAATCAGGGCCCTGTTGTTCAAAACTAATGATGTTGTTAGTTAAAACTTTGGTCATTAAATATGGCATAGATGCAATTTTTTTTTTGCTGAAAAAAATGTGAGTAGCTTTTGCATTTGCAAAGACTACTCACATTTTTTCAGCAAAAATACCTGTGAATTAGATATTGTACTTACTATAACAGTTAACATTTTGACCACTAACGAGCTCATTAAGCTAACAATGCTTTGAACAACTGAGCCCAGGTGTGTAAAATGTGCATGTAAATCAACAATTCAACAACTGAGGGTTTATTTGACTTCTTTATTCCTCAGTATAAAAGTGTAATGCAAGAAATTGTGGACTGTATAGTCAAACTTCAATGGCTCGAACATCTTTGGAACCATGGAAAACTGTTCGAGACATGGGTAGTTTGAGCCACTGAGGGTTAATCATTTATGTCAGGAAGCAAATGATGATAATTTAGGGAAGCCCTTTCAAACTTCTATACAATAATGGTATGTTATGTTAGAGGCAATTCTAATAAGTACACACAACATACAATTTCATGATGAAATAAGAAAACTTCCTTCAATATTTGTTTCTTGGGGTTATCGGAAGAATAAACAAGAGGCCCACGGGCCACAACTCGCTCACCTGAGTGAAACCGCCACTGCAGATATGCAGATGGCATGCATCATTTTTCCAATACTCTTATGACAAGGCAATGGCTTAAACAGTTTTTGAAATATCTTGCTTACAAGGCTAAAATGCTGAAATTTTCAAAACGTTACAAGTAAAATAAGTCACCCCCAATGCCTCCTACCAACTTTTGAGTCAACTGGCATTTCGGTGCAGTAAGAGAAGCAAAAAATAGATTTTCAAGATGGCTGCCATCTTGGATTTCCGATCGGAATGATTATAGCTATTTTCTGATCTACAAGTCACCCTGATGCTTCCTACTAAGTTTCAAGTCAATTGACTTTTAGGTTTCAGAGAAGAAGCGAAAAATAGATTTTCAAGATGGCTGTCATGGAGGCCATCTTGGATTTCCAATTGGCACGATTTGAGCTATTTTTTATGTACAAGTCATCCCGATGCTTCCTAGCAAGTTTGGAGTCAATTGGCCTTTCGGTTCAGGAGAAGAAGCGAAAAATAGCTTCTCAAGATGGCTGCCATGGTGGCCATCTTGGATTTCTAATCAGCACAATTTTAGCTATTTTTGATTTATAAGTCACCCCAATGCTTCCTAACCAGTTTGGAGTCAACTGGCTTTTGGGTTTCAGAGTAGAAGCGAAAAATAGATTTTCAAGACGGCTGCCATGGTGGCCATCTTGGAATTTGGACCGACACAAATTTAGCTATATTTGATCTACAAGTCACCCTGATGCTTCCTAGCAAGTTTGGAGTCAATTGGCCTTTCGGTTCAGGAGAAAAAGAAAAAAGATTTTCAAGATGGCGGCCATCTTGGATTTCCGATCGGAACGATTTAAGCTATTTTTTTATCTACATTTCACCCTGACGCTTCCTACCAAGTATCGAGTCAATTGGCCCTGGGGTGTAGGAAGAGTAGGCCTTTAAAGCAATTGTTCACGCCGCATGACCCATGATGGACGACGGACATTGACTGACCACAATAGCTCACCATGCACACTTCATGCTCAGGTGAGCTAAAAATCTGAGCAAATTTGGCTCAGTGGCTTCAGAGAAGTCGTCAAATTCTCAACAATTTTCCCATATAAATGTTATGGGGCTCATACAAATGGGAAGCAAACTTGACCTTGCTGTAAAAAGGTCAAATGTCAACGTACGATAATCTTTTCAGCAATTTTGGTAGATCTCCTGTCCCTGATGATTTGTGCACAGATTTAGCCCCAAGGCATCCTCAGTTCTGAAGAAGAAGATTTTTAAAGGGTCTTACCATATATGGGCATGGTGGCCATCTTGGTCGACCTACCGCGACCATTTTAGCAATCTTTCGTTCCCCTGACTTAAGAAGGCACAATATGAAATTTGAGCAAATTTGGCTCAGTGGCTTCAGAGAAGAAGAAATTTAAAATTCTCAACAATTTTCTTATTCAAATGTATGGGGCTCATACAAATGCATAGGGAAGCAAACTTGATCCTGCCGTAAAAAGGTCAAATGTCAACGTACGACAATTCTTTTGGCAACTTTGGTAGACCTCTCCTTCCCGATGATTTGTGCAAAGATTCAGCCCCAAGGCATTCTCGGTTCTGGAGAAGAAGATTTTTAAAGGTTTTTACCATATATGGGCATGGCGGCCATCTTGGTCAACGGACCGCGACAATTTTAGCAATCTTTTGTTTCCCCACACTAAGGTGGCTCCATATGAAATTTGAACAAAATTAGCTCAGAGGCTTCAGAGGATAAGTCCTTTGAAACTCTTAACAATTTTCCCATTCAAATGTATAGAGCTCATACAAATGCATAGGGAAGCGAACTTGACCTTGCCGTAAAAAGGTCAAACGTCAACGTACGACAATTCTTTTAGCACCTTTGGTTGACCTCTCGTCCCCGATGATTCGTGCAAAGATTCAGCCCCAAGGCATCCTCGGTTATGGAGAAGAAGATTTTTAAAGGTTTTTACCATATATGGGCATGGCGGCCATCTTGGTCAACGGACCGCGACAATTTTAGCAATCTTTTGTTTCCCCACCCTAAGGTGGCTCCATATGAAATTTGAACAAAATTAGCTCAGAGGCTTCAGAGGAGAAGTCGTTTGAAACTCTTAACAATTTTCCCATTCAAATGTATAGAGCTCATATAAATGCATAGGGAAGCGAACTTGACCTTGCCGTAAAAAGGTCAAACGTCAACGTACGACAATTCTTTTAGCAACTTTGGTTGACCTCCCGTCCCCGATGATTCATGCAAAGATTCAGCCCCAAGGCATCCTCGGTTATGGAGAAGAAGATTTTTAAAGGTTTTTACCATATATGGGCATGGCGGCCATCTTAGTCGACGGACCGCAACCATTTTAGCAATCTTTCGTTCCCCCACCCTAAGGAGGCTCCATATGAAATTTGAGCAAAATTGGCTCAGCGGCTTCAGAGGAGAAGTCGTTTGAAAATGTTAACGGACGGACGGACGGACGGACGGACGGACGGACGGACGGACGGACGGACGGACGGACGGACGGACGGACGGACGGACGACGGACGAAAAGTGATCACAATAGCTCATCCTGAGCAGAGCTCAGGTGAGCTAAAAATGAGTTCGAATTATCCATGGTAAATGAGCCATTGGTGTTTGAGCTATTAAGGTCTGACTGTACAGATATTTTATTGCAACAGAACAAAATACTGTATTGATCTTACTTTTCTTTGCAGTCCAGAACTGTCGCATTTCTTTTTTTGGGTCGGTATAGTTTTCACCTGTAGATCACCTCTCAGTTTATAAAAGAACATGCTATTATCTCCCCTTTAGCACTCTCTCAGCAAAATTAACATACCTGTCCTAAAATTAGAACATGTCATTTTCACTACCTGCTGATGTTTAACTCTTTCCCCGCTAGTGGCGACTTTTGTCATCTGCTGATAACCTTTGCAAACAGTTTGGACCCAGATCAGACCAGACAAAATGTCGGGCCTGATCTGGATCCTAACTGTTTGACACTCTGATGGTATTCCTAAAAATCTTTTTTGAAAAAAAGCTAATTTTAAAAAAAATCCACGGTATGATGACAAAAAAGCATGCAAAATTACCCAGCATGCAAAGAGGTAAAATCTATAGGATGAAAGGCAAACAATGCAGACCCAGATCACACACCATGCATGGCATATGACCTGGTCTACACTGTCTTCTCAGATTGTCTGTCCTAATACTTCAGATTATTATGGTAGAAATCATAATAGTTATAATTACATGATGAGCAATCTGTGTAAATCTGTAACATATATATTTACTATCAGAAGTATGCACTTGATAACAAAATAATTTAAAATAAACCCTTCATTATGAAGCACAAAGCAAAAAATTGTAGCAGATGACATTCATTTTTTTTTGGAGAGAAAATAAGTCTTGACATTTCATGTGAACCAACTGCTTGGCAGACAGTTCATATAAAATATCAAGGCTTATATTCTTTGATAATAACAAAAAAATGAATTCAAAATGTCATCTGCTGCTTGTGTGAACAAATTAAAGAAATTATGTATTTCTCTTAAAGGGAAATGCAAGGTTGACATTTTGTGCTACAGACTATATCAGTTTAATGCTTGGCATGGTGGTTAAAAATTACAGCAGAAGTTTTGTAATATTTTTTTTTTTGTCTTCTTTTTTTTTAACTAGAAAATGGGTGTTTTGACATAAAATGCAAATTTTCTCCTAAGGAGAACTGTCAAACACTATTTTCTGGGAAATATAATAAGAAAAATACCATTAATTTGTAATCAGATATCATCAAATCTTCAAAATATTCATAATATTTACCTTCACACATGCTTTGGGCCACAAGAGATAATTTGCATAGAATGCCAAAGCCTAATTTTTTGGAAAAAAATAAGAAAAGTACAGTTGACTCTCATTATCTCGACCTCGCTTATCTCGAATAACCGCTTATCTCGAAGTGAAAATCTGGTCCCTGCCTATACATGAAAACCTAACAACAGATGGGAAATATTGTAGAAAAGAGGAGAAATTGCTCCTAAGGAGCAATTTCTCCTCTTTTCCACAATATTTTCAATATATCTCTAACTTCAAAAGTCCAATTACCTATCAGTTTGTTAAATGTGGTTAATCAAATTATTTTTTCCTCAATTCTGCAAACCTGATATGTCGAACTACGGATATCTCGAAGTATTTCAGAGAGTCCCTTGGAATTCGAGATAACGAGAGTCGACTGTATTTCAAAATGTCATCTGCTGAAATTTTTACCCAGCATGCAAAGCATTAATTTTCCAGTCACATAGCGATAAAAAACAAATTATTTTTTTTCTTGAATAATATTTGCTAAACAAACAGTGCAAGACAGCATGAAACAGTTCAGAAAATGATATATAAGACAGCATGAAACAGTTCAGAAAATGATATATCTTCCCTTACTAAACAAAATAATAATATCAATATACATATTCAAAGTGACAGATCATGTGATATTTTCAACGCCAAGATGAAGAATGCCAACGTCGTGATCATCAAGGCCCAGAGTCTTTAACGCCCAGATGAGACGATCAACATAGATCTTCCAGCTTACTTCATGTACAAGCTCAACGTCAGCGACAAGAAATGGGTCATGATAAAGGAACCCACCAGCAAGTACTACGTTGAACACATCTACAAGCACAAAAAGAAGAAGCTGGAAATGGGCAAACAACAGGAAAACATCATCTCATGGTAAGACTACCTTGAACAAGCCTGCAACGACCCTGAAAGACAGATACAATTCTTCCGGCTGGCTACCAAGGATTAGATCGACACGTCCACTAAAGAAGACATCTTTCTGCTCTGACCTACTTAGGGTGAGGATACCCGAGTGAGAACACCCACTTCGCATCCTTTCCGGCAACGACTGACATGTGGCCAGTGAAAGAATCTTATTCAAGATTTGAGCTGGATTTTTTCATAAGTACATGTAGCGCTGCCTAGGCAAAAATGTGAAAATATGAAACTGCTCATAGTATTTTGATACTAAAAACACTGTTACTACTAACATTCAGTTACAACACCATGCTGTTTAGGATTAAATTTATATACAATCCTGTGTCACTCCTTCACCTTTAATGACCTATCAGAAATGGTTATTTCTTTTTTTTTATTTGGGTTTTACAGCCCTTTCAAGAATATTTCACTTATATCAAGCTGATATTTCATCAAGAGTGGGCAAAAACAGGAGAACACAGGGAAAAAACACCTGACCATCTGTAAGCAGAATTTGGTTTTTCCCACATATGACCCGAGTGAGGCTCAAACCACAGCGGTGATAAACCTAATGGATTAAAAGTCAGCTCTCTTATCCACTAGGCTACGGGGGCCCGCAAACAGCAATGGTTAGAATTGGTACTTGGGTATAATCATGTCAATGTGTTTTTGCAGATTGTGCACCTTAGTGTATGTTGATTTATACAAAATGAAATTATTAACCCTTATCCTGCTGAATAATTTAATTAGTCACACCCATTTCTGACTATCAGCCAACCAGATTACATCATATAATGTTTTTGTTCAAATTTACAAACTGAATGACAAACAGTTAAGATCTTGATCAGATGGCTTCTTCAGAAGCCATCTGATCTGGATCTACACTGTTTGCAAAGGTAGGGGTTGTCGTGAACAGCACGATAAGGGTTAAGGAAAAAGGTACCTGCAGTTATAAGCATTGCATGCTCAGTAAAAATTTCAGCAGATATTTTGAAAATATTCTTCTTTTATCCCCCAGAAAATAATCTTTGACATTTCTTGCAAATTGTCTCTGAGATAAATAAGCTTGGACATTTCATGCAAATTGTCTCCAAGACAATTTGCATGAAAAGTCAAAGTCTATTTTCTAGGAAAAATACTGATAAGAAAATATCAGTTTGTGATCTGCTGTTTTTGCCTTGAGAGTGGTAAAGGTTAATGGTCACATGATCCCACACCATGATATTTGAACAAATGTACTCACTAAAACAAATCAAGATACAAAAATTAAAAAAAAAAAAAAAAAAAAAAAAAAAAACTGTCTGAAAACAGATTCACACTTGTTCTAAATATGTGTACAACATGAGGTCAAGTGGGAAGCATATGGGCATACCTGTATTGTTTGTCAGTAGATGAAATGTCAAAACTTTGTACAGTAATAACATTGCTCTATCAAGACCACGCATAATAAAGACCACTCCATAATTTAGAGCAGCTATTGCCAATCCCAACTGTTTTCTTTCTTATCATTCCATATTCATACTAAGACCAACCTACTCATAAGACCACCTTTAGCCACTTCCAAAGATGGTCTTCACCCTTAAAATACAAGGAAACCTGCATCTGAAATTGTTGTCTGTTTTTTTGTCGTCTGCTGAATATTCTTGCAAATTTTTCAAACCTGTTTTTGCATACAGGCAAACAGTCTGAAGGTACATCCCAGAGAATTATTTCTTTTAAGAGGAGCCCCCTCCCCTGCCCCTCCACCATTTTTGAAAAGTTTTAAATGCTCCATTTTTTAAATGTTTCAGACTCTATTTTGTAATAGTTTCAAAGGCAAGGGAAGCAACTTGTCCTTTATGTGACAATGGCAAAACATTTCAGGTTTAACCATTCACCTTAAGTTGCCATTAGCATTCTAGGCCCAGTTGTTCAAAGTATCGTTAGCTTAATAAGCTCGTTAGTGGTCAAAATGTTAACTGTTTTAGTAAGTACTATATCTTATTCACAGGTTTTTTTGCTGATAAAATGTGAGTAGCTTTTGCAAATGCAAAAGCTACTCACATTTTTTCAGCAAAAATATTAGTGTATATACCATACTTAATGATCAAAGTTTAAACGATCCGTTAACTGACAACATCGTTAGTTTTAAACAACTGGGCCCTGATGACCAAAGAGTTCAAATGATAATGTCTGCCAACATATATTTACAGTATCAAAGCATTTACAGACATATTACATACCCACTGTAACCCTTAGTGTTGGGACAGACAGGCCTGAGCAAACAGTGTTGACCCAGATCAGATGCTGCAGAATGCAGCATCTAATCAGGGTCTACACTGTTTGCCGTACATACAGCAATATTTTAGACAAATCAATGGGTAGTAGAATGGACTATTTCAAATTTTAGGGCAAGTATGGTATGGAGTTAAGGTGTCCCAATACTTAGGGTAAATATGGTATTTACTCTGCACCAAGAGTACCATTATATATCCCTAATATTGAGATACCTTAACTCCTTGCCATCTTTGTCCTAAAATTTAAAGACGTTCATTTACTATTTGTTCATATGTTTGAAATATTGCTGGATGAGGGGTAAACAGTGTACACCCTGATCAGATGATATGCTTTGTAGCATCTGATCTGGGTCAACACTATTTGCTCAGATCTGTCTGCCCCAATACTTAGGATTAGTACAGTATTTAAGAAAAAAACAACAAATAATGATGATGACGATGATGATTTGGTGTTTTATGTTGCTTTCAACATTATTTAAAGTCATACCAAGATATGGAAGGATGATTACAAAAGGTTGTGTTGATTTCGAATCCAGCAGTGTTTGAACTAAGAACCTCATGGTTCAAAGTCAGTAGCAAGTACCACTCGACCATCCCGATGTTGTTTACATACATTTCTAACATTGTTGACGAGAGAAAAAATGACATTACACCGTCTAACATTATGGAAATGAAGACTGACTTTAGCAAAGTGTCAAAATGATGTCAGAACGGGGCCAGATAGCACCGCACGCTTCTGCCCAGTGATTTGTTGCTGAATAAATCACTGAATTTAACCATTTGCCATATAGGCGAGGAGTGTTAGAATCAGATTTATATCACTCCATTGGTTCTAAATTTTTTCTATATTTTTAAATATTTTGAGCTGCAATGTCAGAAATAAATGTTCCTTCGAACATGTTTCCAAGCAAAGATTAAGATCAGCCTGTGCCTTCTTTCGCCAGAAACTGACAACTGCTCATCTTGAATCAGCGGAAGGGAGAGAATGACCACAGAAAATATTTCATGATCAACTCTCCATGAAAGAATGTTGCCCTTCATTGGAGCTATGTGATGCTTAGCAGATTTTGAGGTGTTCAGATTTCAGGATAAATATGCTAATGAGTTCAGTCAGGCTTATAAATCTACTAACAGGGCTATCAGCCCCCTATACCTGTGCAACATGTAGTGTGCAGGTTCCTATCATCTGATTGGCTGCTGATTGAGAGTTTATCAGGAATACAATAAAGTCCTCTTAAAGAAACTGGTATGATAATACTTTCACCTCTGCAGGACTTCATTAAATGTTTACAGAAATAATTACACATGCCAGTTGCACAGTCAAAGAAAACAGGGTTTGACATTTCATACACTTTGACAGGGTTTGACATTTCATGCAAACCATGAAATGTCAAACCCTGTTTTCTGAAAAAAAAAATCATCAAATTGTTGTCTGTTGAATTTGCCCTGGGAGTGGTAAAGGTCAAACCATTTCTTAACCCTAGTCCTGCTGAACCCAGATATACCCTGCCTTTGCAAACAGTGTAGATCCAGATCAGTTGGCTTCTAAAGAAGCCAACTGATCTGGATTTGCACTGTTTGCCATTCAGTATGTGAATTTATATCAATAATCTGGATCAAGTAATCTAATTGGCTGAAAATTTGAAAAGGGTGTGGCATCTTAATTTATTCAGCAGGACAAGGGTTAATCTGATATTAATATAGAGCAAGGGATATACAAACCCATTAATGCCAATCATTGCTGAAGCCAGCCAATGATACGGCACTTTCCTCCTGTAAGTTGTTTCGAGGATCATAGCCCCGTTAGTAGAATTATAAGCCTCTGATTCAATGGTAAAGAAATGGCAGCCATATTAATGGCAGCCAAACTTAATTTAACCCTTGTCCTGCTAAACAAATTAAGATGCCACGCCTACTTCTAATTTTCAGCCAAACAGATTACTTAATCCGAATTGTTGCTACAAATTCACATACTTAATGGCAAACAGTGCAGATCAAGATCAGTTGGCTTCTTCAGATCTACACTGTTTGGTAAGGCAGAGTATATCCGGGTTCAGCAGGACAAGGGTTAATTCATTTTGTACAGTACCCAAAGATTCCATTACCCTAAGTATTTGGACATCTTAACTGCTTACCACGCCTGCTCTAAAATTTGAACAAGTACAATTTACTACCTATTGTTGTGTCTAGAAATTGCTACATGAGTGGCAAACAGAGTAGACCCTGATGAGATGCCGCATTCTATGGCATTTTATCTGGGTCTACACTGTTCGCTCAAGCCTGTCTGTCCGAATACTTATGGTAAAAAGGTATTTCAATTTTCACTTGTTAACTTCTTTATGATAATATCTGCTGTCCTATTATTAACCCTTGTCCTTCTGAATCTGGATATACCCTGCCTTTGCAAACAGTGTAGATCCAGATCATTTGGCTTCTAAAGAAGCCAACTGATCTGGATCTGCACTGTTTGCTATTAAATATATGAATTTGTAGCAATAGTTGGGATCAAGTAATCTGACTGGCTGAAAATTAGAAGTGGGTGTGGCATTTTAATTTATTCAGCAGGAAAAGGGTTAAGGGTTAAGAATAATGAACTATTTTTTTCTTTCCTGTATCTCCTTTACTTGTGAAGAAACAATAGTTTGAACACTGCAGAATCTTACTCAGTCATTCTCTACTGACATCACTTGGTCCAAAACACAACATGGAACTTGGTGTCCAGTTTAAAATGTTTTGTTATTGTTCACACAGGACTCATTCACAAATATTGCTTTCAATGGTAATAATTTTAACACTTAGAGCACCAATCACAACTCCAGCAGACAACATTTCTATTTATTTTTTTTTTAAATTTCCATAGAAAATAAGTCTTGACATGTCAAAAGATTAGTCTGTTTGACTGATTTTCTATGAAAAAAAAAAAAAAAAATAAAAAAGCATAATGTTGTCTGCTACAAATTGTGTTGTTAATGTAATTGAGAACAGATCACATTTTCAAGGTGGTTCTAATGAGTATCACCAATCCATGTTTTGGGCAGAAATATGAAAAAACAGTTCCTCTTGATGTGTCTAAATTCTTAGGGTATACATTATGAAAACATTCAAATATATAGAAAATTTCAACTCCATAAACTAAAATTTTCAGCTAAAAATTCTGATATTTTTTTGTATTTCTGCTCAAAACATAGATTGTGAGTACTTGTTAGAACTGCCTCACCAAGTCAGTTCTAATGAGTACCCACAATCTGTTTTTGAGAATTAAGAAAAGTAATGTCTACCCGTGTAAACCCCAGTTTTACTATAAAAGTGGGGTTTAAGGGGGTCAAAATTATATAGGTATGTTTTTGTGATAAAGAGCATTGCCAATGTACTTTCAATAAATAATTACCATGTTATTGGGGCAAATTGAGGAAAAAAAACAACAACAAAAAAACAACAAAACAAACATTTTGCTAGATAGCATTCTTAGCCAGAACTATGTTAAATAACGACTACATAACCAGTTTTAAAAATAACGTATATATAAATTAGAGTGTACAAAAAGTCCATGGCAGTAAAAGACACTGTCTATTTTTGTAAACAACTAATATTTTTTCCAATTACTGGCAGTAATTTTCTCATAGGAACTATGGAGTTATTTCCCTTTAACAGCAGTATTTTCTTATTTCTCAATGGGAATGTGTTGTGGGTATTTGTTAGACGGCACTTCTAAAGGCGCTTCAAATGAGTATCCATAACATATTTTTCTGTGGAAATGAAAACAGTATTTAACTACAGCTATGAAATCATTACGAAAACACGCCTATTGAAATATAATGAAAATTTCACCACCAAAAACTGGAAGCTTTCAGATAAAAAATCTGATATTTTCATGTTTCTGCTCAAAACATAGATTGTGGGTACTCATTAGAACCCCCTCACCAAGGCAGTTCTAATGAGTACCCACAATCTATGTTTTTTAGCAGAAATAAGAAAAATAATGTATACCCCTAAAAAAGTGGGGCTTAAGGGGGTCAAAATTATATAGGTATGTTTTCGTGGTGATAAAGACAGAAGTTGTTTCAAAGAACATAGAGAAGATATTTGCTCTTTTTCAGTGAATGCCATAAATATTTTCATCAAGCATAATAAAAATATCAGTATTTTCACAAGTGTAAAGCATGAGTGAAAATTTGAATGTTTTCAATACATGAGATGAAAATATCTACAGTATTTACAGTAAAAAAGGCAAATTTTCTTTTTATTTTCTTTTTTTCATGCTTTAGGGCTTTTGATGTTATAACTGATATCAACAAAGAAAACAGAAACATTAAGATGTTGACATGGAATACTTACAACAAAGAGAGAAAAGCAAATCTTTCGGCAAATCAAAATAATTTTGATACCAGAATGTTCCTTACTTTCTACCAAAGAAAATGCATACCCCTTTGGTAGTTTAGTTCAGAAACAAGGAAGTTTGAGGTGTTCAAAAATCTGAAAAAGGGGTAACATCTGAAATAATGAAGAAACCGAAGTCAACCAAAGCGAGGAGTGAAAATATAAATCATATCAGTCACGAGTGAGATGGTACAATATCGTGTCATGAGTGATTGATACCACTTTTATTTTCACCTGGGCCCAGTTGTTCAAAACTAACGACATCGTTAGTTAACGATTCGTTAAAATTTATATCGAGTGATACGCAAATATGCTGAAATTTTTTGCTGAAAAAATGTGAGTAGCTTTTGCAGTGCAAAAGCTACTCACATTTATTCAGCAAAAAATATCAGAATATTGTATATTGAATCCGCTAAAACAGTTAACGAAATGACCCTTAACGAGCTTGTTAAGCTAACGACGCTTTGAACAACTGGGCCCAGATATACACCGATTTCACCGCTAACAATAAAATAAATACATGTATGAAAGGCTCCATATTCCTCAAAAATAGACCTTTTTTATCCAAGAAAGGTTTAATAAATTGATATATAGTATTAATACGATCATAAAATGTGGCATCTGACAGCCTGTAAAATTTCAGATAGTCTCTCGTTTTTGAACTGGATCAAAATGAAATGATTTTTTATCGTATCTCTGAATTAATGTTAGCAACATTAATTCAGAGATACAATAAAACATTATTTTATTTCAAAAAACAAGAGACTAACTGAAATGTTTAAGGCTGTCTGGTGTCACATTTTATGATTGTATTAATACGATATATCAATTTATTAAACCTTTCTTGGATAATAAAATGTCTGTTTTTGAGGAATATGGAGCCTTTAAATGTGGTGAAATGTGAGAAAAAGACCCATTCCACAAAGTGAACAACAAAGTCTAAGATAAGCATACATACTCTTGCAGTCCAGTCCTGGCTATCACTGCCATTTACAGAATCAACTGATATTGCAGAAGATTCTGCCTGATAAATCAGCAGGCACTCAACACTGAAACAATGTCAATTCAACGTCGATTCAAGAATCCATTATGAAAACATGCCTATCCAAATATACAGGGAATTTTACCACCAAAAAATGAAAACTTCAGGGATGGCTTCTTTTCTCCACATAATGTGAAATAACTCTGTCAGTTTCTCTGCAACTGGAGGACTTCCTGCTTTGTAGATATCTGCAGGTATTTCATCTGATCCTGGAGCCTTGCCAGATGACAGGAGTTTTATTGCTTTCACTGTTTCAGAAATGGTTGGGAGCTCATCAAGCAGCAGATTACATTCAACCTATGGTAGTCTTTTGATAGCTTCATCACTGATAAATGATGGCCGATTAAGAACACCATCAAAGTGCTCAGCCCATCTTTTCAAGATAGCTTCTTTGTCAGTCAGAAGACTAGCTCCATCTGCACTGAGAAGAGGGGTGGTTCCTGAGCTCTGGGGACCATATCCTGTCTTAAATGCATCAAAGAACTTCTTCATATCCTTTCTATCTGCAAAGGACTGGATTTCATCGGCCTTTTTTGCTCAGCCAGGAGCCAAGCTGAGAATAAAAATAACAATAACGAAAACATCAATTAAGTCACCATTAACATGCCTAATTAATGGTTTTACATAATTTTGTCTGCTTTTTCTAAGCTTAACACTTCGTGTTAATCACTGATTTAGAAAGAGAATTCACATGAAAAATCAAGCCCAGTTTTCTGTACAAGTCTAGACACGATGTTGTTTTTTTTCTGTTCAAGCAAACAGATTGGAAAATTTTCTAATTTTCTATAAAATAGTATCTTGTGGGTGCTCATTGAAATTGCATCACAGAGGCTATTAAAAGGTATAACAAGGTTTTCATAGGGAGAACCAAGAAGCTAATTACAGTTGAACCTCAATGGCTCGAACATCTTTGGGACCATGGAAATTCATTCGAAACATGGGTAATTCGAGCCACTGAGGGTTAATCATGGCACCAGTTCAGGAAACAAATAGTGATAATTTAGGAAAATCTTTTCGATTTTCTACACAATGATTGTATGTTGAGTGTACTCATTAGAATCGCCTCGATGAGGCGATTCTAATGAGTACACACAACATACAATTCCATGATAAAATAAGAAAAAATCCCTAAATATTTGTTTTCTTGAGCTATTAGAATAATTTTGTAGGGACTGAAAAAAGAGATCGAATCATCCATGGTAAACGAGCCATCCGTGTTCGAGCCATTGAGGTTATCTGTATATGGCTATCCCTCTTATCTTGAGTATGTTTCTTGGAAGAATGAAGAAAAATGTCGCCAAGCCATCTACTGCCAACTTTATTATCAATTAAGGTTTAACATTCTGTTATGTGCACATGACACTCTAAGTACCTAAGATTTCACTAACACATTGTTTTTTTTTTTTAACCAATTGATTTTATTTTTCATTTTCAGAGTAAATAAGGCTTAACATTGCATGCCCATGATCAGATTTAACATTCTGTGGCATCTGATCTGGGTTTACACTGTTTGCTCAGGCCTGTCTGTCCCAGTATCTAGGTAAATATGGTATGTGATATCAATATAGTGTGGTTCAGTGTAATAAAAGATTACAGTGGACTTCAATGTAACAAAAAAATAAATAAATAATAATAATAATAATAATATTAATAAATTACCCTGATTTGTTAAACTTAAGCATTATCTAGGATATAAAATATACTAGCAAATGAAAAACAAATGGTAGTTTTCTTATTTTTCCCTGAAACAGGGCTTTGCATTTCATTCCACATGAAATCAGTCAAAGTCAATCCCTATTTTTTGGGATAAAGCAGAAAATGATTTTATTTGGAACTTAAAACATGAACTAAAACACTTTGTAGATTTTCTGGAATTATTTAAGAGGGAGATCACTTATGTTACTTAGTAACATAACATCTCCCTTTTAAATAATTCCAGAAAATCAATTCTTTCCCTATGTTTGTCTGCCCACCCAAACCATTTGAAAAGGGGTCAACTCGAAAAAGGAAGAAGGGGTGTAAAGAGAAGGGGAGACAATTTTCATTTTAGTGAAGACCCTTTTCAGAAGGTGGCAAAACAATTTTAACAGAGTTGTCTCCCTGCAAAGTGTATCCATTCCCCTTAAAATTTTGTCACTTGATACAGTGAACCCTTGTTACAACAAGACCTGTCGCCAGACAGGATAGCTCGCCTGATATTGCACATTTTGTTTCTGGAAAATTCTAAGTCTGTGACCTTGATTTTGACATGACCTGGGTGTGTGTGTGTGTGGGGGGGGGGGGGGTGGGGGGGTGGGGGGGGAGGGGATGGGTGGCAGTATCTGTCTTTATACCAAATAGGAACTAAATCCATCGTGTAGTTTAGAAGTAATGAGCTCCTAAAAAACCTTGGCGTAAAATTTTAATATCAAAATTCTGAGTCTGTGACCTTGACCTTGACATGACCTTGGGTGATGGGGATTGGTACTGCGTAAAAATTTGGACCAATATGTATCATCATACAAAAGATGAATCAAATCTGTGATAAGGTTAGGATTTAATGAAGTCTTAAAAACTTTAACGAAAACTTTTACATTTAAATTCTGTGACCTTGACCTCAAGGTCGTGGTCATGAGTGCTGATGGTGCTGATGAAAACTTTTGACCAGTATCTATCATGATACCAAATAGGAACTAAATCCATCATTTAGTTTAGTAGTAATGAGATCCTAAAAACTTTGACGTAAAATTTTAACATGAAAACTCTAAGTCTGTGACCTCGACCTTGACCTAAGTTGGTGGGGATGGTACTGCACAAAATTTTGGACTACTATGTATCATAATACCAAAGATGAATCAAATCATTGATAAGGTTGGGAAATAATGAGGTCTTAAAAACTTAAACGAAAACTTTAACATTTAAATTCTAAGTCTACCAAATAGGCTCATGTCGAGCGCGGTCAGTTTTTACTGAGCAGGCTCTAAGCAGTAAAACAGTATTATGCACATCCTGGGCAGGCTTAGTTCTCTAAGCGGTCAGCCAGTACTTGTGCACATACTTTCATCAGTAACGGACTACTACCCTTCTTGAATCAGTGGATGAGAGAGAATGACTGTAGAAAAGACTTCATGAGCAATCTCCATGAAGTTATACTACCCACTGCAACCAGCTAGGGTTATTCAGTACCTGATAAACTGATGGTATTTTTTCTTCTTCTTTTTCTTCAGAAAATAGGGTTTGACATTTCATGCAAACTGCCTCTGTGGTAACAATTTACAAAAACAACTTTCATGAAATGCCAAATCCTATTTATCATATGACAACACTGTTATTCAGTGGCATAAAGTCATGTCATAAAAATTGTATGAGCACATGTTACATAACACTTTCGCGGGAATATGTAAATGTCCATGTAAACCATGCATTTTCTGTTGAACAACTTACATTCATAGTCCTTTCATATGAAATTTATGAAACTTGCCAAAGGCTCGTTTCATAAATTTCATATGAAATAACCACTTATGTAAGATCCTCTATTACTGAAAAAACAAATTCTTTCATAATGCCATCTGCAGAAAGATTTTACCCAGCATGCTAAGCATTAAGATTATGTATTTTTCATGAAGCAGGGCAATAAAATCATTAAAAACATGGAATGACCTTTGTCATCATGATTTATACACAGTCGACTATCGTTATCTCGAATTTTGTCATCATGATTTATATACAGTCGACTCTCGTTATCTCGAATTCCAATGGACTCTCTGAAATACTTCGAGATATTCGTACCTCGACATATCAGAATTGCAGAATTGATAAAAAAATAAACTGAACAACCACAATTTACAAATGTATATGTAATTGGACTCTTGAAATTCGAGATATACTGAAAATATTGTGGAAAAGAGCAATTTCTCCTCTTTTCCACAATATTTTGTTACCTGTTGTTAGATTTTCATCTTTAGGCAGGGATCAGATTTTCACTTCGAGATAAGCGGTTATTCGAGATAAGCGAGGGCGAGATAACGAGCATCAACTGTAGATGATTGTCAGTAAAGTACTTCCATTACAAACAAATAGTTTGTTCAGTTATTTATTCTTATCTATAAATAAATGTCATATATTATATTCAGTGATGTGATCCATTCAAAGTATGTGGATTTTTATGATTCAAATATGCAAAGGCTTTCGAGACAGCAGCCGGAATATCATCTGTCGTCTTCGAATTAAATACCGGAAGAAGTTCTGGGACATCGATTTCTTCATTCGAAATTTGAGCACACTTCCATAAAAGGTCATAGTTCATTTTTTCTGTAATAACGGAGTCATGCTTGTAGTCTGGATGCTCGGACACAAAATCCCTCATCCATCGTGCAGTTGTTTTCAATTTTCCTGAAAAAACAAGAGAAAAGAATGCTTTGAGGAAATGCATAGACTTAGTCAATTTTCTGCATTTTTGTTTTCTTCTAATTTTCACAAGGCCATTTTAATGAGAATCATTATTTTATAAAAGATCAATGACATTCTTAAATTATCCTCATTTGCCTCCTGACCTGATTCTATGATAAACCTTCAGTGGCTTGAACTACCTATGAATAAAGCAAATTCCCAAAGATGGTCTAGCAATTGAAGTTTGACTGTAAATGGTTCGGGTTTTCCGAAAGTTGCAGTTTGATCAGTCTTTGTCAATTACATGCAGAAAGCTTGCATTCTTGACTATTACAAGAATTCCGCGGAAGGCGTCATCGCACCTGCTGGCGCAAAAGTCACAGGAGCCACAATCAGAATGTGGTTATTAAATAAGTTTATTTCATTCTTAGCAGTGCTTACTTGGAAAACTGGGTTGAAAAAAATGTAGACAAAGTGCCTAGTGGGGCACATATATTCCAGGCCAGTCCCATTCCATCTAATGGCTATATCTTCAGCACTGACTTTTCGTAATACAGCCCATGATAATGGAACGTTGACGTAAAATGTGTAAAAGTCACTGGAGCATGAAATATAGGTCAAGGTCATGGGTCAAGGTATCTGCTAATTCAGTACATCAAGGAGAAGCACAATGCAAGGTATGGTGGTTGTAGGCCTTATAGTTGAGGAGTTATCAAACATCAACGGAAAATGTGTCAAATATAGGTCAAGGTCACTGGGTCAAGGTACCTGCCAAGCCAGTGCAATGAGGTGATGCACTATGCAAGGTTTAGTGGTTGTAGGTCTTATATTTGAGGAGATACCTAACATCAACATAAAATGTGTCAAAGTCATTGGAGTGCACAATATAGGTCAAGGTCACCAGGTCAAGGTACCTGTCAAGTCAGTACATCGAGAAGAAGTGCTATATAAGGTTTGGTGGTTGAAGGCCTTACAGTTGAGGACATATGGAAGGGTGACGTAAAAGGTGTAAAAGTCAATGGAGCGTGAAATATAGGTCAAGGTCACCCAGTCAAGGTACCTGCAGAGTCCGTACATTGAGGAGAAGCACTATGCAAGGTTTGATGGTTGTAGGCCTTATAGTTGAGGAGATACTGAACGTTGACGTAAAATGTATAAAAGGCACTGGAGCGCAAAATATAGGTAAAGGTCACCAGGTCAAGATACCTGCCAAGTCAGTACATATAGGAGAAGCACTATGCAAGGTTTGGTGACTAGAGGTCTTACACTTGAGGAGATCTGGAACGTTGACGTAAATTATGTCAGTCACTGTAGCCAAAATATAGGTCAAGGTCACCAGGTCAAGGTATCTGCTAAGTCAGTACATTGAGGAGAAGCACTTTGCAAGGTTTGATGGTTGTAGGCCTTATAGTTGAGGAGAGATCGAATGTCGACGAAAAAATATGTCAAAGTCACTGGAGCGCAAAATATAGGTCAAGGTCACCGGGTCAAGGTACCTGCCAAGTCTGTACATCTAGAAGCACTATGCAAGGTTTGGTAGTTGTACACCTTATAGTTGAGAAGATCTGGAACGTCAACGTAAATTGTGTCAAAGTCAATGGAGCGCAAAATATAGGTCAAGGTCACTGGGTCAACATATCTGCCAAGTCAGGAGGTCAAGGAGATGTGTCATGCAAGGTATGATGGTTGTTGTAGAATTGTAGTTGATTAGAATACTAACTTTGACGTAAATGTCGAACTTCCACATAACAGAACTGTTAAGAGACAGACAGACAGACGAACGGACAGACGAATGGAAAAGCGGACACCTATGTCGCAAAGTCAGGAGGTCAGGGAGATATTTCATACAAGGTTTGATGGTTGTTTAGTCTTGTAGTTGATTAGAATACTAACTTTGACATAAATGTCGAACTTTGACATAACAGAACTGTTAAGAGATGGATAGACAGACAGACGAACACAGACGAATGGAAAAGTGGGCACCTATGTCGCAAAGTCGGGAGGTCAGGGAGATGTTTCATGCAAGGTTTGATTGTTGTTTAGTCTTGTAGTTGATTAAAATACTAACTCTGACATAAATGTTGAACTTTGACATAACAGAACTGTTAAGAGACAGGCGGATGGACGAACGGACAGACGAATGGAAAAGCGGGCACCTATGTCGCAAAGTCAGGAGGTCAGGGAGATATTTCATACAAGGTTTGATGGTTGTTTAGTCTTGTAGTTGATTAGAATACTAACTTTGACATAAATGTCGAACTTCGACATAACAGAACTGTTAAGAGATGGACAGACGGACAGACAGACAGACGAATGGAAAAGTGGGCACCTATGTTGCAAAGTCGGGAGGTCAGGGAGATGTTTCATGCAAGGTTTGATGGTTGTTTAGTCTTGTAGTTGATTAAAATACTAACTCTGACATAAATGCCGAACTTCAACATAAATGTTGACAGATGGACGGACGAACAGACAGACATACGGAAAAGCGGACACCTATGTTGCAAAGTCAGGAGGTCAGGGAGATGTTTCATGCAAGGTTTGATGGTTGTTTAGTCTTGTAGTTGATTAGAATACTAACTTTGACATAAATGTCGAACGTCCACATAAATGTTGACAGACGGACGGACGGACTGACAGACCGACGGACAGAAAATCGGACACCTATATCGCACCCTGCTACAAGCAGGTGCGATAAAAAATATGGTCAGTGAAGATTCTGATAAAACTGTACCAATGTGCAGGCTGATCTGAATCTTCACTGGGCAAACAAGTCCGAAAGGTTTGCCCAGTGAAGATTCAGATCAGCCTGCACATTGGTACAGTTTGTCCATTTGTTCATTGCACTTTTCCAGTGAGCAAGATATCTCATTAACTCATTAACTGTCTGAGCTAGGGCCTTGAAACTTGATGAACTTATTGGGATTGAGGGGTTTATCACCTGATCAACTTTTGAAAAAATAACCCTAAGTATTGGGACAGGTAGACCTTAGCAAACAGTGTAGGCCCAGATCAGATGCCACAGAAAGCAGCATCTGATCAGGGCTACACTGTTTGCCATACATACGGCAATGTTTTAGACACATCAAGAGGTAGTAGAATGAACTATTTCAAACTTTAGGACAAGTATGGTAAGTAGATAAGGTGTCCCAATACTGAGGGCCATTATGGTAAGTTATGTGCCTTCTCAACTTTGCCATTTTGTAGGAAAAAGCATGTAGCTGATGGCAAAGTGTTTTACAAACACACATTAGTAGTCATTAATACAACTGAGATACAATGTCAAAAAAGCATATAAGCTGCAACTATAGAAAACTTACCTTCAAACATGTGCGCCTGGCCAGAGTGAAGATTCAGATCAGCCTATGCAAATGCGCAGATCAGCCTGTGCAAATGCACAGGCTGATCTGCACATTTGCATAGGCTGATCTGAATCTTCATTGGATGCATTTTGGATAGCCAAGGATGCATAGGGTCTTCATATGGACAACAAAGCCTCTGATCAGAATGCGCGGATGCAGAAGCTGATTTGAGTCTTTATCGGGAGCACATATCAGAAGGTATGTTTTCTCATGTTGTGGCTAACATTATCTAGAGTTATGCCCACTGTGATACCTGAGGCCCGTGTGGATATCAGATTCAGGTACTGTAAAATGGTACATCTCGTATCCACATCTATTTCAACCATGTCCATGTATTGGTTGATTAGCGGTATCAACCCAGGAAAGTCACCCTGGAACAGTAGAAATGATATTATTTTATTGCAAGCAGTGAAGTCACTGCATATCTGAAACAAACAAGCAAATTCCATGGGGAATTTATGTCCCCCGCCTTATTTTTATTTGAGGTGTTAAAAATGGTAAAGTTAACCAGAGGACCATTGGTCCTGTATCAATTACCTAAGTATTGAAGCAGGAAACCAGTGATAAAAAATAATTTCAAGATTCTGAAAAAAAAAAACACATGCATATCTTCAGACCATCCTTAAAGCACCTGTAAAGTTTCAAAGGATCGGCTTAAAACTGTGGTAGGAGTTACGGGGTCAAGGTACCTACTCCCTATACGCTTCTGTAGTATTAGAACTAAAAAAATGTCTAAGTTAAAAATGCGGAAAAAGTGATAAAATATTATTTCAGGATTCTGAAAAAACCACATGCATATCTTCAGGCCATCCTGAAAGTCCATGTAAAGTTTCAAAAGGATCGGACAAAAACTGTGAGAGGAGTTAAGGGGACAAGGTACCTACTCCCTATACACTTCTGTAGTATTAGAACTCAAAAAAATGTCTAAGTTAAAAATGCGGAAAAAGTGATAAAAAATTACTTCAGGATTCTGAAAAAACCACATGCACATCTTCAGACCATCCTTAAAACACCTGTAAAGTTTCAAAAGGATCGGACAAAAACTGTGGGAGGAGTTAAGGGGACAAAGTACCTACTAAAAACTCGGAACCACGCGCCACGCATCACGCACCACTCACCACGGAAAACCAAAAACAGTGTCCCTCCACTTTTCTTCGAAAAGGCCGGGGACAATAAAAATGATATTTTCACATGTGAAAGGTTACGGTATTTTCACTAGTGAAAAATAACATGGTCGTCTTATTTTCTCTCTTCGTTTTGGATTACTTCAGTTGTCTTCATTGTTTCCCTAACAGATGCTGATCCCACTTCGATTTTTTGAACTCCTCTAACTGCTACGTTTCTGAATAAAACTATCAAGTGGTGGTATTCATTTTCTTAATTAAGGAACATTTTTGGTAACAAGATTACTTTGATTTGCTTATTTTTTCTCTTCAGTGCCTCATATGTTAATGACTGAACATCGACGCCATGGCATTCATGTTTAGTTTGGCGACATAATTTATGACATCAGAAGCGCGCATTGGCATGTAAACAATAAAATAAAAAGAAAATTTACTCTTTTTCAGCGAATACCATAGATATTTTCATCTGGTGTAATGAAAACATTCAAATTTTCACTTGTGCTTCGCACTGGTAAATACTAATGTTTTCATTACACTCAATGAAAATATTTATGGTATTCAGCACAAAAGAGTAAATATCCTCTATTTATACAACTACATCACAACTTCTTTATAACACTTCCACTGTGATCCAAAGCAAAAACCATCTTAGCTAAACAACCATGTTAAATCCAAACAAAAATGTATTGACTATGTAAGAAAATACAGTCGACTCTCAACCTCGCTATCTCAAAGAACCGTTTATCTCGAAGTGAAACTCTGGTCCCTGTTTAAACATGGAAATCTAACAATAGGAAACAAAATATTGTGGAAAAGAGGAGAAATTGCTCCTAAGGAGCAATTTCTCCTCTTTTCCATAATACCAGGGTCCTGCAAAAAGTTTTGTCGCTGGGTTCGGATTACTTCAGTGCTACGTTTTATCAAACATATGTTTATTACAAACCTTCAAAGTATTCCCCCTTTACTGAAACACATGTTCGTAACCTTTTTACCCAGTCGCAAAAAGCAGATAAATAGTCTTCTTTTGGTATCTGTGGGAGACACTGATAAATAGCACTGCCAAGAGAACTTCTAGACGTAAACTTATTTCCAGAAAGCATTTTCTTAAGCCTTGGAAATAAAAAGAAGTCACAGGGACTCAGGTCAGGTGAATAAGGTGGATGGTTTAAAACTTTCACCTTTTCAGAAGCCAAAAAAACTTAACAACCTAACACTTATGACAGGAGGCGTTGTCATGTAAAAGGTGGACTCCTGACCATCCTTTGCTTGGTCCATGTTCCAATGTAACAAGTAAATTGGTCAGTGTCTATGACTGCATCTATTTCAATTTGAAATAACTCGGTCAGTTGGAAAGCAATTTGCACAAAATAAACCAGTATCGTTAGCTATTCAAAACACCATTCAAGTGCAGTGAAGCATTTTAAAATATACCTGGGATAAAACTTAGGAAGCCTATTATTGACAGAACTTTTTGCAGGACCCTCGTATCTTGTTTGCTTAAATCAATCTACTACCTGAAATACTGGCTGTAGGGTTTGTTTAAATTCAGTCGAACTTCAGTAGCTCAAATACGGATGGCTTGTTTACAATGGCTGATTTGAAACAGTTTTTGAGTTCCTACAAAAATCTTCCGAAGCTCCAGAAAACAAATATTTAAGAAAATTATCTTATTTTATCATGAAATTGTATGATGCCTTGAAATGAGGCAATTCTAATGAGTACACTCAACATACCACTATTGTACAGAAGATCGAAAAGACCCCTGAATTATTGCTATTTGTTTCCAGACCTGGCACCATGATTAATTCTCAGCGACTCGAATTACTCATGTCTTTAACAATTTTCCATGGTCCTAAAGATCTTCAAGCCACTGAAGTTCAACTATATATATGTTTCTCTATACTATTCTTAGTAGAATGTCCGTGGGAATGTCAATTCATACCTCCAGATAAGAGAGGGTAACAGGTAACTATTTCACTGTGAAATTGTATGTTGTGGGTACTTATTAGAAGTGCCTCGCTGTGGCACCTCTAATTAATACACCCATTACATATGCTTTTTTGGAGAAAGAAAAAAATAATAAGTTCTGGTTGAAAAAAAAATTCTCTTGCCTTTCCATGCATGGTTTATTAACTCATTCCCCGCTAGTGGTGACTTTTGTCATCTTCTGATAACCTTTGCAAACAGCTTGGACTCAGATCAGGCCCAACATTTTTCTGGATACAAACTGTTTGACACTCTAATGGTATTCCTGAAAGATTTTTTTGCAAAAAAAAAAAAAAAAAAAAAAAAAAAAAAAAAAGTAATTTAAAAAAAATCCACTGACAACAAAAAAGCATGCAAAATTACCCAGCATGCAAAGAGTTAACTATCAACTGTTCATTAACAGTCATCGAGTTAACTATCAACTGTTCATTAACAGTCATCAACAGTTCTCTTACCTGTTGATATTCCTTAACTGTTATAAACATTTCTTACCTTTCCATGTATGATTTCATTAACTGTCATTAATGTGTACTGATTCTGAAGTTTACAAGCTGTTTGATTCTGACAACAAGAGGACACACATGCTTCTGCTTCAGGTGGTGAACAGTCTGAAATGATGGTGAATTAAAGTTAACCTATTAATCCCAGATCTTGCTAGGTCAGGACTCATTTTGCATCAGGAAATCGTAACTTGTGAAGTCCACACTCCAGGAACTAGGCATAGAAACTCAACCTCGTCTACCTTATAGTCCAGACTTGCCAATATGCGACTTCTTCCTATTTTCAAATCAGAAAGATCAGTTGTATGGAATAAAATATGAGACACACGAAGAGCTAGATGTGGCTATAATGGCAGCCTTTAGACTAATGTCATGTGACAGCTTACGTCATGTTTGATGCACGATTGTGCAGATGTTACAAGTGTATCAAATTCAAGGGATCCTGTGTGGAGAAAGAATAAATAGCAATTGTTAGTATCTTTTTTTTTGTTAATGAGATATTCCAAAAATTCTTGAATTTATTGATCACCCCTTGTATTTAGTGTGCTGCAGTTGAAAAATCAGACCTGATAGGCATCCTTTTTTTTTTTTTTTTTCTTTTATTATTTTTCACCAGATTAAGAGTATATGTGTGCAAGTTAAAAAGATACCAAAACATGCTAAAAAGACCCCTTCCTTCTTGCGATGTATTTGTCAGTCTCAAGAGGCAATTTGCATGGACTGTCAAACCTTTTTTTTCTGGGGAAAAATAAGAAGAATATTTCAAAATGTCATTCTGCTGCAATTTTTAACCAGCAGGCAAAGTGTTAAAATCTATAAGATTTACAGATCATAGGTAAACTCCCATGCCCAAAGCATTCTGCATACAGGTACTATCTATGTATATTTTACATAAAGTCAAAAACCGATTCTGTCCAGGTGCATTAAAAAACTAGAAATGTGTCAATGTGACACAGATGCCCTCGCCCAGGGCCATTCTCACCCACATGCAGGCATTTTGCAAAAAATGAAGTTGAATAAGGGCCATAACTCTCATAATAATTGGCAGATTTTACCCTAAATTGAACATAATATACCTGTGTATAACATATGAATCCAATACACCAATCTTTTTTAAAAAAATATCGAAAGGAAAACATTTTTTGAAGGTGAAAAAGGGCCATAACTCCCATAATAATTGGGGGATTTTACCCTTAATCAAACTTGACCTCTATTTCATAATTATATACCTGTGTATTAAATATGAATCCAATACACTAATGTTTTCAAAAGATATGAAACGGAAACTATTTTTCAACATTGAAAACGGGCTGTAACTGCAAAAATAATTGGTGGATTTTACCCTAAATCTAACTTGACCTACATTTCATAATTATATGCTCGTGTATAAAATATGAATCCAATTCACTGATCTTTTCAAAATTATGGAAAGAAAACCATTTTTCAAAGCTGAAAAAGGGCCATAACTCCCAAAATAATTGGTGGATTTTACCCTAAATCGAACTTGACTTACATTTTATGATTATATACCTGTATATGAAATTTGAATCCAATACACTAATCTCTTCAAAAAGTATCGAACGGAAACCATTCTTCAATTATTTTTTCAACGTTGAAAAAAGGCCTTAACTCCAAAAATAATAGGTGGATTTTAGCTTAAATCGAACTTGACCTATATTTTATAATTATATGCTTGTGTATAAAATATGAATCCAAAACATTAATCTTTTCAAAAGTTATGGAACGGAAACCATTTTTCAAAGTTGAAAAAGGGCCATAACTCTCAAAATAATTGGTGGTTTAAACCCTAAATCGAACCATACTATTTTATGATTATATACCTGTGTATAAAGTTTGAATCCAATACACTATTTCAAAAGACATTGCATGGAAACCATTTTTCAAAGTTGAAAATTTTTCAAAGTTGAAAAAGGGCCATAACTCCCAAAATGATTCATGGACTTTACCCTAAATCAACCTTGACCTACATTTTATGATTATATACCTATGCATAAAATTTCAATTCAATACACCAATTTTTTCAAAAGATATCGCATGGAAACCATTTGTGTTACGTACGTGACAGATGGGACGGACGTATGTACGGACAGCAGTGATACTATATACTATATGCCTCCCCATTGAAAATGGCGGGGGCATAAAAAAAAAGTTAAGTACACTAACCTGTAAGTACATCTTTCCTGAAATGAAACTTCCCATCAATCACAGCATCTCTCTTGAAGGCTTCATTCAAGTTCTCGTCGACCTGAAGAAGTGAACAAATTCCCAATAGAGATCAAACATATTTATTCAAGTCAAGCCCTCACATAAAATGAGCTGCTTTGTCAGAAAACATACTTTTGGACATGTGCCCTAAGTGAAGATTCTGATCAGACTGTGCATGTGCGCAGTCTGATCAGAATCTTCACTGGGCACATTTTGGATAACTGAGGATGCAAAGTTTCCTCAAGTGATTGTGTTGGGGTTTAATGACAGGCCAACCCTTGTGGGTCATTTTGTGTCGTCTCACAGAGAAAGGGAGAAGAGTGATAGAAATAGAAGAGGAAATGAAAGAGAAGGACAGGGGAGAAAGAGGAAAATGAATGAAAATGAAGAAATAGCAGAAATAAAATTGATTGATTGTGTTGGGGTTTTGTATTGTCTCCCAGAGAAAGGGAGAAAAGAGATAGAAGAGATAGCAGAAGAGATGAAAGAGAGGGACAGTGAAGAAAGAGGAAAATGAATGAAAGTGAAGAAACAGAAGAAATAACTAGAGCTGGTGTTTGTAAAACACTATGCCCCCAACTGCCTGACTCTAACACTGTTTGACTCCAACACTGCTTAGCCATGACGGTAACAACAGTACAAATATATGATTTCAATGTTATTTTATCAAAGGGAAATAACTCTAAAATAGGAGATGATTGGGATAAGAAAAAAATACGGATCACCTATTTTTTCATGAGGAATCAAAACATGAAATTTCAAAACATTAGCATACATGGTTCTAAACTTATGCTATACACAATAAAACAACGACATTAAATGGCCCGAAATTGCGAAGGGCCATAACTCCAACATTTCATTTAATTGGTTCAAAATTTATTCAGGTGATCTCCTCCTCAATCCCAATCAGTATACCAAATATCATGGCTCTAGCTTAAATACTTTTTGAGATATCTTGCTGAAAAAGTCAAAATGCCTAGAACTACAAAGGGCCATAACTACATCAATTTTTCATGGAATTCCCTAAAAAACAAACCAGGTAATCTCCACATCATCCCCAATCAGCATATAATATTTCAAGACCCTAGCTTAAGTGCTTTTCGAGAAATCTTGCTGACAAGGTCAAAATGAGCAGAACTGCAAAGGGCCGTAACTTTATCAATATTTTCATGGAATTCTCTCAAAATATAATCGGGTAATGTACACATCATTCCCACTCACTGTATCGAATTTCAAGAACCCAGCTTAAATACTTTTCAAGATATCTTGCTCACAAGATTTAATTCTGATTTTTTTCAAAGGGGCATAACTTTAAATAAACATGCTAGACAAGAAACAAAATACAGGTTGGCTATTTTTTCATTGGGAACCCAAATATAAAATTTCAAAACCCTAGCGTGCAGGGTTCTTAAGATATGGCATGCACAAAAAAAGCTTGATGAACGGACAAACAGTCGGATGGACAAATGAAGGCAAAATAATATGCCCCATCAATTTCATTCGAAACTGGGGGCATAATCAGGTCATCTACTCATCGCTACCAATCTATTCATCAAGTTTCAAGGCTCCAGCTTCAATAGTTTTTGAGATATTTTGTTCACAAGGGAAACATGCCCAAATTTACAAAGGGCCATTACTTATGAAATATTTTTCAGAATTTACAAAAAAATTAATCAGGTCATCTACTCATCATTACCAATCAATTCACCAAGTTTCAAGTCTCTAGCTCTAATAGTTTTTGAGATATTTTGCTGACAAGATAAAAATGCCCAAAATAACAAAAGGGGCATAACTCAAGAAGTATATTTCAAAATTTCTTCAAAAGTTAATCAGGTTGTCTACTCATCACTACCAGTCTATTCATCAAGTGTCAAGGCTCTAGTTCCAACAGTTTTTGAGATATTTTGCTGACAAGGTAAAATTGCCCAAAATTACAAAGGGCCATAACTCATGAAGTATTTTTCAGAATTTCTTCAAAAATTAATCAGGTCATCTACTCATCACTACAAATCCATTTACTAAGTTTCAAGGCTCTAGCTCTAACAGTTTTTGAGATATTTTGCTGACAAGATAAAAATGCCTAAAATTACAAAGGGGCATAACTCAAGAAGTATATTTCAAAATTTCTTCCAAAGTTTATCAGGTTGTCTACTCATCACTACCAGTCTATTCATCAAGTTTCAAGGCTCTAGCTTCAATAGTTTTTGAGATATTTTGCTGACAAGTTAAAAATGCCCTAAATTACAAAGGGCCATAACTCAAGAAGTGTTTTTCAGAATTTCTTCAAAAGTTAATCAGGTCATCTACACATCACTACAAATCCATTTACTAAGTTTCAAGGCTCAAGCTCTAACAGTTTTTGAGATATTTTGCTGACAAGGTAAAAATGCCCAAAATTACAAAGGGCCATAACTCAAAAGGCATTTTTCAAAATTTCTTCAAAAGTTAATCAGGTTGTCTACTCATCACTACCAGTCTATTCATTAAGTTTCAAGGCTCTAGCTCCAACGGTTTTTGAGATATTTTGCTGACAAGATAAAAATGCCCAAAATTACAAAGGGCCATAACTCATGAAGTATTTTTCAGAATTTCTTCAAAAGTTAATCAGGTCATCTACTCATCACTACAAATCCATTTACTAAGTTTCAAGGCTCTAGCTCTTTGAGATATTTTGCTGACAAGGTAAAATTGCCCAAAATTACAAAGGGCCATAACTCAAGAAGTATTTTTCAAAATTTCTTCAAAAGTTAATCAGGTTGTCTACTCATCACTACCAGTCTATTCATCAAGTTTCAAGGCTCTAGCTTTAATAGTTTTTGAGATATTTTGCTGACAAGATTGCATCCATATTTTTTCAAAGGGCCATAACTCAGAAAAGGGGCATAATCCTGTCAAGAAAAAAAATACGTGTCAGCTATTTTTTCATGAGGAATCCATATATGAAATTTCAAAACAGTAGCATTCACGGTTTTAAAGTTATGATATGCATCAAAAAGCGTGACGAATGGAAAGACGGAAGGACAGACAGACGGACGGACGGACGGACGGACGAACAACCCAGAAGCAATATGCCCCTCCAACTTCTTTGAAGTTGGGGGCATAAAAACATTCCCCTTCTACCGTTACCTGCTACAAGGATAGCAGGCCATGCCCAACTGTAAGCTAATATCAGTTGGACGCCCCGATAAAGTAAGATACACGACGCCTTCGCCACGCCCGATCATCCCCGCCTGTCTGTCCAAACATTTAGGGTAAACTCTATACTGCAACTGAACAATCAACATATCATATTATTAAGAGAAAACCAGGAGTGAAAGGATAAAGATACTGTATTAAACCATACTTGTATTCAAATTTAAATGTCCATTTTATCACATTTTGATTTGTCTCAAAACTACTGGACATTTGGCAAAAGTTTTGCTACTTCAATTATATATTGTAACTTTTAGACACTTCAGTTATATTTGTCTTTGTGAGTGTGTTCATTACTCGCAAGTCATTCTTTTCATAATCAATTTATCTTCGCCAGAACAGGGGGACTTGCCAAGCTCTCATCTTCAATATTCTGAATAAGAGAAGAAATGATGGGAGAAGAGATATTTCAACTGCATGTTGCCACTCCCACCTATGCTACATGTCCTATGTCTCTTTACAAGACCAGACATATGACAATCTTAACTTGGTCTTCTTTCCCTGCTGGTGCTTCACAGAGACCTCTTTTCCCACTTAATAGGGTTTTCTATCCTGGCTGGTGTTTAACTAATTTCCTTCTAAAATTGTGCCGTGGCAACCAAACAAAATGGTAGCTGGTGATAAAATACATAAATTGAGTAGACAATCATCAAATGATCATAACTGCCAAATATGATTCACATCACTTCACTGGTTATGTAGAAAATGCAATTTAACCATTTTCCAATAATATGTCTGTGGGAGCTTTCTATTGCCATGGCAACCAAACCAACAGCTGATCATCATAATTTTAGCTATTTTAAACTGCTCTTACCCAAGCAACATTTGTACCAAATTAGGGTCATACTGCTTCAGTGGTTTCCTATTTTAAAATTTTATATTGTCAAGGCAACCCAACCAAATGGTCACTGGTCATAAAACATAAACTGGGTAGACAAACATCAAATGATCATAACTGCCAAATATGGGTCACATAAATTTGTTTGTGTTGAAATTTTATGGCCTAGTCAAACCAATAGGGTCATGTCGAGCATGGTCAGTTTACCAAAGAATACTTGCACTGGGCAGGCTTAGTCCTCTAAGTGGTTATCCAGTATTGTGCACATTCTTTTGCCAGAAACTGACAACTGCCTTCTTGAATCAGCTGAAGGGAGAGAATGACCATAGAAAATATTTCATGATCAATCTCCATGAAAGAATGCTGCCTACCCTGCTGGGGTCGAACCCGCAACCTCCTGATCACCAGTCCAATGAGCATATGGTTCATATCACTTCACTGGCTATGGAGCAAATCGAGGGCTGAGCGCAAGACTAGCGTAAGTCAGATGGTTGTTTTTCCCAATACTTAATCTCCTCACCATGAAGGCATTATGAAGATTACAACATTTCTTTCTGTAAACAATGGAAATTTAGGTGCCATTGCTCGTATGAGCAATGGCACCTAAATTTGCATTGTTTACAAAGGGGTCCAAGTTGCCCCTAAACAAGGGTTTCAAAAATATGTTTGAGTTACTATAGTCTTGCGCTCAACCCTCGAAATGCAGATTAACCAGTTTCCAATTATAAGTCTATGGGAGCTTTTTGTTGCCATGGAAACCAAACCAAGAGGCAGATCACCATAATTTTAGCTGTTTATAAACCCCACTACCCAGGCAACATTCTAACCTAATTAGGGACAAATCAATTCAATGGCTTTGAAGGAGTTGTCATTAGAAAAGGCTTTGAAGGAGATGTCATTTGAAAAAGTTAACCTAATGGACGGACAAACAGACAAACGGACGACGGACAAAAAGTGATCACTATAACTCATTCTGAGCACAGCTTAAATGAGCTAAAAATGTGGCAGAATAGTTAGCAGATAAATTAAGATGCCATGCCCACTTCTAGTTTTCAGGCAATCAGATTACTTCATTCAAATTGTTAATATAAATTCACATACTTCATGGCAAACAGTGCAGATCCAGATCAATTGGCTTCTTCAGAAGCCAACTGATCTGGATCTACACTGTTTGCAAAGGCAGGGTATGTCCGGGTTCAGCAGGACAAGGGTTAAGGAATGAGAGAAACTGAAGAAGAGGGGGGAAAAGTGAATGACAGTGCAGAAACAGAAGAAATGCTAACATGTCCCCTTCCCCACATCCCTACCACCTTTAGCAAGTTAACTTCTTTATGACATTGTACTTACCTTTGACAATGGTATGATGAAGTTAAGTTGGAATGTTAGGATTACTCTGGTCATCAGAACCAAGAACACAGTGTAGGCGGCATTCTCAAAGTCTGTTAACTGAACCTAGAAAAACAAAATATAGTTATTATCATATGATTACTCTAAATATATCATATAATTACTCTAAATATAATACAGCTACTATACTGAAGGATTAAAAATGAGTGATAAAATTCATGAAGCAAGCATGCTCTATATCAGGACAATTACTTGATACTGCATGCTTGCTCAGATGCCTTCAAATGTTACCATGACATGAATTTGTTTTTGGTTATGTCTTACGGCAATGACCCCATGGCAAAATTTTCATGCATTAAAAAAAATAACTGGGAGAAAAAGAATCTTCAGAAAATGTACCCCTGAAAGACCTACAACAAGGTCTAGATATGCAAGGGTAAGGTCTAGATACGGGTGGGTATCGGGCAAATATTTTTCTTATTTCTCCATGTTGTGGGTACTCTTTAGAAGCGCCTTGCGAGGCATCTCTATGAGTAGCATTTTTGTGGAGAATTAAAGAAAAATATCAATACTTTTGGATTGAAAAAAGCTAATCAAGAGCTATGTTTTACTGTGTACCCATAGTCCACAGATCTAGATGTGTGGGTGTGCTAAAACATATCTGAGCTAGCGCACAACAAAACATACAATAAGACCTGTGTAACCAGCAAAAGACTCAGATCAGCCTGTATATCCACTCAGTATGACAAGGGTTCTCATTTATCCCTCTTTGGGTAGCACAGAAGCCATAGCAGGCACATGTGATCAGCAAAGACTATGCACAGGCTGACCTGTGTCTTTGCTGGTTGCAGAAGTCTTATTACAGATTTTGTCGTGTGCTGGTTCAGTTTTCTAATGACATGTTGATAGCACTCAAATGAAGTACCTTTCTGAAGTGGTTCTCGTGAGTACCCAAACTATATGAACCAGCTCACAACAAAACCTACAATAAGACTTGTGTAATTAGCGAAGACTCAGATTAGCCTGAGCATCTGCGCTGTCTGATCAGTCTTCACTGATAGCATGTCCTTTCTACAGCCTCTGAGCTATCCAAAGAAAGTAAACAAGAACCCTTGTCATACTGGGAAATTGTACAGACAGATCCGAGTCTTTGCTTGTAATACAGGTCTTATTGTAGGTTTTGTCGTGCGCTGGCTCATGAGACTTGTGCGAACAGTGCAGATCAGACTGCACATCCATACAGTCTGATTAGAGTCTTCGCTGATAGCATGTCCTTTCTATAGGCCCTATACTATCCAAACAGGAATGAGAACCCTTGTCATACTGGGTGGGTGTACAGGCTGATCTGAGTCTTTGCTGGTCATACAGGTCTTATTGTAGGTTTTATCGCGCACTGGCTCAAATGTTTCCGTGGAAAAATAAGAAAACCATCAATATATTTGGTTAAGAAAACACCGTATCTAAAGCTACAAATATATTCTCCAATGATTGTACCAGCAAAGAAGCTGATCAGACTGTGTGGAAGCATGGGCTAGTTGATCTGGATCTACAGGCTCATGACTGGTCTGAAGACACTTGTTCTTATAAACAAATATTTACCTCCATTGGTCTGAACTCTACCCGCCATCCTATATTGCTACCAGGTGGTGGGGGCTTAAATCTCATTGTCTGCCAGTTTGTTGACTGAATGTTCTGAAATAAGAATAAACCGTATTCAACCTAATTACCGCAAATACCCCTATAAGCTCAAAGCCAAGTAATTCTGTTGTCTTCAGATTACAGCAAGTGTACTTCTTGTCTTCTTCCTTATTAAGACATATGTTGTGGGTACCCATTTGAATTGCATCAACTTGTTGATGCAATTCAAATGAGTACCCATAACATATGCATTTACATGTATAAAGAAAATCAGAAAAAAAAACACAAAAAAACAAACAAACATAAACATCGCATAAGCATCACTACATAAGCCCTTTGATGATCTTTTTTTTTTTTTTTTACGTGTACCCTTAGTATAGGTGAGTACATACATTCCTACAACTTTTCCCAGTTGTTTTGCAAGACCAAGATCAGTTGCTGCAGAGAGCAGGATCTAATCAGGATTCACAATTTGCTGCTCATTTAACAGGATTTTAAACAGGTAGTAAAATAAATCTATTGTACATTTTAGTCAAAGTATGATAAGGGTAACTAAGGTATACTGTATCTTAATACTTTATTTACCTAAATAATTAGACAGACATACCTAAACAAATCAAAGCACTGACAGCACTGGTGGGTCAATTGTCTCTGAGTGTAGCTGGAAAATGGGGTCCTGAACAGGGAATTAAGACTGTTTCATTTAACCCTGAACTTCCTGTAATTTAAGCAAACAGTGCAGACCCTGAGAAGATCTGAGGTTTCTGATCTGGGTCTGCAGTGTTTGCCAATGTCCTAAATGTCCCAGTCCAGGTTTTACAGATAACCCTCTTTATATTGCACTAATGTCACAGCGACAAGAATAGCACGGCTATGAATAATGGTGGCCTGGACTTTATCTCACTGGCGGTTTCAATACAGTAGTTAATGATAATCACGTCGACAACTACCTTAAGAAAATTTTGGAGTTTGTATACTATGGGTCTGTTGTAAACAATCAATCCAAAACTACACACTTAAATCAAACTAATTTTACTTCATTTAAGCAATACCATATTAAACTTAAATATTAAGAACCTTCAGCAAGAGCATTTTACAATCTGGGAAAAACTGCTGAATGAGTGGCAGTGTAGATCCTGATCAGACTGTGTTCTACAGCAGCTAATCTGGGTCTACATTCTTTGCTTAGGTCCTTTGTCTGAATACTAAGGGTCAATGCAGTCCGCAACTGGATATTTTTGAGATCTAGAACAATTATAGTAATCACAATATCTGATACAAAATAAAAGAAAACACTAAATTTTAAACTGATATAAAACAATTCCAAATCTTCCATTTATTAACTTCTTTCCCCACTAGTGGTGACTTTTGTAGTCTGCTGACATCCTTTGCAAACAGTTTGGACCCAGATCAGGCCCAACAAAACATCCGGCTTGATCTGGATCCAAACTGTTTCACTCTGATGGTATTCCTGAAAGATTATTTTGAAAAAAAAAAAAATCATTAAAAAAAATCCAGACAACAAAAAGCATGCAAACTTACCCAGCGTGCAAAGATTTAAAACATTTTGTTAATATTGGAGAGTGAAAAACTGTTAAAACCATAAAACTATTCATGCTAGGGACCAAAATGTGATCACTATCACTAACAAGTAAAAGAAGAACACTCATTTCTGATCTGTTTCTGTCTCATTATCCTGGTGTATTTTCTCACTGAACAAGGATACTGCATCATGGATGAACAACTGTGGTCCCCATCACAAACAACTAAAGAAAGAACACTCACCTCAAAATGATCTGTATCTGTCTCATCATCCTGGTGTATTTTCTCACTGAACAACGATACTGGATCACGGATGAACAGATGTGCCACGTGTTTTGCTATCAAGTCATCAATATCTGGGAAAACAATGATTTAGCTGACAGATCATCCCATTGCAGACTGAATGAGCTCCCCCACACTATTATTGGATGATTCTAATTTTGATTTTAGGTATGTCAGGCTATGTGATTTAGATATTCCTAGAGAAAAATGGTTGACATCTTTGCAAACAGCAAATTACCCTTTTGGGGGTCTCCAGTCTTCAATGGGTTAAAACAAGAGGCCCATGGGCCATGATTTACTCACCCGAGTAAACAGCCATTGCCTATTTGCAGATACCATGCAATATACTTCCAGTACTGCCATACCAAATTGGACAGAAATTTGACCATGTAAAAAGGTCGAAGGTCATCCTAGGATCATCTGAACAAATTTGGTAGACCTTGCATTCCCAATGATTCAGATTTAAGCTTTCTTGGCGCTGGAGAAAAAGTGTTTTTTACCATATATAGGCATGGCAGACATCTTGTTCAATAGTGCAGAACCATTTGAACAAACTGACAATACCCCTTGGACTGAAGGCTCCATGTAAAATCCAGTGAAAATTGGTGAAGAGTTTCAGAGTAGGGCATTAAAAGATTATACGCTTTTATACATGTATATAGCCGAGGGGCAAGGACAGAAAACCCCTAGGGGATAAAATTTTGACTGTAACTAAAAGGTTTTACTACTTTAAACATACATTATAAATTTAACTTTAATCATACATTGTAAGTTTTAGCAATTAGTCTGTATTTTGAGAAAATGATTTTTCAACATTTTGTATGGAGACACAAATCTGACCTTGTCATAAAAAAAAAGTAAAAGGTCATCCTAGGATCATCATCTGGACAAACTTGGTAGACCTTGAGTCCCTAATGCTATATACGTAAAAGTTTTCTACATAGATGTATACTAAGATGCTATATACCTCAAAGCATCCTTGGTTCTGGAGAAGACGATTTTTGTGTTGTTTTTTTTTTTACTACAGTCGACTCTCGTTATCTCAAACTCCAAGGGGCTCTATGAAACACTTCGAGATATCCGTACTTCGACATATCAGATTTGCGGAACTGAGGAAAACAATTAATCAAACAGCCTCCTTTAACAGAATGAATATGTAATTTGACTCCTGTTAGAGATATATTTAAAATATTGTGGAAAAGAGGAGAAATTGCTCCTATCACGGAGCAATTTCTCCTCTTTTCTACAATATTTTGTTGCCTGTCAGTAGATCTCTGTGTTAAAACAGGGACCAGATTTTCTCTTTGAGATAAGCGGTTATTCGAGATAAGCGAGTTCGATATAACGAGAGTTGACTGTATAAATGGGCAAGGCTGCTATCTTGCAAATGGTCAATATCCCTTTGATAAAAGAACTCATGTGAAATCTGGTGAAAATTGGTCAAGCTGTTTCAGAGAAGACATTTAAAGATTACACAATTTTATACATGTATATAGCCCAGGGGCTAGGATGGATAACCACTATGGGACAAAATTTTGATTGTAATTAAGGTTTTACTACTTTAATCATACATTATAAATTTCAGCCATTAGTCTTTAATACATTTTGAGAAAACAAATTTTTAACATTTTCAACATTTTCCCCATACAAAAGTATGGGGACACAAAGGCTTTGCCTCAAAAAGGTCAAAAGTCAGCGTAGGGTCATCATTTGAACAAACATGATAGACCTTGTGTCCCTGATGCTATATAATAAGATTCAGCCTCAAAGCTTTCTTGGTTCTGGATATGAAGATTTTTAAGCATTTTTACCATATGGGCATTACTCAAGGGACCGTGACAAATTGTACAAAATTTTCAATCCCTCTTTGATAGAAAACCTCCACATGAAGTTTAAAGAAAATTGGTCCAGGGTTTCCAGAGGAAAAGTTGTTCAAAGATATGAATGGACGGATGACAGACGGGTGGACAAAGATCTGGGAGTGACCATAATAGCTCATAATACACCACAACCTCTTTATAACACTATTGTCGGGGTCCATAGCATAAACCGTGTTAGTTAAACAACCGTATTATATCAAAAAAAAAATGTATAGATTATATTAAAAAATGACCATTTATGGTCATTTTTCAATATAATCTATGCATTTTTGGGATCCATTTTTGAATTGTGTTATATCGAAAACTGTGTTATAACGAACCACGTTATAAAGAGGTTGAAGTGTATTATGAGTGATCATAATAGCTCATCCTAAGCCTTTGGCTCATGTGAGCTAAAAATATAAAATATTACATACAAAAAGACAGTTATTTCCTAAGTAAGATGAATGAATACACATGAATATATCTCAAAGACCGAGCACTCTATGCTGATAAGTTTTACCTCCATTTTCAAAAGGAGACCACTAAGCCAATAGAATATGCTTATTTGGAATATGAACTCCTTGTTGTGTGTTACTCTTAAAGGAAAGGATTTGCTCCCATGGGAGCAAAATTTTGTTTCAAGGATAGCTCCCTTTGACAAGGGTGAGAAATACATTAAAGTCAGAAAGATCCCCCTTAATAGTGGTGTACACCTTTACTTTAATTAGTTTACTCAAAATAGGCTCTGATATTACATTCAAATCATTACCATCTTTCAATCCGAATAAAATGCCAAGCTATGTGTTAGGAAACCAAGAACAATAAAACAGTTTTGAAAGAGTTGCCTCCTCAAGAGTGTATCCTTAACCCTTGCCTTGCTGAATAAATTAAGATGCCACACCCACTTCTAATTTCCAGCCAATCCGATTACTTGATCCTGGGTTTTGATAAAAATTCACATATTTAATGACAAACAGTGCAGATCCAGATCAGTTGGCTTCTGAAGAAGCCAACTGATCTGGATCTACACTGTTTGCTAAGACAGGGCATATCGTAATCAGCAAGAGAAGGGTTAAGAGGCAAGTCACATGAGATATTAACCTATATTTGCCTGTGAAAAAATGAGGAGAATATAACAATACGTTACTACAGTGTAGCTCCAATATATCGCGGTATTGCGGGTCCATAACCCTGAAACCGCGATGTGGTCGGAGCGCGATATAAGTCCCGACATGTACCATGCATGTATAACGGCGTGCATAACACTCGCTCGGTTTGTCGCTGTGGTAGTTTGCTGAGACATCACGGATAAATGGCATCCAGTTATGTTGTCACCATATTTCCTAATTAAAATTGGATTAGAATTGCTCAATGGAATAATTTACAATGGTGTGCTATGTCTAACAAGTAATTCCAATCGAAACCAGCTGATAAACTACGTTTGAAAACAAGAAATCATCGGATTGACAATTTAGGACGCCATTTTGGATACTCTGGCGAAGGGAAGTTACTCCATTGTGCTAAGATAACTTGAGTTGCTTCCCTTCGCTTATATTGCCGGCGCAAAAAAAAACAAAGTTAATTTCTTTTTATTTTTTTTTTTTATTGTTTTTTTTTTTTTTTTTTTTTTTGACGCAGTTGTTTTCTTCTGAACTATTTATATCTACAGAAGTGTATAATAAGCGGACTACGATCTGTGTATGTTGGACAGAAACATCGTAAGACTACTGTCTTGTAAAATTTACTGGTGTTGAAAAGGAGGTGGACCGTTTTCCCCTGCTGAGCAAAATTAGTTTGTGGGCATCATTGACTCATTGAGCATTGAGTAGATCTATGTACTAAATGATGATAATGATTACGACAATGACGGCGATATAATTTATTGTTTGCCAATTATAATCAACGTGTGCGCTGATTGACACGAAGTGGATGTTTATCATATAATACCTGACGCGCGACAGCGTCGGGATAGGCGCGAAAAATCAATTACCGGAGGCGGAACGCTTTTTTTTTTTTTTTTCTGAAGTTAAATAAAACAACAAACATTTTATGTTTTTAATTTTTTTTTTTTTTTTTTTTTTTTTGCTTTTGGAAAATTTGGGAGCCATGGCCTATTCGCGATATACTGGATTTCGCGAAATAACGGACCGCGATGTATTGGAGCTACACTGTACTACTGGGGTTTTCTATCATGTCAACTGGATAACCTAAAAGTTTTGTAAAATCACATCCTTTAATTAATCAGTCCAAATTTCCAAGATGGAAGAATTCAATAGGCATAATGCCTTTTGGTTGAAGATCAGGTTAACATCTGACAAATATTTTTTCAGAGTTTTCTTAGGAAATAGGATGTCATTTATGTTCATTGATTTGCCTTTTAACCCTTCTCTTAATGAACATGACATGCCCTGTCTTAGCAAACAGTGTAGATCCAGATCTGTTGGCTTCTAAAGAAGCCAACTTCAGAAGCCAACTGATCTGGAGCTGCACTGTTTGTCATTAAGTATGTGAATTTGTATCAACAACCTGGATCAAGTAATCTGACTGGCTGACAACTATAAGTGAGTGTGGCATATTAATTTATTTAGCATGACTAGGGTTAAACTGCAGCTAGTAACATTTTTTCTTCCCTTATTTCTTCTTGAAAGTAGGCTTCGACATTTCATGCAGTTTCCCTAAGGAAGCAAATCATATGAAATGTCAAACTAGTTTCTAAAGGATAAAAAATAATTTAGAAAGGGCAGTAAAAATGCACAAAAGCAAACATGAAGTCACAAAATTTGTCTCCCCTGTACAAAATGGAAGAAAATCTATGGGTGTGTCTAGTCACCATGAGATTACAAGAATATAATGAAATCTTACCGGCATTCCGCAAATCTTTGTAAATATCTCTATCATACACAATGTCGATATCACTGTACGCTGAACAAGAAAGGTAACTGTCTATTGAGTCGTATCTTGACTTGTTAATTACAAATTTGTTATCTTTCAGAGGCTGTGAAAGAAAAAATGTATAATGAGCAACATGGAAAAAGGGCTATTATCTTATATGTGAACAATGGAAGCCCAGGTCTGCATATATTACAGAAAAAGTGTCCAAGACAAACCTTTTTCTAAGAAAGTGCCTTATCTGGAGGCGGATGTTGTAGAATATACTGATGAACAGGTGAGACCTTTTCCCACATACTGGTGGTATATTGTTTGTGTTGAGGTTTTACGGCCCAGTCAACCCAATGGGGTCATGTCGAGTGTGGTCAGTTTACCTAACCATACGTTTACTGGGCAGGCTTAGTCCTCTAAGTGGTTAACCAGTATTGTGCACATTCTTTTGCCAGAAAGAATGTGCACAATACTGGTTAACTGCTTAGAGGACTAAGCCTGCCCAGTAAACGTGTGGTTATATTTCCCAGAAAATAGGCTTTGCCATTTCATACATTTTGTCTCATTAAATACAATAAATAGAAGGATTTTACTACTCAGACATGGAATTGAAGATACGAGAAGGGATGTAGGCTAAAAATGATTTTATGAGGTAGTCACAGCTGTTAATCATGAGTTTTAAATGCTGTAAGTGCTAGACCAGTGGCAATAAATATCCACAATTACATTGTATCATTGCTTTTTTTTTTTTTTTTTTTTTAGTTGTGACAGAGGACCTAAGCATTTCAAGTAGTCTCATAAATTTTCCATAATTTTCAGGTGTTTTTTACAATTTACATATCATGTGATACAATGGCTTTGGTTTCAAGATATCTTTATCTTAGGTAATAATTTTTGCCGAAGACCTGGAACAGACTGCACAAATGTCCAGGCTATACAATAGCCTTATTCACAGCCATTTTTTATGCAAATTGTATGTGCTGTAGCTACATCTTAAAAAAATAATAATTGTTTTCTGTATTTGTTTCTGTATTATTATAACAGTCAATTATTTCCAAGTAATTGAATAACTTTATGCAGGGTTTTCCCCCCCGACTCCCATTTTGGCAGTTTATACCCCCCAAACCCTTGTTCGGGACACTTAAAAGCTAGGGGAAAGGGTCCTGAGTGATGCACATGGAATCAAATCCAAAACTAATTTTATTTATCTATGGCTTTATATTTTAATCTATACATGGTCTAACGGCCAGGAAGTATCAATATTTGGGCAATAGTTAACCCATTAAGTACAAAGCAAAATGTGGCAGATGGCAGCCTAAAACTGATTTTATTTTTCAGAGAAAATAAGACTTGCCATTTCATGTGAGTTTTTTTGCATAGCAGACAACTCACATGAAATGCCAAGCCTAATTTTCTCTGAAAAAAAAAAAAAAGTACTGCAAAGTGTCATCTGCTGTAGTTGCAATTAATGCTTAAAGGGCCCTCTTTAAAACAATAAACCTCTAAATATTATCATAGGACCCCTTAGCTCCACATAAAGGAGTCCCTGGGACTCTCACTTTAAAACCCTGAGGGGAAAACCCTGTTTACTGTTCACTTATGATGTCATCAGCATTAACCCAATTAAGCCAAGTGGACTCCTTTACCTGAACTCTTTGGACCAGTCCATTTCAAGTTTAAGGGATGTCTGGTCAGTTTTGATTATTACAATGTTTTATTGAAATGCCTTTAGTTAATGCAAACAGTGTAGACCCTGATCAGGCACCACGTTCTGCGGCGTCTGATCTGGGTCTACACTATTTGCCAATGTCCCATTTATGGGATGCTAGGCACAAATGCATTAAGATTATATGCCCTCATTCAAAATGCCATCCAACAATAGAACAACCTCGAAAATTCCATTCAAAAATAGTTTGGGAATTTTTTGACTATCACCAAAAACTTTTGAAGAAATAGAGAAACAATCAAAATATTATTTGTTTCTGTTTATAAAAGGTAATTTTTTTTATTGAGAACAGAATAATTTTTGCACAAGAAACTGAAATGCATGTCCACAAAAATGGTTAGAGACTATATAGGCTCTCACCCTCTGGTTATGGACCATGTACTTTCAATACAGACTAGTTTATAATGAAGGGCTAAAACTTTACCTTTAAGCCTCTTTCTTCCTCTGTCCTGTCATCCACAGACTGTGAAATAACAGTCCATCGAGTGTCAAAGTCGGACAAATGACCTCTGTAGATAGGAGAGGCAGCACTAAGAGCGAGCTGCAGAAATAAAACAAGGCCACAGTTTAATCTATAACTTTTATAATGCTTTAAGTTTATCTTTAACTTGCTGAATTTAAATATCAGCAGATGACATTTAAAATTTAAACCAAGCTTTACCCTAAGTATTGGGACACCTTAACTCCTTACCATACATTTGCTAACACTTGAATAAACCCATTTTATCAGGAGATAATTTATATAAGCTTTCAGCTTTTTATCAAATCCTGTACCATATAACATTATGCCATGTGTATATGTGAACTTAAATGAATAAACTATTGTTAAAACCAATCTCCACGACTGAACAAGGCTTGTTTTGCTCATCTAGGGAATCAAAGAATAAACAGAGGATCTTATACGAGTGGCCATTTCATATGAAGTTTATGAAACGAGCCTTTGGCGAGTTTCATAAATTTCAATTGAGTGCAAGATTCTGTTTATCACATGACGATTTTTAATTGGATTTTTATTGCCTTTAAAATGACAGTTGTTCACCAGAAAATGCATGTTTGACATGGCTGTTGTCATGACGTTACTTGTTCCTGCCAAAGTGTTATGTAGCATGTGGTCATACAATTTTTATGACAGAATAATAGCGACATCATATGATAAAGTATTCTATAATGAAAAATAGAAATGGGCTTGTTCTAACCATAGCTCTAGGTAAGATGAATATCCAGAAAATTATTTATTTCTTCACTAAAACATATTTTGGATTGTTGTTGGAATCGTTTCAGTGAGGTACCATGAGTATCATATATCACAACATGTTTTCATGGAGAAATATATAATCAATTCTTTTTCTTGCAAAAAAAAAAAAAAAAAACATACAAAGCTCTTGATAAGATGCTTTTTTTCAATCCAAAAGTACTGATATTTTTCTTAAAATATATAGATTTTGGTAAGATGCATTTTTCAAGCCAATAAAATTGATATTTTTCTTATTTCTCCACAAAAACATATCTTATGAGTACTCATTAGAAGTGCCTCATTGAGGCACTTCTAATAAGGACCACAACATACGTTTTCGTTGAAAAAAATTACCTGATACCCACTCTTATCTAGACCTATGATTACAACGATGAAAACAAAAAAAAAAAGTTCCCAAAAAAACAAGCACCCTATCTAGAGTGATAATGCACTGAGGATGCACAGAATGACATTGACCTTTACTTTCCATGTATGCTTTCAAGAACAATTTTTGTAATTAATGACTCCAAATATGGCATATTCATCCTAAATACAGAGATATATGAGCCTTCTCTTACACCATCTTGAGCAAGAGTGGTCTCCCTTGAAATGGAAGATAAGAGCAGTTCCTTCCCCTGATGTGAAGACAATATCACATGAGAGAGCCGGTGTGCAGCTGCACAAACTAATTTGAGCGATACCATGTTAGATAAAAAATTAAAAGTAGATCTAGGCCTCTTAAATAATAATTGACAAGATAAAAATGGTTCACATCAGGATGCAAGCTTCCTTGAAAAAGAAAAATCTGTGTATTTGCCTACTTATTTTGTTCTCGACATATCATATATGTTTAATGCAATAAAGTTATTGTATTGTATTGTATATAAGTAGATCAAACTGCTCCTTCAGGCAGCAGTCTGATGAGGAGCTACACTGTTTACCATTCAGTCACAAATAAGAAAAATATTCATGTGGATCCCCCTCTTGTCTAGACAAGAGGGGAATCCACATGTATATTTTTCTTATTTCTCAACTAAGACATATGTTGCGGGTACGCATTTAGGAGTACCTCATCAATGTACGATAAATGTCCTAAAATTTTGTACACCAAAGTTTCTTACTAAAGGGAATTTGCAAACAGTGTAGACCCCAATCAGTCTGATTAGGGTCAACACTGTTTGCCATGACAAAAATTATTTTAAGAAACAATTGCACAAAAATCAAAATATGGGCCAAAAAGTACGGCATAAAGTGTTTGAAAGTTTAGGACATTTACCGAAATTCTCTGTACCCACAATGTTTTCATGGAGAAATGAGTAAATATCAATACATGTACTTATCAGCTGAAAAAGTGCAATATTTAGAGCTATGAAACAGACGCTTTTAGACACATTATTACTGTGCTTTTGACACCCCTTGGAAAGATGTTTTTTGCTTAGCATTTTATTCTAAATGAAAATATTAATTTCTGATTGATAATGTCTTATCAGGAACCATCTGTCTTTTTTGTCTCTGTGCTTTGTTTTCAAATATTTGCCGTAAAATTAATTTTATGACCAAATAGGGGTCTGACCCATGCAATTTCTATAGTAAACAGGAACTTTGGAAAATTCTCACAAAAATTTTTTTTTTCTTTTCTTTATGGATTTTAAATTATTGATGTTCGATGACAATATTGGGAAAATTTTGGAAATTTTTAACAAGGGAAGACCCTGCCTCAAGTTTACCTACCCTACCAATTTCTGCTGTTGAAGACCTGCCTCAAGTTTACCTATCCTTCCAATTTCTGCATATTTTGCAGCCATTTTTACTATGGGAAATAATAAAAATATTCATTTTTTTATAAAACCAATGAAAACAATAAAATTTTTTGTGCCTACATAGTAAGATCAAATGGCTTTACAGTAAATCATAACTAAAGCTTGCAAATTTACTCCTTCTGTGTAAAGCTCAAAGCAAAAACAAAAACAAAAAAACCCCTGACTTTCTGAAAGATGTTGAAAGTATGACAAAAACATGCCTATATAATTTTGACCCCCTTAAACCCCACTTTTATAAAGTAAAACTGGGATTTACAGGGGTATATGTTATTTTTCTTATTTCTGTTTAAACACATATATTGTGGGTACTTGTTAGAACTACCTCATCGAAGCAGTTCTAACAAGTATCCACAATCTATGTTTTGAGCAGAATTATGAAAAATATCAGAATTTTTCATCTAAAACTTTTCATTTTTTGGTGGTAAGATTTTCAGTATATTTGAATAGGGATGTTTTCATAATGGAACAGTAGGTGGTCAAACAGACATGTTCAAATGTTAGAATAAGCATGGCAATTAGGTACAGTGCCTGTTTGTTTGAGGTGGAGTTTTACGGTACAGTCATAGCTGTTAAAGTCATGTTGAGTCAGTCAATAAACCTACCCCACTTTACAGGGCCCTGAAATTTCTGAGTGGTTATGGAAATACACTCACCAAAATAGGACATAAAGCCGTGAGCTGGTCGTAAAGCTGTCGTGCTTCTTCTATGCAGCATGCCTGGAATGTTACTTGTAAACAGCTGCAACCCATACCTGTAAACATCCACAATTACTGTAAATTCTGGGAAATATGGGCCTAAGGAAACAGTGTAGACCCAGATTAGATGCAGAATAATCCTACATCTGATCTGGGTCTACATTGCTTGCAACTTATTCAGCGATGATTCCAACACAGCAGGTTTACATGTGTTTAGCACAATTTGATTGGTTAAGAACAATTTGAAAATAGCATCATTTTTGTTAAGCCAAGTTTTTTGTTTTGTTTTGTAAAGTCACTTATAATTAGCACTAACCACGCTATGGGCAGATTCAGCAGATGATAAACTGACAATATTTTTCATATTTTTCCTAGAAAATAGGATCTGACACTTCATGCAAATTGTTCTCCAGGGAGACAATCTGCATGAAGTGTCAAATCCTATTTTCTAGGAAAAATAAGAAAAATATTTCAAAATGTCATCTGCTGAAACTTTTATCCAGCACACAAAGTGTTAGAACGCTCTTGCTTAAATAAATATTATGACATATTTTATAGCTCCAAATATAAAAGGTATATTAACCCTTAAAATGCCAAGAAAACCTGCATCTGAAAATGTTGTCTGTTTATGTCGTCTGCTGAATATTCTTGCAAACTTTTGAAACCTATTTTTGCATACAGGCAAACAGTGTGGACCTAGAGGAGCCATCTATCTGGGTCCACACTGTTTGAAAAAATGACTTTTAAAATCACAAGCAGATGACAAAGCAGACAACAACTGTTGTGATTGGCAGTTTAAGGGTGAAAGAAATAATAATTCCTTACTGTGAATTATCGCGAATAAGACATGTTACTGGAAGGCAGACTGAAAAGTATTAATGCAAGCTGGAGTGAACTGATATTCGCATCTGCCTGACAACACCATGCGTTAGTCTTGATAATTCATGGTACAGAAAAAATATTTCAATTCTAACATGACAGAGAAAGGAAAATTGACGTTGTTGTAATGTTTTCCAAAGAACTCTTTTGCAGCAGCCGTCACGAGAAGTAAACGTTCACATGCAACATCATTAAATGCGCCCTTTTGCACGCACTATGTTGATAATGTGAATTATTACTGAGGTTTCTATTGCATTACAAAAACACGCCTATTCAAATATATTGAAAATTTTACCACCAAAAAATGAAAATTTTCAGATAAAAATTCTGATATTTTTCATATTTCTGCTCAAAACATAGATTGTGGGTACTCGTTAGAACTGCCTCATCAAGGTGGTTCTAACGAGTACCCACAATCTATGTTTTGAGCAGAAATATGAAAAATAATGTATACCCTTGTAAATCCCAGTTTTACTATATAAAAGTGGGGTTTTAGGGGGTCAAAATTATTTAGGCATGTTTTCATGATGGGGCTCAATGGAAAAACATATAAACATGTTATAATTTTTCTTATTTCAGTACAAAAACATATGTTGTGGGTACTCATTAGAAGAGCACTGATGAGGTGCACATAATGAGTATCGTATATACTGTATGTATTCTGACAGACAGCCTGAGAAAACAGTGTCGACCCTTGAGATGCCAAAGAACCCAATTTCTCATCAGGATCTACACTATTTGCCACTCATCCTGCAACTTCTAGACACAAAACCAGGTAGTAAATGGAGGCGCTTCTAGTGAAGCATCTCACTGATGCCCTTCTAAAGAGTACCAACATTTTTTATGTGAACAAATAAGAGAAGAGAAAAAATATTTACCCGACATCCCCTCTTATCTAGACCAATGGTATTTGACCTAATTACCATACTGTGCGCCTACGTTTTTCAAAATTACTTGAAAAACTTGTGGTTAAATATGTACCTCCCAACACAAAGGATACACTTAAAAACAGAAAGATCAGCGAAGGTCTCATCAATGATGTTTATGCGATGTTTTTGTGGTCTTTTTCTGATTTTCTTATAGAAGCATATGTTGTGGGTACTCATTTGAATTGCATCAAGTTGATGCAATTCAAATGGGTACCCACAACATCTGCCTTTATAAAGAAGTAGATAAAAAAAAAATACACTGGCTGTAATCTGAAGACTACGGAATTGCTTGACTGTGGGTTTATAGGGGTATGTGTGGTAATTAGGTCGAATATGGTATTTACTTACCAAAACCCATACAGTCCATGTAGATATGATCTTGTTTCGCTGCCTTTTGGCTTTCCCCAGAATCCCCATACTGCTGGAGATCTTCCACAAATGGTTGTGGTGTATTCTTATCTTTGTAGACTAAAATCAAAACACAATAAGGTGATTTCACCACACATATCTACATTCATACCAGAACAATATTTCAAGAATTACAAAAAATATTAACTCTAAAGCTATGGACCCCTGCACCCTTATTTTTCTGTTGCAGCAACATTTCATCTCATCAGTTGCAAATATACACAACAGACAATAAAATGGATGGACGGATAGATGGATGGATGGATGGATGGATGGACTGATGTAAAAACAGTACATCCTCTCACTTGAAACAGAGTTTGCAGGGGGTTTAAATCTAAAACAGCTGTAAAACGGAAACAATTCTCACAATATATGTTTCATGGAGGAATTAGAAAAATATTTATCTAGAGGCCATTCTTATCCACAGCCACACAATTGTTTTATACTGGTACTTTTGTTTCATGAAGCTAACACAAACTTACTTGGAACATTTATTGCTACTTTTTCTCCTCGTCTGTGTCGGATATTTCTGGTTAATGTTCTGAAAAAAATGCAAATAAGGTCTCAGAACATACATGTAGAATACAGACTACCATTATTTTCCCTTATAGATTACCTTGATTACCCCAAGTATTGGGACACCTTATCTACTTACCATACTTGTCCTAAATTTTGACATAATCCATACTACCTGCTGACATGCAGGCTTTCAAGTGCCCGCCATAAAAAAAAGTAGGGATAAAGTAGGGCTCAAAATTTTGAAAAAGTAGGGCAAAGGTAGGAATTTCAAACATAAAAAGTAAAAATAGCAGGGATCTTCTTAGTATTTTCAGACTTAGAAAAAGATATAATAAGCAAACAAAGTTTTCTCTGAACAATAACACTACATTAACATGGAAAAGAAATACCAAAATAAATGTTCTAAAAAAGGAGATACAACTGAAGTCAAAATATTTTACAAACTTTTGCATTGTGGCTGCTCAGATTAAGTTGATCTGATTCTTACAACTCTGAGGGAGCTAGGAAAAAATTACAATTTTTGGTCGCTTCAAACATTTTTGGACTGAACAGTAGGGATAGTAGGGCATTTCCAGGAAATAGTAGGAAAAAGTAGAAACGCAAAAAAAAGTAGGGAAAAATAGGAATAGTAGGAAAAGTAGGGCCCGCTTGGATATGTCTAAAATATTGCTGTATGTATGGCAAACAGTGTAGACTCTGATCGGATGCTGCATTCTGCAGCATCTGATTTGGGTCTAGACTGTTTGCAAAGGCCTATATGTCCCTATACTTAAGGTTATAACAGTATATGCATTTCTGCAAATGTTCTGGGCCTAGTTGATAGAAACTAACGATATCGTTAGCTAATGTATCGTTAAAAATTTGATCATTAAATATGGCATATATGCTTATATTTTTGCTGAAAAAATGTGAGTAGCTTTTGCTACTCACATTTTTTCAGCAAAACTACCTGTGAATCAGACATTGTATTTACTAGAACAGTTAACATTTTGACCACTAACACGCTCGTTAAGCTATGGATGCTTTGAACAACTGGGCCCAGAAGTTTCAAGTTCAAAGGGTAAACACTAAGTATTTGCCTGGCAGCACTCCCTCTATGGGTCCAAACCCTGAGAGGGTCCGGAAGATTATATTACATGTAAAAAACTTCTGTGACTTTAAACAGATTGACCCCATATTGTTTACCAGATCTGGACCAGTTTAAAGGCTATTATGCTTTCTAGATGACATCCTAGGTTCAGCGTAAGTTGTTGGCACTCAGTTAAATTGCCACAACTTGTTCTGGCAATTCAAATGAGTACCCACTGCATATGCTGTTAAAAAGAAGCAGATAAAGTACATGGCTTGTAATCTGAACACTACAAAATACTTGACTGTGCCCTTATAGGAGTATGTGTGTTACTTGGTTGGTTTAAACAATAGTTTATTAAATATAATGAGTACAACACAAACATACAAAAATGACATAGAGGATCAGATAACAAGCTAATTAAAGCTTATGTGAAATCTTCTCCGAGCACAAATATTATACAGAACAAACGAGTGTAGAACATAAAGGCTACTATCGTTGAATTTAGCAAATTGCATACAGAAATTTTAACAAAGACACATGTGAGAGAAAGAGAGAGAGAGAGAGAGAGAGAGAGAGAGAGAGAGAGAGAGAGAGAGAGAGGGAGAGAAAATGGATTCCCAAAGTTTCCCAGATGCTATTCCGACACGACGCCACTGTCCCGACTTATAAGTAATGTTAGTTGACAACACAATGACAGTTATAGACCGCGCCGGTCTCTTATTATAGCTATGGATTTTTACAAATGGTAGATTATTCGATTGGCTCAGTGACAAACTTTTTTATATTTGCCAGGATCGTCAATTTGTGACGTTCCTGGCAAATAAAAAGAAAAAAAAAACTTATAACAAATTGTGTCATAAACAAAGTAATGTCTACTGTACTTTCAAATCAGTCTAGAAATTTGATGAAGCTTAAAAAGCAAACATTAAAGATCACCTTGTTTTTTTATTTTATACATGTTACATTGATTACTTACATGTGTTACTTAGATTGAATACGGTATATTCATACAGAACAGTAATCAGTGTTCAATGAGATTTGCTAGTCTAAGACCTACATGAACAGTGACTGCCTACATCAGAGGGCCTTTATAGTTTATCAGTATAATGCCTGGACCTCTTAACCCTTGTCCTGCTGAACCCAGATATACCCTGCCGTTGCAAACAGTGTAGTTCCAGATCAGTTGGCTTCTAAAGAAGCCAACTGATCTGGATCTGCACTGTTTGCCATTAAGCGTGTGAATTAATAGCAACAATCTATTTCAAGTAATCTGATTGGCTGAAAATTAGAGGTGGGCGTGGCGTCTTAATTTATTCAGCTTGTCAAGGGTTAATTAATGTAATTCTATCACAAGGATTTACAGTTCCAGGTAAAGCATATTTTTCAAGCAAATGTTATGATATCTTTCATTTTGTCTCCTTTCAAGACAATTAGTTTAAACAGTTGTCTATTTTCTTTTTTTTTTTTTTATTTGAGTATGTTAAGTTTTATTATCCCCGTGCTTTTCGAAGAAAAAGCGGGGATATTGTGATACCTCCCATCCGTCCATCTGTAATATCACACCATTGCTCCTACCGTCTGTCCATCTGTAATGTCACACCACTGCTCCTAGACCATTTAAGCTAGAATCTCGAAACTTTCACAGGCAATAGCTCTATGGATGAGGACTGGAGGAACACATTCAGAATTTTGATGTAGCCACTGGGGCAGGGCCAGGGGGTGTGGCCCCAAAGGGTCAAAAATCCATTTTGTACAAAGATAGTCATGTTGCATATCAAATCAAAGGTAATGAAGAGTAGAATACAGTGGTACAAAAAGTTTGCCCCAGGGGCATGTCTGGGGGTCACCACAGGTCAAAAAAGAAGGATTTTGGGTCCTTTTTTGATTTTCACTCAACTCCTCCTAAGCTTTTTGAGCTAGAACTTTGAAACTGTCAAAGATAATAGCCCTTCTGATAAGGACTGGAGGAACGCATTCGGAATTTTGAGGTAAACGATGGTACTGGCTTTGGAATATGCGATGGAGTGCCATCGACTTGCTCTAGTTTATGTTATTTTCATGTTATAAATTACTTCCACAAGATCAGAGCTCTCCTTGGAGTAAACAATCTTTTTTCTTACAAATAAAATCCATCTCTCTCTCCATTCATCGATGTGCACTGTCATCATTTTCACTGTATTTATTTCTTTTTCGGCCAACAGTACACCTATTACACTGTAACTCATTCAAATTCATATGTATATTTATTTTAAGGTAGAAGTAGATATAATGGGAAAAGAATGTTTTAGTTTTAATACATGTATATGTTATGTCCTGCATTCTTTTTATATTGGCCTTATTTATAGTCCTCTATCCAATTTCATGCATTATTTCAGATCATAACATATATTCAGTCTATTTTAAGTAAAAATATCAGTAACTTGTCAACTTATGGTTACTATGCAAAACACATTTCAAAAACCTACCTGAACCTGGGATGACCTTGAAATATGGCTTCATCAGGGAAAAAAAGTGACCTTGAGGCTCCACTCTTTGGGGTGGGGGTTGCAGGAGGAAATGTGAAATTCAAACAGCCAAGCCTATAATATAAACAAACCACATAAAAATTACATCTCTAATGCATCAAATTTCCCAGTCATATACACTATTATCAGTCCATATCTTCAGATAAGAGGTCCCCAGATAATTACATGCATTCTTTTTATTATTTCTACAAAAACATACATTATTGGTACTTGTTAGAAGCGCCTTGATGAGCTGCTTCTAACGAGTACCCACAATATATGCTTTTGTGGAGAAATAAGAAAAATATCAACATTTTTGGACAAAAAAAGAAGAACCTTATCTGGTGGTAGAATAGCGAATATACTGTATGTATTCGGACAGACAGGCCTGGGCAAACAGTGTAGACCCAGATGAGATGCCGTAGCATGCAGCATCTCATCAGGGTCTACACTGTTTGCCACTCATCAAGCAATTTTTAGACTCAACATCAGGTAGTAAATTGTACTTGTTCAAATTTTAGAACAAGTATGGTAAGGAGTTAAGGTGTTCGAAAACATAGGGTAAATATGGTACTGTGTGTGGTATTTATTCTAAATGTTCTGACAAACATGACTGGGTAAGCACAAACCCAGAATAAACTGCCCCTTTATAAAGGAGCAGTATGATCAGAGTCTACCGCAGCTCTTGATAAAATGCGCTTTTTTTCAATCCAAAAGTACTGATATTTTATCTTGTTTCTCCATGAAAATGTATGTTGTGAGTACTCAATGGAAGCGCCTCGCTGAAGCGCTTCTGATAAGTACCAACAAAATATGTTTTCTTGGAGAAATATGAAAAATATTTACCTGATACCCACTCTTATCTAGATCTTTGGCCTACTCTATTTGTGATTCTGTCTCAACATTTTAGACACACCATCAAACAGGAAGTCAAATTTTTTGGTTTATATGGGTAAGTGTTTAAGTGTCCCAATATCTAGAATAAATACTGTAATAAGACTGCAAAGCATAGCCTATACGACCTTATTACTGCACATACCCCCTATAAGTGCACAGTAAAGCAATTCTGCAGTCTTCAGATAATAGCTACTGTCCTTTCGACATCACTTGGAATAAGTTTTTTTGCTTGGCATTTTATTCTAAATGAAAATAATTTGTTTTGATTGACCAGATCTTATCAGAAACCATTTGTCTTTTCAGTTTCTGTGTTTTGTTCTCATATACGTACCCTAAAATTAAATTTACGACCAAACATTGGTCTGACCTATGCAATTTCTATAGTAAAGTGACTTTCTGGAATTTTTGTCTTAGAAAATATTTTTCATTTTTCTTTGCTGCATTTGAATTATTGATGTTTCACAATAATATAGTGAAAATTTCAGAAAAATTGAACAAGCAGAACTTGTTGAAAATCTGCCTCCTAGTTACCTACCCTACAGATTTCTGCATAATTTGCAAGCACTGTTACTACGGGAAAAAGTGAAAATATTTAATTTTTTAAAAAACAATGACTAAAATAAAACTTTTTGTGCACATGTAGTTACGACAAATGGTTTTGCATTAAATCATGACAAAAGTTTGCAAATTTACTTCTTCTGTGTAAGGCCTAAAATAAAAAAGTGTGTGTTTCAGGTTACCCGTCCGTGCCTAATTTTTTACCACCGACCCTAAAGTTTTTTAAGGATTCTGTGGGTATTTCCCCGTTCGGCCATATTGTTTTCCTATTAACCTCATATAAAAACTTTTAATATTTTCCGACCTACCGTCCCTATTTTAAAATTCCATGTAACCTAAAACACACATATTTTTTTTTTGGCCTAAAATACCAAGCAAAAAATGACTTTCTGAAAGATGTTGAAAGCACTGTAGTGTTCTTTTTGTCTACTTTATACAATCATGTTGATGCAATTCAAATGAGTACCCATAACATATGCTTTTATAAAGAAAATAACAAAAAAAAAAACCTCACATTAGTATCATTGGACCTTTTTGTTTTTAACCCTTGTCCTGCTGAATGAATTAAGATACCACGCCTACTTCTAATTTCAGCCAATCAAATTACTTGATCCAGTTTGTTGATACAAATTCATATACTTAATGGCAAACAGTGCAGATCCAGATCAGTTGGCTTCTGAAGAAGAAGCCAACTGATCTGGCTCTACACTGTTTGTAAAGACAGGGTATAACCGGGCTCAGCAGGACTATGGTTAAAGTGTACCCTTCGTTAGGTGGATATATATTTTACTGCAAGTGGTAATTAGGTCAAATATGATATATAGAGATTGGCCTTGTTCTGTGCTTGTTATCCAGGACCCTCTTATTTGGAGCTGTAAAAAAATATCTGGCAGTCTGTTCCTCTCCAGTAAAGTGGACACGGTAAATAAAATAAATAAAACATACAGAAATGTCATTAACTTTTAAACAGGTTAATCATTTCTGTCAACACTGAGATTTTAAGTTGAGTATATGCTTAACCCTTCTCTTGCTGAACACGACATGCCCTGTCTTAGCAAACAGTGTAGCTCCAGATCAGTTGGCTTTTGAAGAAGCCAACTGATTTGGGTCTACACTGTTTGCCATTTAGTATGTGAATTTATATCAACAATCCAGATCAAGCAATCTGACTGGCTGAAAATTAGAAGTGGGTGTGGCATCTTTATTTAATCAGCATGACAAGGGTTGAAAGCAGTAGATGACATTTAAAATATTTCATGTTAAACATGGAAATATGTCCCTTATGCCTTCTGCAAACAGCAAAGGCCCAGATCAGCCTGCATATCCAAGCAGTCTAATGTCAGGGTCTTCTCTGTTAATATATATGTATATATATATATTTGTTTTATTCGGGTTTTACGTCACTTTTAACATGCTTTCAGTCTTATCATGACCATGTCTGGATGTGTCAGAGAGCTCAATGCTTAAGTTTAGAGTGCTGCCTCACTGAAATATCATGTCCAAGACTCATGACATGATATTTCGTCAGTCTTTAATACACAGACACCAGGCTGACCCATTCTAGCACCATTTTTTTTTAATGCAGAGCACCAAGCAAAACAGCAGCTAGTACCATTTATAAATCTTTGGTATGGCACTGCTGGATTCAAACCCACAACCTCAAGAGCAGATGCTCTACCAATTAAGTGATTGTGCCAGTATATATATATATATATATATATATATATATTATCTACATATATATATAATGAATATATATTTAGTATATATATATATAAGTATTTTGTGAAAATACACACAGAGACACACAATTTATGTAAAAAAAAAAAAAAAAAAATTAAGAAATTAAGAGCATTCTTTTTAGGATTTTCAACACTTAAAGAGCTAAGCAAATTAATTTACAGTAGACAACATTCTAAAATTGATTAGGCAGATGACTGACATGAAATGTCATGCCTTATTTTCTCTGTAAAATAAAGAAAAAATATTTTGTGACATTTGCTGTACCCACAAGAATACTTTGGTACAAAAATAGCAAACACAAATCTCACCTTATCTGGGGGCATGGTGACCTATCCTAAAACAATAAATAATCTCATGCATAGCTCCAAATAAGGCACTTTTTACTACCGAAAATAACTGACTTTTTTCTCACTTCTTCACAAAAATATGTTATGCTGTGGGTTTTCATCTGAAGCACCTCAGAGAGGTGTTTCAAATGAGTACCCTCAACATATATTTTCACTAAGAAATAAGAAATATATTATATGAATACCTTGTTTGGAGCTAAGTCATACAAATATATCTTCATGTTTGTTTTGTTTTTTTTCTCAAGTACTCTAGTAATGGCTATGTTTTACATTTGTAAAAGTAGAAATTTGGCAAACTTTGTCAAATTAACCTAAAACTGAATACTATATTAATATTCCTTAAAACCATTTACAAATTTAGAACAGGGACAGAATAAATTGGGTATGTTCTGATTTTTGGCCATTTAATAAAGTGCAAAATTAAGTCTTAAGGTAATTGAACAATGTTTGCTTATGTAATCTACATCAAAATCAATCAGAATTTTCTAGTTCTAAACAAGAGAGGCAACTTTAAATATATTTAGAGGGGAGCGAAATGACATGCTCTCATTTTTGGCTGCTTGAAGTTCAAAATCAAGCCTTAACCCTTATTATGCTGAAGAAATTCAGATGCCACACCCACTTCTAATTTTCAGCCAATCAGATTACTTAATCCAGATTGTTGATACAAATTCACATACTGAATGACAAACAGTGCAGATCCAGATCAGTTGGCAACTGATCTGGATCTACATTGTTTGCAAAGGCAGAGTATATCCGGGTTCAGCAGGAAAAGGGTTAAGATAATTTTAACTATATGTTTATGTAATCTACACAGAAAAATCACAGCTCCAGTTAGGATGGGCAACTTTAAATATTTAGAACAAGGATAGAAAAAAAAATTATATGTTCTGACTTTTGGCTTCTTAAAATGCAAAAATAAGTCTGAAGATGATGTAACAACATGTACATTGTATATGCTTATGCAATATTCACAAAAATCAATATCACAAAAAAATGACACCAAGGCAAATCTACATAAATGCACACTACACATTTTGGTGGCAAACAAAGACAAATACAATATTAAACAATCATCTCATAGTTGTTGATAAGAGGGGATATAACGTAAATAATTTTTATTATTTCTCTACAAAAACATATGTTTGTGGGGTACTTATTAGAAGAAACATGCCAAAACATATGTTGTGGGGTACTCATTGGAAGTGCCTCAAAGAGGCACTTCTAATGAGTACCCCACAACATATATATTTGTGGAGAAATAAGGAAAAATATCAATTGTTTTTGGTTAAAATAGGTGCTTATCTGGAGCTGTCATCTGAACCATCTAGATTTCTCTTGCTGTGTAAGTGAATCCCATGTTTATCTGGATTTGCATGTTTGCTCAGACACTCCTGTGTTTACTCTTAACCCTTAAAGCGCCAAGAAAATCTGCATCTGAAAATGTCGTCTGTTTATGTCGTCTGCTGCATCTTCTTACCATCACGAAAACATGCCTATATAATGTTGACCCCCTTAAACCCCACTATTATATAGTGGAACTGGGGTTTACAGGGGTATACATTGTTTTTCTTAATTCTGCTTAAAACATAGATTGTGGGTACCCGTTAGAACCGCCTCGCTGAGGCGGTTCTAATGAGTACCCACAATCTATGTTTTGAGCAGAAATATGAAAAAAAATATCAGAATTTTTATCTGAAAAATTTCATTTTTAGTGGTAAAATATTTCAGTATATTTAAATAGGTTTGTTTTCGTAATGCAAACTTTTTAAATATACTTTTTGCATATAGGCAAACAGTGTGGACCCAGATCAGACTGCTCCTAGAGGAGCAGTCTGATCTGGGTCCACACTGTTTGCAACAATGACTTTTTAAGTAATCGGCAGAAGACAAAGCAGACGACAATTGTTGTGATTGGCGCTTTAAGGGTTAATATTTAGCCACATCCATAGATCTAGATAAAAGTGGTTATCAGGTTAATATTTTTCTTATTTCTCAATGAAAACATATGTTGTGGGTACTCATTAGAATTGCCTTGTCAAGGCATTTCTAATGAGTACTACAACATATGTTTTTGTGGAGAAATAAGAAAAATATCAATAATTTTGGAATGAACCTTAACTAGAGCTATATTAAATATCTCCATACATCCTAAAATTTGAAAAAGTCCATTTTACTACCTGTTCATGTGTCTAAAAATTGCCAGATGAGAGGCAAACAGTGTAGACCCTGATTACATGCTGTACTAAGTGGCATCTGATCTGGGTCTATACGGCTCTTGATAAGGTGCTTTTTCTAAACAGAAGACTGTTTCCTCAGGCTGTTTTATCTGAGTAATTAAGGAAAATATGGTTCATCCTTCCTGCTCTTTGCTTTCTAAGAAAGAAAAAAAACAACAAAAAACTTTCTACTGAAAAATGACACTCTCAAAAAAAAAAAAAAAAAAAAAATGATAAAAAATTAGGACAGGAAGTAAATTCCAAAAATTTATCAATGACTATCTAATGAAGTGATTTAGTAACCGCTTTCTGGGCAAATTCAGCAGATGACAAACTGTTGATATTTTTTTCTTATTTTTTCCATAAAAGAGAATCTGACATTTCATGCAAATTGTCTCCAATGGTGACAATTTGCATGAAATGTGAAATCCTGTTTTCTGGGAAAAATAAGAAAAACTAGAACAGTGTTTTGGGAGGAAAATGTATGTCCCCCACTCCAGTTTGAACAGACATATTGTTAAAATAGATTGTATCTATAATAAACTCAAGGTCACAATATACCTATATGTAAGTTTGATCAAAATTCATCCATTCCTCAATGCGATAGGGTGCTGACAAGCCATTTTCTAAAATCATAGCCCTTGTGTAACCTTGAAAATGGGATCAAGGTCACAAAAAATCTAATCAGTTCTTGTCTCTGTCTCAACAATATAGCTGTGCAAGTATGGTCAAAATCCATCCATTCATTCAGCAGATAGCGTGCAGACAAGCCGTTATCAACAATCTGAACCCTTCTGCGACCTTGAAAATGAGGTCAAGGTCACCAAAATAAAATTAGTTATTTTCCATGCCACAACAATTTGGCTGTGCAAGTTTAGTTAAAATCCATCCATTCCTTCAAGAGATACAGCGCAGACAAGCCATTTTCCAACAATCTAAGCCCTAGTGTGACCTTGAAAATGGGGTCAAGGTCACCAAAATCTAATCAGTTCTTTTCCATGTCACAACAATATAGCTGTACAAGTTAGGTCAAAATCAATCCATTCCTTTAGGAGATAGGGTGCAGACAAGCCATTTACCAACAATCTAAGCCCTAGTCTGACCTTGAAAATGGGGTGGTCACCAAAATATAATCAGTTCCAATGCATGTCCCAAAAATATAGCTGTGCAAGTCTGGTCGAAATCTACTCATTCCTTCAGGAGACAAGGTTCAGACAAGCCATTTTCCACCAATCTAAGCCTGAGTGACCTTGAAAATGGGGTCAAGGATGTCAAAATCTAATCAGTTCTTTTCCATGTCTCAACAATTAAGATGTAGAAGTTTGGTCAAAATCCATTTATTCATTTAGGAGATAGGGTGCAGATAAGCAATTTTCCAACAATTTAAGCCTTACTGAGACCTTGAAAATGGGGTCAAGGTCACCAAAATCTAATCAGTTCTTTTCCATGTCTCAACAATATAGCTGTACAAGTTTGGTTAAATCCATTTATTCATTCAGGAGATAGGGTGCATACAAACCATTTTCCAACAAATCTAAGCCCTCCCGTGACCTTGAAAATGGGGTCAAGGTCACCAAAATCTAATCAGTTCTTTTACATGTCCCAGCATTGTAGATGTGCAAGTTTGTTCAAAATCTATTCATTCCTACAAGAGATAGGGTGCTGACAAGCCATTTTCCAACAATCTAAGCCCTCCTGTGACCTTGAAAATGGGGTCATGGTCACCAAAATCCAATCAGTTCCGATGCATGTCCCAGCAATATAGATGTGCAAGTTTGGTTAAAATCTATTCATTCCTTTAAGAGATAGGATGCAGACAAGCCATTTTCCAACAATCTAAGCCCACCTGTGACCTTGAAAATGGGGTCAAGGTCACCAAAATCTAAACAGCATTTTCCCCCTCCCAATGATATATTTGTGTAAGTTTGGCTAAAATATGTCCATTCAATAAGGAGACAGAGTGCAGACAAGAGGCTACGCCCCATTTTCCAACAACCTAAGCCCTCCTGTGACCTTGAAAATGGGGTCAAGGTCACCTAATCAGTTCTTTTACATGTCCCAGCAATACAGATGTGCAAGTTTGGTTAAAATCTATTCATTCCTTCAAGAGACAGGATGCGGACAAGCCATTTTCCAACAATCTAAGCCCTCCTGTGACCTTGAAAATTAGGTCAAGGTCACCCAAATCTAATCAGCATTTTCCCCCCTCCCAATAATATATTTGTGTAAGTTTGGCTAAAATCTGTCCAATCAATAAGGAGACAGTGCGGATAAGAGGCTACACCCCATTTTCCAACAATCTTAGCCCTCCTGTGACCTTGAAAATGGGGTCAAGGTCACCAAAATCTAATCAGCATTTTCCCCCTCCCAATGATATATTTGTGTAAGTTTGGCCAAAATCTGTCCATTCATTAAGGAGATAGAGTGCAGACAAGTGGCTACGCCGACGCTGACAGGATCCGCACTAAAAACAATATGTCCCCCATAATATTTCAATGTCTTCTGCTGAAAATTTTACTCAGCATGCTGAGGACTATATCAGTACAAGTCTGAATTTCATCTTTGTGTCAAATAGCCTGATAAACAAATAAATCCATTACAGTTCTTAATTAGATTATAGAAAATATTGATTATTTTGTTGTTTGCTTCCACACAAATACTCTGCAAAAACTCATGTTGTTTGTACTCATCAGAAGCACCCTGACAAGGCACTTCTAATGTACAGTATAGCCATACAATGTCATATGTATTTTAAGAGAAAAATAAGAAAAATACTGTTAATTTTTTGTTGGGGGGGGGGGGGGAAAGCTAAAGAATGACAAGAGGAACAGTGCAGAGCTCCAAATAAGGCACTTTTTTCAACCAAAATGGATTGAAATATTTCTCCTTAAAAATGTATGTTGTTGGTATTCATTAGAAGCACCTCAGCAAGATGCTACTATCAATACCCAAAATATGCATTTTTAGAGACTTTTTTTGAAGAAATGATAAATAAGCTTCATCTGGTTATATGTCAAATGATAAAAGGATTCATATACATGTTATATCATTCTCAACACTTACATGTTACCATGCTATGGGCAAATTCAGCTATGACAAACTGATGATATTTTTCCCCCAAAATAGGCTTTGACACTCTTGTAAATTGTCTCATGATATTTTTTCAAGAAAAAAAAAAAATGTAAAATGATAATACCTTGCCACTATCACATACCGGTCAGATAACTCTGTCAAAAACTGATGTAATTTGCCCACCAGCATTCCTAAAGCAGATCTATACAACAACAATGCACAGCAAGTTTGGCAAAAATCCACTGATATTTACTCAAATTTGTGTCCGCAAACGAAAATCCGGACGTGTTGCAGGCAGATAACTCTTATCAAAAATTGACAAAATTTGCCCATTAGCAATCCCAAGGCAGATCTCCACAATATCAATGCATATACCAAGTTTGGTAAAAATCCACTGAAGAAAGGTTTACTAAATTGATATATGATATTAATACAATCATCAAGTTATCATTTGAAAATGAAATTACAGATGGACGTACAGACAGACACAGAGACAGCCAACATCATACCATAATACTCGGCCACTAACGTATGATAGGGTATAAAAAAGATTTGACACTTCCTGCAAATTGTTTTAAGTGACAATTAGCATGAAATGTCAAATCCTTTTTTTTGGGGGGGAAAACAAAGAAAAAATTTCAAAATGTTGTCTGCTGAAATTTTTACACAGCCCGCTAAGCTCTAATTATCTTACCTGGGATAGGCAGTTAAGGACAATGGGTACTCTTCTTTTTCCAGCAATTTCTGGATTTCCTGTCTCCTGAAATTCGTTTTTTGTAAAAGTTACGTCATGTAAGAAGCTAATCTCTACCTAAAAGAAATATGCAAATAAACAGGCTTATTTCAACAAGAAAAAAAAAAAAAAAAAAAAACTATCTTAAGGCCCAGTCAACATTATTACGGTCATTGTGAGCTGGTCAGTAAACCTGCAGTAAATGTTCTAAAATTTCGAACATTTTATTCTATACATGTACCTTTTTTGGCTTAAATTTTACTTGTTATGCAATTCTTTCTTAAAATCCTTGGTGGAATGGCAAACAGTGTAGACCCTGATCAGACTGCTCCTTCAGGAGCAGTCTGATCTGGGTCTACACTGTTTGCATATGCCATTTTGTCAAAACTTTTGGTGTACAAAATTTTAGGACATTTACCGTATATTTTTCCTGGGCAGGTAAGTCAATTAAGCTATTAACCAGTACTTTGTACACACGCTTTTGCCAGTAACTGACAACTGCCCTTCTTGAATTAGAAGAAGGAGGAGAATGACCATAAACATTCGTTCATGATCAATCTCCGCAAAAATTATGTGGCCAAACTGGGATCTGAACTTACAACCCTTGGGTCTGCAGTCAGACCATGTATTGGAACCCAGGCCTGTAATTACCTTATTTATCCTCAGTACTAGGGCGGTCAGGTCTGAGCAAACAGTGTAAAACCAGAATGCAGCACACAATCAGGGTCCACACTGTTTGCCACTCATCCACCAATTTAAAGGCTCCATATTCCTCCAAAACAGACATTTTATTATCCAAGAAAGGTTTACTAAATTGATATATGGTATTAATACAATCATAAAATGTGGCACCTGACAGCCTGTAAAATTTCATTCAGTCTGTTGTTCTTGAAATAAAATGAGTTTTTTATCGTATCTCTGAATTAACGTTGTCAATATTAATTCAGAGACATGATAAAAAATCGTTTCATTTTTTTTATCCAGTTCTAAAATGAGACACTGACTGAAATTTTACAGGCTGTCAGATGCCACATTTTATGATTGTATCAATACTATAAATCAATTTATTAAACCTTTCTTGGATAAAAATTTTTTGAGGAATATGGAGCCTTTACAACACATCAAAGGGAAGTAAAAGGGACGTTTAACCCTTCTCTTGCTGAACATGACATACCCTGTCTTAGCTGTTACGGCCTAGCACTCCTACCTTCATTTATCTGGCTTGGCAGATAACCCATAGCTTCTAAGTATATACTCAATCTCTGACAACTACGTCAGGGAGTCGACTCTTTGGCTCAGTGGTTAGTATATTGGATTTTTAACCGGGAGGACCAGGTTCGATTCCCGCGATAGGCGGGAAATTTTTTCAGCTATGCTTCATTCCTGTAAGATAGCAACTGATCTGGATTTGCACTGTTTGTCATTAAATATGTAAATTTCTATCAGAAACCTGGATCAAGTAATCTGATTGGCTGGAAATTAGAAGTGGGCGTGGCATCTTAATTTATTCCGTATGACAAGGGTTAAATTTTATGATAAGTATGGCAAGGTGTTAAGATGTCCCAATATTCAGAGTACCTAAATAATCCTAAGTATTGGAAGAGACAGGCCTGAACAAAATAGTGCAGACCCAGATTAGATGCAGCACAATGTGGTGTCTGATCAGGGTATACACTGTTTCCCACTCATCTAGCAGTTTTTGAAATACCAAAAGGTTGTAAAATGGGCATGTTCAAATTTTAGGACAATTTTGGTAAGGAGTTAACCCTTAAACCACTAAGCAAATTAGTAGCAGACGACATTAAATTCTTTTTGTTATTTCTCAGAGTAAATAAGACTTGACATTTCATGTGAATCATCTGCTAAGCAGATGATTCACATGTAATGTCAAGCCATATTTTCTCTGAAAAATAAAAACAAAATATTTCAAAGCATTGTCTGCTGCAGTGGTGATTAAGTACCGACAAAGAGATAGAAGAATTACCTTAACTTCATATTGGCTTCTACCAAGTTGAAATGTGCCATTAACCCACCGTATGGTTTTCCGGGAGTCCCCTCCACCATGTAAGCTGCATACTCTGGGCGCCATGTTGTGGGGTGGTCACTGAAATACACACATTATACAACTATGACTGCCCATGATTTTGTTCACCTTAGGCAGGTAATGTTACCTGAGGGCTTGCCAAAGGGTACATACCTGTATCTGCAAAGAATCATATGATGGCAGATAGTCCATTGGTTATATCATTAATATGTAAATAGTGAACCCTCGTTACAACGACACCATTTGTTCCCAAAGGTGTTGCCATTATAATGGAATTTGCTGTTGTAAAGAATCCTTAATGAGCAGAATGAAATGTAAGAAACGCATTGTTTTAGACTTATTTCCTCAAAGAACATATGTTTTAAATATTTGTTAGAATTGCTTCAGTGAAGCAATCCTAACAAATATCCAAAAACAAACGTTTTAAATATTATGTATTAAATAAAATATTCTTGCATAATTTCCATTTAACTGTCACCTCTTGAGTGAGGGATTTGTGCCACTCAAATTACCATTATAACAAATTTTGTACAATGTAGTTGTATTGAGTGTCTGTATAAACAGGGTTGACTGTATTAAGAATAGCAGAGGCCGCAGAACAGGACCTTGAGGAACACCTTCAAGAATATAATTTGAAGTGGAATAAACTAGTAACAAGTACTTTTGGTATCTACATGTACTTGTAGTAGATAAATAATCTTTCAACAACATGAAAAGGTTACCAGCATCGCAGTATTTTTCATGCTTTAAAATAAACCCTCTCTGCCCGATTCTGTACGAAGCTTTCTATATGTCACAAAACTATGTGACAACTTGTTTCATAATTTTCTATGACCATATATGTACAATAACTATTTTGATTACATAATGAACAGATGAATGGTCCACCAAAAACCCTGACTAATATTTATATATGTGAAACAGTGGAACCACAATTAACAGCTATCTCTCAACAACAGCCTCTTATAACAGCCATAAGTTACGTATTTACCCTAAGTATTGAGACACTATAACTTGTTACCATATTTTTCCTGTAATGTGAAAAGGTCTGTTCCACTATCTGTTGATGTGTTGGAAGAGTGACAAACAGTGTAGGCTCTGATCAGATGCCACATTCGTGCAATCTTATCTGGGTCAACACTGTTTGCTCAAGCCTGCCTATTCCAATACTTTGGGTAATCATGATATTCTCATTTCCACCCTATACTAGCAAGTTTTAACCCTTTCACCCCGGTCACACAAATCACCGAAATACCGGAATACTACCGGAATACCCCTGAAAAATGTAGGTACATTGTATACCTGTGAAAGACACCTATTAAAGACACCAATATTGGCTTTAATTAATTAAGTAAGTAATATTATGTCAATCTAATGGAAAAGGGATAACGTTTTAAACTCAAATAATTTGCAACACCCAAGTGTTTTTTGTTTTTTTATTTGAAAACATTGTTGATAGTCTGCTAAATCAGAGCCGGAATACGACCGGAATACCCGTGAAAAACGTAGATTACCTACACTTCAAACGAAAAGTATACACGACTTTTTGTATAAAACATAATTTGTTCCGACTGATTTAGTTATGTATGATGCAGATAAAAAAAATATATGGCCAGTAGTAAGTCTCAAACACGACACGCTGAAAGTTTATCATTTACGCATGTTTGAAACTTATGCAGATTAAACAACCAATGCAATGGCCCCAATGCAATCATGGTGAGTAACGTAATCCTTACATCCATGGAGCTTGTATGGATATTATTTTAAATATAATATAAATATATTAATATAAATAAATAATGTGTTCCAGCAGCATACCTTTATAAATATGAGAACCGTTGCATCAAACTGTGTAAATATTACCCCGAATACATCGTGAAATTTTACATATATAGCACTCTCCCAGCAAAAAACAAAACAAACAAAAAAAAAAAGCCAGTAAAGTCTTATCTTAATCACCCAGTTTTTTAGTTTTGGATTAAGGGTGTGGTCGCCTGAGTCTTCCTATATTCGTTTTCATGTGACAAGCACTTTTATCCAGACTGGCCCATTTTTTCCGTGTCACTTTGCACGTGCTACTGATGTAAAGAAAATAGCTTGAACCCCCGAAGCACTGCTAAAAATTCTAGGGGAGATGCTGATCTAAATGTTTTAGTATTTTACAGTGAAAATTAGGATGAACATTTCTTTCGAATCGTCTGCCCCAGCAGATGATTCACATGTAATGTCATGCTTAATTTACACAAGAAAATAAGGAAAAAAATGTAAATGCCGTCTGCTGAATTTACTAAGCGCTTCAAGGGTTAAAGTATGGATACATTTCATTTGACAAGGGAGACAGACACGGACACACTGGATGTATCGGATTGAGGCCTGGATGCTTGATGACTGGACCTGGGATACGACTGTCATTTAAATCACCGTGACTTGGTATCTTATGTCTCTTTCAAAAACAACAACAACAAAAAAAAAAATAATTATAATAAGTCATATTGAGATGATAGAACGCTGCGTCTGGTCAGGTATTCACTGTTTGCAAAAACAGTTTAGCCATTTTTCTCTAGGAATAACTAGATCTCATTGCCGGATGTACCTAAAATGGACCAGCCAGTATCTTACAAGTTTTGCAAACTCTCTCTCTCTCTCTCTCTGGAAAGCTCTTTTGTTTTACCTTCAAGTAAATATGACATGTCTCCTTTCGAGCTGTAAGTAGTTTGCACTGACTTTACTGGAAAAATGATATTGCACCGGCAGGAATCGGATGCGATTCGATCCCCACTTATCATGAAACACATGTATTTGCTACAGTCATTCGCTCCTTCCACTGCTTCAAGATTTGCAGTTACAAGTTTCTGGAGAAAGGCGATTCAGTGTACTGGTTAAATGCTTATTTTACAAGCATGCCCCCTCTTTATTTGTGCGATTCGTAAAAAATGCTGTTCCCCATCCCGTTTCGCAGGGGCCAGACTCGTAAAGCAATTGCAGTTAACTCCCTTTTAATAGTCAGTTGCAGTTAGCTCCCTGAAAAGATAAACTCCTGCAGTGTGAGGACATAACCCAGCATTTACCAGGGTACAAATGAGTATTATGTTATGTTATTTACAGTATTTACATGTACATTATTAACACTATCTTTATTGGCTTATAGAGCAATCTTCAAAACTTTTGTTTCCATGTAAAGTGTTCTGTTTTTGTGTCTTCAACATTCGATATGCAAAACAAAGACCATAATTTATTACCGAGTAAAAGAGAGATGTATGTATAAACCTAGCATCGGCGGGAAAGCATCTTCAAAATGATATTTGGCCATAATATTGTCATATGCCCTGGCGGACATTCTAGGCAGAGTCTTCCTGGGTAGAAACCAGTACTAAGTTACAAGGATAAAGTGTCTTGCTCAAAGACACAACACTTGGTGCTCGCGGGTATCAAATTATCACTATCTGGACTAATTCAGCAGACCACAAAAAAAAATCGTTATTTGTTTTATTACCAAGAAAACAGGATTTGACGTTTCATGCAATGGAGACAATTTGTATGAAATGCAAATCCAGTTTTCTTGGAAGAATGAGAAAAATATTTCAAAATGTTGTCTGTTAAGCGTTATGGTTTGCACAAACAAATCGAGCATGGGTCTGTGCATGGCAAAACCTACAATAACTTGTACGAAGAGACGAATCAGCCTGCACACTCTGGGCCTGCACATCAGTAGCCTGATCAGAGCCTTCGCTAATCGTATGTACCTCCTACAATATATGGGTTTAACAAAATGTCTTATGTGATGAGTGAAGACTCCGGTCAATCTGCGCAACTGCACATTCTGATCAGAGCATTTGCTGATTGTATTTACCTTCGATAGCCGGGCTGTCCAAAGCGGGATAAACAGTGTGACTGCAACGTCACATTCTGATCAGATCCTTCGCTGATCGTACAGTATGCACCTTCTTCAGACTCCGGGATATCCAAGAAGCTTGCTAATATATAGTGAGTCGATGCACAGACTGACCTGAGTCTTTGCTGGTCACACGTACATTGTACTATAGTATGTTTTGTCGTCCGGTTCATTGTAAGTACATTGTAAATCATACTTTTGTACCAACATAATTTTGGTTTGAACTGGAGTTAAAAATGGCCCAGTCAACTGTCGAGCCCGCACACTTTTTCCGGGGTGGGCTTATTCATAAGCTATTAATCATTGTATGCGTAAAGTGTGTTTTTGTGTGACAGACACCCTTTTCACATGGGTTGTGTTATTGATTCAATACCTCTTTGATAGCAGAAGCGCCCCTTTTAAGTAAATTTATATTGACACGTGCGGTTGCTGCACGCGAGTGAGAATTTCCTGGGCCCGGTTGTTCAAAGCGTTGTTAGCTTAACGAGCTCGTTAAGGGTCATTTCGTTAACTGTTTTAGCGAATTCAATACACAATATTCTGATATTTTTTGCTGAAAAAATGTGAGTAGCTTTTGCACTCAAAAGCTACTCACATTTTTTCAGCAAAAAATTTCAGCATATTTGCGTATCACTCGATTAAAATTTTAACGAATCGTTAACTAACGACATCGTTAGTTTTGAACAACTGGGTCCTGGTCTTTTACCATAGTACGTCATTTATATTGAACGCGTGCGGTTGTTGCATGGGAAAAGGCAGTTACAGGAATACCAAACACAAGAGGCCCATGGGCCACAATTCGCTCACCTGAGTGACATAGCCACTGCAGACATGCAGATGTTATGCAACATTTTGCCAGTCCTATCATCGCAACTAATGAAAATATCATCATTTGAACAGTTCTTAGTTTTGAAGAAGAATATATGAGCCTGACAGTCAATGGAGCATGATCATTTGAATAAACTATCAAACACATTTCAGCAGAAGGATCAATGTGAAATTTGGTGGAATTCGGCTAAGTGGTTTCTGAATTTTAACAGAAGGATCAATGTGAAATTTGGTGGAAATTGGCTTAGTGGTTTCTGAAGAATCGTGATTTTATACATGTAAACAGCACAGTGGCAGGGAAATATTATAAATATAAACCAGATGATGGCCATCTCAGATTTCCAATCAGAACAATTTTAACTACTTTTGATCTACAAGTCACTTCGATACTTTCAATATAAATGTATAGGGCCCACACAAATAGGGAAGCAAATTTGACCTTGGAGGCAAAAAGGTCAAATGTCAACATAGAACCATCATTTGAGCAATTTTGGTAGGTCTCCTGTCTCCCGTAATTTGTGCAAAGATTAGGACCCAGGGCATATTTGGTTATGGAGAAGACGATTTTTAAAGGTTTTTACCATATATGGGTATGGCAGCCATTTTGATCAATGGACCATACCCATTTTAGCAATCTTTCATTCTCCTGCCCACGGAGGCTCCGCATGAAATTTGAGCAACATTGGCCCGGAGGCGTCTGAGGAAAAGCCATTTGAAATTATCAACATTTTTTCCATATAAATGTATGGGGCCCATACAAGTGCATACAGAAGCAAACTTGACCTCGCCCTAAAAAGGTTAAATGTCAATGTATGACAATTATTTTAGCAACTTCGGTAGATTGCCTGTTCCAGATGATATATGCAAAGATTCAGCCACAAGCCATCCTCGGTTTTGGAGATTAAGGATTTTAAATGTTTTTTCCCATGCAAATGCATAAGGAAGCAACTTGACCTTGCCGTAAAAAGGTTAAATGTCAATGTATGACCATTATTTTAGCAACTTTGGTAGACCCCCTGTCCCCGATGATTTATGCAAACATTCAGCCCCAAAGCATCCTCGGTTCTAGAGTAGAAGATTTATAAAGGTTTTTACCATATATGGGCATGGCGCCCATCTTGGTCAACGAACCGTGACCATTTTAGCTATCTTTTGTTCCCCCTACCTAAGGAGGCTCCATATGAAATTTGAGCAAAATTGGCCCAGAGGCTCCAGAGGAGAAGTTGTTTGAAATTCTGAACATTTTTCCATACAAATGCATAAGGAAGCAAAATTGACCTTAACGTAAAAAGGTCAAATGTCAATGTATGACCATTATTTTAGCAATTTTGGTAGCCCTCCTGTTCCCGAAGATATATGCAAAGATTCAGCCATAAGGCTGCTCGGTTTTGGAAAATAAGATTTTTAAAGGTTTTTCCCATACAAATGCACAGGGAAGCAAACTTGACCTTGCTGTAAAAAGGTCAAATGTCAACGTACGACAATTCTTTTAGCAATGTTGGTAGACCTCCCGTCCCCAATGATTCCTGCAAAGGTTCAGCCCCAAGGCATTCTCGGTTCTGAAGAAGAAGATTTTTAAAGATTTTTACCATATATGGGCGTGGCGGCCATTTTGGTCAACGGACCGTGACCATTTTAGCAATTTTCTGTTCCCCCACCCTAAGGAGGCTCCATATGAAATTTGAGCAAAATTGGCCCAGAGGCTCCAGAGGAGAAGTTGTTTGAAATTCTGAACATTTTTCCCATACAAATGCATAAGGAAGCAAAATTGACCTTACCGTAAAAAGGTCAAATGTCAATGTACCACCATTATTTTAGCAATTTTGGTAGCTCTCCTGTTCCCACAGATATATGCAAAGATTCAGCCATAAGGCATGCTGGGTTTTGGAAAAGAAGATTTTTAAAGGTTTTTCCCATACAAATGCATAGGGAAGCAAACTTGACCTTGCCATAAAAAGGTCAAACGTCAACGTACGACAATTCTTTTAGCAATTTTGGTAGACCTCCCGTCCCCGATGATTCCTGCAAAAGTTCAGCCCCAAGGCATTCTCGGTTCTGGAGGAGAAGATTTTTAAAGGTTTTTACCATATATGGGCGTGGCGGCCATCTTGGTCAACGGACCGCAACCATTTTAGCAATTTTTCGTTCCCCCATCCTGAGGAGGCTCCATATGAAATTTGAACAAAATTGGCTCAGCGGTTTCAGAGGAGAAGTCGTTTGAAAATGTTAACGGACGGACGCACGGACGGACGGACGGACGGACGCACGGACGCACGGACGGACGGACGACGGACGAAAAGTGATCACAATAGCTCATCCTGAGCAGAGCTCAGGTGAGCTAATAAATACGTAATTCATCGACTGGGGGCAGATGTTTGATTCTCTTTGTGATTTTCTTGTGTTTGTTTTGTTTTCTACGGCATATTAGTAACAAGAGCTGTCGTAGGACAGCATAGCTTGCCTGCTGGGTACATTTTATATTGTAACATTTTTATCATTAAGAAATTCAAAATGTATAATAATAATAAAACACAAACCCAAAAGGCAAAATCACTGAAGCATGAAATATAGGTCACAATGACCTAGATATAGTAAGTGGTCATTCATTGGGTCACATGGAACTAATATCCCAGGTGTGACATTTATCCAACAAATAGTATTCAAGATATAAGGCAAAATCACTGAACCATGAAATATAGGTCACACCAACAGAGATATATTTTGACGTCAATAATCGGGTCACAAGGAACTAATATCCCAGGTGTGACATTTATCCAACAAATAGTATTCAAGATATAAGGCAAAATCACTGAACCATGAAATATAGGTCACAATGACCTAGATATAGTAAGTGGTCATTCATTGGGTCACATGGAAGTAATATCCCAGGTGTGACATTTATCCAACAAATAGTATTCAAGATATAAGGCAAAATCACTGGGCCGTGAAATCTAGGTGACCTGGACCTTAAAATGTAGGTCACCACGACCGTCACTCTCTTACACTTAAACCGATGTCACATAGTTAGCTGATGTATAACCAGTTGTGTCTATAACCTGTAGGCATATAAGATTTTACAAATGTGTCCTAGATTTTGACCCCTAGCCCCACTCCAAGGCCCACCCTGAGGTATGAACCCAGGGGTATGTTCTTTTGGAATCTCAGAAGACTCCTCCAGGTACCCAAATTCTAAATATGAATGCTCTATGAGGAGTGAAAGTCAAGATATAAGAATTTGAAAAACTTTAACACAGTATTACAAAGGTGTCCTAGATTCTGACCCCTAGCCCCACCCAGGGGCATGAACCCAGGGGTTTATTCTCTTGGAATCTCAGAAGACCCTCCAAGGTACCTAAGTTCCAAATTTGATGCCTCTGTGAGGAGTGACTGTTGAGATATAAGCATTTGAAAAACTTTAACGCAGTGTGATGGGAACGGGAACGCAAACGCGGACGACCGGGGTGACTACAATAGCTCTCCTTGTACTTCATACAGGCGAGCTAAAAATGACCATGCCGAACCCACTTATATGGCCAGAGTAGACTTAGCCAAAGAATCCGGTACTTTTTCATATGGAGCTTTGTTGAGGCCCATGTTACGTGCTCAAACAGTGAATGGGGCTACTGGGGTTTTCTTTGGACCTAGGGAGCACCCAAATCTATTCAGGGAACAAGGCAGCATTGGTTGATATTTTAAGAAAAGAAGGGAACTGACCTAATTTTGAGGGATCGGAATGCGGAAATTTGGAAAACACTTTTGGGATAATAAGACCTTTGCGACCAGCACAGACTCAGATCAACCTTCACATCCGCATGAGTGTGGACGATATAAACATCACACAGACTGTACTATATGGTGGAAAAATAAATATATAAATAAACTAGACAAAGTGCCCAGTGGGGCACGTATACCCCCGACCAGCGCTACCGTCATGCCAAATATGAATGAAATCCATCAAAGGGTCTTCAAAATATGAGGTCTTATAAACTTTAACACAAAAACTTTGACCCAAAGACAAAAATAAAGTATGAACAAATAATGCTTCAAAGGATGGACGGACAGACGAACAGATTTCTTGCTGATAGCTATATCTGCTCAATTATTCAGTTAGGGGATAATGAAATTTGATAAAAGGTCTTGATGATATGGCTATCTAAACTTAAACACAAAAATTTTTACTTTTATATGAAGATTCTAAGTTCGTGACCTTGACCTCGGTCACACCCGTGTGGGGATCATGCGGAGTAAGACGCTAGGCCAGTATCTACCAACATGTCAAATATAAATGAAATTCCTCAAGGGTCTTGATGATATGGCTATATAAACTTAAACACAAAAAACTTTGACTTTTTTATGAAAATTCTAAGTCCGTGACCTTGACCCCAAGGTCACCCCCGGGGTGGGGATGGTGCTGATAAAAACTTAAGACCTATATCTACCATCAGGCCAAATATGAATGAAATCCATCAAAGGGTCTTCAAAATATGAGGTCTTATAAACTTTAACGCAAAAACTTTGACCCTAAGACAAAAATAAAGTATAAACAAATAATACTTCAACGGACTGACGGACAGACAAACAGATTCCTTGCTGAAAGCTATATCAGCTCAACCTTTCAGTTAGGGGATAATGAAATTTAATAAAAGGTCTTGATGATATGGCTATATAAACTTAAACGCAAAATTTTTTACTTTTATATGGAAATTCTAAGTTCGTGACCTTGACCTCTGTCACATCCAGGGTGGGGATCATGCCGAGTAAGAAGCTCGGCCGATATCTACCAACATGTCAAATATAAATGAAATTACTCAAGGGTCTTGATGATATAGCTATATAAATTTAAACACAAAGAACTTTGACTTTTTTACGAAAATTCTAAGTCTGTGACCTTGACCCCAAGGTCAACCCTGGAGTGGGTATTGTGCCGATAAAAACTTTAGACCTATATATACCATCATGCCATATATGAACGAAATCCATCTAAGGGTCTTCAAAATATGAGGTCTTATAAACTTTAACACAAAAACTTTGACCCTGTGACTTTTTTATGAAAATTCTAAGTCCGTGACCTTGACCCCAAGGTCACCCCCGGGGTGGGGATGGTGCTGATAAAAACTTTAGACCTATGTCTACCATCATGCCAAATATGAACGAAATCCATCAAAGGATCTTCAAAATATGAGGTCTTATAAACTTTAACGCAAAAACTTTGACCCTGTGACGGAAAGACGAACGAGCTAACAAACGAACAAACGAACGGACGAACAGAAAGGCGAAAACTATATACCCCCACATACTTCGTATGTCGGGGGTATAATAAATATATTTATTAAAGATATCTAAATAAATTTATTTATTAATTAAATAAATAAAAAAAATGGACAGGTATTTAGTCAAATCACTCCAAGGAATTTCCCATAACTTCGCGAGAAATATTGTCTCCGGGTACACTATTACGATTCTGGGTAACTTTGCACAACTTTGCATAAGACATACTTTGCGTGGACTTGCGAGTGTTGTCTGCCAAATATTACGTTTACTCGGTTTGATTCCGAGTGTTTTTGTGAAGTCCGCAAAACGCCGATATTCGGGGTAAAGAGTTTTGTTGTTTTTTTTTTTTTTGAATCTTTTACCTGAGCTGTACTATATGTACTTTTCGTTTGAAGTGTAGATAATTCACGTTTTTCACGGGTATTCCGGTCGTATTCTGGCTCTGATTTAGTGGACTACCAACAATGTTTTCAAATAAAAAAAAAAAAAAATTCAAAGACAATTTGCAAATTATTTGAGGTTAAAGTATTATTTCTTTTCCATTAGGTTGACATCATAATATTACTTAATTAATTCAAGCCAATATTGGTGTCTTTAATAGGTGTCTTTCACAGGTATACCTATATTTTTCATGGGTATTTCGGTAGTATTCCGGTATTTCGGTGATTCATGTGACCCCTTTCACCCCTAAGTTTCAGGAGTAGACTCTTCCATCTTTCAATTTGGAAATGTCCATTCTTGTAAATACAGTCAAACTTGTGTTAATCCTGGTCCTGCTGAACCCAGATATACCCTGCCTTTGCAAACAGTGTAGATCCAGATCAGTTGGCTTCTAAGGATTAAGCAAGCACCTATGGGAAAGGCAAAAAGTGGCTGCTTAACAGGTAATTTTTCATTTCTTTATCTTTTTTGGGAGCTGAAATAGTGGCCTTTTAATACAGGCGATTGCTCAATACCGATGGCCATTAAGTAAGGTTTGACTGTAGAGGATTCAGTAAAAATTAAAAGCAGAATAGCAAACAGTGTAGATCCTGCCGAGACGTCTCATCAGGATTCTACATTGTTTGTATAAGTGTCCCTTTGGCTCTTTAGGAATGTAGGTTAACATGTAGGTTAACATTGGAATTCTTATGCAATAAAATTCTGCTTCTCTCTGCCAAAATCTTGGAACTCTTAAAATGGACCCCATTGGAAATAAGCCATATGGCTTTATGGGCTATCCATAGGTATTTAAAGTCATAATTTTTAAAGTTTTTAAAGTTCTGTGATATGTGGGTGCGGGTGCTGGCGCCCTAGCCCACCATGCCAAAATCTATATTTTTTCTTAACTTATAAAATCAAATTTTACTTTTAAAGTGATATTTAAACTACAGTTGCTATAAATCCTTCAAACTATTTTATATTACCATATTCGACCTAATTACCGCACTGTGCGCTTAGGTTTTTCAAAATTACTGGAAAACACTTGTGGTAAAATATGTATCTGCCTACTAAAAGGTACACTTAAAAGAGATCAGCAAAGAACTTATTAGATGATGTTTATGCCATTTTTTTCTGAATTTCTTTATAAAAGCATATGTTGTGGGTACTCATTTGAATTGCATCGACAAGTCGATGCAATTCAAATGGGTACCCACAGCATATGCCTTTATATATGCCTTTACAAAGAAGTAGCCAAACAGTACACTAGTTGTAATCTGAAGAGTACGGAATTGCTTGACTGTGGTATGTATAGGGGTATGTGAGGTAATTAGATCGAATACGGTATTCAAATGTGCTCTTTTTACTAAATCATTCACAAATTCATTCAATTGTATGTGGTGAGTCTCATTCATATGTCATATCGTTTTTTTGTTGATGCTTATATGCTGATCTTAATGCCTGAATAAATCTTAATCTTAAATGAAAAGGTTAATCAAACCACATCAATGGAGGTTGTTGTAAGGAGGTTGAAATGTACTCACTCTGGTGTTTCTTTTTCTTTCTTCTGAAGCTCATTCAGGACACTCTCAGCCTTCAAACATAGTTTAGCTGTCTTTTTACCATGGTCAAACTTCACAAGCATATATTCAACCTGCAAGAAAATCACATACAGTGAACTCTCGTTACAATGACAGCATTTGGTCCCAAAGATGTTGCCATTAAACTGAATTTGCTGTTGTAAAGAATCCTTAATAGACAGAATGATATGTACGGGAGGATTTGTTTTATTCTAATTTCCTCATAGAACATTATGTTTTGGATATTTGTTAGAACTGCCTCAATTAGGCGACTCTAACAAATATCCAAAACGTAATGTTGCTTGAAGTTTTGATGCAGTATTCTTGCATAATTTCTCATTAACCCTAGTCCTGCTGAACCCGGATATACCCTGCCTTTGCAAACAGTGTAGATCCAGATCAGTTGGCTTCTGAAGAAGCCAACTGATCTGGATCTGCACTGTCTGCCATTAAGTATGTGAATTAATATCAACAATCTGGATCAAGTGATCTGAATGGATGAAGATTGGAATTGGGCGTGGCATCTTAATTTATTCAGCAGGACAAGGCTTAACTGTCACCTCTTGAAAGGAGGTTTCATGACATTCAAATTGTCATTATAACGAACTTTGTTGTTGTATCAAGTGTCGGTATAAAGAGGGTTGACTGTAACATCTTTGCTACTTCTTTAAAATCAACCTTATGACTGTTGATGTGACCAGCATAGATCAAGAACAGCCTGTTCATTCATTCAGTCTGAGCACCATCTACATGTACACAAGTCCCTAACATAATGTATGGACTACTCTTTACGGCTCTTTGAGCTAGCTAACTCAGCAGACGATAAACTGATGATATTTTTTCTTATTTTGTCCAGAGCATGGGTTTTGACATTTCATGCAAATTGTAAACCTGTTTTCTGGGGAAAAAATGTCAAAACCTGGTTTCTTGGAAAAATAAGAAAAATATTTCAATAATTCATCTGCTGAAAATGTTACTGTCAAGAATTATTTGATGATAATTCTGGGGTGATTTTTCTCATTTCCCATAAAAAAAAAAAAAAAAAGCTATATTGTGGATACTCATTTGAAGCGTTTTATAATGGCACTTCTAATAAGCTTTCACAACTAGAAATGTGTCAAGATGACAAGGATGCCCCAGGCCAGGGCCATCCTCATCCACACACAGGCATTTTGCAAAACATTAAGTTGAAACAATGTGACCCCTGAGGGACACAAGGTAAGTGTCACTGAATACATATTATCATAATGAAAAACAAGAGGGCCATGATGGCCCTGAAACGCTCACCTGAGCAACATAGCACTTTGAGAGCCTGATCTAGAACTGATCAAGGTAAACATTCTGATCAAAGTTCAAAATGATTATATCAACAAGTAAGACAATGTAGCATGTCTAATGGACTGTGAAATAAAGGTCAAGGTCAAATATGGATGACTGCACTCAAGAGGCCATGCAAAGATGTATGCATGTACTAAGTATCACTGGCTATAGGAGCAACAGTTACTGAGAAACTGACCTAAACACAAACACTTCACAAATACCAAATATCACTCTGTAGGACCAATAATTACTGAGAAACTGACCTAAATGGAAAAACTTAAGAGAGTCACTGGACAGAAAACTATACATCACCTTGAAATCATCAAGACAAACATTTTGAGCAAGATTCATGATGATCACTTCAAAAATGTGACCTCTAGAGCATCAACAAGGTTTTTCTTTGATTTGGCCAGGTCAACTAGTTTTTTATATCAAGTGACCCAGTTTTAAACTAGACCTAGAAATCATCAAGACAAACATTTTGAGCAATATTTATGATGATTATTTAAAAAATGTGACCTCTGAGTGTTAACAGTTTTCTGCTGATTGGCCAGGTCACCTAGTTTTTGACCCCATGTGACCCAGTTTCAAACTTTACCTAGAAATCATCAAGACAAACATTTTGAGCAAGATTCATGATGATTGCTTAAAAAATATGACCGCTAGAGTGTTAACAAGGTTTTCTGCTGATTTGGCCAGGTGACCTAGTTTTTGACCCCAAGTGACCCAGTTTCAGACTTGACCTAGAAATCATCAAGACAAACATGTTGAGCAAGATTCATGATGATTGATTGAAAAATGTGACCATTAGAGTGTTAACAAGGTTTTCTGCTGATCTGGCCAGGTGACCTAGTTTTTGACCCCAAGTGACCCAGTTTTGAACCTGACCTAGAAATCATCAAGACAAACATTTTGAGCAAGATTCATGATGAGTGCTTAAAAAATGTGACCGCTAGCGTGTTAACAAAGTTTTCTGCTGATTTGGCCCGGTGACCTAGTTTTTGACTCCAAGTGACCCAGTTTCGAACATGACCAAGAACTCATCAAGACAAACATTTTGAGCAAGATTCTTGACGATTTCTTGAAAAATGTGACTGCTAGAGTGATAAGATTTTACGCTTATTTGGCCCTGTGACCTAGTTTTTGACCCAAGGTGTTCCAGTTTCGAACTTGACCTAGAAATCATCAAGACAAACATTTTGAGCCAGATTCATGATGATTGCTTCAAAAATGTGACAGCTAGAGTGTTAACAAGGTTTTCTGCTGATTTGGCCCGGTGACGTAGTTTTGACCCCAAGTGACCCAGTTTCAAACATATCCTAGAACTTATCAAGACAAACATTTTGAGCAAGATTCATGATGTTTGCTTCAAAAATGTGACTGCTAGAGTGTTAACAATGGTTTCTGCTGGTTTGGCCTGGTGACCTAGTTTTTGACACCACGTGACCCAGTTTCAAACTTGACCTAGAAATCATCAAGACAAACATTTTGAGCAAGATTCATGATGATTGCTTGAAAAATGTGACCGCTAGATTGTTAAGGTTTTCTGCTGATTTTGCCTGGTGACCTAGTTTTTGACTCCAAGTGACCCAGTTTTGAAGTTGACCTAGAAATCATCAAGACAAACATTTTGAGCAAGATTCATGATGATTGCTTGAAAAATGTGACCGCCAGAGTGTTAACAAGGTTTTCTGCTGATTTGGCCTGGTGACCTAGTTTTTGACTCCAAGTGACCCAGTTTTGTATCTGACCTAGAAATCTTCTAGACAAACATTTTGCGCAAGTTTCATGATGATTGCTTCAAGAATGTGACCGCTAGAGTGTTAACAAAGTTTTCTGCTGATTTGGCCCGGTGACCTAGTTTTTGACCCCAAGTGACCCAGTTTCGAACTTGACCTAGAAATCATCAAGACAAACATTTTGAGCAAGATTCATGATGATTGCTTGAAAAATGTGACCGCTAGAGTGTTAACAATGTTTTCTGCTAATTTAGCCTGGTGACCTAGTTTTTGACTCCAAGTGACCCAGTTTCAAACTTGACCTAGAACTCATCAAGACAAACATTTTGAGCAAGTTTCATGATGATTGCTAAAAAAATGTGACCGCTAGAGTGTTAACAAGGTTTTCTGCTGATTTGGCCCTGTGACCTAGTTTTTGACCCCAAGTGACCCAGTTTCAAATTTGACCTAGAAATAATCAAGACAAACATATTGAACAAGATTCATGATGATTGCTTCAAAAATGTGACGGCCAGAGTGTTAATAAGGTTTTCTGCTGATCTGGCCAGGTGACCTAGTTTTTTACCCCAAGTGACCCAGTTTCGAACTTGACCTAGATTTAATAAAGACAAACATTTTGAGCAAGTTTTATCAAGATTGGGTCAAAACTATGACCTACAGAATGTTAACAAGTTTCTCCTTTGATTTGAATTGGTGACCTAGTTTTTGACCCCAAGTAACCCAGTATCGAACTTGACCTAGATTTCATACAGGCAAACATTCTGACCAAGTTTCATCAAAATTGGTCAAAACTGTGACCTCTAGAGCGTTAACAAACTAATTGTTGACGACGAACGGCGGACGATGACGGACACAGGGTGATGACAATAGCTCACCCTGAGCTTTTGCTCAGGTGAGCTATTAATATATATGGTTTAGGGGTGGGGATCTGAACAGTTTCTGAGATATTTGGCTTTTGATGAAATGAAAGGGGCAGGGCAGGGTGGGGCATGATCCCAGGGGTCGTGACATTGAATGCATCTCATCATAAGGAACAAAAATACATAGGTTAGGGTTGGGATCTGAACTGTTTACGAGATATTACATATTTAATACTTTTACATTTTCTTTGGCCCCACCCAGTAGCCCCACCCCGATCCAGAATCAGTGGCTTAAAACTTGCCTTGTCATCAACAACTAAACAGCTTTCCTCTATGTAATTATTGTGCTAAATTTTAACTCTTCATTCTCACCAATGATACCATAGTGATATTTTCAGTCACATTTTTGTATGTTTTCTTGGTGACCTGTTATATATTTTGACCCCTAGCCCCACCCAGGGGCATGACCCTGGGGCAATGGTACCATGCAGTGAAAGGTCTTGCTCTAGGTAAGTATGCATTGAAAGGTCTTGCTCTAGGTAAGTATCATATAAAGTTTCAACTTTCATGCCCAAAAGGTATGAAAGTTATATGCTGCAAGAGAAAAGCGGACGTAAAATTGCACCTAAACTTGCAGGTAAACTTGAACCTGTCTTTGGCCCCACCCAGTAGCCCCACCCTGATCCAGAATCAATGGCTTAAAACTTGCCTTTTCATCAACAACTAAACAGCTTTCCTCTGTGTAATTATTCCGCTAAATTTTAACTCTTCAGCCTCACCAATGATATCATAGTGATAGTTTTAGTCACATTTTTGTATGTTTTCTTGGTGACCTGTTATATATTTTGACCCCTAACCCCGCCCAAGGGCATGACCCTGGGGCAATGGTACCATGCATTGAAAGGTCTTGCTCTAGGTACGTAAGTATCATACCAAGTTTCAACTTTCTAGCCCAAAAGGTATGAAAGTTATAAGCTGCAAGAGAAACGCAGACGTAAAATTGCACCTAAACTTGCAGGTAAACTTGAACCTAGTTATGAATGTGACATACAGACGTACGCACATACGGACGTAACATCAGCGTGAAATGCTATATGCCCCACTCCTGCCTTCGGCAGGTGGGGGCATAAAAAGTGTCCCAGAGTTATCATTAAAAAATCCTCTTTAATGCATTCTATGTATAAAATGTCCTAATAGGGTTCAAAGGTCTGTAGGAATACCAAGATGATAGCCAATACTTTTTTATAACTTGGGTGAGAATGTATTGACAATGGTATTATCATGGTGTGACACTGAAGACTGACTCTGTCCATTTTGGACCATCACAAGATTATTGGCACAACCAGACCAAACAAACATGCTATAGGAAAAAGCCACTTGTCCAATGCAATGGCCAGTAGACCGGATATGTTTCTTGGGCTGCTAACATACTGTTGTTACATACAGCTAGGACAAGCTGAGGAACTATCCCAGGCTAAGTGACAAGCAAGGAACATAAATTAAAAGGGAATCATAAATTTAAATTATGTACTTCAATAGCAACTAACCAACAAGCTGTTGTTTGCCGAAGGTGGCCAACAATGAGTGTTGCCTGCATAACAATACTTTTGTTGTTATTGTTTTCTTTTTGCAATATTATCTATAATGCTTCAATTTTATTGTTTCACAAAATTTCCAGTTTACAAATTACACTCAGCAGGAATGGAAAAGGCTATTTTTTTCCAATGAAAAACTTTAAAGAAAAAAATAATTTCTGTTTTCATTACGCTTCTCTAGTAAAGTGCGAAAAACTTAAAACAATACTATTTCAAATATGTTAACCCTTGTCCTGCTGAACCCGGCTATGCCCTACCATGGCAAACAGTGTCAATCCAGATCAGTTGCCTTCTGAACAACTAAGGTAGGCAACATATTACTTATACAATATTTATTTCTTTTTAAGTTACACAGAAACAAAGGAACACACTTAAACACACTGGGCCCAGTTGTTCAAAGCTAACGACGTCGTTAGTTGACTATTCGTTAAAATTTACATCGAGTGATACGCAAATATGCTGAAATTTTTTGCTGAAAAAATGTGAGTAGCTTTTGCAGTGCAAAAGCTACTCACATTTTTTCAGCAAAAAATATCAGAATATTGTACATTGAATCCGCTAAAACAGTTAACGAAATGACCCTTAACGAGCTTGTTAAGCTAACGATGCTTTGAACAACTGGGCCTAGGTGTTCACATGTACTACATGTACTAGAATGCCCTTAAAAATATCCTACACTTTGCTTTTCTGTTATTCTTTTTTTTATTTTAACCCTTAAAGCGCCAATCACTTGGCAGACGATTCACATGAAATGTCAAGATATGTTTTCTCTGAAAAAAAAAAAAAAAAAAAATTTTGAATGTTGTCTGCTACAAATTTTGCTTGTCGCTTTAAGGGTTAAAAGTTATTAATAGTATTAACTAGAAAATCATGAAATATGATCTTGATAGCAGCTTTCATGTCTTGAACAAAGGGCAATTTTTGAATACTGTTATGAACTGTGCGTTTCGCTAGCCATTTATATGTACATGTATATACTAAGTCAGACTAAAAACAAATCCAAGAATAAATGTTAATGAATGCAATATTCTACTAACACTCAAACTGATCAAACTATGCAAATGAAAGGCATGGAAAGAATCCGTACACTGATATGAACTAAAGAGCACAGTAATAATAATGACCAGATATGATTAATGTGAAATATGTACATGTATTCAAACCCATCAGACCTGAACATACTAATATAAAACACTGAAAATGCTGTTCAACTATAAAATTACACTAAGATCTCATTTCTTCTTAACAACTTGCTAAACACAACCAAACAACAATTAAGTCATAAAATCAAACATTAATAATCATAAAGTAAAAATAAAAGGTTGTCCCAGAAAATATCTGTGTCTTCTGGTGTTTGGGTATGTTCCAGTATTACTAAGCACCCCATTTTTTGTCTTTTCATTACGAAAACACGCCTATTCAAATACATGTGTACATGTATATTGAAAATTTTACAACCAAAAAGGGAAATTTTCAGATAAAAAATTCTGTTATTTTTCATATTCCTGCTCAAAACATATATTGTACTCATTAGAATTGCCTCGGTGAGGCAGTTCTAACAAGTACCCACAATCTATGCTTTTGAGCAAAAATAAGAAAAATAATGTCTACTCCTGTAAACCCCAGTTTTACTATATAAAAGTGGGGTTAAAGGGGATTACAAATATATAGGTCTGTTTTCGTGATTTCTAATATTCTCAACCTGTGGTATCACACTCTTATACTAAACATAACTTGTCACTGCCCTTGTGCATAATAGATTTTGAGTACATAGGTCCAGATATGGCTTTTTTTTTTTTCAACCAAAGTGTTGACATTTTTCTTATTTCTCAACAAAAATGTGGGTGCTCATTAGAAGTGCCAAGGCACTTCTAAGGAGAATCAACAACATGTTTTCATGGAAAAATTATAAGAAAACTATTTACATGATACCCCTCTGATCTAATGCTGGGTCAGTATCTGAAGATAGTTTCAGAGCACTGTGGGTAGCATGTCTGACTGCAGATCCAGGAATCGCAGGTTCAAATCCCAGCTCGGTCACATAACTCAGAGATGGATCCAGGTCGTTTCGGTTAATTTTTGGGTGAGTTGTTTTGGCCCTGGTAGGTGGGGTTTTCCACCTCTGAGCTGTTTCAGCTCAATTTCAGTAGGGTAGGGTATACAAATGGGTTTATAAGGATGGATGGATTTTTTTTTTATTTGGGTTTTACGACCCTTTCAAGAATATTTCGCTTATATCCAGTCAATTGTTCATCAAAACCGGAGAACCCAGGAAAAAAACACCTGACCATCCCTAAGCAGAACTTGGCTTTCCCACATGTGACCTGAGCTAGGCTCAAACCACAGCGGTTGGAATCCTAATGGATAAACAGTGCTTGCACTAACTGTCAAATTCAGGAAGTCCCAGGACTTCCTAGCTCCAATATCTGGAAGTCCTGCTGATCAAATTTTTTCACTCACTTTCAGAAATTCAACCTCAATATTCTTTAACTCTCATTTATGGAGTAAAACCACCATTCTTAAGCTAAATAACACATAAATTCATTTTAAATTTTTGTTATAAATGAGTAAATATCTTTAAAAGTTGGGAGTCCCAGACTTCCTGGCATTGATTTTTGGAAGTCCCAGGACGTTTTGGGAGTCTCTGACTCCCAGACTTCCCTTAATGCAAGCACTGGATAAAGACTCAGCTCTCTTATCCACTAGGCTACAGGGGCCCGCAGGAGGATGGATGGACAGATGGATGATGCATACATGTAGATAGATAGATAGATAGATAGATAGATAGATAGATAGATAGATAAAAGGGAAATGCTAGGTTGTTGAAGAATATACATGTACATGTATCTGTGATGAGAGACTTTGGCAAATTATGCAGTTTCAAGCAAAAATGATCAAAATGGGATAATAACTATATAACTCTAATTAAAAAATGATCAAAATGGGATAATAACTATATAACTCTAATTAGAGACAAAACCGATGGTAATATTACCCAAAAAACACCCAATGACAACATCGCACATAAGCAAGGTAATCACAATGCAATGCTTGATAAGAGATCTAAGACAGACTAATCAAAAAAAAAAAAGAATAATAAATACTAATGTACATTCAGACCTTAACCAGTCAACCCCTACCTATGATACCACTAGACTCTTCACCAAACAACCAAATCATTTAACCTATCCTACCTAACCTTGAGGGACTTAGAAAAAAATCTGACTAAAACAACCCACCAAAATTGGCCAAAACGACCCAAGGCCAAAATAGCTCAGGCCCAAATGACAGGACCAAAATGACCCAGTACCTTAAAGATTGCTCACGTAATCATTTCTAAGGTTACTATCCCTGATAGGGGCTGAGGCAGTTCACCAACAAAGTTCACTGACACATGTTTTGGAGACAGTTCACCAACAAAACTGGAGACAGTTCACAGACATATCTGAAGACAGTTCACCGACAAACATATTATTTCATATGTTTTGATGTACATATAGACAGTAAATGGGTTTATTAGAGATAAATCAGCAAAAATTCATGTAAACGAGACGAAAATAATGTCTGAAACTATTTTTTTTTTTTTTGTAGTTCACTTTTCGAAGTTTTGGCGATAACAAAACCAGATATGACCATTAACCCTTAAAGCGCCAGTCACAACTATTGTCGTCTGCTTTGTCATCTGCTTGTGATTTTAAAAGTCATTTTTGCAAACAGTGTGGACCCAGATCAGACTGCTCCTAAATGAGCAGTCTGATCAGGGTCCACACTGTTTGCCTGTATGCAAAAATAGGTTTGAAAAGTCTGCAAGAATATTCAGCAGACGACATAAACAGACGACATTTTCAGGTGCAAATTTTCATGGTGCTTTAAAGGTTAATTACTGGGACAATATGTACAAACTGGCCTAGAATTTTCTCAATATAACTTTGGTAAAATGTTCCAAATGTAAGAGATTTAGATAAGTAATAGAAAATGTTAAGAATAACTTTCAATTAATAACTAATATTCATGTGCAGAAAGCTGCTATCTTCCAAGCACATGCAGGTAGTAACGGCCTAGATCAGCCCGCAAATATGGATAGTCCGATCAAAGTCTATCTACATGTTGTCCAGCTATTTAAACAGTGTAAAGTTGATCAGTCTGCAGATGCAATACTATACCAGTCAGATAATGTGTGTGTGCACGTCAAAATGAACTCTTGTTGTCAAATACGATGACAAATTTTCAAATGGGGCAGCTCAAATAAGGAAATACTGATGTGTACATCTGCATAACTGAAAACACTTCATTGTTATTTGTTAATACTGCATTATAAAGGAATACCTAAATACGCTTCATTTTTCGTCTTTTTCTTTTTCTTTTCAAATCTCATACTCATACATGTAGCAACAGATAAGGCACTTTTTTCATCCGAAAAATGCTGATAATTTTTTTTATTTCTCGACGAAAACATATGTTGTGGGTACTCACTGAGTATCCACAACATATGTTTTCGCCGAGAAATAAGAAAAATATTATGTGGATACCCCCTCTTATCTGTAGCTATGCTCATACCATATTTACCCTAAGTAGAGGAACCTATTTTGCCTGAGGACACAGCATAGACAGTATAGACCCAGATCAAACTGCTCCTAAAAACACTTTCACCAGATCAGAGGCTGAACTTTTTTTTTGTCACAAAGCACTTTTAGACATCATCAAGTGGAATTTCATATTTAAGTACAACGAGTTCATGTGTCTAAATATTTTGGGTAATTGCAGAAGACATAACTGTACAGATTGCACAGACAGACATTACGAAAACATGCCTATTCAAATATACTGAAAAATTTAACACCAAAAAGTGAAAATTTTCAGATAAAAAATTCTGATATTTTTCATATTTCTGCTCAAAACATAGATTGTGGGTACTTGTTAGAACCACCTCCATGAGGCGGTTCTAACGAGTACCCACAATCTATGTTTTTTGTGCAGAAATTGGAAAGATAATATATATCCCTGTAAACCCCAATTTTACTATATAAAAGTGGAGTTTAAGGGGTCAAAATTATATAGGCATGTTTTCGTGATGAAAAAATTTACTTCCACATGAGAACATCTTCATCGTCTGGCAAAACATGTCGCAATCCTCTGTTATGGATGTTTGGCAATATAAATATCTATTATTCTTTCTTTATCTTTGATAGTCCCAAATATTATTTTGTCGGTGAACTGTTTTCAAATATGTCGGTGAACTGTTTCCAATTTTGTCAGTGAACTGTCTCCAAAATATGTGTTGGTGAACTGTCTTGTCGGTGAACTGTCTCGGAACCTCTCATTTAAGAAGAGCAGTTGCTACAGATGAAAGCATGAGCACAAGTATTGATTAACAGCTTAAAGTGTGGGTGTACATGCTAACAGACAGGCTGTGCATGATCTTCACAGTGTCAACGGGCCGTAAAACACCAAATCTCAAACTCTAGAGAACTGAACATATCGAGGGTTGAGTGCAAGACTATTGTAACTCAAACATGTTTTTGAAACCCTTGTTTCGGGGCAACTTGGACCCCTTTGTAAACAATGCAAATTTAGGTGCCATTGCTCATACGAGCAATGGCACCTAAATTTTCATTGTTTACGGAAAGAAATGTTGTAATCTTCATAATGCCTTCATGGTGAGGAGATTAGATTTGGGGAAAAACAACCGAGTTACGCTAGTCTTGCGCTCAACCCTCGATATGTCAAGAAAACTTATAATTAGCATCACCAACCTCATCTCCCCAATACAATACATCCTTCTTTCTCTCCTTTAATTTCTTGTACTGATTAATGAACTGTATTATTCCATGTTTTCTAACGTGGTCAGCATGTTGTTTCGTCTCCTCCCACGTGAGCGGCGATCCTTCTGAAAGCAGGCCCATTCTATGAGGATCCCCGAATCAGAATGATCCAACATATAGTTTCACGTCAATATAAATAAACCATGTAGAAACTTCGGGTCAAAAACTCGAACAACAGGATTACTGCCAATGTGAGAGGCGTCGAAATTTCAATGTTTACATTTTTGCGAGGCCTTTCACGGAAAAATACGCATGCGGCTGACTTCGGTGAACTAGGAATGCACGCGAGGCAGACTGCTTAGTTTGGAAATGACCTAACATCCAAATAGCTGTATCAGGCGCGGCAAAGGAAGCAGGTCGTAGTGTCCAGCTAAAAATTAATTCGCACATACTAAATCTATACACATATAACAGTCTGGTCAGCGGAAAGTCAGAGAGACTGCCTAATAACAGCTGGAGTACGGGGCCCATATCTGGGATCCTCAGGCTCACCCAAACGAATGATAATCCAGTTTGAAAAAGTTCGACCCAGCTTTACACATATAACAGTCTGGGACCGGTTGTTCAAAGCTAACGATGTCGTTAGTTAACGATTCGTTAAAATTTACATCGAGCGATACGCAAATATGCAGAATTTTTTTGCTGAAAAAGAATGTGAATAGCTTTTGCAGCTACTTACATTTTTTTTTCAGCAAAAAATATCAGAATATTGTATATTGAATCTGCTAAAATATTTAACGAAATGACCCTTAACGAGCTCGTTAAGCTAACGACGCTTTGAACAACTGGGCCCTGGTTATCGGAAAGTCAGAGAGACTGCCTAATAACAACTGGAGTACGGGCCCCGCATCTGGGATCCTCACCTAAAGGAATGACCCAGCTTGAAAAAGTTCGACGCTTTACACAAAAGAAGTAAATTTGCAAATTTTTGTCATGCTTTAATTCAAAACCATTTGTCGTAACTATATGTACACAAAGTTTTATTCTAGTTATTGGTTTTTCAAAAAACAAATATTTTAACTTTTTCCCGTAGTAAAAATGAAGCCAAATCATGCAGAAATCTGTAGGGTAGGTAACTTGGAGCCAAATTTTCAAGAAGTTCCGCTTGTTCAATTTTTATGAAATTTTCATAATATTGTTGCAAGACGTCAATAATTCAAACTCAGCAAAGAAAAAAAAAATTATTTCCTTAGACAAAAAATCCAAAAAATCACTTTACTATAGAAATTGCATAGGTCAGACCAATTTTTGTGTAAATATTTGAGAACAAAACACAGATACATGTACATAAAAGACAAATGGTTTCTGACAAGACATGGTCAACCAGAACAAAATACTTTCATTTAAAATAAAACGCCAAGCAAAAAACGTCTTTCCAAGAGGTGTCGAAAGGACAGTAGCATTGTTTATACATCGATAGCGGGCCGTTATCGGTCCGTCGGGGTAGCTGACAGGCCGATAATGGCCCACTTTAGATTTATAAACAATGCTAGCTGGGAACGCAGGGCTGCCCGATGGACCACCAATAATTATGATTATAGGTCCAATGTGACAGCAAATTCTCCAGGATTTAGGCTGGCGGTCCCTTGAACTAAGACAGGTAGACGCGCGTCTTTATTTGTTCTACCAAAGTGTATGTGGCCTCGTGGCAGTACCACTCCCGGATTATATCCAAATTTTGAATCCCAGTTCCAGGCCCTGCCATTCAATGACCCTCAGGCAGATCCAGACATCTCGCGATTTTTATAAATACTCCTTTTATCCATTTGCAATCGTCCAGTGGAATGCCCTGCCTCAGAATATTGCAAGTCTACCAAACCTTGATTCATTCAAGGTTGCAGTGAATAGACTGCAGCATTCAAGGCCCTAGATCCAGAGAGAGATGTTTTTAACTTGGGTTTAGCTACACTCATCTATTTTAACCTGTCACACTATATTCACCTCACTATTCTACCTTTTTAGAGTTTCTGATTTTCAGACTAATGTTCTGCCGGATTCTTGCCTGACGCGCGCTCCTGCCTAAATGTCCTCGCGTACACAGGGCAGTATAGATAGATAGATAGATAGGACGCCAAGCTGCTTTAGAAACTTTTTTCTTCATATTGTTACAGATAGATAGATAGATAGATAGATAGATAGATAGATAGATAGATAGATAGATAGATATGTCCCCTCAGTATTAACAACTTACATGTAAACCTTCTCCCATCGGCATGCAATGTTGAGATAACGTCGCACCAACGTCATGTGCACGCTGGGCTAGATCATCATATGTAGTTGCTCAACTTGATTATTGATTAGGCCCTAGCGCCCAATATATACAAATATATACTTCTAATGTGAATAAATAAATAAATAAATAAATAAGCTCAAGAAGATATCTAGCTATTAACATCTCTGACGATGATTCTATCAAGATTGGATTTCCACATATCATAGTTAACACAACACAACACACACGGGTAGGAAACGTCATAATCGGAACCAGTGGCTCTGATAACTATTATGCGAGTCTTCCGGATTACGTGCAGCTCCGAATATAGCGACCCAAAATAACGATCGAAAAATGCTGGTCTAACCGATTCGTTGCATAAATTTGTTTTTATGACGGAAATTTTTAAAAAAAAGGAGAATGTCATGCAATGCCCAATTCTTTTAACCTATTTTCTACTCTGAGAAAACATTACGAAAACATGCCTATTCAAATATATAGAAAATTTCACTTCCAAAAACTGAAAATTTTCAGATAAAAATCTCTGATATTTTCCATATTTCTGCTCAAAACATAGATTGTGGTACTCGTTAGAACCGCCTCACCGAGGCGGTTCTAACGAGTACCCACAATCTATGTTTTTGAGCAGAAATAAGAAAAATAACGTATACCCCCGTAAACCCCAGTTTTACTATATAAAAGTGGGGTTTAAGGGGGTTAATATCATATAGGCATGTTTTCGTGATGGATGTCAAATGTGTACCATAGGCGTATCGCTCATTACGCATGTGTGTAACACACGTAACATCCTATTACGAAAACACGCCTATTCAAATATATTGAAAATTTTCAACCAAAAAAGGAAACTTTTCAGATAAAAAAACATTGATAGTTTTTCATATTTCTGCTCAAAACACATATTGTGAGTACTCAATAGAACCGCCTCAGCGAGGCGGTTCTAAGGAGTACCCATAATGTATGGTTTTAGCAAAATAAGAAAAATAATGTATACCCATGTAAACCCAGTTTCACCATATAAAGGTGGGGTTTAAGGGGATCAAAATTATATAGGCGTGTTTTCGTGATGGTGAGAAAAAATATTTGCAATAGAGACATTAACTAACATAAAACATTTGCCTTTTTCTACCATAGGGGCTACCTTCAGAGAAAAGGATTTATCACTTCAAAATATTGGTTACTCTCAAAGGAAAGAATTTGCTTCTTTCGGGAGCAAATTCTTCACTTTAGGAGTAGTCACTATATTAGACGCAAAAGGAGCAAAAGTTCCTTTGAGTGTAGCCCATATTTTGGAAGCGATGCTAGGGAGATTGATTTTTTCCCATTTTCCCAAGATTTGTCCTGGATATGCTTAAAATAATGTCTTTCTGGCTACGCTACTGTGTACGATCTTGTTTGAATCATTTGTAGCATGGAGTGAGCATTTGTCAACTTACAGATCGCCAAGCAAACATCAAACTTATTATGGCTGATTTTGCCATTCAATCGACATATGCATGAAAATTTCGATATTCTTAGAGTGTGAACAGATTGTCTATTCTGTCCCGATTCCCTAAAATAAGAATTGAAAACAAAATAACGAAGTCTGAGAATAAATAAACAAAGGCTCCGACTATGTCTAGCAGCTGAGATTATATCGGTCGGTTCCGATGTCTGAGACCGTTTTGTTTAAGATTCATTCTGTTCCATATATATATATATATATATATATATATATATATATATATATATATATATATATATATATATATATATATATATAGTGTGTGTGTGTGTGTGTGTGTGTGTGTGTGTGTGTGTGTGTGTGTGTGTGTGTGTGTGTGTGTGTCCAATTTAGTAAATGTTTGCATGATAAAGTAAAAAGAAGGCTTCAGGACATGTGAGCTTAAGCACAAGGCGTTTACTTTTTGGATACCAGAGTTTTAGACGACAAACTCTCCGACATCAGAGCCGACCAACATAATTAGTACCGCTCGAAATAATTGAACCCTTTGTTTATTTTATTGTCAATATTAGTCATATGGTTCCAGTTCTTAATTTTGGCCAATGGGTAAAACTAGACAATCAATTTACACTTTTAGACTACCGAAATACTTAAGCTTATATCAATTTTAAGACAAAATCAACTTACACTGGCGTCGATGGTGACTTGTTGATTGATCAGTCCTCACTTCACGCTACAAATGATTCAGATAAGATCGTACACATTTGACAACTTTCTCTAGAGTAAAAAAAAAAGTTAAAAGACTAGAGCACACACACACACACACGCACGCACTCTCTCTCTCTCTCTCTTAAAAAATCCGCCGTAAAACAAATTTATACGACGAATGATAAATCGACCTTTTTCGATCGTTGTTTTGGGTCAGGGCTCCGGAAGACTCACATAACATTTGATTATCAGAACTTACTGGCGCCGATCATGAAGTTTCCTACTCGTGTACAACGCAACGCAAGATAACGTAACGTAACATAACATAATATAACATAACGTAAAGTCTCTAAGGAAATTGTCTTTAAAATGTTGTAGTTGTCGTACTGATTTAAAACAAATATTTCTTGACTTGAGATTAGCTCAATCCATGTTTTGTGTGTGTGTTTGGGTGTTTCGGAAGAATGAACGAGGTGAGCGGATTGACACTGTATGTGAGTGCATGCATTCGCGCGCGCATATGCGTGCTTGTAGTGTGTGGACGTGGCGTTAGTGAATTGCCTGCAGCTTCACTGGAAATAGGTTGGCTGAATTTTTTGACCGTCCTGTTTATATACACTGTCTTATAAAAATTAAATAATGTATTTTAAAATTTAGACAGCGTTGCCCTATTATTATATAGATGAAGGTGATACAACGATATGCGATATAAATTCTGATAATTTTTATAATTCATACACAAGACTCCATTTTGAACATTGTTGTTGTTTGGGACATTCGTCAAATTTAACCATGCAAATGATAGAAAAATTACAAAGAAGAGCTTGTAAACTGTCACTAGGAAACGATTGTACACCCTCAGAAAGTGCTTGCAGTCAGATGAATATTCTTTCCTTTGAGAAGACAATGTTTTTACGCAAAGCAAAACTAGTGTATACACAAGGTTTCAAATAACATGTCAGATGTATCAAGGACACGAAAACAATTCATAACTGAATTTAAGATCAATGTCAAATAAGATTATTTTTTTTATACTAAAACCGCACACAGATGTATTTAAAAACAGTTTTGTTTCCCTATTCTGGAGTTTTATTTTGGAACAGTAAACCACTAAGCATCTAAAACGCAAACACTTCAGATGCATTTATTAACGTTTGTGTAAAATGGCTTAAATATGGAAACTGAGCATAAATTGAATAAATTCTAGCATTATTGATACCTCCACTGCCAATCCATCACGAAAACATGCCTATATTATTTTGTCCCCTTAAATCCCACTTTTATATAGTAAAACTGGGTTTTACAGGGGTATACATTATTTTTCTTATTTCTGCTCAAAAACATAGATTGTGGGCACTCCTTAGAACCGCCTCATTGAGGCGGTTCTAACCAGTACCCACAATCTATGTTTTGAGCAGAAATATGGAAAATATCAAAATTTTTTATCTGGAAATTTTCTTTTTTTGGTGGTAAAATTTTCAGTATATTTGAATGGGCATTTTTCGTAATGTTGTATAAATTTAATAGTATTCATCTGTATATTTCAATATGCATCCATAATGCATCTTATCGTGTGGCGTTGTTGTTATTCAGTGGATAACGACGTCATAAAAATAATATCATCGCACGTTGCATAACGTTTGGTAACTACTGGTATAACGTGATAAACATAATCTTACAGTCTTGGTCATTTAATTTGAACTTGAAATTTATGAAACCAAAGAGGTATAAAATTACTATTGTATTATTTACGTCCTTGATGAAACTCGCTGAAGGCTCGTTTTATAAATTTCATCTAAGAGACCACTCAAATAGGATCCTCTAGATGCTAAATGATTGATGTTTATTGTTTTCATGTATAATGTTTCTTCGGGGGCCTCAGGGAAGATTGGCTAGTCCAACTGAGTGATTATGTGAATTCGCACATTTTTGCACGTGCTCGAAGGCACTTTTTCGCTTGACGCAGCCCATGTAAGAAATGCGGATTTCTACTAGAAAACCCACTGTGTAGTAACCATTTACATGTCTAAAAGAGATCAGAAGACGAAAATAAGTGTTATTGTCGCTCTTTTTTTTCAGTGATGCAACCCAGTTATTTTTCTGTGTTGGTTTTTACTCAGAGGAGTTTAAATCAGTGTTGCCATGGTGTCATAAGTCATAGCCAAACGAACTGATCTACACTTGATCATTAGGGATCACGGTGTCCAACGGAACTTTGGAGTATGTGTGTATGTTGCATTGTATGATATAATCCAGACAAATCGCTTGGTCCCTGATAACACAGAGCGCATTGACAACACAGAGCGCACCACGAAATCTCTGATCAGACTGATCTACACGGGCTTATTTGAGTCTTCGGTGGGTGCACGTCCTTATATAGCAACTCGCATAATTATTAAGAAAAAATCTCTCGAGATTGTGCGGAAATAGACTTGTTATGGCGTATTTTATCACATAACCTAAGATTTAGACAGGTCAAATTTTGCAATATGTGGATGTGGCGGCGTGGCAAACAGGGTAGACCCTGATCAGACGCCGCGTTCTGCGGCGTCTGATCAGGGTCTACACTGTTTGCCCAGGCCTGTCCGTCCCAATACTCAGGGCTAATGACTATAAGACAGCATTAACCATTTTAATTGTTCCTGTAGACCAAGACACTTTTGCAAGCAGTGTAGATTAGAATAATGAGTCGTCTCATCAGGCTCCACACTGTTTGCCATTCAGTTCTTGATTTACAACTGTCAAATTTTGTGCAGAACTGAATGTATCCAAATGCAGTGATGAAAGATTCTATTTAAAGGGTTAAGCGCATACATGAAACGCCCCAGTGTTTGTAGATAATAAGCATAACAATAAGCCTAACACGTTTTAGTATTAATATATGCAGTTGCACAGATTTATAGCCTACCGTACATACCATAAGTATTCGGACGGACAAACAGGTCCGCGAGCAAATAGTGAAGAACCAGATCAGACGCCACTGAACGTCTACATTGTTTGCTTTTGGACATATCAACATGTGGTAAGGCATAAAAATAGCTGTGTTTCCACTAACATGCTGAAAAACAAAATTGGTCGGTAGGTAGGAGAAACTTTTTTCTTTTTTCTATTTTCTCCAGAAAAGAACAGGGTTGGGCCTGTAATTTTATGAAGATACAGGTATTTTGTTGAGTCGGTGCTTTACTTTTTTATTTTGCATTTTTACTGATAAAAAAAAAAAAAAAAAAAAAAAAAAGCAGAGTGCGGTCGGATTAGTGAAACAGCTATTTTTTTTTTCGCCTAAAAGTTGTTCAAGTCTTAGGTGAAGCACTTTAGGACGTTATGGTGTCCGAATATCTAAAGTATATACAGTATTGTGAGAAAGCAAATGGGAAAGTAGTTGCTTTTTAAATACCCAACTAACATTCTATTTAAATCTATATCGAACCGTTGTCGGCCCGTCAGGACTCCTGACGGGCCGATTACGGTCCGATGAAGATTTTACAGTACAAGAATGTAGGTAGATTCTAAAACGAACCCAGCGGATATCAATTCACTAGTGACTGATACCACTTTTATTTTCACCAGATATACACTGATTTCATCGCAAACAATAAAATAAATGGCGTTTATACAACGTCGCATCAACGTCAATGCAACGTCATGACGTTGCATCGACGTTGGTGCGACACTGTCTCAACAGTACGTATCTGATGGGAACGACCTTTGAACACATTGAACACACTCACAAAACGTGTCCCGTTTTTGGGACGAAATGGGAATAAAAACAGTTGACGAAATAGGAAGTTACCAACCTCATGTTAATATAGCTTGTGTCTCATCTCCTTGTGCGATTTATTCCAACAAAATATGTTTGATCTAATGTTATTTGACACAACCAGTGCAAGGAGGTCATTTGAATGATGCATACCAGTCAAATTATTAACGCTTACTGAGCTGGATTAAATAATAATAATAATAATAATAATAATAATAATAAAAATAATAATAATAATAATAATAATAATAATAAGAAGAAGAAAAAAAAAAAAAAAAAAAAAAACGTAATGTTTTGAAATATTTCCTAATTTGTCTCAGAAAAAAAGGCTTTTTATTTTCATGCAAATTGTCTCCTTAGGAGTCAATTTGCATAATATGTCAACATTACGAAAACACGCCTATTCAAATATATTGAAAAGTTCACCACCAAAACTGAAAGTTTTCAGATAAAAATTCTGATAATTTTCGAATTTCTTCTCAAAACATAGATTGTGGGTACTCGTTAGAACCGTGGTTCTAACGAGTACCCACAATCTATATTTTAGCAGAAATAAGAAAATATAATGTATACCCCTATAAATCTCCGTTTTACTGTATAAAATTGGGATTTAAGAGGGTCAAAATTATATAGGTATGCTTTCGTGATGAAAGCCACTATTTTCTGGGAACTATAAGAAAAATAAAAGCATAAGTTTGTTGTCGGCTGAATTTGCCTTAAGGGTAACAAAGGAAAAGGTTGATGCTATAAAATAATTCTAATAACGTAATTACTTTAGTATAAAAGTGCTTAGCCTAAATTCTAACTATTCAACCCGTCACGTTTGCTGGAGATGCAAATGAAGTTTCCGCAGTGAATGCGAGGGGTATACTGTTTTCACCCTGTCTCTCCGTCTTTACGTCAACAAATAAAGTTTTTTCTTCGGTTCCATTTGGAATCAATTGATGGCTCGAATACAATAGAAAACGGGGATCATTACTGATACTCTGACGTACTGGCATTGGAAATACATGTGAAAAATGTGTCACTACTTACCCGACCCTTGGCGCCTAGAAATCACCAGTAAAAGAATAGGACAAAATGTATGTCGTTACTGCTTACCCAGTCAGCATTCTACGTAAATCTATATCGGGCCGTCATCGGCCCGTCAGGGTAGCTGACGGGCCGATGACGGCCCGATATAGATTTATGTAGAATGCTAGCTGGGTATCTAATGCCCCCGAATAATCAGTAACGGTAGGAGTGTATGCTATTTTGGTGGCATGGTGTCTAGAATACAATGAAGAAGGGGACTATTACTGATAATGTGACGCACTGGCATTAGAAATACATATGAAAAATGTGGGGCCAAAGTGTCACTTCTGACGGCTTGGCGCCTAGAAAGTACCTGTAAAAGGTAGGGCATAGGATTATCATTACTGCTAATTTTATGCCCTGGCTTTATGGATGATAGGAAAGATAGGAATTTATGCTAGTTTGGTGGCAACGTGGAAAACGAGGATCGTTATCGAAAAACTGACGCACTAACAGTAGAAATATATGTGAACATTTGGGGCCGTAGTGCAAGTCACTACTTACCCGACGTCCAGAAAGTAAATGTACCGTTGAAAAGTAGGATATAGTATTAATCGTTACTGCTTACCTGATGCCTCGATGTAGTCTATTTTGATGGTACAGTGTCTGCGATACAATGAAAAAGAAGGATAAAAGTTTCTCATAATCTGACGTACTGGCATTAAAAATACATGTGAAAATGTGGGATGATAGTGTCACAACTTACCCGACCCCTTGGCACCTAGGAATATTGTTCATCTTTAACCCATTTATGCCTGACGTCCCATAAAAGGGACATATCGTAAACCCATTTATGCCTGGCGTCCCATAAACGGGACATTTTGTAAACCCATTTATGACTAGCATCCCATAAAAGGGACATTAGCAAACAATGTATGCATTGAGTTCAGCAATTTCTATAAAACATAGTAATAATAATAATGATGATACTAATAAAAAAAAAAAAAAAAAAAAAAAAAAAAAAAGAAAACAACAACAACTAGACAACACTTCTACTGGAAAAATACCTGTCCTGACAGTTGAACAGTCCACTCGGCATGCCCCGGCGTTAGGAATAAACAAGAAAGGTAGGAATTTTTATACTATTTTGGTGACGTGGTGTCTGGAATACACGGCAAAAGTGGGCATCAGGAGCAAACAGGAATGGGGGGGAGCGGGCGGGGGGGGGGGGGGGGGGCGAGGCGGGGGAAGGGAGAGGATGGGTTACTTCACACAGGCTTCAGTTATAAAACTTGCCAATTTATATACAAAACTAAATTAAATTATAGACTGATTCAAATACATATGCCAATCTGATGCCCTTCCACACACTCCATTTTCTAATAAGGCATGTGAAAAATCTAGTTTTATACATTTCGCCAATTTGCATAAGCATTTCACATCTTTCATCAATCACTTATACTTTCTGATTTTTATTTCTGATTTTTATTGCCTCGTTCAAAAGAAGATGAACCATTCGTACCGTATACTCGTGAATGAAAATGTCAGTATATGTGGGATTGGGGTGGGTGGATGGGGCGAGGGTGGGGTTGGGGAATTGCAGAATAGGAGAATGGCTGATATGATTCCAAAACCTATGTGAAAATACCCAGGAAATGCCACAATCACGAAGCACAGCCTTCCCAAGGCATCGAGAGAAGTTGATGATGAGTTCAAGTTTAATATATAGAAAATTTTATCTCCAAAAACTGAAAATTTTCAGATAAAAAAATCAGATATTTTTCATATTTCTGTACAAAACATAGATTGTGGGTACTCGTTAGAACCGCCTCGCCGAGGCGGTTCTAACGAGTACCCACAATCTATGTTTTGAGTAGAAATAAGAAAAATAATGTATACCCCTGTAAACTCCAATTTTACTATATAAAAGTAGGGTTTAAGGGGGTCAAAATTATATAGGCGTGTTTTCGTGATGGTTGGTATTGAAACGGCTACAATGATCAGTCATATATGCATGAGAATACAAAACTAGAACGAATTTAAAAATTAAAATAGCCCTATTTTATTAAAAAGATTCGGGGGTGGTCGGGTGGTGCGAAGGTGCTGTGTATCTTACATCACTGGGGCGTCCAACTGATATTGGCTTACAGTTGGGCAAGGCCTGCTATCCTTGTAGTGGGTAAGGGTAGAGGGGGAATGTTTTTATTTCTTCTGTTTCTTCACTTTCTTTCCTGTTCCTCTTTCTTCCCTGTCCCTCTCTTTCATCTCCTCTACTCTCTCTTCTATCTCTTTTCTCCCTTTCTCTGGGAGACGACACAAAATGACCCTCAAGGGTTGACGTGTCGTTAAACCCCAACACAATCAATCAATCAATATTAAAAAGATTAATGTGTTTTAACAACATTAGCGTGTTATCAGTTGGTACATCTTGAAATAAATATCTTAATTCATTAGTTTGGAAAAATTGACGTCGCACATGAAAACATCCAATGCAGTCGATCAGAAAGTATTTTACCGTTAATGGCTCATTGCAGCTTATGCAAAGTGGTTGATCTTCTCGTTTGAGCAGATACGAATGTGTAAGTCTAGTATCGCTGTTAGAAGAGGAGTCGAGGAGCACACAATGATAAAATAAAGTTTCCTTTCAAAAGGAAAAGCTTGCCAAGTTTTATCAGTGACCTCTCTCTGTGCATATTTATAGGAATGCAAATACTACAAACCATGCTCCTAGTTTGTTCACACAGATCCCTACATTCAAAATAGGCGACACCTATGTTTCCTGTCACACATACCAATCAAGTATCATCAAACTTTCTCAAAGTGTACCGAGTTATCGAGCGTACACAATTTCCTAACTAAACATCCCCTGGGAAAGTAACTCGAAAACTAAGGCAATGTGAATTACCATTCTTGAACACGACACTTGGTTTGTCCTACATACATTCCAAATAACATCAAACTATCTCAAAGTATATAACTAAATATTATTCGAGGATGTCATAAGTTTTGTTATGATTCAACCTGCCATTCATGTAAAGAAGTTGGTTGAAATGATCCAATCTTTCCATTCCACTGCAACTTGAATACGATTTACCTTCTGCATGATTAAACAGCAACCCCTGTTTCTGAGTCTGACAGATTTTACAGCCGGTGACATCCCACTTTCCCACTTCTACGTACAGTGCAAAAACAGTAAATCCGATCACCACGAGGGCTTTCAAACAAAACAGGACTCGAAAAGAAAACAAAAAAAAAAAAAAAAAAAAAAAAAAAAAAAAAAAAAAAAAAGATCCATATACACACGTAAGAATTTCCTTTCTTTTTGTTTGTCAGATCTTGTACCACCCGAGCACCCGTTCTGCTCCCCCGTGTTTACCGGTATAAATCTGAACTTCATGCACACAGCTACTTTGCGCAATGGCTCTTTCAACTTTGATGGTGTCCTTAATCGGCCATCATCTATCAATGATGAAGCTATCAACAGACTACCACAGATGGAATGTAATCCGCTGCTTGATGAGCTCCCAACCGTCTATGAAACAGTGAAAGCAATAAAACTCCTGTCATCTGGCAAGGCTCCAGGATCAAATGCAATATCTGCAGAGATCTACAAAGCAGGAGGTCTTCCAGTTGCAGAGAAACTGACAGAGTTATTTCACATTATGTGGAGAAAAGAAGCCATCCCTCAAGAATTCAAGGATGCAACAATTATCCACGTATTCAAAAGGAAAGGGAATCCTCAAGTCTGTGACAATCATTGAGGCATCTCTTTATTGTCAATTGCTGGGAAGATTCTTGCTAGGGTCCTACTGAACCGATTGAGTGAACACCTGGAACGGTCAGGGCTTCTACCAGAAAGCCAATGTGGATTCAGGAAAAACAGAGGAACAATAGACATGATCTTCACAGCACGACAGCTTCAAGAAAAATGCCAGGAACAGAATGTGGACCTCTACATGACCTTTGTCGACCTTACCAAAGCATTTGACACAGTCAGTCGTGAGGGACTTTGGAAAATTATGGCAAAGTTTGGTTTTCCTGCCAAATTCATAGCAGTGGTGCGGCAGTTCCATGATGGTATGCCTGCAAGGGTCCAAACTGATGGCGTGTTTTCTGATCCATTTCCTGTGACAAATGGAGTTAAGCAAGGCTGTGTACTAGCTTCAACACTGTTCAGCATGATATTTTCTGCCATGCTTACAGATGCTTTCCAGGATGGTGATAATGGTATACCTATTAGGTATCGCTTTGATGGGAAACACTTCAACCTAAGAAGGTTGCAAGCTAAATCTAAGATGCAGACAGAGGTGCTAGACGAGCTCCTCTTTGCTGATGAAATGGCAAAGGGTGCTTCAACAGAAGAGAAAATGCAAAAACGTGTGGATCAAGTATCTGATTCATGTGACAGTTATGATATCACAATCAGCATCAAAAAGACTGAGGTAGTATATCAGCCAGCACATGGAAAGCCTTACAAGGAGCCTACCATCACAGTGAAAGGTCAACGACTGCAAGTGGTAGACAAGTTCACCTACCTTGGAAGCACATTATCTAGAGCTGTGCACATTGATGATGAAGTCAATGCTAGAATTGCCAAAGCTAGTGCAGCATTTGGCCGGCTACATGGAAGTATTTGGGACCGAAGTGGAATCAGACTTGACACAAAGCTGAAAGTATATAGATCGATAGTGCTGCCAACACTATTATACGCATGCGAAACTTGGACAGTTTACCAACGGCATGCCAAAAGACTGAACCACTTCCATACAAGCTGTCTTAGAAAACTTCTAAAGATCAAGTGGCAAGACAGGATTCCAGACACAGAAGTCCTGAAAAGGACAGGGATGCAGAGTATACATACTCTTCTGAAATTGGCACAGTTAAGATGGACAGGTCATGTTACCAGAATGCCTGATGAACGTTTGCCAAAGAAAATCCTCTATGGAGAACTTCAAGTAGGAAAACGCTCCCATGGTGGTCAGAAGAAGCGATACAAGGACACCCTCAAAGCCTCCCTTAAAGACTTCAACATAGCAACTGAGTCATGGGAACAGATTGCACAAGATCGTACAAAGTGGCGAGGCCTCATAAAAAGGGGAGCTGGTGAATACGAAGCAAAAAGAATCAGCGAAGCCGAGCAGAAACGTGCACAGCGGAAAGCCAGAGCTAAGGCATCACCAACAGAGCTTTCTTCCTCAGACCTCTCTTGTTCTATCTGCAACAGGCAGTTTAGAGCTAAGATTGGTCTCATCAGCCATCTTAGAACACACAAATAATAACACATCACACAACTGATTAGGATTGGTCATTGTCAGTAATGACAGACGAACAAGAAGTAAACCCAAATTTTCTTTCGTGGACATTGCCCATGAAATACTTTCTACGGTCATTCTACCCCTTCCGCTGATTCAAGAAGGGCAGTTGTCAAGTTTCTGGCGGAAAAATGTGCACAATACTGGTTAACCGCTTAGAGGAGGACTAAGCCTGCCCTATATAAGTGTGATTAGGTAAACTGACCGCGCTCGACATGCCCCCACTGGGTTGACTGGGTCGTAAAACCTCAACACAAACAAACAAACTCAAAATTTTGCCGGTTTTGGTGGAAATACTACTTGAACGTAAGTCTGCCCTTAAATGCTATCATCCTTCGTAAGCTGACTGCGCCATAGGTTATGTAAACTTGACTTTAGAAACTGCATCCAGTAATGTCCTTATGCGACCAAGCTTGTCGTTACCAGGCTGGTCTACGAGGAGAATTTCACTTGTGTCATTCTTGAGCATCCATTTTTATTCAAAGCATGTCCTTGTTATTATTTGGGGGTATACTAGGAATAGCAAAACGGTAAACGAATGTCACTAGTATTGTTTAAGGACGAAAATTCATTAAAAAATTATGTCTAAGTCGAGATATTTTGTACCGATGAATGAATCTGTTTGACTGTCCGATACACTCCACAACGACCGTCGCATGAAAACCAGCCTATACCGGCTCTTGGATATAATGGTAACTTTGTCTCTTGTAGCTTTACAATGTTTTAGCTCACCGAGACCTTGAAAACATTACACAAAGGTTCTAAGGGAAATGTTTTCGAAAGGTGGCCGATATTCCCCGATCCTACTCTCCTTTTTCCGATTGCATGCTTTCTAGTCGGTCCGTTCTCAGAGTGAAACGGACACGAAACGAACTAATTATGGAACAGAAAAACGAGAACAAGAAGAATTATAACATGAAACATCATGTTATACAAATGCGTTGCTGATAGTATGCTGAAGTATTTGTAAAATCTACAGGGAAAAACTATTACATATATACCTAACATTTTGGAATTTGATGACAGTGAGCCACACTGCAGTATAACATCATGCAATTCAAAAAATTGTAAAACCTGTAAAATTTTGATCAAAGAAACTCAATTTACGAGTGGACACTAATAAAACATACCATACACGGAGCTGGGATGATCTCAATTGTAAGTCCTCTAATGTTGTCTATGTGTGGAGTGTTCGCTCTGTGGATTGATATACGTTGGTGAGACGAAAGGACAACTATGCAATAGAATGTCTGGTCATAGATATGAGATAAATCATGGGAGCAATCAATTGCTTTATCAACATTTCAGTCTACCAGATCATTCTATTTTGTCCTTCAAAGTAAGAATACTAGAAAAAATATACCACCCTACTAACAATCCCAGTCTGAGCACGCCACTTCGTAGACAGCGTGAGAAATTCTGGATCAAAGAATTAGACACTGCAGCACCATATGGTTGCAATGACAAAATAGATTCTGTAGGGAATCTTACCAGCCCAAGATGCAGTTCGGTCAATGTGATGAGGCTCTTTGGCAGCTCTCAAACACGTCAGAGAAGTCATGGACATCGGCACTACAATCGTCCTAATTTTCATGCTGATGTCGCATTTGACACTCTCCTTTCATACGTACAGCAGCCATTAGGACTTCATCATATTCGTTCCAAGCTGTATCAGCTGCCGGTTAGTAAACTTCGCTCTTTGCAAAAGGAAGTGGTGGATACAAAAACATATGTTCAAAATTCTCCTGAATATAAGCTGGTTGCTATCATTTTGGATGTTGCTAAGTTTAGGCTATGCAAGCCTGTTTAAACAGTTTCTCTAGAAGAGACTCCCACTCGTGATTTTCTGAAACTTGACTTCAGAAACAAGGGTTTTGACGCCGTTAACATTAGCAATATCCTGAACCATAAGAAAGTGACTTCAACCATACCAGCTTACTTCAAAAACCGGAGCCCAATTATTATCTCCTACAGTTATTCGTCTCCCGTTGCACCTAAAATTTTCAATTACAAAAAGGTGCTGCAAGGGCTAAATACTGAGAACATTACTCGAAACCCCTAAGCGTGTTCCTGTAAAGCATCGGAGTTCGGCTATAATCCAGCCGGTCACGTCATAACAGGTGACCTCAATATAGTCAGGATTAGCAAACTCAGGGACATTCTTTCCAAAGCCCCTAAATATAGGAAACCCAGGTCTTTTACTTGGAAACAGAATTCCAAATTAATATTGGATTCTGTTGAAGAGTATGCACGACGCTGGGCCAAGAAAGAGGACGTGGAGGTTGACACCCTGTCTGAATGGGTTAAATCGGTAATGTCCTTCGTAAACAGACGTGTCTCAGTACTCAGCAGAACCATGTCTCGCCGACATGAATCGGTGTTTGATGATCAAGATGTTGCTGCTGAGTTAGCTGAAATCCATGAGAAGTTTGTCGTTGTTCCAGCCAACAAGGCATCTAACAACATTGTCTTTGTTTGCAAAACACGCTATATAAACTGCTTAATGGAAGAGCATGGTGTGAGTACCATGACCAGAAACCCTACATATAATCTTACTGTTATGTCCAAGGAAGAAATTCTACAAAACCACCATTCAGTGATGCCGACATTTGGAATTTCCCTCCCAGAGGAAGATATTGACCTTCCCAAACTGTACTGGATTCCTAAAATTCACGAGAATCCGTACAAGCAGCGATATAATGCGGGTTCAGCTAAGTGCTCAACCAAGCCTCTTTCTCAGATTCTAACACGAATACTAACCGCAGTTAAAGAAGGCTTTCAGAAGTATTTTGACACTGCATATGCCAGAAGTGGTGTTAATCAGATGTGGATCCTGAAAAACTCCAAAGAGCTCTTAGAAAACCTAAAGGCACAAGCTCTTCATTCCGTCGACAGTATAAAATCTTTCGATTTATCTACTCTTTACACTACTATTCCTCATGATAAATTGAAATGTAAATTAAAGGCAATTATCAACCAGTGTTTCTTCCACAAGAATGGTAACCGTCGATTTCAGTATGTTGTCATTGGCTACAAAGACAGATACTTCGTTCGGGATCACTCTGATGCGCCACAAAAATACTCAGATGCAGATGTCATAAAGATGCTGGAATATCTAATCGACAATAATTTTGTGGAGTTCGGCGGTCGGATATTTCAGCAAACAATCGGCATACCGATGGGTACTAACTGTGCACCGTTACTTGCCGACTTGTTTTTATACTCGTATGAGGCGGAGTTTGTACAAAGTCTCCTCCAAGCAGACAAGAAACACCTCGCACAACAATTCAATTTCACCTACAGATAAATAGATGATGTATTGTCTCTGAAAAACACAAAATTTGCAGAGTATTAAGAATTCATCTATCCACGTGAACTTGAAATAAAGGAAACAACGGAGACTGCAGCCTCCTCCTCATACTTGGATTATTATCTCTACATTGACAAAGGAAAGCTTACTACTAGGCTTTACGACAAACGGGATGACTTCAATTTTCCCATTGTTAACTTTCCATTCCTGGGCAGTAATATCCCTTCTGCACCAGCATACGGCGTTTACGTTTCACAGTTAATCCGTTATGCCAGAACCTTTTCAAATTATTAGGACTTCATGGAGCGTGGGAAAGTGCTCACTACAAAGTTGTTGAGCCAGGGCTACCAAAAAAACCAAACTGGTAGCAACACTTAAGAAGTTCTATGGGAGACATCATGATCTAGTCAATCCCTACAATGTGGCAGTTTCCAGAATTGTTTCTGATGTTTTTGCCAGTGACGCGCCATAAGTAGACTTCCCAAATCCCGGACATACGCTTCTACCGATATTTCCTTCGTTCAGGCCTATGGGCATGGTGGGCAAAGCTTGCTTACCAAGTAATGCTTACTATCCGCGGACGCCTGATTACACCCTTTATTCTGGGGCCCATATATGTTGGTCTGAACATTCTGATTCGTCATTCGTTTATGGATTTATGAGTTTGGATTACGGCTTTGGTACCATGACCGCAACTACTAATATATATTAAGGGCAGATAAATAAAGAACTTAAATGACCATAGTAGTGGCTCCTGGTCTTAGTATTCTTAACAGCGTAAAATTTTAAGCTATTCAATAAAAGAACTTTGGCCAAAACTGATTTTTTACACATATATCAAGGGCAGCTAACTCAAAAACCAGAATATGCAAATTATAGTATTCTATACATCTGTAAAATTTCATCAAAACATTCCACACAGTAATCAAGCTACTGGTCAAAATTCATGTTTCATATATGGCCGCTGTGACAGCAGCAGCTGGTTATTCACCTATCTGCCGATTTCATCTCGCAAACCTCCGTAAGACATAAATGAGTATTACACGGCATTCGTGCTAATAGCAAGCTATTTCAAAGAACGAAGTCTCCCGTGGAACTACGAGAATAATTTTTACAAATGGCTTCGTGCTGAAAGTTACACGATCAAATTTAAGAAGATATCTTCACGTACCTACTCGATTCCATCGAGCATCTACAAATTTCGTAGGCTTTGATCGTTAGAGGATCATCTTGCCATAATTATTATGGCCGATCAGGACCAGGTAACCGCCAATTCTGTCATAGAACGGATACAGGGCGAAGACCCCGCAGAAAGCGAGGGTATTGATGATACCGCACATCATGTTGACGGTGATTCTGTCAGCAAAAAGCGAAAGAGAAGTTCTAAGAAAAAACAAAGAAAGCACAAAAGAGTATAAGCTTCCTCGAGCTCGGGTTTCCAGACTGACCGTGATACCAGCTCTGAATGTGAATCGGAATCATCCCACAGTTTCAACTGACACAAGCTCTGAAGCTGATAAATCTGTCGAATCAGGGGAATTATCAGAGTGAGGATCCTCCCAGGAGTGAGGAATCCTCCTCTTACATCAAATTCGACGTGGAAGAAGACACTCATAAGAAAGTGTCTCTACCTGAGGACATGACGATGTATCTTACTAAGAAGTTTACTAGGTTTGTCCCTGAGAAAGTCCTGAATGAGAAGATCATGGACAAATACCCAGTTCCATCCGTGAAGTCTATCATGTCACCAAAGTTGGATGTTTATGTCCCGGAGATTTTCTCGGCTTCATCATCCTCTTATGGAAAGCCGTATGAACAGAACCTTGCTCAGATACAGAGCAGAATTACTACGGTCCTGGGCCCACTTAGTAAACTGTGGCTAGACCTAGACGGTATCCGCACAGGAAGGTCAACCGATGAAAGTTTGGACATTTTTGATTGCCTGGATGAAAAGACTATAACACTGCTTGGGCAAGCTTTCACAACTACCACCTGGCACAGGAGAATGAACATTTTATACAATTTGACGAAAGATGTTAAAAAAGCAAAATTTAATGAAGAGATTTTGTCGGAGTCCAGCGACAGGCTGTTTGGGAAAATTTTTTACAAGGCTCTGGCTAAGGCCTTTTCGGTCTCAAAGAAGGCAAGGGAAATAAGTAAACAGTTGGGCTCTACCAAAAAACCTAAACGGTATCAGTCCAGCGTTGGTAGGAACCTCGGACAGTCTACATCAGGCAGGATGTCGCGCAGGCCCTTTCAAGGGGAGGCCCCACACCGAAGAGTCAGGGGTGGAGGTCGCATCACTTTCAAGAATAGGCGCCCAAATCAGAATACAGCAAGAGGTAAGCGAATCGCCTTTGTGGGAAGAAAATGCACAGGGCAAATTAGAAGTAAAAAAGAGGCCCGTACTCGTGCAATCACTTTCTCTGTCAAAAAGAGACCATCATACCATGGCAGACATGGAAATGTTACACACGTTACACACTACAGTGAAAGACCTGGGTTTATCTCCCATGGGGGAGGATTTCCCCATAGGGGGAAGACTTCAGTTCTTTCTACGAAATTGGCAACTTTTGACACAAGACGGCTATGTACTTCAGATTGTTCAAGGCCTACAGATACCATTCATTCAATCACCAGTTCAGACCTCTTATGTTTCTTAGACACCACTGGGGGAGAAAAGGGAGTTGATAGATTTGGAAATTCAAGAGATGCTGGAAAAGCAAGCTATCAAGGAAGTTATGCCCTGCGAAGGTCAGTTTCTGAGCCCGCTATTTTGGTTCAAAAGAAAGATGGCGGGAACTGACCGGTTATCAATCTAAAAAGACTAAATCAGTACATAGAATATCAACATTTCAAGATGGAGGGCATACAATCCCTCAAATCCCTTATCAAGAAAGGGGACTGCATGGTGAAGCTAGACCTGAAGGACGCTTACTTTTCTATTCCCATTCACCAGTCACATCGCAGATATCTGCGATTCATCTGGAGGGGAAAAACATACACGAGTTTCAAGCCCTATGTTATGGACTGGCTGTGGGACCTTGGGCCTTCACCAAGTGTCTGAAACCAGTTGTGGCCTTTATGAGAAGGCTGGGGGTAAGATTAATAGTCTACCTGGACGATATGATAATTCTAAATCAATGCAGTCATCAGTTGATGATGGACTTTGCCTCCCTTAGATATCTCCTAGAGAATCTAGGCTTTCTGATAAATTGGAAGAAGACCACAACTACTCCTGCTCAGGAGATTCAGTTCTTGGGATTTCTCATCGACTCTGTTCAAATGATGATTTTGCTCCTAGAGGAGAAAATCAGGAAGTTGGTGGTGAAATGTCAAAAACTGGTCAGTCGGAGGGTGGCGACAGTGCGGAAAATGTCAGAGATCTTGGGACTCAAGACATCTTCCCTTCAGGGGATAGCCCCCGCTCCGCTTCACTATCGCCAGTTACAGATGGTACAGATTCGGTACCTTTCGATGAACAAATCTTATCAAGCGAAAATCATTCTCACTCCAGATTGAATTATGGAGCTAAGATGATGGATATCCCAGATGAGGGACTGGAACGGCAAAGCCATAATAAATGCCGGTCCGAATCTAATAGTCACTACAGATGCCTCGAAGAAGGGGCGGGGGGCAGCCCTGGGATCTCAGACAATCCAGGGGCTATGGACGAGGAAGGAGCAATTGCTTCATATCAATGTGTTGGAGATCAAAGCAGGCCTGTTTGCTCTACGGTCATTTGCGAATGACTTGAGAAATGTGCATATCCATCTGAAGATGGACAACAGGACGGCTGTAGCTTACACACATAGGATGAGCGGAACGAGATCCCCTCAAATGCTCCTTTGCACCCAGGAGATCTGGAAATTCTGTTTAGACTGGGAGATCACTCTTACTGCAGAGTTCCTACCGGGCAGCCTGAATATAGAAGCGGACTGGCAATCGAGAAATTTCCTTGACAGCAGCGATTGGCGGTTGAAAAGAGAAATTTTCCGAGACATGAACCAGAAAATGGGTCCCTTCATGCTGGATCTTTTTGCAAGCAGACACAATGCACAACTGAATCGATATATCAGTTGGCGCCCAGACCCATTTTCAGTGGGGGTAGATGCCTTCCAGAGAAGCTGGAAAGAAGAAGGTTTATACCTCTTCCCTCCATTCGCAATGATACCAAGATGCCCGTTAAAGATTCAGCAGGAGGAAGCCACAGTAACATTAATAGCACCACCATGGCAGACCCAACCATGGTTTCCAATGTTACTTTCCCTTCTGATACAAGCTCCAATCCTTCTCCCACCTTGCAGGGACATTTTGACATCTCCAACAAGAGAAACTCACCCATTAGCAGAACAAAGGCAGTTTCGCTTAGCGGCTTGGAAATTCTCAGGCAGAGAGATATTGAACAAGGAGTTTTGCAACAAGCTGCCCAGTTACTGGCAGAATTCTCTTGGCGAAAAGGCACATCATGTGCTTACAACAGCAGCTGGGGACAATGGAGTAGTTGGTGTCGTAGAAAACAAATTGATCCATTTTGTTCCACTGTGGTAGAAATTGTCAACTACCTTACGGAATGTTTTGATAAAGGGGATAGTTACAGAACCTTGAATGCCAGAAGGTCTGCTATTTCTGCCTTTCATATTCCAATTGAAGGGGTTAAAATAAGTCAACACCCATTAGTGAAACGCTTATTATGTGCCTCATTTAAAGCTAGACCCCCGCAACCTCGGTACGTCGTTCAGTGGGATGTTGATGTAGTGTTGCTCTATATAAGGTCACTTAGATCCAGTGAGTCACAATCTGATAAGAATTTGACATTAAAGTTGGCAATGTTGCTTGCACTAGCCTCAGCTGGGCTGGGTGGTCATCTGAGTTATGTGCCCTTGACATAAGGTGTATGGCAGATAAAGGTGCTTATAGAGTTCACGCTATCTAGACTGACAAAGTCAAGGAAAATGGGCTCATCTCTTCTCACATTAACATTCCAAATATTTGATGAAGACCCTCATTTATGCGTTGTGAGAGCGATCAGAGACTACCTAAACAGATCTAGCAAATGGCGGGAAAGAGGTGATATTGGCCGCCACCAGCTTATGTTGATTTTTGTTGAACCCCATAAATCTGTCGTGTCTTGTACGGTCGAAGCCTGGCTAGTCAGAATGTTGTGTTGCGCGGGTATTAATACAAAGGATTTTAAAGCGCACTCAACACGGGGTGCATCCACATCCAAAGCCCAAGCAAAGGGCTTATCTTGCAAAGAGATCCTTGAGGCAGCAAGGTGGTCCAAGGCCACCACTTTCAGGCGGCATTACCTTAGGAATATTGCTAAGCAACATAGCACTGCAAAATTCCAACACACAGTCTTGTCATAGACTTTAAACATACTCAGTCATATCTTACGGAGGTTTGTGAGATGAAATTAGAAATTTCATCAGTGCATGTAATGCACGCAATGAAATTAAGATTTCATGAGCAAACCGTAGTAAGATATAATTCCCTCCACAACCCACCCAATGGGGTCAAGACTGTAGACTGAATTTTGGTTAGCATTTCAGACGGAATGTTTTTGTCTATACATGTACATAAATGTAAAACCATACCAGACAAATCATTATATATTAAAAAAAATGTACATATTGTAAATATTTGTAAATATGAAATAAAAAATATAGAAAATAAATAGAAGGAATAATCCATTAAAATAAATAAATGGAATTATAAATAAAACACAAATAAAAATTAATAATAATGATAATTTAAAAAAAAAGAAAAACGAAAAACTTTGTCAATATAGAGATGTACATATCTTTAAAACATTAAATATCCTTTCTTTTCTACAGGCGGAAAGAGAGAGAAGGATACATCATGGACAGTGGGTGGCAGGGCGGCTGACAATTCAAGGACTTTAGACTCTCAGGAAGAAACAATTCGAGTTGTGTGGCTAGTCTATATTATTTTTTTGTGTGGCTAGTCTATATTACTACAGTGGACGAGAATTTAACAACTGAAGATTTGATATTAGTAAATTTATCTAACTTTCTATGGATTACCATGATATTGTGTTCATCTCTGACTCTCAGGGGGAAAAGTTCTAGTCAAGTTGTGTAGCTAGTCAAGGATTCTGTTATGCGCTATTTTTTTTTAGACAAACATTTTTTGCCCTTTAGTTTTATCGAAAGGACTGGCATATGTGTGCCCACATGTATATGCCATCACGAAAACATGCCAGTATAATTTTGACCCCCTTAAACCCCACTTTTATATAGTAAAACTGGGGTTTAAAGGGGTATACAATATTTTTCTTATTTCTGCTCAAAACATAGATTATGGGTAATCGTTAGAACCGCCTCGGTGAGGCGGTTCTAACGAGTGCCCATAATCTATGTTTTGAGCAGAAATATGAAAAATATCAGTTTTTTATCTGAAAATTTTCAGTTTTTTTAGAAGTGAAATTTTCAGTATATTTGAATAGGCGTGTTTTCGTAATGCATCTGAAACGATACACACTATTTGTTTCCTTTGTTCCAATTCGTATAATCCGAATTGTTTGCAATAAATCCATTTTTATACATCCTTACTTGTACATTCACTTTCATTTTCTCATCCATTTGTAAGAATGATTCTCGTAGTTCCACGCGAGACTTCGTTCTTTGAAATAGCTTGCTATTAGCACGAATGCCGTGTAATACTCAATTATATCTTACTACGGTTTGCTCATGAAATCTTAATTTCATTGCGTGCATTACATGCACTGATGAAATTTCTAATTGTCCAACACCTTATACATCCGGCAGCCGTGTGAATATACACGGCCGCCGTATAATGATATGACGTTTGACTGCAGTAGACTGGTTATCCGACTATTCCTGTCTCTAAAGATAACTGAGCCCTGAAAACGGGGACAAATACAGACTAAAACCGGAACGAGCTTTCCATTCTAAATGGCTAGCGCGCAAACGCGCAAGCCAACAAACGCCACATATGAGACCATCGACGCACAAAGATCTGCAACAGATGAACCGCTTTGGAAGCTTGAAAAAGCGGGTCCACTAAAACCGTGTATTCATATACAGTCAGACTTCAATGGCTCGAACATCTTTGGGACCGTGGAAATTCGTTCGAGATATGGGTAATTCGAGCCACTGAGGGTTAATTATGGCGCCAGGTCAGGTAGCAAATAGCGATAAATAAGGGAAATATTTGCGATTTTCTACACAATAATTGTATGTTGAGTGTACTCATTAGAATCGCCTCGATGAGGCGATTCTAATGAGTACACACAACATACAATTCATGATAGAATAAGAAAATTTTCCTATAAATTTGATTTCTTGAGCTATCGGAAGAATTTCGTAGGGACTCAAAAACGAGTTCGAGTAAGCCATTGTAAACGAGCCATCAATGTTCGAGCTATAGAGGTTTGACTGTACATGCAAATATAAAAGTTACACAGTTAACACACAAACTCATCATAGCGTCGTAACGATGTCACCGCAATGTCGAGCGTCGAGACGTTGTGGTGATGTCGATATGACGTTGAGGTGATCTAGTGTGTTTCTTGGGCACCGATTTGCACCCCGCGATCCTTGGAGTCAGAAATACACGGGAAGAGATGATGCCATAACAAAACATCTGCCTCTTATTTGACATTATTAAAGCATAACTAGACTGGCTCCAGTCCCTACATGCATTTTTTTAATTCTGTAAAAGAAATGGAAAAACAAAACAAAAAAAAAAAAAACAAAAAACACACACACACACACACACACACACACACACACACACACAAACATGCTATGATTATGAAAAATTTATCACTAGAATTGGCAATCAGTAGTAGATTATCAGTTTTTGTTTTATTATTTACAATGACATTTTTTTTTGTAGGATCGGCGTTTAAGGGGAATGGATACATTTTCGGGAGAAGTAACCCCGTCTAAACTGTTTTGCCCCGTTCTGAAAATGAGTGAGTCTACTCTAAAAGGAGGTAATTGCAAATTATTTTCTTTTAGAGTAGAATGGGAGCGAATCCTTTCTTTTGTTTGTTTGTTTGTGTTGAAGTTTTACGGCCCAGTCAACCCAATGGGGCCATGTCGAGCGCGGTCAGTTTACCTAACCACACGTTTACTGGGCAGGCTTAGTCCTCTAAGCGGTTAACCAGTATTGTGCACATTCTTTCGCCAGACACTGACAACTGCCCTTCTTGAATCAGCGGAGGGGAGAGAATGACCGTCCGCTGATTCAAGAAGGGCAGTTGTCAGTTTCTGGCAAAAGAATGTGCACAATACTGTTAACCGCTTAGAGGACTAAGCCTGCACAGTAAACGTGTGGTTAGGTAAACTGACCGCGATCGACATGACCCTACTGGGTTAACTGGGCCGTAAAACCTCAACACAAACAAGCAAACAAAGGAAAGGATTCTTTAAAAAGATTCTGTTAGCGTGAAACAAAGGCCTTCAGTGGATGTTCGTGGGGAGGAGGTTGGGGTGCGGTGGTGTGTGTGTGTGTGTGTGTGTGTGTGTGTGTGTGTGTGTGTGTGTGTGTGTGTTGTGTGTGTGGAGGGGGGGGGACTCCCCATTAACAGTTTCATTTTCATGGAAAATTTTGGATAAATTTGATAAATTTGGAATTCCGTATTTACCCTAAATATTCCCCCCCTTTACTTATACTCCTCTTCAACAAGTCAATTTTGCTACCTATGAATGTGTATAAAATTCCTGAAGAGTGGTATACAGTGTAGGCCTTGATCAGACGATCAGACGCCGAGTTCTGAGGCGTCTGATCTGGGTCTATACTGTTTGTCCAGACTTGTCTTTCCGAATACGAAGAGTAAATACACTAATTTAATCAAATCGAATCCCCTCAGAAAGCATTCTAGATCCGACCCTGGCCCCGATCAGTCTACGCGGACCCACAGGCTAATATGTGTCTTTTTTTGTCTGCGTACATGTCCCATTTTAGTGTCGTGAGTGGAGTCTATTTAGTGTAAAAACTGATATATATATATATATATATATATATATATATATATATATATATATATATATATATATATATATATATATATATATATATATATATATATATGAATAACTGACATGGAAAGAAATGCCAAACCCATCGATTTTCTAATCATTACGAAAACATGCCTATTCAAATATACTGAAAATTTTACCACCCAAAAATGAAAATTTTCCGATAAAAAATTCTGATATTTTCATGTTTCTGCTCAAGACATAGATTGTGGATACTCGTTAGAACCGCTACAACGAGGCGGTGCTAACGAGTGCCCACAATTTATGTTTTTGAGCAGAAATAAGAAAAATATTGTATACCCCTGTAAATCCCAGTTTTACTATACAAAAGTGGGGTTTAAGGGGGTCAAAACTATATAGGCATGTTTTCGTGATGGACAAAAAAAAAAAAAAAAAAGAGAAAAAAAAAGAAAAAAGAAAGAAAAAAAAACCGGTCGAAAAATCTTTCAAACTGTCGTCTGCTGAAAGTTTTACTCAACATTCTATATTAAGCAGTATAATGAAAACGAAAGTGCATACATATTAAACATAATCGTGGCCAATATTACAAAATAATACATATCGTTTCATAAAAAAACACACACACACACACACACGCACGCACACAAACACACACACACACAAAACTACAGTCGAACCTCGATGGCTCGGACACCGATGGCTCGTTTACACCGATGGCTCGTTTACAATGGCTAATTCGAACTCGTTTTTGAGTTCCTACGAAATTCTTCCGATAGCTCAAGAAAACAAATATTTAGGGAGGTTTTCTTATTTTATCGTGAAATTGTATGTTATGTGTACTCATTAGAATCGCATCTTCGAGGCGATTCTAATAAGTACATGTACTCATTAGAATCGCCTCTTTGATGTGATTCTAATGAGTACACTCAACATACAATCACTGTGTAGAAAATCGAAAAGATTTCCCTAAATTATCGCTATTTGCTTCCTGAACTGGTGCCATGATTAACCCTCAGTGGCTCGAACTAAACATGTCTCGAACGAATTTCCATGGTCCCAAAGATGTTCGAGCCATTGAGGTTCGACTGAAATAATAAAAGAATAAAATAATAAAATAAATACGCGACCCATTGGCCATAATGCATAATTATAAACAAAACAATAAATTACTTTTTGAAAACATACCCATAACTGTATGTTTTATCATTCCACAAACAACCATCGTTCTTCTTGGAATTACCGTGTTTACCCTAAGTATTCGAACACCTTAAATTCCTTACCGTACATTTGACCATGCTACTACCTGTTTTTGCGTCTACAAAAGTTGCTGGATGAGACACAAACAGTGTAAACTCTGATCAAACGTCGCGCTTCGCGGCGTCTGGTCAGGGTCTACATTGTTTACTCAAGCATTTCTGTCCGAATAGGCTAAATATGGTACCAGGTTTTAAGGATCGATAAAATGCGCATCACATGGGGTTAACAAACCAATAGAGGAAGTAAAATATATTACTTATATTCAGTCCTAGATATGTTTTAGGCTAACAGCTAATCTTTACCAACATGTGGGCAGGAGATTGAGTTAGGATCTTTTTCTCTGATTTTTCACGGAAAACTGAAATTGAGAATTCATGCAAATTGTCTCCCCTGAAATGTGAACGCCTGTATTCTTGGAAAATAAAAACAACAACACTATTTCAAAATGTCGTCCATTACAATTATTATCCAGATTGCTTAGCGCCGGGGCTTAGCGTTATTGCTCAGACGGGAAAGTTTATCAACCAATTAGAAATAGCAGTAGGTTTTATATTATATCCCTTGACAGTTAAAGTGCAAGAACAAGGTCCTTCTAATCGGAATGCTCTTTTCTTTGTATTACATTCTCTCAGTGGAATTTAACTGATTTTTCACTTTAAATTTTTAACATCTACAGGAAAAAAAATACTAACATTACATATTAAAGCGCGCAGAAAATTGTTCTTTTTTGATATTTTGAAAGCTTTTCATGCATATGACCCTGTATAAGTCAGATTTCTCAAGGAAAGGACAAATATCCTTGATGAAGATGGTAATGACAAAAGCAGAGGACCCCAGTCAACTGAACCTACTTTTTTACAAGGAGTACTCAGGGGACTTAACTGCCTGTTATCTCCCGTCCTCTATTCGCAGGCATACTATCTTATTTACTGGAAAAATATAAGGGGGCTAGACAGTTTTTCGGCCATTTTGTACAAGGCAGACACCTTTTGTTACTTCTTATTCAATTCCCTGCACCCTTAGCCTTTTCTGAAATGACGTCTATTCTAAAAGAAAAGAATTTGCTCCCATTGGGAGCAAATTCTTTCCTTTAAAAGTGGACACCTTTACTCATGAGGGCAAATCAGTTTTGATAGAGATGTCTCCCCTGAGAGTGTATCAAGTCCCCTTAATCCTACAACTTAAACAAAATATTCTGAAGCAGAGAGGAACAAATTATAAATAGAGAATGGTAGATTCCATTTGGCTGTCTGTTTTCGAGGAATAATGAAAAAAAGGCCCATTGCAGCATTGAGCAGAGCTCTATTATTGTACTTACATGTATTTCGGTCCAAAAGGACCAGAAACATAAATAATATCTGCACTATATTATGATTTAAGGTGACGTTTATACGACCTCCATACATACATTTAACGACAGCTATTGCCCTCACAAAGTCTGGAGTATGGATCCTTTAGAAATACAGAACAAATAAAAAAACAGAAACGAGCAAACTCGGTTAGACGAAGTCTGTTCATGAGGTGTAATGACAAACCTGACTACTAGATAAAGTGTCTAACATTACGAAAACACGCCTATTCAAATATATAGAAAATGTACTTCCAAAACTGAAAATTTTCAGATACAAAAACTCTGATATTTCTCATATTTCTGCTCAAAGCATAAATTGTGGTTCTCGTTTTTGAGCAGAAATAAGGAAAAAATAATGTATACCCTGTAAATCCCAGTTTTACTATATAAAAGTGGGGTTTAGGGGGTCAGAAGTACACAGACATGTTTTCGTGAGGAAGTGTATAATCTAATCTATTCTGTTTTCCACTAAATATTTCCCCAGACCCCTCAATAGTCATATTTTGCAATCTCTTTAAAGAACTGTACAAAAAACTTACTAATACCTCATTTGTGAAAAATTAACCCTTCCTCGTTATGTTTCATTGGCAAAATCAACATGAAGCCAACTCAGTTGGGGCCAGAGGTGTTTACAATTAGGTTCGCACTAAACTTATAGGTATAATTTTCATAATTATGGTCGAATAAAATTATTCCGTACCAATTTGCAGATGTAAATCTGAAACAAATATAATCTAATTTTGACTTCAAAACATCTGGAAACGACTCAAAAGATTTCTACGTATAGTACTTCCAATATCGTATGACATACCCAAAGACGACCAAACCAGAATACAACTAAAATCATGGGGCCACGCACAAATAGACATCAACCAATTCCCCGCCCCCATATAAGAAACAAGCCCAACGCATGGACACTAATACACGCCCACAAACTCCAATTCAACGTAGCAGACTACCAACTCCTCTCATCCCACCACAGACCACCAAAACACATGTACAGATTAAAAGAAATGCAATCAGGCAATCAGCAATATTCATGCAAATTACACATTCAAGAGGATACGCACACGTCCTCTGGAACGATTTCGCAGGAAAAACAAACAACAACTGGACAACATACTGCGTCTACGTATCAGCAACAAACCCACACATCAATGCAAAAGCAACAGCAACTGACCTACAAGCAAACGAAAACACAGCAACAATAAGAACAAAAGTAAAAAACGAACATGAAAGATACAAACACATACAAACCCTACGAGATCAAATACAAAGAATACAAGGCGTACTCCTTAAAACACCAGAAACAATACAACCCACAAAACCAATAACATTACCAACACAACCATAGGACCCAATACAACCCACATCAACAACACCACAACCCACACCAACAACAATAACACACCCAATAACACCCCAACAGGTACAATACATAGAAAACAAAAATACAACAAAACTCAGAAAACATACAAAAAAACAAACAAACAAAAAAACAACAAAAAAAACAACAACAAAAAACAAAGACGACATCACAGAAATAAAAATCACCAAACCAACCAGCAACAACAACAACAACAACAACAACAACAACACAATACAAACCCACACAACAAAAATATACTACAACACCATAACAAACGGGAACACCAAGACAACTCAATACAGAAAACCGATGCAACAATTTCATCAGAACAAGAAAAAATACAACCCAACACTTTATGGGAAGACCTAGCAAACGCAACAGCCATCACAGCAAATGCATTCACAATAGCAAACAACGCAAGACAAATGGCACAAGACACCCAACAAACCATGCTCAGCAAAATAGCAGACGTCACACAAACAGTCGAATCAGTAACAAGAACAGTCAGAAACGTATCAGACACAGTACGTGACGTTTCAGAAAATGTCAAAAACGTAACCGAAACTATAGACACAGTAACAAACACCATACAAAACGTCAAAAACACATTCAACCAAAAAATAGAAGTCAAAGAAGATATACAAAAAACGAACAAACCATTCAACCCATACTAGACAGACTAACACAACTAAAAAACAAACCACAAACAGACACACCAACATCACCACCAACAACACCACAAAAGAAACACCAACAACAGAAACAACAACAAGACCAGCAAACTACACACTAAGATTCTTCGGTGACACATTCGAGATATGAAAACATATCTACTTTCAGGACAAAATGAGCGACAACCACCCATCACCAAACTATTACAGTATAGTACTAGACGCAATAAAGCCACAGATAACACCAGAAACATTAAAGCCAAAGGTGGTACTACAAACAGAAACAGGACTGCAAGTCTTTAACTCAGACGGAACACCTCAGGTAGAATACTACAATCAAGAGAAACACGGCAACACAAAGGACAATCTAATCAAACAATGGGCTACTCCTCCAGAACTTTACAACGCAATGGATCCTGCCACCAAATCTCAACACTATCAAAAAGTTCCTAAACCAATACACAGTTGCCATAAGCCATCACAACGGAGAACAGGACAAGGAATGAAAGTTCCATGGTAATCACTTGCACATCATGGTGAACCTCCAAACGCTGGAGAAACATATTCAGCATAATTACGGTTATAACATCCTAACAAAAAATACAGAAGTACCAATATACAGTACCAAAATAAAGTCACCATCATCATTCATCACCTACATGCAAAGACCCCCAAGAGCATTCCTGGGAACCAATTCAGAAGATATCAAACTCCTCATCAGCACAGCAGAAGCACAAGAAAACCAACAGACAGAACAACAAATCATCCCAACAAGCAGCCAAGACCAGACAGAAGGCGCCCCAAACTGTACCTGGATATAGAAACTACTAGATATGATGAAACATTACAACACCTCAGACAAAATTCAATTACTGAAAGATGCAACAAACAGCAAGAACCAGCAGCACATGGACCAACTGACAAGCCTGATACGAGTCCAAAATTGGAACATAATGTACAGAAAGAGCCAGGAGGAATATGAATTCCTGACGCAGATGAAAACCCCTGCAAATTACTACACTTTATTTATCCAGCACGTCGACGACAGCAGACAAAAGACAATGACATACGAAGATACCAAACAGTTCAAGACATCCTGGACATTAGAGCAAAATATCAACTTACAACAGTTCATTTTGGAAGTGTATATGATACGATCCCAAGAGAAATACACTATACCTTCAAGGAAGTTCAAATGCCGGGAAATCATACCTGCTCGAAGAGATCGTCCCCCACAAAGATAAAGTGGGAAGCCACATCACCTCACATGATTTTCAAGTCCAGGAGTGCCTCACAAAGCCCATTATCCTGATTAATGAACTGACACTACAAAATCAGTCTGAAAGTGAAATTTACAAGAATACTCCTGACTCTGGAGGGCTAGGAGCTGCCGTCAAATCGGGGTGGGTTCGAACCACACTCAGCCCAATGGTATTTCGTATTTCTCCTATACTCCTTTTTTCTGAAGTACTCGCGTCAGTAATGATCCTGGGCCGGAATTCTTTGTTGAAAGTTGTTTAAATCTTGAATATGGCTTTCCTGATCCTATGTAGGCCTGGTGCGGGACACATGCATTCTTGCGAAAATGGTTTCAGTCTGCCGTTTATACTAGGTACAAAGGCATATAATCTAGTTGACGGAATATCCGCTTATAATCTGGACACTTAACCGGTTCGGTCAAGATCGGGCGAGGTATTATTAGTGTAGTCAATGATAACGGCAGCTAATGTTGGTAGTCGACGCAAAATGTCCGAGTTCGGACATTTTCCGTCGACTACCAACATTAGCTGCCGTTGCCGTTTGTACCGATATGTATCAATGGGCCCGAGCCATCGACGAGACATACGATACAGACCAGAGCCAGTGATCGCCGAAGGCCACACTGACCATCATTCGTGACCGATGGTTGCCTGTGCTGCCAAAAGAAGATTTCCGAACTCGCGCACTGACTTGCCCCAGGTGTTAATGAGTTTCTATCGGTTGTGAGATATCTTAAATTATTATTACCACCAATTAAAGAGCATACATGTAAGCAACAACAAAACGAGGACGACGATGACAGCAGCAGCAGCAACAACAAAAACAACAATAATGATAATAATAAAGAGGGATGACAAAGGGTCCACCAATTAAATCACGACAGGATTTTGTCTGCCTTCCAAAAGCATAAAAGGAGAGGATATTTATCATCACGAAAACATGCCTGTATAACTTTGACCCCCTTAAACCCCATTTTTATACAATAAAACTGGGGTTTACAGGGGTAGACATTATTTTTCATATTTCTGCTCAAAAACATAGATTGTGTGTACTCGTTAGAACCGCCTCGGTGAGGCGGTTCTAACGAGTACCCACAATCTATGTTTTGAGCAGAACCGAGGCGGTTCTAACGAGTACCCACAATCTATGTTTTGAGCAGAAATATGAAAAATATAAATATTTTTTTATTTGAAAATTTTCATTTTTTGGTGGTAAAAATTTCAATATATTTGAATAGGCATGTTTTCGTAATGTATTTATATTTCCTCCAAAAAGTGTTGATATTTTTCTTATTTATCCACAAAAACGTGTTGTAGTGCACATTAGAAGCGCCTATATGAGGCGCTATTATTGAGAACCACACCATATGCTGTCATGGAGAAATAAGAAAAAATATTTAATTGATATAGCTCTGTTTATTCCGTCACTGTTATGTACCGTAGTACGAAAGGGTTTTGTCCGGAGGGAAGTTTCCCCTACACTCGTCTGAGTCTATTCATGGGGATGATGGCGTATCCATCCTCTCTCACACTCATTACAGCGTTTTAAGTGAAACTACATTTTCACAGGCTATGTAAAAGTTCATTGGTACCACAAACCAGAAGTTTCAAAATACTGTTACAAGGAGAAATTAACATACTGATTGAAACCTAGCAAAGTTTGAAGTTAATAGCCAATGGTACACACTGGCTTGAATATTCTCTATAGGTCATGGTGACCAGCTGTTGTATGTGGCTGGGCCACTTATGTCAGTCATCATCACACAAAGTTTAAACTTACTCAAACAGAAACAATAATAACCAGAGGCCCAAGTAGGCAAGAAATCGCTCTCCTGGATTAGGCTGATCATGATATGTTACAATGTGCCATGGTGGTCATTTTGGCTATCAGATCAGATTGCTTTTAGCAATTCTGAATCTGATGTTGTTTGATAAGTTCAAGATGGCTGCTGGATATCGGAGCGAAACGATTTTAGCAATTCTGAATCTCCACGTCGCCCCAATGTCTCCCACTAAGTTTCGGCTCAGTCCAACTTACCGTTCAGGATCAGATGTGGTTTAAAATACTTTTAAGATGGCCACCATTGCCGGCATCTTGGACATTGGAACTGAACGATTTTAGCAATTCTGAATCTCCATGTCACCCCGATGCCTCCCATCAAGTTTCGGTTAAATCCGACTTACGGTTTGGGAGGAAATATGGTTTGAAGAATTTTAAGATGGCCGCCATCGGCCATCTTGGATATCGTAACAGAACAATTTAGCACTTCTGAATTCTCATAATACCCAAATGCCTCCCATCAAGTTTCAGATCAATCCCACATACGTATTGAGAGATGTCGTTTGAAGAATTTCAAGATGGCAGCCATGGCGAGCATATGTTACCAGGCTTGTGTGCCTGACATCACGAAAACATGCCTATATAATTTTTACCCCCCCCCCCCCCATAAACCCCACTTTTATGTAGTAAAACCGGGGTTTACAGGGGTATACATTATTTTTCTTATTTCTGCTCAAAACATAGATTGTGGGTACTCGTTAGAACCGCCTCGCCGAGGCGGTTCTAACGAGTACCAACAGTCTATGATTTGAGCAGAAATATGAAAAATATTAGGATTTTTTAACTGAAAATTTTCATTTTTTGGTGGTAAAATTTTCAGTATATTTGAATAGGCATGTTTTCGTAATGAATATTTAAGGTATATATGGTAATTAGCTTTTTCTATATTTATCACAAATACTTGAGCAAACCGTGTAGTTTCATATCAGACTGCTCTTAACCGTGACAGTCTCAGAATCTACAGTGTTTATTATTCCACATAAAGTGATTTACCCTAGTCCTGCTGAGCCTAGATATACCCTGCATTTGCAAACAGTGCAGATCTAGATCAGTTGGCTTCTGAAGAAGCCAACTGATCTGGACCTACACTGTTTGCTATTCAGTATGTGAATTTATATCAACAATCCGGATAAAGTAATCTGATTGGCTGAAAATTAGAAAAAGGAGTGGCATCTTAATTTATTCAGCAGGACAAGGGTTAACACTTAGTATACTCGATAAAATCTAAGTAGATGACATTTTGAAATATTGTTCTTAAGATACTGTATATTTGCCATTATATAAAAATTACAAATACGAAAGCAATTTAAAGGGATGTATCAACTCGAAGGAGGAGTAAACTTTGTAAAAATTGTTTTGCCTCTGCATGGAAAAATGTTTACGCTAAAAGGAAAGAAATCGCTCTCCGTTGGATATTTGTCCTTTTTAGTTCACCTGAGCTATGCTCAGAAAGAGTTATAGTGATCACTTTTTGTCTGCCGTCCGTCCGTCTGTCTGTCTGTCCGTCCGTCCGTGCGTCTGTCCAGTTGTCCGTCCGTAAACACTTTTCAAACGACTTCTCCTCTGAAGCCGCTGAGCCAATTTTAATCAAATTTCATACGGAACCTCGTTAGGTCGTGGGAACAAAAGATTGCTAAAATGGTCGCGGCCATGAACAGGATGGCCGCCATGCCCATATATGGTAAAAACCTTTAAAAAAATCATCTCTAGAACCGAGGATGCCTTTGTGCTGAATCTTTGCACAAATCATCGAGGAAGGGAGGTCTACCAAAGTTGCTAAAACGATGATCATATGTTGACGTTTGACCTTTTTACGGCAAGGTCAAGTTTGCATCCCTATACATTATTTTTGGCCCCATACATTTGTTTGGGAAAAATGTTGAGAATTTCAAACGACCTCCTCTGAAGCCGCTGGGCTAATGTTGGGAGCCTCCTTGGGCCTGGGGAATTAAAGATTGCTAAAATAGTCGCGGCCCCTTGAACAAGATGGCCGGTATGCCCATATATGGCAAAAACCTTTAAATATCTTCTTCTCTAGAACCAAGCAAGCCTTATTGCCTAATATTTGCACAAATAATCGGGGACGAGAGGTCTACCAAAATTGCTAAACTACGTCCTACGTTGACGTTTGACCTTCTTACGGCATTTGTATGGGCCCTACACATCTATATGGGAAAATGTTGAGAAACCATATTTTGGACATCTCCTGCTTGAGCAATTTTCCCAAGATTTCAAACGGGGCCTTCTGTCAAAAAAAGGTATTGATAATTTGTTTGAATGGTTCCGCACCACTGAACAAGATGGCTGCCATGCCCATATATGGTAAAACGCTTAAAACTCATCTTCTCCAGAATCAAGACACCTTTAAGGCTGAATCTTGGTTTATAGCATCGGGGACTCAAGGTCTACCAATTTTGTTCAAATGATAATAGTAGGTTAACCTTTGACCTTTCAATGGCAAAGTCAAATTTGCGCCCCCATACATTTGTACTGGGAAATGTTGAAAAATCTTTATCTCAATGGATAATAAAGACTGATGGCTGAAACTTACAATGTATGATTAAGTAGTAAAACTGTTAGCTACTGTCAAAATTTTGGTGATTATCTGCCCTTGCCCTTGGGCTCTATACATGTATTAAATTGTGAAATCTTTAAATGTTTTCTTCTCTGAAACAGCTTGAACAGTTTTCACTAGACTTCACATGGGGCCTTCTGTCGAAAGGATGTTGACAATTTGTTCAAATGGTTCTGCTCCATTGAACAAGATGGCTGCCATGCCCATATATGACAGAACACTTAAAAATCTTCTTCTCCAGATTTAAGAAAGCTCTGAGGCTGAATCTTGGTATACAGCATCAGGGACTCAAAGTTTGTTGAAATGATGATACTAGGATGATATTGGATCTTTATGGTATGGTCAAATTTGTGTCCTAGTTGCTGTGGCAATACTGGAAGAAGTTACATGGCATTTGCAGATAAGCAATAGCTGTTTTTATCAGGTGCGCGTATCGTGATCCATGGGCCGCTTGTTCAGAAGGACTGTGCATTATAGCAAACACGAAGTAACAAACGTTGGCACCCTTAAAAAAACGGCGGACAATTTATATATACAGTCTCCTTAAGCAGGCTGACCCGAGGGCTGACCCAAAGGTTATATAACATGGTTTTCATGCTTCTCAGCTCTGGTGTTCGAGGTCTCAGGTTGAATCTGGGTCTGAACATGTTCCGTTAGTATCATTGACAGGAATGATGTCAATACAGTGCACAGTTCATCGAATCGGGACATTGACTGTAGGACCCCTTTGCAGGGAGAGACACTCCTGTGGAAGTTAAACCGACATACTGCGAAAACGGTCGAATACGACCGAGTGTGTCCAAGGTAAACAACAAACAAACTCAAATGTGTATCCATTCACCTAAAGAAAAAGTTGCAACAACAACAAAAAGTTCAGCATTATCTATTCAGAATAGGGCTGAGCAGTCTGGTGTGACCATGATCAGATCGCATATGACAGCACTATGCAGTACCAGCCACGTCATGAAAAAAAATTCGGAAGTCTAGACGCTGCTCCGCCCGTCGCATCTACTACAGTGAAACCCAGTTAACATTCGTTTACAATCAAATAGTCAATACCCTGGTTAGACCGCACACACTGCTGTACAGGCTGAGCTGCACATTCGCTGTGCATAAACGCCGTAGCCGGATGATTTGAAGACAGCCTGCTAACAAGTCTACGTATGAACACATAATACCTATCAGACACGGTGACCTGAAAGGACGGATTTGGGCTGTGGGAGTAAAATGTCCTCGGTGATTCAGCAAATTCGGTTGAACAATTTCCTTTTTATTTTTATTAGTTATTTTTTGCCCTGATTAGCACTGTATGTGAATGATTATGCCCAGTCATGATGAAACCGCAATATGGCACAGGGTCTGGCTAAAAAGGATCTTATACTAACATTTGCGAAATGCGTAAACTCAGATCAGCCTGCGACTGCGCGCTCACGCATTTTGCATACATGATCCTTTGATGTTGTCATCTTTATACTGAACGACTACACAACACCAGAAATGCGCAGAGACATCGAGTCGCAGGTCAATCAAGCTTAGGCTATATGCTTTATAGTATTGGGACAGACATGCCTGGGCAAATAGTGTAGAACCAGATCTTATGCAGCAGATTTTAGACTCATCAATAGGAGACCAAATGGAGTTATTCAAATTTTAGGAGGTATACTAAGGAGCTAAGGTGTCCGAATATCTAGGGCTGATACGGTGGACCTACAAAGAATGGCCCTTCCCTAGTCTCGGCTTGCATGACTGCGCGCGTCAACATGGCTTTCATATGAGCTCACCAAGCGAAAATATGCCTCCGGGTCATGTGCTGACAGCCAAGGCCATGATGTGCGGACAGCGAAGGCCCAGATCAGACTGCGCGGATGCGCAGTCTGATCAGGGCCTTCACTGTCCGCTAACATAATTATTGGATACTACAGAATGTATGAATAGAGAGCAAAGACCCAGATGATACTTTGCGCATGCGCAAGATGATATGACTGCGCATTTTGCAATTATTCGAAGGCACTTTTTCGCATTGCGCGGCCCAGTTACAATGAAATGCTTAAATGAGGGCAAACTGCGACAGACGAAGCGCCAGATTTTATCAAACTCATTACGTTAACGAGTCTATATAATGTGTACATCCATAATATAAAGTGAAAACAGGGTTATGTAAATCTACATTATTAGGCGGATTTACATAATTCTGTTGTTTTTAAAGCAGCTTTTAAGAGAGAGAGAGAGAGAGAGAGAGAGAGAGAGAGAGAGAGAGAGAGAGAGAGAGAGACACACACACACACACAGAGAGAATGTGTGTGTGTATGTGTTTAATTCTAGCAATCGTTCTACTGCATACATCTATTTCTAGTTTGCCTTATAACCCAAAACATTCCTCATTTCCTATATTATATAGTGAAAATGCCAAGTCTTCTGTATCTCTAGTTAAGAGGGGTATAAGGATAAAATGATTTTTTTCTGATTTCTGCCCCGAAACATATGTTGTGGGTACTCATCAGAAACGCCTCGCAGGCGCTTCTAATGAGTATCCACAGGGTATTAATCGGGGGAGACATAAGAAAAAAAAACATCTTTTTTTTATTGCAAATGGCTTATCTGGAAGTATGGCCAAGAATTGTAAACCTGTTAACGTAAAGCATCTTTCCAATGTGCTTTTACGTCTAGCAATCCTTTTAACCCTAGTCTTGCCTAACCTGGATATACCCTGCCTTTGCAAACAGTACAGAGCCAGATCAGTTGGCTTCTGAAGAAGCCAACTGATCTGGATCTGCACTGTTTGTCGTATCAAAAACCTGGATCTGATTAGTTGACAATTAGAAGTGGGCGTGGTATCTTAATTTATTCAGCATGACAAGGGTTAATTGCAAACATATTCCTTATTTCCCATACTATATGGTGAAAATGCCATGGATTACATAATTCAAGATAAAAGGGGTATAAGAATATAAGAATCCATCATGGGTGTCCATGCAGGATAGGGAAATCTCACCCGAGGTGTAGGAATTTCAACCAGGGACGAGGCTTGCCGAGTCCTGGTTGAAATTCCTACCCCGAGGGTGAGATTTCCCTATCCTGCATGGACTGGCTCATGATAGATTCTTTTTCTTTCACCTTTAAGTTGATTGTTCCTAGGGCCAGCTTGGTCATGTGAGATACAAGTTTCTCACATGGGCAAAAAGGAGGAAGAAAATTTTTTTTCTGAACTCTGCCTTAATACACATGTTGTGGTACGCATTCGAAGCGCCTCAGAGAGGTGCTTTAATGAATACCCACAACAACGGATTTTGTGCAGAAATCAGAAACAAAAGTCAATATGTTTGGTTCAAAAATGGCTTTTCTGTAGCTATGGCTAAGAAGTGTAAATTTCACACTTAACGTAATTTGTCGTGCACCTTGATTATGTTATTTTCTGAAGCAATATCTACAAGCTCTATTTTCCCTACGACGAGGCTTTTATAATGTTCAGTGACTGTCTGTAAATATTCATATTTTATATCAACTTGGTATTTTATCTCAATCTCTAGAGAAAATATAAATTCTATGCACAATAAATCACATCCGCAATGGAATGCGCAAGGTCATATTTACCGTACATACTCTATCTAATCTATGTTTGCGTCCCTACAAGTATTATCGATCATGTTACAGGTAAAACCCGGTACCGTATTTAATCTAAGAATTCGGGCAAACATGCCTTAGCAAACAGTATAGACCCAGATCAGACGCCGCAGAACGCGGCGTCTGGTCTGGGTCTACACTGTTTGCCACTCATGCGGTAATTTTAGACACATTAACAGGTTGTTAAATACACTTGTTAAGCAGGTGGCCAAAAGGAATGTTAAAGGTGGCTTTCCACGAAACATTTCCCATTGCCCTCAACAGTAACATTTTGCACTCCCTTTCAAAAACTGTACATGCAAATTAATCCATCTTTTCTAGAGGATAAAACACTTCTGGCTCATTATTTTTAAATGATACAATCATCATGAAGCCGAACTCAATCGGGAGCCAAATGTGGTGGTATTTGTTTACATGCAGGTCAACACTATTAATTTATTTATTTTTCATAAGGGTAGCCGAAAAAATATACCGTAACATTGTTCGCTTCGAAGATGCTAATCTGAAACAAATATGATTTTGTTTTGACTTTAATGGCCTTTTCTTATATTCTTATAATTCAAATATATATGACCAATAGAAATCACTCTTGGTATTTTCTTCTGTAACAAATCTTCTTCCCAAACGAGGCACTCCACAGAAGAGGCGGAGTCACGCCTCATGAATATTTAGTGGAATGTCCGAGTATTTAGAATAAATGAGCCGCACCGTACCTTCAGATATGTGCGTCATGCGACGATTCAGATCAGCCTGCGCATTCGCGCAGTCTGATCAGGATCTTCACTGGGGCGCATTTTGGATACCCACGGATATCAAGTTTCTTCATGCGGACTGGGCTACGAAGACTGTTCAGACTGCGCGGATGCACAAGCTGATTTGAGTCCACGTTGGGCGCTCTTATCAGAAGGTACGTTTTCTCACGTTGCGGCACAAATACAGTAAATACGGTGTTTACCCTAAGTATTCGGACACCTCAACTCCTTGCCATATTTGTTCTAAAATCTAATACTCGGTGTTTTGTCTAAAAGTTGCTTAATGAGTGACAAACAGTGTTGACCCAGATGAGACGCCGCGTTGATGCGGCGTCCCATCTGGGTCTATACTGTTTGCTGAGGCCTGCCTGTTCGAATACATACGGTAAATATGTGTGCCATGAGAATAAGGTGTCCTCGAGATATATGTGACTATAGACTAATTCGGAGCAGTTTATTTACACAAACTGTAGGTGATGTAGTTATCTTTAAAAATAAATGTTTTCTACTTATTTCTGTATTATACTAACCAACTACTTGCAAATAGTTGCATAACGTCCCTGTGAACAGTCAAACCTAACTTCTGCAAGTACCTAGAAGGGAAAACCAAACAGTGGTTGCTTAAGAAAGGTGTTTGCTTAATTCAGGTTTTGTTTGTTTGTTTTATTGGGGCTTTACGTCGTTTTCAGTCGTATCGCAACGGTGTCTGGATGTGGCAGGCAGTTCAATGCTCTTTTTAGTGTGCTGCATCACTGAAATATCACACCACAGACACTTGATATGATATGCCACCCAGTCACATTATACTGACACGGAGCTGAACAGTTCTGGTTCCTACTACGCTGAGCGCCAAGCAAAAGAGCAGCTAGTACCATTTTTAAAGTCAGCCGGGGATCGAACCCGCAACTTCCTGGTCACAAAGCGGACTATCTACGAAGTGAACGGCACAGGTAAATTTTGACTGTACTTGTGATGTCATCAGCATTCGGTTTGCGCGACATCATTATATATATATATATATATATATATATATATATATATATATATATATATATATATATATATATATATATATATATATATATATATATATATATGAAAATAGTTTTGCGATTTTCTGACTGTTTGCAGAAATACAGGTAAAATCGAAATCTTATGATTTATTGACCGTTCTCTTAATATAGCTTTGGGTTTTTACATATGGTAGACTATTCGATTAGCTCACGAAGGACGTTTTATATTTGCCGGGACGTCGGTTTTTGACGATCTCGGCAAATATAAAAAAATCTTAAAAGAAACTGTATTATAAGCAGATTAATGTCTGTTTTATTTTCATTTCAATCAAGAAATTTCATAAAGCTTTATAAAAGCAAACATTTAAGAATCACATTGTTGTTCTTTTTTACATTAAAAATTTATTAAACTTTAGTATACCCTTGTCCCATATCTCTATGTAAACATGAATAAAATTTGCGCCGGTACTTAGACGGTTACGTCTAAATATTATGTCTTGTTTATATATTAATTTATAATCAGTAAATTTGTTATTGAGAACTCGCACTGACTCAAAACATCATTTTCATGGGAAATCTAAGATAAATTTGATACATTTCAGTGGAGTAGCCAGAACGGAATATTTTTACACGCACCCAGAAAAACTCATTAACGCACACCCAGTAAGCCGGCCTCGGTGGCTCAGTTGGCTGCGCCGTCCAACTGGAGACCAGGGCCCAGTTGTTCAAAGCGTCGTTAGCTTAACGAATTCGTTAAGGGTCATTTCGTTAACTGTTTTAGCGGATTCAATATACAATATTCTGATATTTTTAGCTGAAAAAATGTGAGTAGCTTTTGCATACCACATTTTTTCAGCAAAAAAATTCAGCGTATTTGCGTATCATCCGATGTAAATTTTAACGGATCGTGAACTAACGACGTCGTTAGCTTTGAACAACTGGGCCCAGGAGGTCGCGGGTTCAACCCCCGCCGAGATCGGCAACATTTTTTCGTGGAGATTGATCATGAAATATTTTCTACGGTCATTCTCTCCCTTCCGCTGATTCAAGAAGGGCAGTTGTCAGTTTCTGGCGAAAGAATGTGCACAATACTGGTTAACCGCTTAGAGGACTAAGCCTGCCCAGTAAACGTGTGGTAAGATTAACTGACCGCGCTCGACATGACCCCATTGGGTTGACTGGGCCGTAAAACCTCAACACAAACAAACACAGTAAAAAATATGCGTAGAATCACTTCCAAACTAGTGCATCACGAAAACACGCCTATATAATTTTGACCCCTAAAACCCTATTTTTATATAGCTAAACTGGGGTTTCAGCGGTATACATTATTTTTCTTATTTTTTTACAAAGACATAGATTGTGAGGCGGTTCTAATGAGTACCCACAATCTATGTTTTGAGCAGGAAAATGAAAAATAGCAGAATGTTTTATCTGAAAAGTTTCCTTCTGGCTGTAAAAATTCCAGTTTATTTGAATAGGTGTTTTTCCGTGATGGGATACTCTTTTATGAAAGAATAGCTCCTATAGGGAGCAAATGCTTTCCTTAAAGAGCCGCCTCTATGGTGAAAAAAGCGTAATATTTTATGTTACGGCCACTTTATCAAAAATATTTTTCTTACGCATGCTATGCACATGCGTAATTACCTACAAATTATTCTTTACCTTATATTCCATTTCGGCAACTCCGTTTTACTTGTTGTGAATGTATGTAAAATTAAGGATGAGTGGCAAACAGTGTAGACCCTGATCAGACGTTTTGTTCCGCGACGTCTGATTTGACATTACGTAAACACGCCTATTCAAATATATAGAAAATTTCATTTCTAAAAACTGAAAATTTTCAGATAAAAAACTCTGATATTTTTCATATTTCTGCTCAAAACATAGATTGTGAGTACTCGTTAGAACCGCCTCGCCGAGGCGGTTCTAACGAGTACCCACAATCTGTGTTTTTTAGCAGAAATAAGAAAAATAATTTATACCCCTGTAAACCCCAGTTTTACTATATAAAAGTGGGGTTTAAGGGGGTCAAAATTATATAGGCATGTTTTCGTGATGAGTCTACATAGATTGATCAGGCCTGTGTGTACAAATACTTAGGGTAAGTACCGCAATTTTTTTTTAGAAAATCGAGCCACAATTCCCTTCAGGGCCCAGTTGTTCAAAACTAACGATGTCGTTAGTTAACGATTCGTTAAAATTTTAATCGAGTGATACGCAAATATGCCGAAATTTTTTGCTGAAAAAAATGTGAGTAGCTCACATTTTTTCAGCAAAAAATATCAAAATATTGTATATTGAATCCGCTAAAACAGTTAACGAAATGACCCTTAACGAGCTCGTTAAGCTAACGACGCTTTGAACAACTGGAACCTGAAATTTTGAACTCGCTTTTAAAGAATTATGTGCACATTTAAATAAATAAATAAATATAAATAAATAAATAAAAAAAATAAATAAACTAGAGGCCCTTAGGGCTAAAAATCGCTCACCTGAACCAACTTGTCCAAAAGCTATGTTAGAGTCCCCATCAGAACAATATTTAGTTATTTTTTTTATCTACAAGTCACCCTGAAACATATAGTCTTAAGTCAATTAGCTTTTCGGTTCAGAAGAAGAATGTCAAAATAGATTTTCAAGATGGCGGCCATCTTGGATTTCCAATCTGAAGAATTTTAGCTAATTTTGATCTACAAGTCACCACAATTCTTTTCACGAATTTTCAGTTAATTGGACTTTCGGTTCCCGAGTAGAAGTTCAAAATAGATTTTCAAGATGGCGGCTGTGGCAGCCAACATCGATTTCTGATAGAAACCATTTTAGCTTTTCGTCTACAAGTCACCCAAATACTTCCTACCAAGTTTCGAGTCAATTGCATTTTGGTTCAGAAGGAGAAGTTCAAAATAGATTTTCAAGATGGCCGCCATCTTGGATTTCCAGACTTTAAATGAAGGCTTCAAATCAATTGGCTTTTGGGTTAAGGATAAGAATTACAAAACATATCCCAGCAGACACATGACGTTAATACAACGTCGCCTCAACGTCGATGCAACGTCATGACGTTGCATCGACGTTGAGCCGACGTTGTATAAACGTCATGTGCCTTCTGGGTATTTTCAAGATAGCGGCTGTAGCAGCCATCTTGGATTTCCTATTGGAACGATTAAGAATTTTTTTTATCTGCAAGTTACCCAGATACTTCCTATCGGATATTGGATCAGAACAATTTTAGCAATTTTTAGCTCGCCCGGACTTTGTTCCTGGAGAGCTTATGTTCCGCGTTAGCACAATGTTAAAGTTCTCAAAGGTGTGCATAGTTTTTTAATTGTTTAAGGTACTGCTTTCATATTTGGTCTACACCTACCTTAGGGTAAGACCTTTTTATAGTATACAACCCCATTCCCAAGTTAGACCCTTTATGTAGGTTAACGTCAGTTCTTACTTTGTCATTTACACCCATGTTTAAGTTTTGCGTTTAAGTTTTGAAAAGTGTACATTACTGCTGAAGTATTCAAGACAGCGCTTTAATAGTTGGCCCACACCAGCCTTAGGATTGGACCTTCCAATAGCACAAACCCCTTCTTCAGTTTGACCTTCTGCCTAGGTCAAGGCAGGTCATACTTTGTTATTTAAGACCATGTTCGAGTTCTGGGTTTAAGTTTTGAAAAGTGTTTGTAACTGCTGAAGTATTCAAGATACCGCTTTAATATTTGGCACACACCAACCTTACGGTAAGACCTTTCAAAAGCACACACCCCTTCTTCAGTTTGATCTTCTGCCTAGGTCAGGGTCAGGTCATACTTTACAGCTATGTTTAAGTTTTGGAAAGTGTACATGACTGCTGAAGTATGTAAGGTATAGCTTTCATATTTCGTCCACACCAACCTAAGGGATTCAGCATGTAAGATATAGCTTTAATAATTTGTCCACACCAACCTAAGGAAGACGTTTCAATGGAATATACCCCATCCCTCGGTTTTATATTCTTCAGACATCAAAGTCAGGTCATACTCTGTCATTTACAGCTATGTTTAACTTCTGCATTTAATCTTTAATATTTAAAGATTGTTTTCTTATCCGATCAGCCCTTTCCGGGAAACTGCGTTGTCTTCTGACAACTCTTGTTTATCTACAAGTCGCAACGATACTTGCTACCAAGTTTCGAGTCAACTGGCCTTTTGGCTCAAGAGATGTTCACTAGATTTTCAAGATGGTGGCCATGGCAGCCACTTTGGATTCTGCATCGGAAAGACTTTCGTTATTTTTTATCTACAAGTCGCCTTGATATTTCCTACCAAGTTTCGAGTAATAGATTTTCAAGATGGCAGAGGTGGCGGCCATCTTGGATTTCTGACCTGAACAATTTTAGCATTTTTTGATTAACAAGTTGCCCTGATACTTCCTACCAACTTTCGGGCCAAATTGGCATTTCGGTTCAAAAATTCAAAATAAGGTTTTCAAGATGGTGGCCATCTTGGATTTCTGATTGGAACAATTTTAGCTATTTTTTATCTACAATCTGCCCTGATATTTCCTAGCAGGATTCGAGTCAGTTGGCCTTTGGGTTCAGGATAAGTTCAAAAACGAATTTAAAGATAGTCGCCATTTTAGATTTCCCATCAGAACAATTGTAGCTATTTCTGATCTACAATTTGCCCTGATACTTCCTACCAAGTTTCAAGTCAAATGGCCCTTCGGCTCAAGAGAGGAAGTGAAAAAATAGATTTTCAAGCTGGCGGCTATAGCGGCCATCTTGGATCGGCACGATTTTAGCTATTTTTGATCTACAAGTGGCCCCGATATTTCCTAGCAAGTTTCAAGTCAATTGTGTTTCAGTTCAAGAGAAGAAATTCAAAATAGATTTTCAAGATAGCAGCAATGGCGGCCATCTTGGATTTCGGATCTTAACAATTTTAGCTGTTTATTTACCTACAAGTCACCCTGACGCTTCCTACCGATTTTCAAGTCAGTTTGCCTTTTGGTTCAGGAGAAGAAGTGCAAAATAGATTTTCAAGCTGGTGGCATTGTCGGCCAACTTGGATTTCTGATCGGCATGATTTTATTTATTTATTTATTTTTTAATCTACAAGTCTACCCGATGCTTCCTACCAAGTTTCAAGTCAACTGGCCTGTCGGTTCAGGAGAAGAAGCGAAAACTAGATTTTCAAGATGGCGATCATGGCAGCCATCTTGGATTTTGGATCGGAAAGATTTTAGCTTTTTTTTTTTTTATCTATAAGTCAACCCGATGCTTCCTACCAAGTTTCAAGTCAATTGCCTTTCGGTTCAGAAGAAGCAACAAAAATAGATTTCAAGATGGCCGCTATAGTGGCCAATCTGGATCGATTTAAGCTATTTTTGGTTTACAAGTCACCCCGAAGCTTCCTATTAAGTTTCAAGCCAATTAGCTTTTCGGTTCAGGAGAAGAAGCGAAAAATAGATTTTCAAGCTGGCAGCCTTCTTGGATTTCGGATCGGAACGTTATTAGCTATTTTTGATCCACAAGTCATCCCGATACTTCCTACCAAGTTTCGAGTCAATAGGACTTTCGTTTCAGGTGAAGAAGGTCGGAAAAGATTTTCAAGATGGCGGCCATCTTGGATTTCGGATCGGAATAATTTTACCTATTTTTCTACTAGTCTCCCCGAGTTTCGAGTCAATCTGTTCAACGGTTCAGGAGGAGTTTTTGAAAATGTGAAAAAGTAACGGACGGACAGCGGACGGATGGACAACAGGCAATCGCACAAGCTGACTTGGTTTCGCTCCAGGTGGGCTAATAAATAAACAAACAAATAAAACAGAACTACAGCAGTTATTTATATTCATCTATTGTCGTGCAAATATTTGTTTGCCGTTAGGTGATTGTAGTAAAGATAGACGGGTTTCGAATGCCGCATTTTTCAATCACGGTCCTTTTCAGTTAGACGTAACTTTACTGGTTTACAACATCGTCCGTTAAATAAGTGTAGACTTTCCACAATACATTCAGTTTCATCTGTCTTCTAATGAAATGATTAAAATATGAAACGAACTTGAAAAATTTGGCCAGAGCTTATATAAGTCGCAGCTTAAGATGATGATGAGTTCAGGTTTAACGACGCATCAACCCATGAGGGTCATTTGCGTCAAAACGGTGTACCAACTTAGTTCTGTAATGAAACGGCTATAATGATGTCATATATGCATAAAATGTAAAACTAGAACATATTAAAAATTAAAATAGTTATATTTTGTTAAAACGATTGATGTGTTTTAAAAACACATAAGTGTGCTGTCAGCTGGTACATTTTCAAATAAGTATCTCAGGTCATTTGTTTGGAAAAAATTGACGTCGCACATGTGAGAATTAAATGCAGTCGATCAGAAAGTGTTTCACCGTAAATTGTTCATTACAGCTTATACAAAGTGGCTGATCTTCTCGTTTGAGTAGATAAGAATGTGTGAGTCTAGTATGACCTATACGTAGACGTTTAAGAACCACTTCTTCTCGCCTTAATGATCGATAAATGGTATTTTTACCAAGAACCGGTTTTATTTCATGTAGTTTATTGAATATCACTCTGTCCCATGACATCTGTCATTTGGATAAGATGTACTTGTTAATTAAAGGTTTAAAATCTGTACATGGAAGTATGAAATTTGAAATATCTAGATCGAGTGAGGCCTCTGCATCAGTAGTCTTGTTACCTCATATGCCAACATGGCTGGGGAGCCAACAGAACAAAATGTCCTTAGTTTTCGATAATTCATGATATTTTTTCTATGAGGTTCTGTATTTTGGAGTTTTTGAAGATGTATGATTTCAAAACAGAAAGGGAGTCTGAGAAAATCACGAATTTGTTGTCTGAAGTATTATTCCTAACGTAATCCAAAGCCATATAAATAGCCTTGCATTCAGCAGTGAAAACAGATGAGTCATCAGGAAGACGGATCTTTTCATGGTGGCTGCCCGATACATATGCACAGCCAACCTTATCTTCAACTTTGGAGCCATCAGTGTAGATGTGTTGATAATTTTAAAGTCGCGATTGTAATTCTTGGAAGTTTTGTGTCATGAGATGTGAATCAGAAAGTGACTTTTTGCTGTTGTGTAAAAAGAAAATAATAGTTGGTTTAGTAATGTACCACGATGGAATATCAGGAAAAGAGTGTTTTTGAATGTTTTTAGTGTTAATATTGGATATTGGAAGATACCGAGAATGATGCAATATGAAGGCCAAAGAATTTCGTTGCGTAAGGTTTTCTTTCATAATATTCTGGAAAACCATACTCTGAGGAATGCAAACTGTTTACAAAATGTTACTAAAGCCAGTTAATCAATATTTAATGAAGGTCTTTTACCATTAAACCAAGATTCCTATTTGGCCTAGTGCCTAGCGAAATAGGAATTCTTCTTTGCACTAAACAATATTTAGCCAGATCCAGAATCTGGCTAAACTAAATACATTTGTAATACTTTAGCAGATCCGGTATCTGCCTAGGCCAAATGAGAATTCCTAATTGGCCTAACCAGATTCCTGATCTGGCTAAACTCCTATTGGGACAACGACATATATATTCCAGTTCTTTGATCTTTGCCCAAGGGCACTGGAATTTCAAACTTGTAAACTCTTCAACAGCTCTTCAGTAGTCAGGGGAGCGATTCAGGACCAATGGTCCTCTGGTCAGAATTTGTGGAAAGTGATGTATGCGTAGAAGAGCTAAATAGAAAATTGTACTTTCTTTAAGATTATTTTGGTATTCATTATGGTCTGTAAGGTGTCTAGTAAAGGCTAACAGTTTCATGTGACTTAGTCGATAGACAAAATTTATTATAACCATTGAGTTGGGGCTTAATAAAATACATGGGCTGAATGATGCCTCGATGACAGAGCTGTAATTGGACTCAACACTTGAGTACTGGTGAATGGCTTAGCCGGTCTAATAAACGTCAAAAGATTGCCTTTGGAAACAAAAAAACACACTACGGATTAGAAAATGGGAGTCCCGGTTTTATTGAGACTCTTCATAAGCAGTAATGAAGTTTGCAACACTCCCTACGCCCTCTAGCGTAAACATGAGCAGAACTCCATTTTCAAATATACCACAATGTGTCCAATGATCCAAAAGGAAATGAAATATAATCTGCACTATGGTAAAGTACGGGGAGACGTTCTACCGCCGCCACACGGCACTAATACCAGCTGCAGTGTAGTAAAATAAACGTCAAAAGATTGCCTTTGGAAACAAAAAAAACACACTACGGATTAGAAAATGGGAGTCTCGGTTTTATTGAGGCTCGTCATAAGCAGAAATGAAATTTGCAACACTGCCTAAGCCCTCGAGCGTATACATGAGCAGAACTCCATTTTCAAATATACCACAATGCGTCCAATGATCCAAAAGGAAATGAAATATAATCTGCACTATGGTAAAGTACGGGGAGAAGCCTGTGAAGGCAAGAAGATATGGGTCAGACCGTCCCTACAGATTTAGCTTAGCTGTTTACTATGGTGAAAAATAATACAATTTATTGCAGAACATGGGTGTCTTTCACCTATGTCATGTAAAAATCCCACATATTCTGAGGCACTGTATCAAAATAGACTGAAACATATTGACAGGGACGTTCAAACCCAATACATACAAGCTGAGTTTAAAAAAGGCAATGGCTATACAATGTGTATCCCAACACTTTTTGACACTGGACTTGGTCAAATAGTTGTACGTGTAATCTAGGCTACTTGACCGGACTGTTTTGTTGCCTGTTTTAAATTTTGCACTCTGGACATTTTTTTTTTTTTTTTTTTTTTTTTGCAGAAATGATAAAATTTAGATTCGGGTACAGTCCAAAAACATTCATATAATTTGTTTGGGTGCTTTATCAATATTAGTACATGAGCACATAAGTAAAATAGGTTATCTCATTGATGTTAGTTAACTTGAGTTGAGGCAACTGACCAGTGTGAAACTTCAGCTTACATCACTTCAATAACAAGCCTATGCTATAAAGACCTAGTCAGTCCCCATCTTACATAAAGTGTGGGTTTTCTGCTCTAAACATAGATTGTATCTACTCATTAGAATTCTTGTTGAGGCAGTTTTAATAATCTACCAAAATCTATGGTCTGAGCAGAAATAAAAACAAATTCAATTTAACAATTGTTTTATTTTTGTTCTACCATAATAACCCAAATCATCAAAAATAATACAATTTATTTCGAGAACCGGGTGGCCTACGGGGGTTATTATGGTATAAATCAGGTATACCGTGGTTCTTGCATGTGTACGTGCGAAAATACACTCGGCTTCGCCTCGTGCATTATCGCTACGAACACATGCAGAACCCTGGTGGACTATGGTTTAAGACTATAAAATCGCATTATAACACGGTTGGTTATAACACGTGTTTTGATATAGCACTGTTCAAAGATGAATTCCAAAAATGTATAGATTATTTAGAAAAAATCAGCTTTAATGGTAATTTTTCTATGTTATCAATTAATGCCAATGTTTTTATTTGTTTGAAAATAACACGGCTGGTTAACTGACATGGTTTATGCTTTGGACTCCAACAGTAGTGTTATAAAGAGGTTACAATTTGGAAAAAGGAAATGGCTGTCCATTGGATAAAACAGATAAACAATGAATATTTACTCTTTTTTGAGTGTAGTGTGAATTATATCATAGTCTGGTGACCTTTCACTGTATGAACCCAGCTCGGCTCCGCCTCGTGGGGTCATACAGTGAAAGGTCACCAGACTATTGTACAAATCATACTAGACTCAAAAAAAAAAAAAAAAAAAAAAAAGAGTAAATATTCATTTTTTATAACTTGTTTAATTTATGTTATATTGCATAAGTATGTAAATGTAATGTACAAAATCCACGTTTTCACTCCCCGTTTTTCTTCAGAGAGCTGAAGACTTAGGTAGACCGCGAAAAGACTCATATTGGTTGAAATTCAGAAATAGTTTGACAAGGGTCTGCGTGAACTGATCTTCAAAGATTATAAAACAGTTGGAACTGTTTCAGAGAAGTACATTAGAATTGATTATGTGGTCTGATTTAGTAAACAAAATATATATCACACAATGCAATAATCTATACTACATCTGTATCATTTAAGCTGTCATTCTACGTTCTTAATCTGAGTGGCGAACTTTATGCGAAGTTCGAGTTTGAGCTGGATTAGATCATCGCCTTCTGAGTTATGTGCCCTTGAGCATTGAAAAATTTACCCATTTTAGGGTTGTCAAAAGTAGAAGGCTACGGAATTAGGCTACAATGAATCCAGTAATACTGATACAACCTTTACAGGTTATTCTGCAATATCTTCCACCTCGATGTGACGGACGTTATTTTTTCTAAAAGCATAAGCTGCTCAGGTGAGTAATATAAGCTAATTGAGTCTCTTGTTCTCCTATGAATAACACCTCAACCTAGGATGAAGACTCACCACTGGTAATGAAATTCTTAACTCCGCACCCCCACCCCGCCATCCTCCCCCCTCCCCCACCACCACACACACACACAAAAATTTAGCTTGTGCTGCTGACTGTTCTCAGGCAGCATATTGGCAAGGAATTTTTCTCGACATAATGCATTTTAATGTTATTTTCAGCTTTTACATATATTTACGATGTTTAATAGAGAAAGTCCGTTGCATCATTCTAGCATTGTCAATGCTAAGATGGGGGGGGGGGGGGGGGGGGAAGATGGGGGGGGGGGGGGGGGAGTGGGCGAGTCGAGCGAGGAGGGGGCGTACTTGCGTACTTACCAATTAAACAAAGAACAAAGTAAAATCGACTTATCGACCCTGTTTTATTTTCAGACAAGGAACCTGAGAAGTAAACTTTTTTATGCCTCATCAACTGTATCAAATTGTGTTTTGATGTTTATTTGACACTGTTATTAAAATTATAGGGGAGTCAAAGAAGACAGTGTTATTAGTTTTTACTTAGTGAATATTACTCATCACGAAAACATGCCTGTATGACGTTGACCCCCTTGAACCCAACTTTTATGTAGTAAAACTGGGGTTTACAGGGGTATATATTATTTTTCTTATTTCTGCTCAAAAGTATAAATTGTGGCTACTCGTTAGAACCGCCTCGCCGATGCGGTTCTAACGAATATCCACAATCTATGTTTTGAGCAGAAATATGAAAAATATAAGAATTTTTATTTGAAAATTTTAAGTTATTTATTGGGCAAATTTTTAATATATTTGAATAGGCATGTTTTCCTAATGGTTCACATAGAATTATTGCTTTGCAACAATGTGACATTGACGACCGAGTCTCAGATCAGACTGTGCATAAGGAGTCTACTCCTTCAAAACAACCACATTGTTGAAAAGCACATGATGTGGCCCAAATGATATTTTAAAGAGTTTGAAGAGATATAACAGCAGATACACGGATACCTTTCGTGAAAACAATGAGAGGCTTTTGTGGTGGAAGACTACTCATATCTACAGCAAATTACAGTTTGAATTTCAGTTAGAATTCTCCTGCTGTGGACAGCTGGGACCTAGTTGTATAGCTCATAGCTTTTGTAGAATGCAGTTTTTATATCTTGTCTATTCTCTTTAGAATATCTTTAGGCAGCAGCTCTGACAAGCATCGTATTATATGAACTGCACTATGAGGAAAAGTCTTCAGGATTTGCGTCCAGGTAAGACGCAAACTAGCCTGCTCAGCTTCAGAGACTAGCTAGAGCGCTTAAATTTTGGATTTAGCCAGTTTAGTATTGTACTATCTAGGCAGTGAATGACAAGGGCACTGATCAGACCGCACAATCTCTGAGTTGAAAATTGTACCGGTCCTTTTGAGTATATATATCCAAATGAATGGTTTAGCATGGGCTGTCATATATATTGCATTTTCATTCAATAATAGTGAACGGAAAAAAAATACTCTTAGGTGGTAAAGTGTGCTTAAATTTAAGCAATTAGTAACATATATTTGCAAGTTCGTCCAGATGATACTACAGAGCTATGGACACACACAACGATTTCTACGCACATGCCAGAACCGAATTTTCAGTATTGCTGGATGTACAGTTTGAAATTTTTTGAGGAGTACATCCAAACAGAATGGAGAAAAACCAGAACTTACTGGATCGGCATTCAGAAATGCAACACTAAGGAATAGTTTTGCTAGACTGTGGATAAGGCCATTTGAATCTGTAAGACATATGCCAATGGGAACTCCACCGGTTTTCATTCTGTTGACAAATGAAAACATCAGAATTTTTCAACTGGGTGATGAATTTATTTACTTTCTAATCCCCGGTTATTTTGTATTTTCTGTTAGCATTACGCTCATTTGTAAATCCTTCCGCGGATAATGTTATTATTTTGACATTCTTCCTCGTCTATCAAGTGATATTCAGCTTCGTTGCCGGTGTCACATATCTTAGCGGCTACGTTGTATTTATGCATACCTGTAGAGGTTGTTGCGGTCATCTAAAGGCCACTTGGGACAATGACACTAATGGCTTATTTTGTTTTCTTCTTGTTCCAGATCTATAACTTGTACTGATTGCCAAAAATGGTCTATTGCGACGTGGCATCTCGCCGAGAATAGAAGACTGTACATTCTTGGACGTTCTAGAATAGCCAAAACTAAGAATACTATGAAGTATTCATCTTAGAAGAAGGATTCTGTCAGTTCAGTGCAAACTTAGCACATTTCTTCAGAGACTGTACATAATAACACCACCCCGCATGGCTTTAGTGCTTGGGGGAGGACCCATACAGGTTGCGGTTCCTCAGATGAGAACACTATCACCCAGGACATGTCCACCAGGCAGTCGACTTTACTGAGCAACTGGCACTGGACTCCGAGTAACAGGCAACAGGCACCGGACTCCGGCCACCAGGTACCAGGCATTTTGGCAATTTAACTGAAATTGTCCGATTTCTTTTTGATATCTATGATATTTCTTGTTCAACAGTTTTGTTTGCGTTGAGGTTTTACGGTCCAATCAACCCAGTGGGGTCATGTCGTGCGCGGTCAGTTTACCTTTCTACACTTTTACTAGGCAGGTTTAGTCCTCGAAGCGATTAACCAGTATTGTGCGCACTCTTTCGCAAGAAACTGACAACCGCCCTTCCTGAATCAGCGGAAGGGAGAGAATGACCGTAGAAAAAAAATTCATGATCAAATCTCCATGGAAGAATGTTGCCGACCCGGCGATGGTCGAACCCGCAACCTCCTGATCAACAGTCGGACGCGTATCCAACTGAGTCACCGAGGCCGGTTGTTCTACAGTGGAACATCCGCTTAAGGTCACTTATCTTCAATAGCCATCTCTCAGTACAGGCCAAATTTTTTATTCATCAAAAGTGCAGTCATTATTTATCATGCACATTCTAGCTCTACTATACAAGAGGACCAAGATGGCCCTGTATCGCTCACATGATTACCAGATAATGTTTGGGGTCAAATGGCCGTTTGGTTCAAGAGAAGAAGTTCAGTATAGAATTTCAAGATGGCGACTATCTCGAATTTCCAATCAGAATGAGTTTAAGTACTTTTGATCTACAAGTCACCTCGATACTTCCTCGAAGTTTCGAAAGAATTGGCCTTCTGGTTCAGGATAAAAAAAAAATGATTTTCAACATGGCTGCTAGGGCGACCATCTTGGATTACCGATCAGAATGATTTTTGATCTACAAGTCACCCTGATACTTCCTATCAAGTTTCGAGTTGATTGGCCTTTCTTTTCAAAAGTTCAAAAAGAGATTTTCAAGCTGGTGACTGTGGCGGCCATATCGGATTTCCGATCAGAAGAAATTTAGCTATTTTTAATCTACATTTCACATGGATACTTCCCGCCATGTTTCGAGTAAACTGGCCTTTCGGTTCAGGAGAAGTGCAAAATAGATTTCAAAGATTGCAGCCATGGCAGCCATTTTGGATTTCCAATAGGAACGATTTTAGCTATTTTTATCTACAAGTTACCCTGATGCTTTCTACCAAGTTTCGAGTCAGTTGGCTTTTCAGCTCAGGAGAAGAAGCGCAAAATAGATTTCCAAGATAGCGGCCAAAGGGCCATCTTGATTTTCTCATCGAAACGATTTTAGCTATTTTTTATCTTCTAACCCCGATGCTTCTTACGATGTTTGAAGTAATTTGGCTTTTCGTTTCAGGAGAAGAAGCGATAGATTTTCAAGAGGGGGGCCAACTTGGATTTCCCATTGGAACAATCGTAACTATTTTTATCTACAAGTTACCCCGTGCTTCCTAGAAAGTTTCAAGTTAATTGGCCTTTTGGTTCAGAAGAAGCGACAAATACATTTTCAAGCTGTCGGCCATCTTGGATTTCCGATGGGAATGGTTTTACCTATTTCTGATCTATAAGTCACACCCATGCTTCCTACAGTTTCAGTTTGCAATAATTTTTAGAATGTGTCCTAGTTCTTACTTAACCCACAGTTAGTATATATATATGAAATAACGCTAACCGTCCTAACTGCAACTTTGTATTTCCATTTCCTCTGAATTCATGTTATGCTTGACTTTGAAAGGATAAAGTACTTTGACTTGATTTGAATTCAAGTCAATTAGTCTTTTGGGTCAGGAGAAGAAGCGAAAAATATTTTCATGATAGTAGCCATGGCGGTCATCTTTGAATTCTAATCTGAACGTTATTAGCTACGTTTGATTAACAAGTCACCCAGATGCTTCCTACCAAGTATCAAATCAATTGGCCTTTTGGTTCAGAAGAAGCGAAAAATAGATTTTCGAGATGACCGCCACCGCTGCCATTTTGAATTTCTGATCGGAACGATTTTAGCTACATTTGATCTACAAGTTACCCTGATGTTTCCTACCAAGTTTCAAGTCAATTGGCCATTCGGTTCAGGAAAAAAGCGAAAAATGGATTTTCAAGATCGCCGCCACGGTGGTCATCTTGGATTTCCGATCGGAAGGATTTGAGCTATTTTTGATCTACAAGTCATTCCGATTCTTCCTACAAAGTTTCAGATCAATTGGCCTATTGGTTCAGGAGAAGTGAAAAATAGGTTTTCAAGATGGCTGCCACGGGGGCCATCTTCGATATCCGATTGGTACGATTTTACCTATTTTTTATATACAAGTCACCCTTATGCTTCCTACCAAGTTTCAACTGGCCGTTTGGTTCATGATGATGATGAGTTCATTTTTATCGACGCATCAACCCATAAGGGTCATTTGCGTCAAAATGGTGTACTAGCTTGGTTCTGTAATGAAACGGTTATAATGATGTCATATATGCATAAAATGTAAAACTAGAACGAATTAAAAATTAATGCAGTTATACTTTGTTAAAAAGATTGATCTGTTTTAAGTATGTTATCAGCTGGTACATCTTGAAATAAGAATCTCAGGTCATTTGTTCGGAAGAACTGACGCCGTACATGAGAAAATTCAATGCAGTCGATCAGAGTGTTTCACTGTAAAAGTTTTATTACAGCTGATACAAAGTGGCTGATCTTCTCGTTTGAGTAGATTAGAATGTGTGAGTCTAGTATGACCTATACGTAGAGGAGTAAGAACCACTTTTTCTCGCCTTATTGATCGATAAATGGTATTTTTACCAAGAACCGGTTTTATTTCATGTAGTTTATTGAATGTTGCTCTGTCCCATGACATCTGCCATTTGGATAAGATGTACCTGTTGATAAAAGGTTTAAAGCCTGTACATGGAAGTTTCAAATTTGAAATTTCTGGATCGAGTGATGCCTTTGCTTTTACATCGGCAGCCTCGTTACTTTTTATGCCAACATGGCTGGGGGAGCCAACAGAACAAAATTTCATTAGTTTTCGATAACTCGTGTTTTTCTATCAGCTTCTGAATTTTGGGATTTTTTGAGGATGTGTGTTTTAGAGATTTTAGAACAGAAAGGGAGTCTAACGAATTTGTTCTCTAAAGAATTGTTCCTAACGTGATACAAAGCAATACCAATAGCCTTGGATCCAGCAGTGAAAATAGATGAGCTATCAGGAAGACGGATCTTTTCATGGTGCCTGCCCGATAAATACGCACAGCCAACCTTATCTTCAACTTTGGAGCCATCAGTGTAGTGTTGATAGTCTGAAAGTCGCGATTGTAATTCTTGGAAGTTTTGTTTTATAAGATGTGAATCAGAAAGTGACTTCTTGCTGTTGTGTAAGTTAAACAGAATAGTTGGTTTAGTAATGCACCATGATGGAATATCAGAGAAAGAGTGTTTTTGAATGTTGTCAATATTGGAAGATACTAAGAGTGGTGCTATACGAAGGCCAAATGATTTAATAGCGTTAGGTTTTCTTTCATAATATTCCGGAAATTGTGGTGGAAATGTGACTTCAAAAGCAGGGTTAGAAGGATTAGCAGCAAGTCTGATGGCGTACTGAAGAGACCGTTTTTCTCTGCGTAGCCATAATGATGGCTCATCTGCCACCACGTAAAGGCTTGATACTGGAGATGTACGAAAAGCTCCCAGTGCCAAACGAAACCCCTGATGATGAACAGTGTCTAACATCTGTAGATAAGATTTTCTAGCAGATCCATACACGATGGACCCATTATCAAATTTTGATCGAATAAAAGAGCGATAGAGGTGAAGAAGAGTTGTTCTATCCGCACCCAACTTGTATGAGATAAAAGTTTTAAAAGATTTAATGCTTTTAAACATTTAGCATTCACGTATTTTATATTGGGTATGAAGGAGAATTTTCAATCAAATATATCCCCAAGAGATTTCGATTCATCAACAACTGGTATTTGAGATCATATATGAAGAGAGCTGGATCATTGTGTATTTTCCGTTGTTGACAGAAATGAACGCACTGGGTTTTCGATTTGGAAAATTTGAAGCCATTACTAGTTGCCCAGTCTTCAATTCTATTTGTTGTAGATGTCTTTCTATTGTGTGCATATTTTTCGAGCGAAAACATATACAGAAATCATCAACATACAAAGAATCATCTGTCGTATAATCCAGACAATTTATAATATCATTTAATTTCACGTTGAATAAAGTGGTTGGAAGTATGGCTCCTTGAGGAACGCCCTGTTCTTGGTCATAGAGGTTAGACAGGGTCGATCCTATAAGCACTTGTATAGTACGATCTTCAAGAAAAAAAATTAATAAAGTTTGGTAGTCTTCTTTTAAGAACAAAGTTGTGTTGATCTTTAAAAATTCCATATCGCCAGGTAGTATCATAGGCTTTTTCCCAAATCGAAAAATACACCAACTACATGTTCTCGTTTGATAAAAGCATCACAGATAAAAGTTTCCAGTAACTAAATTATGATTGGTACTACGTTCAGCTCGGAATCCCGACTTAAAGTTTGTTATAAGATTGTTAGAGTTTAAGTACCAAACAAATCGTTTGTTTATCATTCTCTCTAGTGTTTTGCAAAGGCAACTTGTTTGCGCTATTGGTCTATAGCTTGTTGGTTCTGCATGATCTTTCCCTGGTTTGGGAATAGGTATTATTGTGGCCAAACGCTAGCTTTCTGGAAAAACTCCAGTTGTCCATATACCATTGAAAATGTGTAAAAGTGTGTCAAGGGCGGATTCGGGAAGGTGTTTAATGTACGTCATCAGGGCCTGTAGCTGTATCTTTTGATACTGCGATAGCATCTTTAAGTTCCGTTATGTTAAACAGACTGTTATATTCATTATTTGAAGAGGTGAAATTAAGTTTGACCATTTCTTGTTTTTGATGTTTTGAAACTTCTCTGAATAATTCCGAGATGAGGAATTATCCAAAACAGTTTCGCCAAGGGTATTTGGTATCTCTTCCTTTGATGTAGCCTTTGTTCCACGTTTTGTATTTAAGTGAGTGAAACTGAGGATTTTGATTAACCAGATGTTTTTCGTATCATGTCCCAAAACTTTTTAATTGGAGTTTTTATGATTTAAATTTGAAACGTAAGATTTCCATGATTTGCGTTTGGATGTCTTTATTGTTCGAAGAGCCTTTGCTCTGAAATTCTTAACCTTATAATAAGTTCTCCTTTGTTGGATATCTGGAGAACTTAGATAATGCTTGTTTGCGCTGTTTTATGGCATCTTTGCATTCATCATTGTACAATGGCTTGCTTTTCTTGGGATTTTTCGAGGTTTTCGGTATACTTTTCTTAGCGATGTCAAGAAGAGAGGATGTAAAATCATCTAGAGGATCCAAGGAATTATCAGACATCTATTTTGAGAATTTCTTCGCATAATGAGTGATATAATTCCTAGTTCGCTTTATTTAGTTTCCACTTTGCGTTGTGATCGTTCGTGGAAGTATTTACGCTTTCAATAACAACAGGGAAGTAATCACTTCCATGTTGATCTTCACTGACCGTCCAGTTGAAGTCTAGTAAGAATTATGGGTGACATATGAGGATCTAAAGAAGAAAATTTTCCAGTTGCTGGATGGAGATAGGTGTGAGATTTGTCATTCATAAGACAAAGATCGTTTTTGGTTATACAGTCTTCAATAATATTACCTTTAGGTTTGTTATCTTTACATTCCCAAAGTATATTGTGTCCATTAAAGTCATCAACTAATATACAGGGTGAAGGAAGTTGTTTCAGTAAAGTGTCTAAATGTTCGGTCTCTAAATGAAAATTCGGAGGTATATCCACAGAACAAATAGTAATCTCTTTGTCTAAAGTGACAGAAATCGCTTGAACACTGGTTAAAAGTTTAATTTCTCGTTGAGGACATGAAGAGTGAACTAAGACTGAGCTTCCACCAGACGGCCCCTGGCCTTCTGAATATATATAATTATATGTATTGAAATCTTTGATATTTAATTGATCATTAGGTTTTAAAAAAAAGTTTCTTGCAAATAAAAAACTGATGGACTCAAAAAAGATAAAAGTAATAAGATCTCATTATAGTTTGACCTTAGACCTCGATAGTTCCATTGTATTATTCTGTGATGAATTCATTTTAGAGTAGATTGTTTTTAGTTAGACTAGAAATTAAGGATAAGTTATTGGTGACTGATCAATTATTACTACTACTGGCGCGTGAGTATTCTGATGATCTCTACCCATTGCTGTTAGTTCGTGGGCGATCTGGAGCTTCTCCTAACTCCATATCATCGCTACTGTCATTCAAAGATCCAAATCTATTATGCTGTTGATAAGCATCATTTGCACCGTTTCGTTCTCTGTTTGATGTGATTGGTCTTTGAGTTCCTTGACTAGATTTTAATTTTGTTTGGTCTTTCGTAGGTGGTGATGATTGACTTCTTGCTTGTTTTTCTTTCTATTGTTGTCTTTTCAAATCTTTTTTATCACCTCCATGGTGGCTTTTTTTCAGGCCAACCTCTGTTTTTTCTCCTCAATAGGTGTCTTTGTTTGACTTCTGTTTGTAATGTCAGTTTTAACTTTTTGTTTCTGCAGTTCTTCTGTTTGGCTGTTCGTGTTTGTTGTATTTGATTGTACTGCAGAGTCGAGAATAGTTATTGGATCAGTTTGATTGATCACAGAAACTTTTTTCATAGAAGACTGGGTGATGTTTGCACAATTTCAGGAATTGGAGTAGGGGTCTCAACACATTTCCGCGCTTCAACGAAAGAAATATTTCTGGTGAACTTAATACGTAAGATTTCTTTTTCTTTTTGCCAAATTCGACATTCTTTAGAGTCAGCACTGTGTTTTTCACCACAATTTACACTGTGTAGTTTGTTTGTACATCTACTTTCGAGGTGTTCGGCTGTTTGACCTCATTTTGAACAAACAGGGTCTTTGGAACACCTATCCTCATGGTGTCAATATTTTTGACAGTTATGACGACGCAAAGGATTTGGCATGTAGACTTCTACGTTGACTCTAAAGTATGCAACGTTGACTTTCTCAGGTAAAACTGGTGTGTTAAATGTAAAGACAAAGGTGTTTGTGTCTTTTAACTCTCCGTTTCGTTTTACTTTGAATCTTATTACTCCAGTTACTCCTTGAGATCTTGTACCCTCGAGAATCTCATCCTCGCCGCAATTCCTCAATTCGGGGCAACGAATTACCCCTTTTGAGGAATTCAGCGAGGTATGAGGATACACATGGACTTTCAAGTCGTGAAAAATCTGTGCACGAAGAAGATTCTCGGCATGGGCTTTCTTGGATTGCTCAATGAGCAGCTGATGTTTTCAGGTACCAGCTATACTTTGTATTACTTTTTGTATTACAAACGGGGACAAACATGCTATCTGTCTGTTCTCTTCTTTGCTTTCAACTAAAATGAAGCGTGGAAAATGTTGAGGAGACGTATCATTTGTTGAGGTAGTTAGAGGTTGAGTGCTTTCGTCAATATCTGAAACGTCAGAGTCAGGACATTTTCTAGTTCTTTTTCTTTTATCAGAACCCATGATGAAATAGTATTAAAATTCGTCCTTTATGCTCTCCGCCCACCGTGGAGCCCAACAAGGGAACACATAAATGTAGTGGCTTTCCTACTCACTTATGTTAGAGGTACACAGAAGATATACTCGCACGAGCAAAATGCTGCACGATTGACCCCGCTGAGCCGCCGCGTTCGTAGGAATGGAAAGGCTAGGAAATAAGACTTATGAGCAAACGGTAAGTATCAGTACGATACAAAAGACAAGGAAGAGAAAGAAAAAAATTATTCCTAGGGCTTGGCGCGACCAGCCGATTGACCGTGCCGGGTCACACGGACACCCTTCTATACCGAAATCCAGGCCAAAGAGGCGTGTTGAGCCATCAGGAGAGACCAAATTCCCAATAACTCTCAACCTCCAGGATCCCTTCTTCCGGCTTTACGGGTTGCCATCCACGGCAAACGGGTGGTATTTCCTCTTCGCTCTTCCTAGAGGGGACAAGTACTGCTCACCAAGCTAGCAACGTTCACAGTGGGAATTGAGCCCCAAGGGCCTCGGCAAGGCGAAAAGTTTAATACCAAGGGACCGTTTGGTTCAGGATAAGAAGCGAAAATAGATTTTTAAGATGCCCGCCACAACGTCCATCTTAGATTTCCAATGTAGACAATTTTAGCTATTTTGACCTACAAATCACCCCGCTGCTTCCTATCAAGTTTCAAGCGAATTGGCCTTTCAGTTCAAGAACAGAAGCGAAAAACAGATTTCCAAGATGACCACCACGGCGGCCATCTTTGATTTCAGGACGGAATAATTGTAGCTATTTTTGATTTATTAGTCACTCCGATGCTTCTCACCAAGTTTCAAGTCAGTTGGCCTTTCGTTTCAGGAGAAGAGAAAAATAGATTTTCAAGATGGCGGTCATCTTGGATTCACGTTGGCATACTTTTAGCTATTTTTGATCTACAAGTCACACTCGATGCTTCCTTACAAGTCTCCAGTCGGACTTTCTGTTCAGAAGATGGCCAACACGCCAAGCGGCTCTCCGATCGGAACGATTTAAGCTATTTCTGATCTACAAGTCACTCCGATCCTTCCTACCAAGTTTCAAGTCAGTTGTCCTTTCGGTTGAGAAGAAGCAAAAAATATATTTTCAAGATGGCCGACACAGTGGCCATCTTGGATTTCCGATCGAAACGATTTTAGCTATTTTTGATCTACAAGTCACCCCCACGCTTCCTACCTAAGTTTCAAGTCAATTGGCCTTTTGCTTCAGGAGAAAAAGCGAAAAAAAAAAAAAAAAAAAAAAAAAAAAAAAAAAAAAAATTTAAGATGGCAGCCAGTCGAGGGTTAAAGTTAGGTGGACACGTTGGCATGTGACCTTTTGTGTTTTAAACAGGATTTATCATTTTGATGGAGATACCACAGCAGTAAGCTCATCTTCAAAATAGCAGTCTTGAAAATATATCGTGACTGCCTTAATACGATTTATCGGAGACTACAAACTTATTTTTTTTACTAGAGCGGAAGCGATGTGAAGTGTTTGTTTGTTTGTGTTGAGGTTTTACGGCCCAGTCAACCCAGTGGGGTCATATCGAGCGCGGGCAGTTTACCTAACCACACGTTTACTGGGCAGGCTTAGTCCTCTAAGCGGTTAACCAGTATTGTGCACATTCTTTCGCCAGAAACTGACATCTGCCCCTCTTGAATGAGCGGAAGGGAGAGAATGACCGTAGAAATTATTTCATGATCAATCTCAACGAAAGAATGTTGCCGACCTCGGCGGGGGTTGAACCCGCGACCTCCTGGTCTCCAGTCGGACGGCGTATCCAACTGAGCCACCGAGGCCGGCGTGAAGTGTTTGTTGCCGGAAATAAAACTGAAATAGAATAAAGCGCATCAGTGAGTGGATCACGCCAATGAAGGAGTACGCTTTTTTTAAATTAAGCGGGTTGTGAACATGCCAGAGGATATACATCCTACCACATGTTTCAAAGGCTGAAAGCATACATTTCTGAAATCGATTATGTGAATCAAAAACAAGTTATGGTAGTGACAAATATTTTCTTATTATCAAACTATCCCTCCGATGTTATCTAGCCCTATTCTATCTGTCTATAAATATGCAAAATCATGTATTTCCATATAAAATCAGTTTATATGTGGTTGTTTTTCGGATACTTACTGTTCGTAGTATCGAGCAGGGGCGCACGTACCATTCTTGTTCGCTTTTCCTCGGACGACAAAGACAATATCGTGTTACACGAGCTTAAAAAAAAAAAAAAAAATCACACACACACACACACACACACACACACACACACACACACACACACACACACGAAAATAAAAACAGGAGGGCCAAGATGGCCCTGTATCGCTCACCTGATTATCAGACTAGTTTGAGTCAACTAGCCTTTCGGTTCAAGAGAAGTTCAAAATTGACTTTCAAAATGGCGACCGTCTTGGCTTTTCAATCAGAACAATTTTACCTACTGTAAATCTATAAGTCACTCGATACTTCCAATGAACTTTGAGTCAATTGCCCTTTTGGTTCGGGAGAAAAAGTTCAAAATAGATTTTCAACATGGCTACTAGGGCGACCACCTTGGATCTCAGATCAGAATGATTTTAGCTATTTTTGATCTACAAGTCACCCCGATACTTCCTATCAAATTTTGAGCAATGGACCTTTCTATTCAGGAAAAGAAGTTCAAAAAAGACTTTTTAAGATGGCATCTTAGGCAGCCGTCTTGTATTTCCGATCGGAACCATTTTAGCTATTTTTGATCTACAAGTCACCTTGATGATTCTTACCAAGCTTCAAGTCAACAGGCCTTTCAATTCAGGAGAGGAAGAGAAAAACAGATTTTCAAGAAATCAGAACGCAACAATTTAGCTATTTTCAAACTACCACACCCCTGTTGCCAACCAGCTTCGAGTCAGTTGGCCTTTCTGTTCAGGATAAGTAATGGATAAATAAGTTTTCAAGATGGACGCCATGGCAGCCATCTTGGATTTCGGATCGGAACAATTTTAGCTTTTTTTTTTTTCATCTATATATAAAAAAGCTTCCTATCCAGGTTCGAGTCCAACTGCCTTTTGGTTCAGGAAAAGAAGTGAAAAATAGATTTTCAAGATGGCCGCCATGCCATCTTACATTTCTGATAGCTATTGTTTGATCTACAAGTTATTCCCATCCGTCCTACCAAGTTTCGAGTCAATTGGCCTTTCAGTCCAGGAGAAGTTATAATATCGCCCATCCTGGTTTTCTGATCAGAACGATTTTATTTTTTTTTTTTTGTCTACAAGTCACACCAATCTGTCCTACCAGGTTTCGAGTCAATTTGCCTTTCAGTTCAGGAGAAAAGAAAAAATAATTTTCAAAATGGCCGCAGTGGGGGGCCATTTTGGATTTCCGACTGGAATGATTCTAGCCATTTTTGATATACAAGTCACCCTGATGATTCCTACCAAGTTTCAAATCAATAAGCCTTTAAGTTCGGAAGGAAAACGAATCAAGATGGCGGCCATCTTGGATTTCCAATAGGAAAGATTTTAGCTATTTTTGATCTACAAATCCCTCCGATGCTTCCTACCAAGTTTCAAGTCAATTAGCTGTCGGTTCCGGTGAAGAAGCAAAAACAGATTTTAAAGATGCCGCCAATGCGGCCATCTTGGATTTCTGATTAGAATGATTTTAGCTATTTTTGATCTACAAGTCACCCAAATACTTCCTACTAAGTCTCGAGTCAACTGGCCTTTTGGTTCAGGAGAAGAAACGAAAAATAGATTTTCAAGATGGCCACCATGGCGGCCATTTTGGATTTCCGATCGGAAAGATTTTAATTATTTTTGATCTACAAGTCACCCCAATAATTCCTACCAAGTTTCAAGTCCATTCGATTTTCGGTTCCGGAGAAGCAGCGAAGAAAAGATTTTCAAGATAGCCGCCATTTCGGCCATCTTGGATTTCAATCGAAACCATTATAGCTACTTATGATCTACAAGTCGTCCCGCTGCTTCCTACCAAGTTTCGAGTCTACTGGCGTTTCGGTTCAGGAGAAGAAGCGAACAAAAGATGGATTTCCGATTGTTAAAATTTTAACTATATTTGATCTACAAGTCACCAATATGCTTCCTATCATGTTTCGAGTCAATTGGCCTTTCGTTCAGGAGAAGAAGCGAGAAAAACATTTTCAAGATGGCCTCATGGCGGCCATTTTGGATTTCCGATCGTAAAGATTTTAGCTATTCTTGATCTACAAGTCACCCATCTTGGATTTCCGATCGGAACGATTTTATTTTTTTTTATCTACAAGTCACACTAATCTGACCTACCAAGTTTCGAGTCAATTTGCCTTTCAGTTCAGGAGAAAAGAAAAAATAATTTTCAAAATGGCCGCAATGGGGACCATTTTGGATTTCCGACTGGAATGATTATAGCCATTTTTGATATACAAGTCACCCTGATGATTCCTACCAAGTTTCAAATCAATTAACCTTTAAGTTCAGAAGGAAAACAAATCAAGATGGCGGCCATCTTGGATTTCAAATAGGAAAGATTTTAGCTATTTTGATCTACAAATCACTCCAATGCTTCCTTCCAAGTTTCAAGTCAAGTAGCTTTCGGTTCCGGAGAAGAAGCAAAAACAGATTTTAAAGATGCCGCCAATGAGGCCATCTTGGATTTCTGATTGGAATGATTTTAGCTATTTTGATCTACAAGTCACCCAAATACTTCCAACTAAGTCTCGAGTCAACTGGCCTTTTGGTTCAGGAGAAGAGACGAAAAATTGATTTTCAAGATGGCCACCATGGCGGCCATTTTGGATTTCCGATCGAAAAGATTTTAATTATTTTTGATCTACAAGTCACCCCAATGATTCCTACCAAGTTTCAAGTCTATTCGATTTTCGGTTCCGGAGAAGCAGCGAAGAAAAGATTTTCAAGATAGCCGCCATTTCGGCCATCTTGGATTTCAATCGAAACCATTATAGCTACTTTTGATCTACAAGTCGTCCCGCTGCTTCCTACCAAGTTTCGAGTCCACTGGCGTTTTGGTTCTGGAGAAGAAGCGAACAAAAGATGGATTTCCGATTGTTAAATTTTTAGCTATTTTTGATCTACAAGTCACCAATATGCTTCCTATCATGTTTCGAGTCAATTGGCCTTTCGTTCAGGAGAAGAAGCGAGAAAAAAAATCAAAATGGCCTCATGGCGGCCATTTTGGATTTCCGATCGTAAAGATTTTAGCTATTCTTGATCTACAAGTCATCCCTATGCTTCCTACCAAGTTTCGAGTCGATTGGCCTTTCCATTCAGGAGACGAAGCGATGGCCGCCATGGTGGCATTTGGGATTTCCGATCGGAACGATTTTAGCTCCTTTTGATCTACAAGTCGTCCCGCTGCTTCCTACAAAGTTTAGAGTCAATTTGCTTTTAAGTTAAGGAGAAGCGATAAATAGATTTTCAAGATCTTGGATTCAGATCGGAACGATTTTAGCTATTTTTCATCTACTGAACATTCTGATTCGTCATTTGTTTATGGATTTATGATTTTGAATTACGGCTTTGGTACCATGACCGCAACTACAAGTTACCCCGATGGTTACTACCAAGTTTCGAGTCAACTGGTTTCGGTTCAGGAGAAGAAGCGAAAAATAGATTTTCAAGATGACCGGCTGCCATCTTGGATTTTTGATCGGAAAGATTTTAGCTACCTTTGATCTACACGTCTTCCCGATGCTTCCTACCAAGTTTCGAGGCAAAAGGCCTTTCGGTTCAGGAAAAGGAGCGAAAAATAAATTTCAAGATGGCAGCCATGTAGGCCATTTTGAATTTCCGATGGGATCGATTTTAGCCATTTTAGATCTACAAGTAACCCCTTTGCTTCCTACCAAGTTTCGAGTCAGTTGGCTTTTCGGTTCAGGAGAAGAAGCGAAAATTAGATTTTCAAGATGGCCGCCATTTTTGATTTTCGATCAGAACGATTTTTACTTGTTTTGATCTACAAGTTACCCGATGCTTCCTACCAAGTTTCGAGTCAAATGACCTTTCGGTTCAGGAGAGAAGTGAAAAATAGATTTTCAAGACGGCCATCTTGGATTTCCGATCGGAACGATTTAAGCTATTTTTGATCTACGAATCACCCCTATGCTTCCTACTAAATTTCGAGTCAATTGGCCTTTCGGTTTAGGACAAGCGAAAACTAGATTTTCCGATCAGTTACCCGATGCTTCCTACCAAGTTTCGAGTCAAATGACCTTTCGGTTCAGGAGAGAAGTGAAAAATAGATTTTCAAGACGGCCATCTTGGATTTCCGATCGGAACGATTTAAGCTATTTTTGATCTACGAATCACCCCTATGCTTCCTACTAAATTTCGAGTCAATTGGCCTTTCGGTTTAGGACAAGCGAAAACTAGATTTTCCGATCAGAAGGATCCTAGAGGATCACAATGATTTTTAACAATGATTTTTAAATTATCTAGCTGACATTACTATTTTCTTAACAATGACGTTTTTCTAGCTGACAACAAAGCAGACGACAATTGTTGTGATTGGCAGTTTAAGAGTTAATGAACCTAATAATCGGTAATTTGAATACTTTTGGGAAATAATTATGCAACCCATGGTCTAAAAGCACCATATGAAAATAGATAGAATAGTAAGAAATAGAAAATGTTTATATGCCGAGACTGACAGTCTCTTGGTAGAAGGAATACGGCTTTAAAGAACATGGGACTTTAATAATAATTATGAAAAATCGTTTTGTCTTATTTTGGCGGCGTCTGTCTTAAGAAGCACAATAAAAGTTGTAAAAGTCTAAATGAAGATATGCAAGGAGTCTGATTAAGAATCGTAGTTACAGTTATGTTACATACGTTACCAGACATATTAGGTAAATGATAATGTCTGTTAATGGCATTTTATATTGGTAGTAAACTATTCACCTTAACAGAATCATTGACCATCAGCAGGTACTGGGTCATTGTCATTTCTGAAATTGCAGTGGAAATAAAAGGTGAAAATTAACTACCTTATCGTATCTTGGCATCAAAATCATCAAGAAATAAATGGTATATCAGGGGTAGGGACAGAATAATTTTTTTTCTCATTATAGTTTCTCGGCAGCTAAATCTAATTCAGACTCTGGTGTAAGCCATATACGGCTCAGAGACACAACCAATCGTATCAGTTATTTTATACTATCACCATTTTGATAATCAAGTACATGTTCTTAAGCCATTATAAAGTAACAAAGAGAATGGAAATCGTTAAGCCTAATGTTGTTGTGTGTTATTCTTATTACTTATATCACTAATAAGTTATAACAAGACTTTTGTATAATCTTATATCTAAAATGTTTTTTTCTTATCATTATATAGATAAGCAACATTAATCATTTATTTAATGTGTTTATCATCAAATTGTATGATGTATGACTTGTGTATGTTGTTTTTACATGGTATTTCACAATACGCAGATTTTATTAAAGCAAACGGTCTTGCAGCCAGCATAAAATGTTTTATCAGAAGTGCCAGAGTGTGCATGCTGTGTACTAGGCTGCATCTTAGAGATGACTTAAAATTGCAGTGTAGTGTTTATATATCTGTGATGTTATTATCAGCGTGATTATTACCACTGCATTTTTATATAAACTAAAACAATGAAATAGTTCTTCTAGAATAATTTGCGCCCTAAAAAATGTTTGTTTTCACTTTATTTATGCTTTTAAGTTGATATTAGGAAAGTATACAGTATTTTCATTGATGGAGCTTAACTGAAGAGATTTCTCCTGCAAACACTGTCTGTAGGAAATAGTGTTCTGATATCACAGCACTTAAACTGGCATATAACGTGTGTTACAGTATTAAGTATGCAATATTTCTGGAAGTCTAGATGGATTTAAGTTTTAGAGAATCAGCTTTATGTATAGAACATAAGCAATAAAGAGTTCATATTATGTAAGTAGTGTGAGCAAGGGGATTTTCTGTATTTGTTATAGGGTGCATGTTACTACTTTAAAGATAAAATTATCAATCGGATACACCGGCAGAAGATTGGTAAGAGTTTCTTTCACTTATTTCACCAAACAATAAAGGTGTCTGAGAAATAATTTACTATGTTTGTTATTCAAAGAATTATAGAGATGATTTCCCTTAACCTTTGTGTACAAAGTATCAACAGCCATTTAAACAGTGTAGATAAAGTATCACTTAAAGGTAACGTATATAACATTAAGAATATTATAAAGCATTTATTCAAAGTATATAATGCATTTCACCAATCATAATAGTTAGATACATTGTACTAAATGCTACCACAGCAAATAAGATGTTAAAAAGTTTGAAATAAAGATACTTTTCAGAAAAAGAAGTTTAGGCTGTTAAAGTAACTATCATTCCTTTTATCATTTGCTTAGTCAGGCTGGTTTGTTTTTGTGTCTTGGTGTACAAACGAGGACAAATAGTGTTTATCTATTGTAAAACAGCATTAAATTAAATTTCTAGTCACTGACTGGTCATAATTGTCCAAAACGTTGTATCAGGAAACATATATATGATGCCTTTTAGTAACGTATGTAACAGTTATAAAACAAGTCATTGACAGCTCAACATATTGAGATATCTGTTTCTATAAAACCACGTGCATTGGTGGCAAATAGCATGCTAGTAAGCAAGAATATGGATACTTTAGTATTTATACAAAATTATTAACATTGTTTTGAGGATAACGTAGGTAATATGGCTGTTACATGCAAACGGCCCCATCGCCAGAGGGCGACTATGTGTTATTTTGTTTCTTATATATAAATTTAGTTTCAGAAAATCATAGTGTACAAAATTCCCCCTCGGGGGTGGGTTGCGGGGTCTATAGCCGGCCCAAGGTCTAAAAAATAAACAAAACATAGACTAAGGATATGTTTTATAATAACCCATTATTCTACAATGACGCATGTCACCGTATAGAGTGAGTGACGTCACTGACGTCGCGGCTGAATATCCGATGCAATGATAGACCCATCACTGACGTCGACGTGACTCATCCGTGACCTCTATCCCTATTAATAACGTCGACGCGTTCGACAGTGAACGCCCGCTAACCGTAGGCAACGTCGTCCGCTTAACGTCATATCATAATTGTACAAGCTCCATTTCCATACATACTTGTTTACAAATGATTATAATGTATTCAAATGTTTAAAATGTCGTAACCAAAATGTCGCTGACATTACTAATGTCAAACAACGATTTCCGGATAATGATCTGAGGGAGAGAGTATTGGATCAACTCCAACTATTATAAACTTGTTGCCCTGATCAGATGAAATCGGAACAACTTAAAATATACATATTCCACAACAATTCTTCCTAAATTTTCCTCCTTCATCGCAACAGTAATTATGCAGGCGGAATAATACAAATTAATTTACAATGATCTCTTAGTGTAATTAATTCAATTAACTATTAAACTTAGAGAGGAAAAAAAAAAAAAAAGAAACACAACAAAAAACTATGCATATATACGTGGGTGTGTGCATGTCTGTATGTTCGTGTGTATGTTTGAGTATGCGTATGTAAAACCTAAATTTCCGGTCTATGTGAGTCGTATGGTACCGCGCATTTTACATTGGCTATTCCGATCCTGCACTGTTATTTTTATTTGTATGAATTAGATCACACCTTCTGCTTCAAAAGGACCGGTCAGTCCGCACATGCCAGAGCGGCCTGCTCAGCGTTCACTACAGCAACTACAATTTACACAACCTGAGAAACCCCGACCGGACTGCACAATCTAGCGAACTACCTAGCGCAGCCTGATCAGAATTCCTGAAGTAGCCCAGGTAACATACGCAGAATCAGACAAGCATGCGCTGCAATATATGGGTTATAGGTTTACTGTTCAGACTCGGACATCCTGCTTTTGAAATTTAAGTAGAAAAAAAACCTACAAAGAATTAAATAATATTAATATAAATTACGACTCACCGAACTGTCCAATTAGGATTCTATTTCGTTGTCTAGTTGTCCTTCGAATTGGACAGTATCGGTGAGTTTTATATATAGTAAGGCTATACTCTTGCAACGCATCAACTGCCCGCTATGTGCGGGATTTTGAAAACATTTTGCGATTTTTCTCGCTTTCTGCGTTTTGCAACCGTTTTCTACAGTCATTCTCTCCCTTCCGCTGATTCAAGAAGGTCAGTTGTCAGTTTCTGGCGAAAGAGTGTGCACAGTACTGTTATATTTAGGGTGTTTGGTTGTTTTAGGTACCATTGTTTTCATGTTTGATGCAGGTTTCTATATATAAATAGAACTTCCTGGAAAATCATGTTTACAATAGCAAGTTGTTTATGTTATTTTCAGAACTTTCCAAAAGGAATATTCTGGACCTAGCTATTTTTGGTATGTCATAAAATAATTAGAATATTCTTGACTAAAACTAGAAAATGAGTGATTCCTCTAGCAAATTCTTTCTCTAGAATGTTCTTTCACAATATATATGGGGATTTTTTTTTTCATATGGCCATCTTTGTATACTGTCATCGGAAATTATTCTATACTGGATTTCTATAATATTTTATTCATTTGGAATTAAACTCTGAATTCAGGGACTTTAAATTGTGGGATCAGAAACTTGTATTCAAAGGATTTGTTTTAGAAATTCTTGTGGAATAATTCTGAGGGACTTTGTGACATAAACATGAAAAGTACTGTATACTTACATTCTTTTGTTTTGAATTTTGTCTTATTTTATTGTGAATATTTATTGTTAATAATTTAAAACTTTATGCTGGTTTCACTTTTATTTCTTTCTCGTTACGCTCGTAACAAATTGTTAACCGCTTGGATGATTAAGCCTTCCCAGTAAAATTATGGTAAGTTAAACGAAATATGAACCCATTGGGTTAACTGGACCGTAAAACATCAAACACAAACAAATCAGCCTTTGCATCTGTGCAATCTGATCAGGGCCTTCGCTGTCCGCTAACAGCCCAGCTAGCATTCTACGTAAATCTACATCGGGCCGTCATCGGCCCGTCAGCTACCCTGACGGGCCGATGACGGCCCGATATAGATTTACGTAGAATGCTGACTGGGAGAATCATTGAATATTATATAATGTTTCAATGGATAGCAAATGTCAGGATGAGACTTTGTGCGTCTGCTGGATGATGTGAACCCGCACTTTTTGCGCATACTCAAAGTCACTTTTTCGCTTGATGCGGCCCGTTTATCAGACACAGATCTTTTGTGTTTTTTTTTAACCTAGGGTTCTTCCGTTATGCTGAGCCTGTATTGAATTCCACATAGACGTAAATGTTCTATCAACATGTTTGTTCTAGCTTAGTAAACTTGAAGCTCTCAACGTAATATGTATCCTTGTACAATGCATAATTCAGGAATTTTTTATCAAGAGTCAATGAATGTAGGTAGCCTTCCAATGGTCGCAAAGCAACGCGATCCCTGAATGTTGTAAACTCGGGTATATAATTACAATCTTTACATGCTGAATCCTGTGGACAGTTGTCCTGTTTCTTCAGGAAGTGAAATAAACACGTCAGTAGGATAAGGTAGGAAATTTGGATCTAGCTTACAGTTGTCTATAGCGTAATACAAATGGTTCTTTATCCTTTTCCTCTGGATGCCAAGTTTTACTCTTATTCATTTGAGCGCCATATGTGCTTTTTTATTCCTTGTGTCTCGGGTTTTGTCGCATTCCACCTTTCGTTGCAATTCTGAACACCATCTTTTCCTCCTATGGCTTTGTTCACTGACATATATATGTCGGTATATGCACTGCCACAGATATATATTGTCCCGCGAAGTAATTTACATTTGCTCACATTCAACTGTCTTGTTTTTGTGTGCATCTGTCTTGTTCCTTGTAAATATGTTGAATGTTTATCACTTTATGTGTAAACATCATTTTATAATATGTCCCCTCGTACAAGTCAAACTCTCCACAACATGCACAGAATGGTTCACAGAAGTTGCCTCTGGGGTATTACGGCTGTATTTGATCGATGCGCATGTCTTTATCTAATTTGGATATCTGAATATTCTTACATATAAAATTCCCATGTTGAACGTTTCCAATATATTGACTACTTGGTTTGGGTGGTATAAACTTTCATTGGTATCTGTTTTGCTAAATATATCATCTCTGAGTGAGACTCGCCTTGCAGAGGAAGGGCTTTTAAAAGAAGTTGGTGCTGGCTACACTTTCTTCTGGAGTGGACGCAAGAAAGAAGAGCGGCGTGAAACAGGAGTAGGATTCGCCATCAAGTCATACCTCGTCAGCAAGATCTCATGATTTCCAAAAGGCATAAATGACTGCCTGATGACGCTGAGACTTCTCTTATCTGGCAAGAGGCATGCAACAATTGTAAGTGCCTATGCATCCACAATGACCAACCCAGATGAGGTTAAAGACAAGTTCTATGATGATCTGGATTCTGTGATTTCTGCAGCACCTCGGACAGACAAACTCATCCTCCTCGGGGACTTCAATGCCAGAGTGGGCACAAACCACCAGACCTGGGAAGGAGTGATTGGATCTGTAGGAGTAGGGAAGTGCAACAGCAATGGACTCCTCCTTTTAAGGAAGTGTGAAGAGCATGAATTACTGATTACCAACACAGTCTTCCGTCTACCAACTCATGGGTGCACCCTCGCTCCAAACACTGGCATCTCACTGACTATGTCATAGTGCGAAGGAAGGACAGACAGGATGTCAGAGTGACAAAGACTATGTGTGGTGCAGACTGTTGGACAGATCAAAGGCTTGTTGTCAGCAAACTCAACCTGCGCATTCAGCATGTACGACGACCACAAGGCAAGAAGGTGCCAAACAAATTGGATATCTCCAAGCTGAAACAAGACAGCAAGAGGCAAGCATTCGTCAACGATCTCTGCAGCCGTTTAGATGCACTGGAACACAATTAAGAAGATGTAGATGAGAGCTGGATAGTCTTCAGAGACACCGTTCACTCTTCAGCAATGGATTCCCTAGGACCAGTATCTCGCAAACACCAAGACTCTTTTGATGAGAATGACAAAGAAATCCAGGGACTCCTTGAAGAGAAACACCAAAAACACATGGCTTACCTCAGAAATACCAGCTCAGTATCTAGTAAGACTGCCTATTCAAACATATGCAAGACAGTACAGACTAGGCTCAGAGACATGTAAGACTCCTGGCTGAGCAAAAAGGCTGATGAAATCCAGTCTTTTGCAGACAGAAAGGATATGAAGAAGTTCCTTGATGCACTCAAGACAATATATGGTTCCCAGAGCTCAGGAACCACCCCACTCCTTAGTGCAGATGGAACTAGTCCTGACTGACAAAGAGGCTATCTTGAAAAGATGGGCTGAACACTTTGATGGTGTCCTTAATCGGCCATCATCTATCAATGATGAAGCTATCAACAGACTACCACAGGTGGAATATAATCGCTGTTTGATGAGCTCCCAACCGTCACTGAAAAAGTGAAAGCAATAAAACTCCTGTCATCTGGCAAGGCCCCAGGATCAGATGCAATACCAGCAGAGATCTACAAAGCAGGAGGTCCTCTAGTTGCAGAGAAACTGACAGAGTTATTTCACATTATGTGGAGAAAAGAAGGCATCCCTAAAAAATTCAAGGATGCAACAATTATTCACCTATTCAAAAGGAAAGGGAATCCTCAAGTCTGTGACAATCATCGAGGCATCTCTTTATTGTCAATTTCTGGGAAGATCCTTGCTAGGGTCCTATTGAATCGATTGAATGAACACCTTTAACAGTCAAGGCTTCTACCAGAAAGCCAGTGTGGATTCAAGAAAGACAGAGGAACAATAGACATGATCTTTACAGCGCGACAACTTTAAGAAAAATACCAGGAACAGAATGTGGACCTCTACATGACCTTTGTCGACCTTACCAAAGCATTTGACACAGTCAGTCATGAGGGACTTTGGAAAATTACGGCAAAGTTGGACTGTCTTGCCAAATTTATAGCAATGTTGCGGCAGTTCCATGATGGTATGCTTGCAAGGGTCCAAAATGATGGCGAGTTTTCTGATCCATTCCCTGTGACAAATGGAGTTAAGCAAGGCTGTGTACTAGCTTCAACACTGTTCCGCATGATGTTTTCTGCCATGCTTACAGATGCTTTCCAGAATGGTGACAGTGGTATATCTATTAGATATCACTTTGATGGGAAAATTTTCAACCTAAGAAGGTTGCAAGCCTCTTTGCTAGTGACATGGCAAAGGGTGCTCCAACAGAAGAGAAAATGCAAAAAGGTGTGGATCAAGTATCTGATTCATGTGACAGCTATGATCTCACAATCAGCATCAAAAAGACTGAGGTAGTATATCAGCCAGCACCTGGAAAGCCTTACAAGGAGCCTACCATCACAGTGAAAGGTCAACGACTGCAAGTGGTAGACAAGTTCACCTACCTTGGAAGCACATTGTCTAGAGTTGTGCACATTGAATATGACGTCAAAAAACGGTAAGAGAAAAATCCAGGGAGTGCCACAATCACAAACCGCAGCCCTTCCCAGACCCCTAGAGGAAGCTAGTGCAGCATTTGGCCGGCTACATGGAAGTATTTGGGACCGAAGTGGAATCAGACTTCACACAAAGCTAAAAGTATACAGATCAGTGGTGCTGCCAACATTATACGCATGCGAAACTTGGACAGTTTACAAACGGCATGCCAAACGTCTGAGAACTACAAGTTGGAAAACGCTCCCATGGTGGTCAGAAGAAGCAATACAAGGACACCCTCAAAGCCTCCCTTACCCCTGGGTATTAAACTTTCCGCCTTGCCCTGGGGGGCTCAATTCCCACTGGGAACGTTGCTAGCTTGGTGAGCAGTAATTGTCCCCTTTGGGAAGAGCGAAGAGGAAATACCGTCCGCTTGCCGTGGGTGGGGACCCGTAAAGCCGGAAGAAGGGATCCGGGAGGTTGAGAGCTATTGGGAGTTTGGTCTCTCCTGATGGCTCAACACGCCTCTTTGGACTGGATTTCGGTATTGAAGGGTGTCCGTGTGACCCGGCACGGTCAATTGGCTGGTCGCGACAAGCCCTAGGAATAAACTTATCTTTCTGTTTCTTATCTTTTGTATCGTACTGATACTCATCGTTTGCTCATAAGCCTTATTTCCTAATCTTTCCATTCCTAAGAAGGCGGCGGCTCAACGGGTCAATCGTGCAGGTTTTGCTCGTGCGAGTATATATTCTGTGTATCTCTAGCATAAGTGAGTAGGCAAGCCACTCTATTTATGTGTTCCCTTGTTGAGCTCCGTGGTGGGCGGAGAGCACGGAGGACGAATTTAAATACATCTTCATTATGGGTTCTGATAAAAGAAAAAGAACTAGACAATGTCCAGACTCTGATAATTCAGATTTTGACGAAAACACTCATCCTCCAACTACCTCAACAGATGATACACCTGCTCAACATTTCCACGCTTCATTCTAGTTGAAAGCGAAGAAGATAACAGACAGATAACATCTTTGTCCCCGTTTGTAATACAAAAAGTAATCCAAAGTATAACTGGTGAACCTGAAAACACCAAAAAACTACACAAGTCGAATCAGCTACTCATTGAGGTATCCAAGAAAGCCCATGTCGAGAATCTTCTGCGTGCACAGACTTTTCACAACTTGAAAGTCCGAGTGTACACACATACCTCGCTGAATTCCTCAAAAGGGTAATTCTTTGTCCCGAATTGAGAAATTGCGGCGATGGTGAGATTCTCGAGGGCACAAAATCTCAAGGAGTAACTGCAGTAAAAAGATTCAAAGTCAAACGAAACGGAGAGTTAAAAGACACAAACACCTTTGTCTTTACATTTAATACGCCAGTTTTACCTAAAACAGTAAAAGTGGCATACTTTAGAGTCAACGTAGAAGTCTACATACCAAATCCCTTGTGTTGTCATAACTGCCAAAAGTATGGACACCATGAGGATAGGTGTTCTAAAGACCCTGTCTTTTCGAAATGTGGTCAAACAGCTGAACACCTCGAAAATAGATGTAGAAACGAATTGCACTGTGTTAATTGTGGTGAAAAACACAGTGCTACCCTAAGGAATGCCGAATTTGGCACAAAGAAAAAAAATATTACGTATTAAGTTCGCCAGAAACATTTCTTTCGTTGAAGCGCGGAAACTTGTTGAGGCCCCTACTCCAATTCCTGGAATTAGTTATGCCAACATTACCCAGTCTTTTATGAAAAAAGTTTCTGTGGTTGAAACTGCCACTCCAACTGATCCAATAACTATTCTCGACTCTGCAGTACAACCAAGTACAACAAACACAAACAGCCAAACAGAAGGACTGCAGAAAGAAAAAAACTTCAAACTAACACGACAAACGGAAGTCAAACAAAGACACCTATTGAGAGAAAAAAAAAACAACAACAACAAAAAACAAAACAAAAAAACAACAGAGGTTGGCCTGAAAAAAGCCACCATGGAGATGATAAAAAAAAGATTTGAAAAGACAACAACAGAAAGAAAATCAAGCAAGAAATCAATCATCACCACCTACGAAAGACCAAAGAAAACTAAAATCTAGTCAGGGAACACAAAGACCAATGACATCAAACAGAGAACGAAAAGGTGCAAATGATGCTATTCAACAGCTTAATAGATTTGGATCTTTGAGTGATAGTAGCGATGATATGGAGTTAGGAGAAGCTCCAGATCGTCCACGAACTAACAGTAATAGGTCGAGATCATCAGAACACACACATGCCAGTTGTAATAATAGATCAAAATCACCAATAACCTATCCTTAGTCTAACTAAAAACTATCCACTCTAAAATGAATTCAAATCACAAAATAATACAATGAAACTGTCGAGGTCTAAGGTCAAACTATAATGAAGTCTTATTACTTTTATCTTTATTGAGTCCATCAGTTTTTTGCTTGCAAGAAACCTTTTTAAAAACTGATGATCAATTAAATATCAAAGATTTCAATACATACATAGAGTTTATTCATTCTCCTATTTTAAATATGGGATTTATAAACCGAGTGAGGGTAAAAAAAAATCCGATAAAGAAACGAGTGCGAAGCACGAGTTTCTTTATCGGATTTTTTTACCTCCCGAGGTTTATAAATCCCTTATTTAAAATAAGAGAAATGAATAAACTGTATATTACATGCATTTCGCCGCAATAGGGTACACCATTTAAGAGGCTTTTGTGCAAAGTCTAGTCTGCCAGTTTGTTTACGCTGTCATTTCTATTTTGGGTCGGCATAGTAATAAATAATATAATTAGGATAGCTTCTGTTTTTATCCTAAATGATATTGACAGCAGGGTCAAAATCTAGGCTGTTCATATGTTACAAAAAAAAGTAGTTCCGGTTAAAGAGATTTATTTTCCCGGCTAAGAGGAAATATTTCTTAGAAAACAAGGAAAATACCAGTTTTATGTCTGGTAGGAATCATGGTATTTCTTGGTTATGCATGTAATATAATTATATATTTTCAGAAGGCCAGACGCCGTCTGGTGGAAGCTCAATCTTAGTTCACTCTTCATGTCCTCAATGAGAAATTAAACTTGTGACCAACCTTCAAGCTGTTGCGGTTTCTGTCACTTCAGATAAAGAGATTAATATTTGTTCTGTGTTTATACTTCCGGATTTTCATTTAGAGACCGAATATTTAAAAACTTTACTGAAACAACTTCCTTCACCCTATATATTAGTTGGTGACTTTAATGGTCACAATATCCTTTGGGGATGTAAATATAACAATCCTAAAGGTAATATTATTGAAAACTTTATAACTAAAAACGATCTTTGTCTTATGAATGACAAATCTCACACCTATCTCCATCCTGCTACTGGAAAATTTTCTTCTTTAGATCTTTCGATATGTCAGCCATCTCTCCTGCTTGACTTCGATTGGACGGTCAGTGAAGATCAACACGGAAGTGATCACTTCCCTGTTATTATTGAAAGCGTAAATACTTCCACGAGCGATCACAACGCAAAGTGGAAACTAAATAAAGCGAACTGGGAATTATGTCACTCATTATGCGAAGAAAGTCTCAAAATAGATAAGTTTGACAATTCCTTGGATCCTCTAGATGATTTTACTTCTTCTCTTGTTGACACCTCTAATAAAAGTATACCGAAAACCTCGATAAATCCAAAGAAAAGCAAGCCATGTTACAATGATGAATGCAAAGATGCCATAAAACAGCGCAAACGAGCATTATCAAAGTTCTCGAAATATCCAACAAAAGAGAACTTGAAGGTTAAAAATTTCAGAGCAGAGGCTCGTCGAACAATAAAGGCCTCCAAACGTAAATCATGGAAATCTTACGTTTCGAATTTAAATCATAAAACTCCGATTAAAAAGGTTTGGGACATGATACGAAAAAAATATCTCGTAAATCAAAACCACCCAGTTTCACCCACTTAAATACAAAACGTGGAACAAAGGCTACATTAAAGGAAGAGATAGCGAATATCCTCGGCGAAACTTTTTTGTTTTATAATTCCTCATCTCGGAATTATTCAGAGAAGTTTCAAAACATCAAAAAACAACAAGATCAAACTTAATTTCATCTCTTCAAATAATGAAGAATATAACAGTCTGTTTAACATAACGTAACTTAAAGATGTCATCGCAGTATCAAAAGATACAGCTACAGGCCCTGATGACATCCATTATCAGATGCTTAAACACCTTCCCGAATCCGCCCTTGACACACTTTTACACATTTTCAAGGGTATATGGACAACAGGAGTTTTTCCAGAAAGCTGGCGTTTGGCCACAATAATACCTATTCCCAAACCAGGGAAAGATCATGCAGAACCAACAAACGACAGACCAATAGCGCTAACAAGTTGCCTTTGCAAAACATTAAAGAGAATGATAAACAAATGACTTGTTTGGTACTTAGAATCTATCAATCTTATAACAAAGTTTCAGTCGGGATTCCGAGCTTAACGTAGTACCAATGATAATTTAGTTAGACTGGAAAGTTTTATCCGTGATGCTTTTATCAAACGAGAACATGTAATAGCTGTGTTTTTCGATTTGGAAAAAGCCTATGATACTACCTGGCGATATGGAATTTTGAAAGACCTACACAATTTTGATCTTAAAGGAAGACTACCAAACTTTATTAAAAGTTTTCTTGAAGACCATACTATACAAGTGCGCGTAGGATCGACCCTGTCTGACCTCTATGATCAAGAACAGGACGTTCCTCAAGGAGCCATACTTTCCACCACTTTATTCAACGTGAAATTAAATGATATTATAAGTTGTCTTGATTACAAGACAGATTGTTTTTTTTTGTATGTTGATGATTTCTGTATATGTTTTCGCTCGAAAAATATGCGCACAATAGAAAGACATCTACAACAATGTCTAAATAGAATTGAAGACTAGGCAACTAGTAATGGCTTCAAATTGTCCAAATCGAAAACTCAGTGCGTTCATTTCTGTCAACAACGGAAAATACACAATGATCCAGCTCTCTACATATATGGATCTCAAATACCAGTTGTTGATGAATCAAAATTTCTTGGGGTTATATTTGATCGAAAACTCTCCTTCATACCCCATATAAAGTACATGAAAGCTAAATGTTTAAAAGCATTAAATCTTTTGAAAGTTTTATCTCATACAAGTTTGTTGCAAAACAGAGTCTGGTGCGTGCAAACCAGGATATACCACCATTTCGGCCCAACTTTGAATTGAATCTGCCCGGTGTCCACAATCTTCTTTTTGAACTAAGACAAATAAACAAGACATCACATTTGAAGTTTTATTGTAGAACAATGGTTATTTGTATAATATTCCGTTCAACAATATGAAGTGTGATTTGCAGATAAGAGATAAATAAAAATGGTTCATTTAATTATAAGTTTGTTATTATCTGAGTGTGCATCCTAAAATAAAGTTATATATAGTTTTCATATGATCATAAAATGTGGCATCTGACAGCAGGATAAAAAAACAAACAAACAAAAAAAAAAACAACATTAAATGATTTTTTATCGTATCTCTAAATTAACGTTGGCAACATTAATTCAGAGATACGATAAAATCATTTCATTTCAAGAACAAGAGACTAACTGAATTGTTACAGGCTGTCAGACGCCACATTTTATGATTGTATAAATACCATATGCCAATTTATTAAACCTTTCTTGGGTAATAAAATGTCATTTTTTAGGAATATGGAGCTTTTAACACTTTTGGGTTCACCTACAATTAAATAGTACAAAAGAACTATTTCTGTTACAAATAGTGAAAGAGGTTTTTTATTTTATTTCTTTATTACTTTTTTTTTTATTTTATTTCTTTATTTTTTTTACTTGTCGATTCTATGAGAAAGAAACGAGGGAAATAGGTTGGTACCGAGTCCATACGTTGTTCTGTGTCTGATCCTTCAGACTGAAGATGCAGAAGTTGAAGAGATTGTTTGTTTATTTGTTGTTTTGTTGTTGTTGTTTTTTCTCTCTCTATTTGACCCATGACTTTATGGATTACGTTTCCTCCACCCTCCAAGGAGTCCTAGAAGGGGACTCGTTAATGGTGTGGAAACTTTAACCTTATAGGAGTTAGCGATACAAAGGATACATACTCGTACACAAAGAAAAACGCGCGATTAACCCTATGAGCCTATTTTTAGAAATAAAATAAATACCTCAATAACTGAAGTCCAGTGGGAAAACGATTGGTATCATGGTGATACAAATGAAAGAAAAAGGCAGAAAAGGTTCATGAAAATAAAAATGTAAACCAACAAGGTTCTAAGGGGGAGGCTTGGCACGGCTAGCCGACTGACCATATCTGGGCCTATATGGGCCCGCTTAGCTGAACTTAAGGCCAAAGTGATGTGTTGGAGCAGCAGAGGATATTATACACCGTATACTGCTCAATGACCGGGGTACTTTCGTCCAACAACACGGGTCGCCACCCACGGTTAACAGGTGGTCCACTCTTAGCTCCATCCGGAGGGGAACGCAAGAGTCGTCCAGAATACATTGTTACCCTGCGCGAAATGATTTGCCTATAAGGTCTGGAACAATGTTAGCTGAGACAATAATGTGAAAAACCGCATAATATGTTCATTCCAGGATGTCCTATTGGAAATGTAAAGAGAACTTCATGACACAAGAACTCCTAAGGACCTTTTCTCCACAATTCACGGAGGCCTATTTGTCATCTGTTTATTCTGTAAAAAGTCCGAGCAGAGATTTACGCGACTTTCAGACCTGAAAGTACCATCAGTCCTGGGTTCACCAAGCCGTCTGCCGGGTCTTCGAAACCAGTTATCGAGATAGGACTTTGGACTGGACTAAGCCGTTGACGCAAAATCGAGCCGGTCCTGGTAGGACTTCTTACAAGGATGGAGAAGCCAGAAACCTTCAACTTCACCAATGAACATGAAATTTCGCTTACTTTGACTTGGAAGATAAAACAACCTGTTACCAGGATCCATCTTCGTGGACTTAAGAAAGAGTGAGCCTTTTCAGGTTGATACTCCCCGACCACATCTTTCAAGACACATACAGCCTTAGAAGTCTAAGCCGGAGACATGGCAGCCTTCCAATGCCTTCCGTTCCTTTCAGATATTTTGGTCCACAAGAAGGCACCCAACCCCAGCGTAAAATATATCTATCAAAGTATTTGGGTATCAGTGACTGCCTTGTTGATAAACTCCTAAGAAGGCAGGTGATGATGAAAAGGTTCCTAGATTCGTCTGAGACGGACACGACTGCCTAAAAGCCCGATCTGGTGTGGCAAAAAGATTTATCAGCCCGTCTTGAACAGTTCCCGCTGTAAGCTACCATTTCCCTGACAAAAGGACATTCTAAAGTCAACAGTAGTTTCTTGTCTAATTACCAGCCCAACACGCAGTACCACATACCAACATTCGCAGGTTCCGTCTATACAGTCCAAGAAGTTACACTCATGGTTAGCCATAGGCCAGTTTTGGAGCCAGCCGATGCCATCATTTCCTCCATGACAAGCGAGATATCTGCACCACCAAAAAAGGTAAGAGAAAAGCCCAGGGAGTGCCACAATCACAAACCGCAGCCCTTCCCAGACCCCAAGAGGAAGACGAAACCGACACATCTTAACAAGCACAAACCGAACAAACGTACGAAAAGCACTGAGATTAGCTCTCTCTTCCCCAAGCGAGGTAATCGCAATACTAAAAGGACTGAAAAACACAAGAACAAAATGACACACGGAAAGACATACAACAAATCGCCTCGTAGAATAAACCACAAAGCAACAAAGAGTAAGACTAACACCGGGACCACCGCCTTACGAACCCACCCTGGACTAAAGGGCTACCAAGCTTCTAAAGATCGGAAGTATGCCTCATTGGCAACCCGCAATACGTGACTGGGACCAGGAGGAAGAAGTCGGGTTTGTGGAACGAGACTTTACAATCTTCTAGCCACTGAAAGATGGAAAGAATTGTCACCCCAACAGAAGTTGATACAATGGGAATGCGCAGCGTGGTCCATCCTCAAGGCGCGCGGACAGGACTACATTCATGTTCAACAAGGAGATCTTCTTGACAACTTTAATTTTCAGGCTCTGTCTGGTAGAGCCACACATAAAGTTACCAAATCCATCATAGTACATCAAAAAGAGTCGGCTCCTCTATTATTCAACTGTTCGCGCTGTAGCTGTTGGAGAACTTAAAGATGAGAAGTGACTAACAATGTTGGAGGCTGGAGCCATGATGAGGGATACAGCTAATGATATGCTCCTTCAAAAGTGCAGCGAGACCAAACTAACTTTAACAAAAGATCAAAGATTAAAAGATGTAACAGAAAAAGAACAGATTATTGTAACGACAATCCAACCCAGGCAGCCGATATCGAAAAAACGGTAAGAGAAAAGTCCAGGGAGTGCCACAATCACAAACCGCAGCCCTTCCCAAAGAGGAAGAGGAAACCGACAAATCTAAACAAGCACAAACCGAACATACGTACGAAAAGCACTAAGATTAGCTCTCTTCCCCAAGCGAGGTAATCGCAATACTAAAAGGACTGAAAAAAAACACAAGAACAAAATGACACACGGAAAGACATACAACAAATTGCCTCGTGGAATAAACCACAAAGCAACAAAGAGTAAGACTAACACCGGGACTACCGCCTTAGAAGTCTATACACCTCTACCATGTTGCTCTAAAAGCCTGCTTGTACCACAAGATAGTAAAATGAGCTATATATCTATACGGTAATACGTCGTAGTGGGAGCCTGCTTGTACCGCAAGGCAATACAAGTTTATCACTACTGCAATACTGAACCTTGGACTCTATTATGGAAGTTGATCAAACATAACACTTCAGCAATAAGGGACTGTTACTACCATTTCCAACATCAACACATGTATAAACACTACTTCTACATCTGGAACTGTACAATCTAGATAATTTGATGATAATTTGACTGTCACCAATGATCGGTCCCACTTCTCATCTCAACAAGCATTAAGGAGAGATTATAGCCAGTGGAACATACTCTTAGTGTTTCATCGAAGTTAGTGTGCAAAATCAGTGTGGTGCATTAAAGCATATCAATTCCTTATATTGCTGCACAAATTGTGATCGGCAATGATCAGCAACCACGCATTTGTACCATTATTACGATGTATGTTTGCTGGACATGACTTCAAGTGCGTTAGAGCTGAAATTAGTGTAGGAACCTTAAGTTTCACAGATGATGATGATGAGTTCGGGTTTAACGACGCATCAACCCATGAGGGTCATTTGCGACAAAATGGTGAACTAACATGGTTCTATAATGAAACGGTTATAATGATAAGTCATATATGCATAAAATGTAAAACTAGAACGAATTTAAAAATTAAAGCTGTTATACTTTGTTAAAAAGATTGATGTGTTTTAAAAACATAAGTATGTTATCAGCCGGTACATTTTCAAATAAGTATCTCAGGTCATTTGTTTGGGAAGTATTCACGTCGCACATGAGAGAATTCAATGCAGTCGATCAGAAAGTATTTCACCGTAAAAGGTTCAATACAGCTGATACAAAATGGCTGATCTTCTCGTTTGAGTAAATAAGAATAAGATAATACAGCAGATATAATGGCTCTATAAAAGCTTTAGCCTGGGAGTTTGACTTCAGATGTTAGGATTAAATTCTTTAACAGAAAGATTCTTGAAGAAGATGTTTATGATTTCTGAATACGTATAAAGGAGGACTACATTACCGATTCGGGTGAGATGAACACCACGTTTGAAGAACCCAGGGGTTGAGAATTCCAATTCATGCAGACTGGCTTTCCCATTTAAATTAATAGTGACTTGACGACCCATACAATGTATGCGTTTTTGCTTCTGGTCCAATATGTTCAGTTTTCCTGAGTATTGTCCACTTCCCGCCAAGATTGCCGAGAATGCCCAACCATACTAATTGGGCAGCTGGAAAAACGGATGCCGTGTAATGGAAAAAAAGGTAAGAGAAAAGTCCAGGGAGTGCCACAATCACAAACCGCAGCCCTTCCCAGACCCCAAGGAAGTCTTTTTAATCATCTTTAGTAGTTTGCTTTGGGAACATGTAACTAAATCGTTGCCGCCAAGATGTGTATTTATCACGGCAGGAGCTTGATGAAAAGCATCACCTGCTGGAACTGTACTTCAAGCTGTTCCCAATGCATTCCACCTTTACCATGCCATAAAATCCGACAAGGGATCCCAGTATTAGCTGACCGTTTAAACACAGGTAAATCTTCGAGAGAGATACCAGGAAACACCTATTATCCCAAATATCTGTAATGGATAATTTAAAGACGACTGTATCGTAATACCGCCCCGCTTTTCCATCTGCCCAGTTGCTTTGTGGTATCGCTAAATACCCCCTGGATGCCAAATCAGAAGCTCTGCCGATTCTAAATGAATGTGAAGCATATGATTGCATAGGTAGTCGCAGCTTTTGAACAGCTTTTGCTAAAACACTACTGAACTGACTGCGCTTCACCGGATGTCCATTCTGATGAAAAAAGAAATATAAACTGTCTGCTGGTCGACATTTCATATATTGTTGTATGCAGTGACGCAACATATTGATGGGTTAGTTGAAATTCGAATGCGAAGTATAGTTGGAAGGCCTTGCTGATTATTTTTTTGAAACCCTTATGGAAATTAACAACGCATTGCTCCCTCCCCAGCCGCACATCTGCCTCTAATAAGGGCTTACTGGCTTGAAATTGACTACTGAAAACGACTTCACTGATCCGAAGCACGCCAAAAAATGCAGTCGCATATGCAGTCCTAAAAAGGATACGCTCATACTGCGAAAAAACAAATATTTGGTAATACTGAGAATATTCCGACTCTGTGATTGGTGCCCGTTTGTCATGCCTCGGGCGCATTCGTCTGCGTCCTTCCAACAGCTTTTTTACTATAAAAGCTGCTGTAGGATCTTCAAGGTTATATAACTTATGATGAAAACTTATTCCTAACAAATATGTGGTAATAGTTAATGGAGAATATCCTGCTTCTAAGCAATAGGAAATGAAAAGAGACAGATGCGGTACTGGAGAAGGCCAATTGTTTGACAAATTGTAGCGGCTTCTAACGTTATTAAAAGCTTGTAAAGCATTCACGCAAACAGAGTGGGAATTAATACAAGTACTGGCTGCCAACAATTGCTGGGAACTTTAAAAATATGTTCCAAACGTGGTTGGGTACTGGTGTTGGTGATAGATCTGCATCTGGTGCGAGCTTATGGAATCTCTGTAATTGAAAACGACTTGAGGCATCACAAATCTTATTCAAACGACCTCTGACGTGTTGAGCCTTGATAACCACGTTTAACTGTAGGCATTGTTATGTAAAGGCCCTAAGAATGGTCATGGCCCTATCAGATTTGGATATCATAAGATTCACGATGTGCACTACAATATTGTCAACACGAAAGACTATTTTCCGGTTGCGAAGATTGTCGCCCCAGACATGTAAGGAAACAAGAAGTGGGAAAAGCTCAAGGACAGTTACATCGACTGTGGTACCATTATCAACCCACGCCAGAGGCCAAACGCCCTGGGCCATTTCTTTCGCAAAATAAGCACCAAAACCAAGATCAGATCCCCACCTCTCCCCCTGCACTATCCGTGAAAAGCTGTATGTCCTCATTTGACACACTGAACCTGTCATAAAAGACATGGATATCAATGAAGTCTCTGAAAAACCGAAGTTCTAGATCTTTCTTCATACCTGCTGTAATGTGAAGATGTGATGCTGCTTGTTCAAATCACATGTTGCGTTTATAAGGCGCCTACAAAACGGCCTTCCTGGTACAATTTCCCTACAAGCGAAATAAAGGCAACCAATCAATGATTGCATTTGTTATAGCTTGCATTTATTGCGTGGCAAAATTTCATCAATTTTTTAAATGATCTCCTGAATCTTGGACACTGGAATCCGAATAAACAATTCTTCTGAATCAATTTCAAGGCTAAGAAAACAAATCCTTGTTTTAGGGCCTTCTGTTGTCTCTGCAGCTATAAACACTTCAAGCAAAGTCATTTTATCTTTAAAGACAGACATGATATATGCATAATGATTGGTTCCCCTACTAATGCAATAGTTGTCCAACTGAGGATTATCTATCCACACAAAGTTCCAAGAATGTAGGAAAACTCTAAAAAGTCCAGCATGAATGCTGCATCCAAAGGGCATCGCTTTATCGAATAAATTTCCCATTAAACTTGAAACAAAGCTGATCAAAATTCTGAGGCGGTACCGGTAAAAGCCTAAAAAGCTGGGCCCAGTTGTTCAAAGCGTCGTTAGCTTAACGAGCTCGTTAAGGTTCATTTCGTTAACTGTTTTAGCAGATTCAATATACAATGTTCTGATATTTTTTGCTGAAATTATGTGAGTAGCTTTTGCACTGCAAAAGCTACTCACATTTTTTCAGCAAAAAATTTCAGCATATTTGCGTATCACTCGATGTAAATTTTAAAGAATCGTTAACTAACGATGTCGTTAGCTTTGAACAACTGGGCCCTGATTTTATGTCTGATTTACCTAACAGGCAACCACAGCCCAAATCCTGAACCATATGTGCAGCTTCATATAAGGTAGTGTACTGTACAGAACACAAATCAATAAAATCATTGACAGTCTCTACTTGGATAAGACAAGTGATGGATGACACGAAAACTCCCCCGGCTCTCGTTTCGGAACCAGACCCAAAGGCGACATGCGCAAGGTAAGTAGAGAGTCCAGCTACTCTGTTAGCTTCGATTTCTATTTGAATTTTCTCTTACAACTTCTGGCCTTATGTTAGCACTTTTCAGATTTTTGAATCGGAAGGGGTGCGGTTGCCTGAATAGAAAGTTGGAAACTCGAGGAAAAACCGCTATATATTTCAGAAGACTTATCCAAATCATAACACACTAGTTCCTGTCGCAAGATCTTTATATTGATGATAGTTTTGACAAGATCAAACAAGGCAGCATCTGATTGATGGGGTAACAGTTGGGCAGAAGTTGGGTTAGCAAGATAATTCCTTTCCACTCCCCTCAGTTATTGGAATTTTGTCCTCTACCTAAACGAAATGTATGGCAACCCCTTGTGGCCGGTGAAACCTGCTTAAAGTAATTTTGACGACCATGATTTGTACTACAACAATGAGAGCAAGCATGAGTGAATTTATACCCTTTAAAGTTGCAAAGTCCATGGTTGAGTCCAAACATTTAGCCTTCGAAACAGACTGAGGTGCGGATAGGACCGGGCGGGGCGTTAGCTGACATTGCCATGACCCCGAGCCACAAGTCCGGATTGAGCTTTCCCTAGGGTTGAACAGTGTTAGCTTCCCGGAGCCGAAATTGTATATCATAATGTCAGGGGTGGTCGGGTGGGGCGAAGGTGTCGTGTATCTTACGTTACCAGGGCGTCCAACTGAGATTGGCTTACTACGGCAAGGCCTGCTATCCATGTAGCGGGTAAGGTTAGAGGGGGGAATAATGTTTTTATTTCTTCTGTTTCTTCACTTTCATACCTGTTCCTGTTTCTTCCCTGTCACTCTCTGTCATCTCCTCTACTATCTCTTCTATCTTTTTTCTCCCTTTCTCTGGCTGAGGACACAAAATGACCCATAAGGACTGACGTTTCGTTACATCTCAACTCAAAAAAAAAAAAATAAAAAATAAAAAAAAAATAAAAAAAATAAAAATAAAAAAAAATCAAAAAAATCATAATGTCGCCATGAAGTTGCCGAGGACCGAGATAGCAGCTCCCTCTGCCCCCGCCCCGGATTATGATCAAGTATTGGAGCAGTTCCTGAGTTTTTAGCTCACCTGAGCTTTGCTCAGGATTAGCTGTAGTGATCATTTTTGTCCGTCGTGCGTGCGTGTATGCATCTGTTTGTTAACATTTTCAAACGACTTATCCTCTGAAGCCGCTGAGCCAATTTTGCTCAAATTTCATATGGAACTTCCTTAGGTTGGGGAACGAAAGATTGCTAAAATGTTCACAGTCCGTTGACCAAGATGACCGCCATGCCCATTTATGGTAAAAAACTTTAAAATTTTCTTATCCAGAACCAAGAATGACTTGGGGCTGAATTTTTGCCCAAATCATCTGGGACGTGAAGTCTACCAAAGTTTCTAAAATTATGGTCGTACATTGATAGTTGACCTTTTTACGGTAATGTCAAGTTTGCTTCCCAATGCATGTGTATGGGCGCCATACATTTGTATGGGAAAAATGTTGAGAATTTCAAACGACTTCTATTCTGAAGACTTTGGGCCAATATTGCTCGAATTTCATTTAAAGCCTCCTTGGGGCAGGGGAACAAAAGATTGCTTAAATGTTTGCGGTCCACTGACAAAGATGGCTGCTATGACAATATATAGGGTAAAACCCTTTAAAAATCTCCAGAACAGAGGATGCTTTCAGGCTGAATCTTTGCACAAATCATCGGAGAGGGGAGGTCTACCAAAGTTGCTAAAATGATGGTCGTACGTTGACGTTTGACCTTGTTTATCATAGTGATTAATTTGATTTTTATGTGTTCGCTTTGATGCATTGACTGAGTTGGGAGCCTTTATGCGAACCTAATTTTTATGTATTTCTATATTAAGAGTAGCATCGGGACGCAGGATGAAGATGGCTGGCCGTAAAAGTGTTTTACTCCCCAAGGTGGTTTATTCTACGAGGCGATTTGTTTTATGTCTTTCCGTGTGTCATTTTGTTCTTGTGTTTTTCAGTCCGTTTAGTATTGCGATTACCTCGCTTGGGGAAGAGAGAGCTAATCTTAGTGCTTTTCGTAGGTTTGTTCGGTTTTCGCTTGCTTGGATTTGTCGGTTTCCTCTTCCTCGGGGTCTGGGAAGGGCTGCGGTTTGTGATTGTGGCACTCCCTGGACTTTTCTCTTACCTTTTTTTTATTGTACTGACCGCTCTAAGGCGGTAGTCCCGGTGTTGGTCTTACTCTTTGTTGCTTTGTGGTTTATTCTACGAGGCGATTTATTTTAAGTCTTGCCTTGTGCTACTTTGTTATTGTATTTTTCAGTCTTTTTAGCATTTTGATTACCTCGCTTGGGGAAGAGAGTGCTAATCTTAGTGCTTGTCATACTTTTTTTTTGTGTTGCGCTTATTTGGTTTTTGTCTGTTCCTCTTCGTGTCTGGAAGGGCTGCGGTTTGTGATTGTGGCACTCCCTGGACTTTCTTACCTTTTTTGCTTCTGTATGCATTTGTATGGACCCCATACATTTGCATGGAAAAAATGTTGATAATTTCAAACGACTTCTCCTCTGAAGCCTCTGGGCCAGTGCTGCTCAAATTTCATGTGGAGCCTCCTTGGGACAGGCGAACAAAATATTGCTAAACTGGTCATGGTCCATCGACCAAGATGGCTGCCATGCCAATATCTTGTAAAAACCTTTAAAAATCTTCTTTACCAGAACCAAATAAGTCCTGGGGCATAATCTTTGCACAAATTATCAGGAACAGAAGCGCTACTAAAATTGCTAAAATGATGGTCCTATATCGACGTTTTACTTTTTTACGGCAAGGTCAAATTTGCTTCCCATGCACTTGTATGGGCCCTATACATTAATATGTGAAAACTGTTGAGAATTCATACATTGGACATCTCCTCTATAATCCAGTTGTATCGAAACTTGATAATGGGCATTAGGGCGCCTAGTACACACAAAATAGTTATATGAGCTGACAGATAATCCAAGATAGCCGTCACAGCAGCCTTCTTGAAAATTAATTTTCAATATCTCTTCCCAAACCATTGGTCTCTTTGAACCGAAACTTGGTCTGTAGCAACATGATGACTTCTGGATCGAAACGAGCTAAAATTATGTGAATTGGAAATCCAAGATTGACGCAATGGCTCCACTCAGTTGAACAAGATGGCTGCCAGAGCTGAATTTAGAAACTCTTCAAACGACATCTCGTCCTTGGCCAAAAGCCCGTTTTCAAAACATTTCCTTTAAAAGACATTTTCTCCAGAGCCAGTGTCCTGATTTCAAAGTAATTTCACAGAAGTGTTCCTCATGGCCCTTTATCAAAATTGCTAAAATAGTTTCGCTTGGCTGAGCAAAATGGCCACCTGAGCTAAAACAAGAAAAAAAATCATCAAACGATATCATCTTGACCAGTGAACTAATTTCAAAATGATTTCACAGGAATGTTCGTCTTGTCCCCCTTCTTTTGACTTATGGCCCTTTGAAAATTTCAGCATTTTAACCTTTTAAGCGAGATATCTCAAAAACTGTTTAAGCCATTGCCTTTAAACTTGACAGGCTAATAGGGAATGATGATTAAATAACCTAATTACCTTACAGCAGTTAACTCAAGTGAGCGTTGTGGCCCACTGGCCTCTTGTTTCTGGGTACTTCCTGAAGTAAACGGACGTGAATATCAGGAACACATCCGTCCATTTCTCGATTGTGGGAATAGGGTCCTCAGAGTCAGTAACTGTCTCTTCGTAATGTTTTAACCAGTGGGTTGGGGCTTGACGATGTTTCTTTGGCTTGGCCCGCCGTGGTTCAACTGTTGGTTTTCATTTACTTTGACACAAGGAAGAATATATCACTGACCGTTCTGAGGCTGTGGTCCTAGTGTTGTTCCTACTCTTTGTAGGTCTCTGTGGTTCCCGCATTGCTTTCTGATTTTTAGCTCATCTGTCACGTAGTGACAAAGTTGAGCTTTTGTGATCATATTTTGTCCGTCATGCGTGCGCCCGACCGTGCGTGCGTCCGTAAACAATTTCTTCAAACGACGTCTCCTAAATAACTGATTGGATTTTCACCAAACTTCACAGGAATGATCCTTGGATGATCCTTGTTCAAATGGTTCCAGTCCATTGCACATCTAGGTCACAGGAGCTAAAAATAGATTCTTCAACTGAAAACTTATTAAAAAAAACTTGTCTGAAACCAGAAGGTCCAGGTCTTTGATATTTGGTGTGTAGCTTCATCTAGTAGACCTCTACCAAATGTGTTCAAATTAAAACCCTGGAGTCCAAAAATGGCCCCTCGCCGGAGGTCACTTGTTTTATTTAGATCCATATAGGGAAAAATTTAAATACCTTCTTGTCTAAAAGCAGAAATCCCAGGCCTTTAATATTTGGTACATAGCTTCACCTAGTGGACCTCTACCAAGATTGTTGAGTTATTGCCCTGGGACCAAAAATGGACCCGCCCAGGGGCCGACATGTTATATTGAGAAAACCTTCAAAAATCTTCTGATCTGAAACCAGAAGCCCGTGCCTTCGATATTTGGTACATAGCTTCATCAAGTGGACCTCTGCCAAGATGGTTCAAATTATAGCCCTGTGGCCAGTAATGCCATCTGAGATGTTTTACATAACTTTATTTAGGGAAAACTTAAAAAAAATCTTGTCTGAAAGTGCAAGGCCTAGGCCTTTGATATTTGGTATGTAGCATTGCCTAGAGGTCCTCTAACAAGAGTATTCAAATTATGCCCCTGGGGTGAAAAGAGGCCCCGCCCAGTAGATGATCCTGAGGGCAAAAGTCAAGGTACCAGGTCCTTTAGTATTAAAAAGTTTTATATCTTGGCAGTGCTTGGGGCTAAGACCCTCAAACTTAGAAGGGATGTTGGTCATCATCAGATAACCCCAAGGGCAAAGGTCATGGTCAAGGTTACCATGACCTTTAGTACTAAAAAATAATAATTCAGCAGTGCTTAAGACTAGAACCCTTGAACTTAGATGGGATGTAGGTCTAGACCAGTAGACGACCCAAATGGAAAAGGTCAAGTTCACAGTGACCTCTAATACAAAACAAAATCATTACTTGGCAATGCTTGGTACTAGGACCCTCAAACATAGTAAAGATATTTCTTATGACCAGAAGATGATCCTGAGGACAAAGATCATGGTAAAGGTCATCATAACCTTTATAACCGCATCTCTGTTAGCAGTGCTATATATAACATGATTCAGGTGGGCGATATAGGGCAATCGTGGCCCTTTTGATTCTATATGTTTTGTGATGCTAGTTTTGTGGTCACCGTCTTCAATAACTGCTCACTTTGCTTTCCGTTTCACTAGTTATGTTGTGATGCAAGCATTTTGGTCACCTTCAAAAGCTGCACATTTTGCTTTCTGTTTTACTAGTTGTGATAAAGAGTGGCATCGGGACCCAGGATGGAGTAAGTCGGCTGTAAAAGTGCTTTAACCACTCCCCCACTCCCCACCCCCGGTGATTTATTCCACTGACCGTTCTAAGGCGGCGGTCCCGGTGTTAGTCTTACTCTTTGTTGCTTTGTGGTTTATTCTACGAATCGATTTGTTTTAAGTATTGCCTTGTGTTCTTTTGTTCATAAAAAATGTGGCATCTGGCAGCTTAAGGTTACTCCACACGCTTCTCTGAATACGTCAAAAGATATTCGCTGCACTGAATTGAAAGGTGTCAGTGACGAAGAAATTTGTAGAAATTCAAAAGAAGGCTAGAAAGCTCAATGTAAAACGAAACAGCAATCTTTACCAGGAAATACTTTTTGTGTTCACTTTCAGTTGCCCAAAGAATCCAGACAAAATAACAATTGGATTCCTTTGATGTGAGGTGAACGCTTATGTTCCAAACCCCATTCCATGCTTTCATTGTCAACAGTACGGACATCATGAGTTAAGGTGTAATAAAGACCCAGTTTGTGGTAACTGCGCTGCTCGATTGCTCATGATGTCGACCGTTGACAAAAGCCAGCAAAATGCGCCAACTGTAGAAAGAATTATAAGGCAAGTTCAAAGAAATATCTTGTATGGGACAAAGGAGGAGAAGTTCTACGAACAAAATACACAAAATGACATATCATTTGTTGAAGCGAGGAAAATTGTTGAGCAACAAAAGACATTGCCCGGTGTTAGTCTTACTCACTGTTGCTTTGTGGTTTAGTCTACGCGATTTGTTTTATGTCTTACCTTGTGTTATTTTGCGCTAGTCTTAGTGCTTTTGGTACGATTTGTTCGATTTGTGCTTGTTTGGTTTTGTCGGTTTCCTCTTCCTCTTGGTGTCTAGGAAGGGCTGCGGTTTGTGATTGTGGCACTCTCTGTTTTTTTCTCTTACCTTTTTTTTACTGCATTAAATAATTCCAGTATTGCCAAGTCTGACAGCCAGGGTCCAGTTGTTCAAAGCAACGTTAGCTTAACGAGCTCGTTAAGGGTCATTTCGTTAACTGTTTTAGCAGATTCAATACACAATATTCAGATATTTTTGCTGAAAAAATGTGAGTAGCTTTTGCACTGCAAAAGCTACTCACATTTTTTCAGCAAAAAATTTCAGCATATTTGCATATCACTCGATGTAAATTTTAACGAATCGTTAACTGACGACGTCGTTAGCTTTGAACAACTGGGCCCAGCATATCAAACATGTCAATGCTGAAACGCAGACTGAGTCGATTACCATACTTGAATCTGATGGTCAATCCGAATCCATGACACCACCCATACCTCAAAGTATTGAACATCTCAAACCATCTCCAATATTACAATCGTCTACAACTCATACATTCACAAACTTTGGCCGAGTTGGTACTAGCTGCTCTTTCGCTTGGTGCTCATCATTTAGAAAGTAGAGCTTGAAATCAGAATAGTTCGGCCCGGCGTCAGTTCAATTTGACTGGGTGGAATATCATGCCATGTGTCTGGGCGTGATATTTCATTGAGGCAGTACCCTAAAAGTGGGCATTCAGTTCCCAGGCACATCTAGACACCGTCGCGGTGTGACTGAAACCGACGTAAACCCCAAACAAAACAAAACAAAACAAATGTTTTTGATTTTGCTCAGAATACCATTTCAAATACAGCAAAATTCCGATATTAAGACCACTTTTGGGACTGTTTAAAAGTAGTCTTATTAGTGGGATGGTCTTAATACTGATTATTGATACAGTAAATGTCCTAAATTTCGGACACTTTTTTCAATACTGTTTGACTCTTGGCTGTTACGCAGTTGCGTCTTAAAATAATGGATGGAATGGCAAACAGTGTAGACCTTGATCAGACTACAACATTCTAATACATATTAAGAAAGAAAACAAATTAGACTGATAGAAGCTTGTCTTAATAGTCGAGGGGTCTTAATTTTGCTTGTCTTAATAGCGGAATGTATTTTACTTTACTTGGATAATACTATGCAACGTGGGATTGGTCAAATCGTTGGGGTAAAAAAAAAAGAATCTGTTTTTGTGGAATTTTTGTTTACTATTCTTTTCTTTTGCTTCTGGAGAACTGTCCCCTAAGGGGATAATTTGCATGCAACACTACGCCCTTAGCTCTGAGACATATGCCTACAGCTTCTAGTCTGCATAAGAAGTATGTAAAAAGTTTGAGGGGAGGCATCAAATTGATGAAGCCCCTCTCTGGATTTTCATCGTCTTCCATGGATAAACGAAAAGGCTTGAAAGCAACCGCTAATCCGAGCCGAGAAGACGGAATGTAACTTACGTCCGGCAACATTTGTCAGATGATCGACCCCCGATCGTATTTACGAGAATTACAGCACCACTGTGAAATTGACGATGCTGAAAGATAACAGCACAAACACTACATTATGTATAAAGGATAAAGAAACTGCTTCTGCTCTGTAATATTGTGGATTGAAGTCCTCAACGCAAATACGAATGCCCATTTGTCTATCCTGGTTCTCAAAGACACTGAACTGTCCATTCCCGAGGATTTTACCGATTCCATTCTTTGTCAGATTTAGTTGTATTTCCTCTCGCCAGAGGCCGATCCATTCATCTGGCAACAACTCCACCTGTTGGCAAAAGAACATTTTTGTTATGTAAAACTCACTTTCAAGCAGAATTCCTCCGTAAAAAAGAAAGTGGACTCGTTTTGTTGCTGCTTGTTCTTGCTTTAAATTCATCATATCAGTTTTGTTGAAAAAGCCAGGGCTCAGCCGCCGACGCCCACTAAACACATAATATGTGTAGTTGTCAAACTTAACATCGTAGAAGTATCGTTTTCCACTGAGTCGAATCTCCCATCGCTTTGACAGGGCCAATTCAATCGCCTTCAGCGTTTTGCTGGCATTAATAGGAAATTCTCGTATGCCGGCTATTAGGGTCAATTTGCCAGTGTAAGGGATATCTTCCACTTCAACAATCTCAGCGTACATATCTAGGAGGTCAAAGCGAATGTTCTTGGACTTAAACCACGAGTTGAAATTACGCATTGGTCTGTTAGTAAGATGATCAAATGCTGATACCGGTAGCAATTCCTTGGATACAGGGGACATCTCCACATGCACTTTATACCCATTAACGTACCATGTCGTTGTATACATCTTACATGCACCATTTGACCTCATCGAGCCAATTGGACAGATCACTGTACGACAATCAGCCTGAAAATTATAAAATGAGCTGCAACATGAGAAGATGTACCTACTGACATAGACATTCAACAAACACATATAATAAACGTCGAAATGGTTGCTTTTGGATACAAAGAACACATTGCAGATTGGAAAATGGTACTATCGGTTTTATTGAGACTCTTCATAAGCGGTAATGAAGTTTGCAACTTTGCTTACGCCCTTTGGCGTATACATAAGCAGAACTCCATTTTCAAAGATACCACAATGCGCCCAAAGAAATTGAAGTATAATCTGCATTATAGTGAATTACGGGGAGGCGCTTCGGCATAGTCTAATCAGTCTTCGCTTCGGCATAGTCTAATCTGTCTTCGTTTGACTGCATGAACAATCTCGCTTTCTTGGCTATCCATAATGTGCTTAGTGAATATTGTGATCAGACTGCACGAATGTGCATACTGATTGAATCTTCGCTGAGCGCACACATTCGAAACGGGTCTCTGACAATCAGCGCAAATAATTCAGTGATTAAAAAAGAACGTTACTTTTAACTGCTAACGTCGGTTCCAAGTCGGGATGCCTCAATTTACAGCAACTTGGATCCACATCTGATGTGGATCCAAGTTGCTGTAAATCAAGTCATCACGAAAACATACCTACATAATTTTGACCCCCTTAAAGCCCACTTTTTATATAGTAAACTGGGGTTTATAGGGGTATACATTATTTTTCCTATTTCTGCTCAGAAACAGATTGTGGGTACTCGTTAGAGCCGCCGGGGATCGGTGAGGCGGTTCTATCGAGTACCCACAATCTATGTTTTGAGCAGGCATGAAAAATGCCAGAAGTTTTATCTGAAAAGTTTCATTTTTTGGTGGTAAATTTTTCAGTTTATTTGAATAGGTGTGTTTTCTAAATGATAAAGTTTGATCCAGAGATTGGGAAACGTCTATGACCTCTATGATCAGAGCACGACACCTTATTAATGTAATGGTGTATTTTATTATACACAATGAACATTAGCTCCTAAAGTGCTAGTCACAACAGCAACAGACGACATTCTACTTTTGTTTAGCTCACCTGTCACATAGTGACAAAGTGAGCTTTTGTGAGCACATTTTGTCCGTCGTGCGTGCGTCCGTCCGTACGCATGAGGGAGCAGTTATGGGTTGCACCCCACAAATATGCCCAAATATGCACCCCGGAATGCTGTCCATCACGGACAGAGACGTACACACAGTACTATACGGGTGATCGCACCTCACAATTGCTCTCTGTACGTCTAGACCCAAAACGTTTGGACAAAACGGACAGAATGTTCAAAACTTGTGCAAACAAACTACTTTCAAATAACCCCTAGCCCCCACCCCCACCTTTTAAAAATAATTAGAAAATATCGACTTTTGAGGTGCAACTCACAAGTCGATTTTTCTCCACAAGTCCGGACGGTACACATGAATCATCCCACAACTACCCTCTCATGAGAGTGGACGTGCGTCCGTCCGTAAACAATTTCTTCAAACGACATCTCATCCTAATGATCCTTGGTTGGTCCTCTTTCAAAGTTGTTCAAATGGTTCCGGTCCATTGCACATCTAGGTCACAGGAGCTAAAATAGATTTTTAACTGAAAACTTAAAAAATCTTCTCGTCTGAAATCAGAAGGCCCAGGTCTTTGATATTTGGTATGTAGCTTCATCTAGTGGACCTCTACCTAAATGTTTCTAATTATAGCCCTGGGGTAGAAAATGGCCCCGCGCCGGGGGGTCACTTGTTTCACATAGTCCCATTTAGGGAAAAATTTTAAAAATCTTCTTGTCTGAATGCGGAAGACCCAGGCCTTTGATATTTGATACATAGCTTCACCTAGTGGACCTCTACCAAGACTGTTCAAATTATTGCCCTGGGACCAAAAGTGGCCCCGTCCCGGGACCGACATGTTTTACATACTTATATAAAGAAAACCTTCCAAAATATTCTTATCTGAAACCAGAAGGCCCGGGCCTTTCATATTTGGTACATAGCTTCACCTAGTGGACCTCTGCCAATATTGTCCAAATTATAGCCCTGCAAAAAAGGCCCCGCCCTGGGGCCAACATGTTTTTCATAGACTTATATACATGTATGAAAAAAAAATCTTCTTGTCTGAAAGTGCAAGGCCTAGGCCTTTGAAATTTGGTATGTAGCATTGCCTATAGGTCCTCTGACAAGAGTGTTCAAATTATGCCCCTGGGGTGAAAAGAGGCCCCGCCCAGAGGGGGCGAGGGGTGGGGTCACTTGTTTTACATAGAGCAAAAAAAAAAAACAACATTGGCAATGATTAGGCCTACGTCTATCAAACTAATAGGGAGAATGGACCTGAAGAGTAGATGACCTTTAAGTCCAAAGTCAAGGTCACCGTGACCTTTAGTACCGAAAAAGCTTACAATTCTGCAATGCTTTTGGTTAGGACCCTCAAACTAAGTAGAGATGTTGGTCCTCACCAGTAGATGATCCTGAGGGCAAAGGTCAAGGTAATTAGGACCTTTAGTACTAAAACGCTTGATAACTTGGCAATACTTGGGGCTAGGACCCTCAAACTTAGAAGGGATGTTAGTCCTCACCAGTGGAGGACACCGAGGGCAAAGGTCATGGTCAAGGTCACCATGACCTTTAGTACTAAAAAAGCTAATAATTCGGCAGTGCTTGAGGCTAGAACCCTTGAACTTAGATGGGATGTTGGTCTTGACCAGTAGATTATCCTAATGGCACTCTAGTACAAAACAAGCTTATAACTCAGCAATTCTTGGGGCTTGGACCCTCAAACATAGTAGAGATGTTTCTTATGACCAGAAGATGACCCTGAGGTCACCATGACACCATGACCTTTAGAACGGCATCTCTATTAGCAATGCTATGTAAAACATGATTCAGGTGAGCGATATAGGGCCATTATGGTCCTCTTGTTTCTTATTTGTTTTATGTATTTCTTAGTGCGCAGGAACTATGTCCCTGGAGAGCTTATGTTGTCACCCAGTCGTTGGCGTCGGCGTCCGCGTTAGCACAATGTTTAAATTTTCAAAGGTGTGCATAGTTTTGTAATTGATTACGGTACTGCCTTTATATTTGGCCTACACCTATTTTAGGATAAGACCTTTCAATAGCATACACCCCATCCCCATGTTAGACCCTTTATGTAGGTCAATGTCAGTTCTTACTTTGTCATTTACACCCTTGTTTAAGTTTTGCGTTGAACTTTTGAAAAGTGTACATAACTGCTGAAATATTCAAGATAAAGCTTTAATATTAGGCTCACATCAGCCTTAGGATTAGACCTTTCAATAGCACACACCCCTTCCTTAGTTTGACCTTCTGCCTAGGTCAAGGTCAGATCATACTTTGTCATTTGAACCCATGTTCGGGTTCTGCGTTTAACTTTTTAAAAGTGTCTGTAACTGCTAAAGTATTCAAGATACCACTTTAATATTTAGCCCACACCAACGTTATAGTAAGACCTTTCAATAGCCTACTCCCCTTCCTCAGTTTGACCTTCTGCACAGGTTAAGGTCAAGTCATACTTTGTCATTTAAATCCATGTTTGAGTTCTGCGTTTAAGTTTTGAAAACTGTTCATAACTGCTGAAGTGGTCAAGATACCACTTTAATATTTGGCCCACATGTACCTTGGGGTAAGACCTTTCTATAGTTTACACCCATTCCTCAGTTTGACCTTCTGTCTAGGTCAAGGTCAGGTCATACTTTGTCATTTACAGCTGTGTTTAAGTTTTGAAAAGTGTGCATGACTGCTGAAGTATGTAAGATATAGCTTTCATGTTTCGTCCACACCAACCTAAGGGATTCAGCATGTAAGATATAGCTTTCATGTTTTGTCCACACCAACCTAAGAGAAGACGTTTCAATGGCATATACCCATCTCAGTTTGACATTCTTTTGACATCAAAGTCAGGTCATACACCGTCATTTACAGCTATGTTTAAAACAAGGTAAGAGAAAAGTCCAGGGAGTGCCACAATCACAAACCGCAGCCCTTCCCAGACACCAAGAGGAAGAGGTAACAGACAAAACCAAACAAGCGCAAATCGAACAAACGTATGAAAAGCACTAAGATTAGCTCTCTCTTCCCCAAGCGAGGTAATCGCAATGCTAAAAGGACTGAAAAACATAAGAACAAAATAACACAAGGGAAGACATCAAACAAATCGCCTCATTGAATAATAAACCACAAAGCAACAAAGAGTAAGACTAACACCGGGACCACCGCCTTAGAACGGTCAGTAGAATAAACCTCCGCGGTGTGTGTGTGTGTGTGTGTCGGCGGGGGGGGGGGGGTGGGGGGGGGGCGGGGGTTAAAGCACTTTTACAGCTAGCCAACACTCTGGGTCCCGAGGCTACTCTTAATACAGAAATACATAAAACTTCGGTTCGCATAAAGGCTCCCAACTTAGTCAATGCATCAAAGCGAAAACGTAAAATCAAATTAATCACAATGATTAACAAAGACGAGTACTCATAGCTAATTCTACTGTATGCCAGAGTAAATGAAAACCAGTAGTTGAACCACGGCAGGCCAAGCCAAAGACATATCGTCAAGACCCCCACCCCACTGGTTAAAGTTTTACGAAGAGGCCGTCATTGAGTCTGAGGCCCGAACCGCCGTCGTGCAATTAAAGAGTGAAGCATAGCCATTAACAATGATTGGGTTGACAACTAGGCATGCAGTCTGCCGCATAATAGCCAGGCTATAGCCAATTCTTTTATAACGGTTAACCAGTTTTCTGAATAGCTCCGAAAAGTTAGATTTTCCCACATTTTCTAAGTCTGTACACTAAAGCACCGTCAAATTCTGGTTCCGATATACCTTGTTGCAGAAGTGTTTTTAGATTGACGCTATATTTTTCTACCGAGTTACTGTGTCTGCGATAAAATTTCGAAAACGCCTTACGAAGTATAAAGTAACGATAGCCCTGCCTAAGAAGTTTGACAGTAAAGGCTTTATTACGGCAGTTAAAGTCACTAAGATTTGAAGAAGCTCTGGCGAATCTAATAAGTTGAAATATGTATACCCCATATGAGGTACGCCGGAGGACATCGCCATCCAGAAAAAGGGAAACTGACTATATCAAAATCAAAATCGTCCCGTTTATCATAAATTTTCGTTGAAACTATACCATTAGATACACATAGATTCAAATCCAAAAAAGGTGCCTCGGTATCGGAAGAATTGGCTCTATTTAATTGGAATTCTGTAGGCTATATGCGGCCCATCATTTGGCAATGTAAATATTGCCAATATTTAATAAATCATCAAGGTATCTTGAAGTTGAATTGAAAGCCTCAATAATGTCAGCCTGATTTTCCCGTGAGAGAGACTTCATGAAATCTCTCTCATAACAAAAAAGAAACAATTCGGCAACAAGAGGAGCACAATTAGTTCCCATCGGAATACCAATAGTAAGTTTAAGTTATGCATTTAATCTTTAATATTCTTTTTTTTTCTTATCCGATCAGCCCTTTCCGGTGAGCTGTGTTGTCTTCTGACAACTATTGTTTCATTTTCCCGATAAATTAAGGCTTGCCTTTTCATCAGAATCGGCAAGTCGGAAAAACAGAAAACAGAAAAAATGTCATTTGCTGAATGCTGAATGGTATTTTATGGCCTAGGACAGCTAAATACACTGGAATTGTATATGCATGTCGATTCGACAAATGGATGTGAAGAAATGTACCAATACCGAGGAACAGCCTCGAGGTACTAAAAGAGATGACCAAAAAAAACGACAAAACTCCACATATGATACCACAGACGTACAAACAAAACAAAAAGTAAGAGAAAAGTCCAGGGAGTGCCAAAATCACAAACCGCAGCCTTTTCCAGACACCAAGAGGAAGAGGAAACAGACAAAACCAAACAAGCGCAAATCGAACAAACGTACGAAAAGCACTAAGATTAGCGCTCTCTTCCCAAGCGAGGTAATCACAATGCTAAAAGGACTGAAAAACACAAGAACAAAATAACACAAGGTAAGACATAAAACAAATCGCCTCGTAGAATAAACCACAAAAAGTAAGGCTAACACCGGGACCACCGCCTTAGAACGGTCAGTAGAATAAACCACCGGGGGATTTAAAGCATTTTTACGGCTAGCCAAGTTCACCCTGGGTCCCAGTGCCACTCTTAATCACAACTAGTAAAACAGAAAGCAAAATGGGCAGCTGTTGAAGGTGACCAAAATGCTAGCATCACAACACAAATAGTAAAACAGAAAGCAAAGTAAAACAGAAAGTTAAACATAAAGCAAACCACTACAATGGAGGAACAGCCTTAGAACAGTCAGTACGAAAGCTACTTGAGGTTGGGATTCAAACCAGTTTTACTCGCGGGAAACGTCACTCTTAATTCTGCTGCAGCTCCAAATTACACATTACGAAAACACGCCTATTCAAATATACTGAATTTTTTAACCACCAAAAAATGAACAATTTCAGATAAAAAAAAAACTGACATTTTTCATATTTCTGATCAAAACATAGATTGTGGGTACTCGTTAGAACCGCCTCGACAAGGCGGTTCTAATGAGTACCACAATCTATGTTTTTGAGCAGAAGTAAGAAAAATGATGCATACCCCTGTAAACCCAAATTTAACTGTAAAAGAGTGGGGTTTAAGGGGGTCAAATTATATAGGTGTGTTTTCGTGTTGAAGTATGTTCGATCCGCGTATGAGTCCTCTACCGTCAAGTATCGTTTAAGAGGATGTGATAAGAACCTTTAAAAATCGAGACGCTCAATCGTTCTAGCTTTTCGGGTTAGACTAAGACACATTTTATATTAGCATGGCTCAAACAAAAGTATGTATTCACAAAACGAAAGCATTGAACCCACATTATATAAGAATGGTCTCTAGGATTATTAAATTCAATATTTATATAAATGTATGTTGCCAATGCTTAATTTTGTACTAAATTGAAGTCTCCACATATTATAGCAGTTTCATTCCGGTATTCTTCATTTTTTTCTGTCCGTTTGATAAAATTCAGGGAACTCCTCATTGGGACCATAAACATTAATAATGTGACTGTCATTGGACCCATAATCATTAGCTAAATTAACTTATCATATTCTAACTCCAAATCTAGTGTAGGTTTAACGCCGTTTACAAAGACGTTGCGACTGTGATGCGACCAGTTTCCGACCAAACAAATTGTCAAACGCCGATCAGTCGAAGAGTTCCCCGCAATGTAACGAAGGTGTCGTAGGGCGGTCGCAGACCAATTTCAGTCGCCGATCATCTTTTGCGCATTTGAAAAAGACACGCTGTTACTTATTACGTCGATCGGGGATCCGCGATGGGTAGCCATAATGGATCCTATGTGGACAAATCGCCCAAAACGCCTCCTAAATGATCAAGTATTGGTTCCTGAGTGGATTTTGTGTTTACTAATACGCACAGTGACCTCTGTGAGGGGCAAAAGCCGGACAATCAGAACTGTAGGGTAAACAGTAAAACTCTTACGGAACTCTGAAGGAATTTTAGCATTTATTTGTAAAGTTTGTGATGTAGTGTAGAGAAGTCTGCAGGAGGTGATGCACAATTGTCAGGTTGTCAAATGATCGGTCGCACATAAAATGAGAAATAAATAACGTCTGTGGCCATGCAACCAGGCACATATCATAGAAACAGACAGTGATTATCAAGGTCACTCTATATGTTTCCCGAATTAAAGTTTGAGAACAAATCCGTGTATTTTTTACAAAAATTACAACAATACCTGAAATGACTCCTGAAAGATTTTCGCACCTACAACTGAGTGATTCTTCTGGTATGATGGCATCTAAACCTAAGTATTCTTCTGGAGCGGTTTATGTAGATAATGCTCAATTTTTGACTTCGAGATCACAACTGTTCATGAAATATAGACTGGGCTTCTTCATCCCTTTACTTTTCTTTACGTTTTGAAATCATACACGATTAGAGTATCTCCACCGCTGGACCCATTGTAGCTCTCCATACCTATTTGTTTGGGGAGGTACATAGGAACACTAATTGAGATACCTCTAATAATCTCTGTTTCCTTTTTTTAGCTACGGTCGACAATGATCGGATGTCGAGGTTAGGGGCATCAGAAATTGCACCGGAAGAAAACATTTTGATAATCCGTTAACAAATAAAAAATTGATGGCCAAAATAAAAAAGGGAAATTTCTACAGTAAAATTGCTAGCAAGGGATTTAATTACTACTCCGTAAAAACTAAAAACAAAATCTTTATTGTTTTTTTACTGATGCTTTGAAAAGCATGGAATGTTGCAAAACGTTTACCACGGGTCAAAATATCTGATTAAAGCCACCAAAGTCTAAGAATCGAAACGTTATGATCATGAATTATCTCCCCTCCCAATGCTTTATCCCCAATCAAAATTAGTTTCGACAAAACTCTTTATTTGTGATCCGATTTTCAAACTTTTTGAAGCGAATATTGCAAGACATTTAGTACCAACTTCTGTTATAGAAATTATTATTATTATTTGTCTTAAGTTACTACATCCCCGAAATAGCGTTGTCAGAGGATAAAAAACAACATTATTTATTATAAATAACATGTTGTGAATGCGGATTATATTCCAAAATAGACCAACTTTAGTAAATTGCCTATATTTCAGAATAGACCAATTTTAGTAAATTGCCTAGCATAATAATCGCCAAGGTTTCGGTGCCAGATTATCACATTACAGCGCCTGCCACAGATGCGTCTATTTACGATCGATCACGAAGGGTCCGTTCCTGTATGAATTCTACAACAGTAAAATGTTCGCAGTAAATGTGCTTGTGTTTGTACAACAATAATCACACGACATAAATTGCAAGATCTAGGTAGAAATGTGCTACATTTAGTAACATTTGCTGACTACTAATACTATGACCGCTGCCCATTAGGTTCCGTATAATACATGTTTTTATAAACTTACTCTTTTTTCCAGTTAAATAACAATGAAACTGGGCTCCCATCCTTGACAATCCACTCAGGCACCGTTGATTGATCCCACAGGTGCCGTTAAAGGCGAGTTCACCACTCAGGACCCGTAATGGCTACCGTAGGATTGGCGACCAGTCTGCGATTGATCGGCGACTGAACCGCATTTTCTAAGGGATCTGTGGACGAAGATCACTGACCGATCGCCGATAGTTGCAAATCAGTCTCAAACGTAAATCGTCATGACAAACCACAGCATTTGCGTTAATTTTTTGAATGCTCATCAGTTGCATATCTGGTGCTTCACAATAATGACCAGTTTCTAGAAATCACCCTTATTTTGTGCATAGATTTCAATCGGCGATGGGTCGCTGACCAGTCTCTATCAGTTGAAACTAGTCTCCCACCAATCGCCGATCGGCCTGAAACCTGAAGCCTCATCCTCGACGACCAGTTACCGATCGATTGCCGATTAATCCACGACAATTTGCAAAGTATGAAGTCGACGTACCGCAACATATCGCGATCGACGATCATGTCCCGATACCAAATGTAGTTGCACTGTCGCTAGACAGTCGCCAAGAAGTCGCACCATACTCGCATTGTCTGTGTAACCACTTCTTAAGGATCCTCACTGACCTGCTGGCGTTTTTAGAACTTGTGTTCGCTTGTTATACTAAGAAAATACAAACTCCCAGAGAATTTGATCTGTCAGAATTGAAAATCACTCTCCTCTCCTATCTGCTCTAATATGGTACTTTTCGTAAAGCTTTTATCTTGTAAACAGTAAATACAATTATGTTTCTCGTTTCTAAGATTTAAATGAAGCACCTCTTCTTTTCATTAAATCTCTCAGACTTTACAGTTAGCTGAAGAAATTTTATGACTTTGTGGAATGTATAACCCACGTTTCCCCATAATATATAAAGCGAAAATAAAAAAGGCTACTCAACTCTTTGAACAGTTGATTTTCCAACAGAAGGGGTGTCTGGTTATTTTCTATTATTAATATGTTTAGAGAAATTCCTGCATTCACTGCAAACAATGTAGACCCTGATTAGACGCCGCGTTCTGTGGAGTCTGATATGGGTCTACACTGTTTGCCAGTGTCCCTTTTATGGGACACTAGGTATAAATGGGTTTAGTACATTATCAAGCGCATTTTCAGAATTTCTGTTTTTAAATCTGTTTTTGCTTTGATGCATTGACTGAATTGGAAGCCTTTATGCGAACCGAATGTTTATGTATTTCTTATTAAGAGTAGCATCAGGACCCAGGGTGAATTTGGCTAGCTGTAAAAGTGCTTTAAACCCTCGGTAGTTTATTCTACTGATCGTTCTAAGGCGGTAGTCCTGGTATTGTTCTTACTCTTTGTACTTTTTTTCTGTATGTGTTGTGATGCTAGCATTGTGGTCACCGTCTCCAATAGCTGCCTACTTTGCTTTCTGTTTTACTAGTTGTGTTGTGATGCTAGCATTTTGGTCACTTTCAACAGCTGTCCATTTTTTTCTGTTTTACTAGTTGTGTTTAAGAGTAACATCGGGACCCAGGGTGAAATTGGCTAGCTTTAACCCTCTCCCCCACCCCCCTCCCCCCCCTCCCCCGCTGGCTTACTCTACTGACCGTTCTAAGGCAATGGTCCCGGTGTTAAGACTTAACTCTTTGTTGCTTTGTGGTTTATTCTACGAGGCGATTTGTTTTATGTCTTACCTTGTGTCATTTTGTTCTTATATTTTCAGTCCTTTTAGCATTGCAATTACCTCGCTTGGGGAAGAGAGAGCTAATCTTATTGCTTTTCGTACGTTTGTTTGATTTGTACTTGTTTGGATTTGTCGGTTTCCTCTTCCTCTTGGTGTCTGGGTAGGGCTGCGGTTTGAGATTGTGGCACTCCCTTGACTTTTCTCTTACTTTTTTTCATTTGGTTCTGTTGTTTCTATGACTACTTTGTACTACGAGTATATTCCATACAGCTTAATGTACTTAGTGACAACAATGTGGTATTTTTGCCCAAGACATATAACGTAAGGTTTCCATACATGTACATCACGAAAACATACCTATATAATTTTGATCCCCTCAAAACCTATTTTTATATACATGTAGTAAAACTGGGGTTTACAGGGGTATACATTATTTTTCTTACTTCTGCTTAAAACATAGATTGTGGGTACTCGTTAGAACCGCATCTGTGTTTGGAGCAGAAATGTTATAAAAATATCAAAACTTTTTATCTGAAAATTTACATGTTTGGTGATAAAATTTTCAGTATTTTGAATAGGCATGTTTTCGTTATGGATTTTCCAGCTGAAGAGTGCTTGGCAAAGGAGATAACCAAAACCACAAACAAACATTCTCTCTAAGGTAATGGTTGGCATTTGCCCCACCGACCCCCCCCCCCCCGCCCCCAACACACACACACACCCTCCCCTTGTTAAGTAGAAGGTCGTGTGTTCAATACCCGCGATAGGCATACATTTTCTTAAACATTTTCTTTTCTTACCCTTTTTATACAATTTATAATCATACAAGCTATTATAGTCGATATTCATTAATTCAGTACAACGTTAAATCTGGACTGATTCGTGCCTTACGTATAAAAAACACAAAAACAGGGCCTGGTCCTATCAGCAGCTGTCCGTTTTGAAGACACTTCTTGTTATCCACAGTATAATACTTACATGGCTATTAATAAGAGCGATGTCCTGCGGGCACCCATAGCCTAGTGGATAAGAGAGGTGAATCTTAATCCATTAGGTTTCTCACCGCTGTGGTTCAAGCCTCGATCGGGTCACATGTGGGAAAGCCAATTTCTGCTTACTGATGGTCAGGTGGTTTTTCCCCGCGTTCTCCGGTTTTCGCCCACCTTTGATGAACGATCGGCTCGATATAAGTGAAATATTCTTGAAAGGGGCGTAAAACCCAAATAAAAAAAAAAAAAAAACAAAAAACAGAGCGATGTCAATTGCATGGTTTGCGAGGCACTGCTACGGAGCACTCGCAACATACGATTTCACGTATACATTATGGTTGGAAAAAGTACCCTATTTTAACCCATGTCCTGCTGAATAAATAAATATGCCACGCCCATTTCTAATTTTCAGCCAGTCAGATCACTTGATCCTGATTGTTTACATACTTAATTGCAAACAGTGCAGCTCCAGATCAGTTGGCTTCTTCAGAAGCCAGCTGATCTGGATCTACACTGTTTGCAAAGGCAGGGTATATCAGGGTTCAGCAGCAGAAGGCTTAACATTTACCACTCTCTTGGGTAATTCAGCAGACGACAAATTGATATTTTCATATTTCTCCCAGAAAACAAGATTTGACCTTTCATGCAGATTGTCTCCATTGTCAAAACGTGTTTATGAGAAAAATAAGAAACTTGAGAAAATTTGCATGAGATGTGAAAAACTTTTTCCTACGACAAATAAGAAAAATATTTCAGTATGTCGTCTGCTGAATATTTTTCTTACAGTTCTAGAGAATGGATGTTTGTATTCATTTCCCAACGGTTAATGTATACCTATCCTGACTGTGTACGGTAGTAATCAGGACGGGCCCATTTGTTCCAAACTAACGATGTCGTTAGTTAACATATCGTTAAAACTTTTCATAGTGCAGATTATATTTTATTTTCTTTGGAATCATTGTTTGCGATGGAGTTCTGCTCATGCATACGCTGGAGGACGTAAGCAGTGTTGCAAACTTCATTACTGCTTATGAAGAGTCTCAATAAAACCTAGACTCCCATTTTCTAATCCGTAGTGTCTTTGTTTCCTAAGGCAGTCTTTGTCAGTTTATTTGATTATCAAAAATGGCATATATACTAATATTTTTGCTGAAAAAACGCGAGTAGCTTTTCAAAGGCTTACACACATTTTTTTTTCAGCAAAACTACCTGTGAATGAGATATTGTACATACTAGAACAGTCAACATGTTGACCACTAAAGGGCTTGTTAAGCTAAAATACTTTATATAACTGGGTCCTCAGCGGAAAAGGTGAAACAAAATAGTGCAAGAAATAACGCGAAATGTAGCAATTTTTTTCAGTTTTTTTTTTATGCAATAATAGCGATCGAACAAGGTTTTTCAATGCATTAACATTCGCCTGTGCCCTTGGGAGGTGTTGAAAACCGCGGCCTCCGGCCTCGGTTTTCAACACCTACCTCAGGACCTGGCGAATTTTAATGCATGAAAAACCATGTTTGATCCCTATAAAGACAAAACAAAAGCACATATGAGACTTCCTCTGTTGCAGTTCTTCTCTGTGCGTGGATGTTTCCGATACACAAAGAAGAACTACAACAGAGGATCCACCTTCTAACCGTCAAAGCAGTTAAGTAACAAGTTACTAACATAGAACTAAAAAAATCCTTGCATAAAACACAATCTCAAACATCGGCATTTATGTAAGCATATTTCTTACTTTGGACTTACGTGTTTTGATGAGTTTTATTTTTTGAGGTTTCGCTTTTGTGTTCAGAATTACGTTTTCTGACATATGCGTTTTGCCTTTTAAAGGGTGCGATATTATGTCTTCTGGCACATGTTCGTTTTGCTTTTTAAAGGGTGCTGTACGTCTTCTGACGTGAGTTTTTGTCTTTTAAAGGGTGCGATACATCTTCTGACATGTGAGTTTTTGACTTTTAAAGGGTGTGATATGTCTTCTGACATGTGAGTTTTTGCCTTTTAAAGGGTGCGATACGTATTCTGACCTGGAAGTCTTTGTCTTTTATAAAGGTAGCATTACACTAAATACAGGAAGTGCCGGGTTTTATAACTTTTGGACCGAGGTTTCAGTTGCAGTCTAAATACCACACATGCTTTCATTGGATATATATCCCAGGTTTTATTTCAATGTGAGAAAAGGATAGTTATAAGAAGAAATAAAATGAGGTGTGTTTTATAATTATATCTGCAAGCTCAAAGAAATTGTTGCTGATTTTATATGGTCATCCCCACATTAAAAAAGTCCGCTTGTTAGCAGGTAAACAATCATGGTGGATCATAACTTGAAAAGGAGCAGGACAACATGTGGATTTTTTCTCAGAAACTTGTTGAGCTAGGATGGCTCTATAAACAAGTAAGGTTTGAAAAGTTTTGTATGTGTAGTTTTTGTGGCAGCATGTAAAAGGTTACTATTGTCACCTATGGAAAACTATTTAGTGGTTAGCTACCTTTTAAAGGGTGCGATACGTCTTCTGACATGTGATTTTTTATCTTTTTAAGGGTGCGATACGTCTTCTGACATGGAAGTTTTTGTCTTTTAAAGGGTGCGATACGTCTTCTGACCTGGAAGTTTTTGTCTTTTAAAGGGTGCTATACATCTTCTGACATGTGAGTTTTTATCTTTTAAAGGCGGCGATACGTCTTCTAACATGGAAGTTTTTGTCTTTTAAAGGGTGCGATACGTCTTCTGACTTGGAATTTTTTTTCTTTTAAAGGGTGCGATACGTCTTCTGACATGTGAGTTTTTGTCTTTTAAAGGGTGCTATAAAAGACATAAAAAGTGACGTGAAACAGGAAAAACGTTTGTAATTTTTCAGCTTTTTATATGTTGCGCTATACGCAATGCCTGTAAATAGCATTAACAATAAAGTCACTGGCCACGGGTTTCCAGTGCATTTGCCATTACTTTCAAACGTCAAACACGGAAGTCAAATTTTACAATGGTTTCTTCCTTTCAGAGATATAAAATGATTATGCATCTTTCCGCATTACCTTAAGGTCGCGGGCTGCTTTAATTTACAGAGCCCCGGGCTGGTTCCATGTCAAACAGGTTCAGATATTTTGCCTGTTTCTAAAGTGGTTTTGCCTGCTTTGATGCCAGAATTGGTAAAAATGTATAATTCTGAACCTGTTTGATATGAACCAGCCCGGGGCTCTGTAAATTAAAGCAGCCCGTGACCTTAAGGTAATTGCATAAAAAACTGAAAACATTTGCTACATTTCGCGTTATATTTCGCACTATTTTGTTTCGCCTTTTCACCGATGTCTCGCGAACGAAATTTCCACTGACTATGCTCCTTCTAGGGCCGGGAAGTACACATCTCGTAACGGCAGCAAATATGTAGCCCCGGTACGATCATATCGAAAGTTGCGTAGCCGTGCATTAACAGTGCGTGAATTGCCTTGTTAATACACGGCTTTTCGCCTGTTAATGCACGGCTGTTAATTACGTGCGACACTGCTTTTTATGCAATAATATGACAGAAACAACTATCTGGTATCTCTCATTGAGAGATAGCAGCAGTATTTCTATTTACTCCCTTGACAGATAAAGTCCAAGGTAGATCAAATACTAACCAGGTCCTTCTAATTGGAATCCTCTGCTTTTATCATAGGTCATCAGTGGAATCCAATTAATTGGACCTGCTTATATACAGAAAGTAATCAAGGGAGTTAACCGACTGCTTTCTCCCATATACCCTTACAACTACAATATCTGTGTCAGTGTGTCCTCTCACGGGCGGAAGCCGATTACATGGCACACAATCTACCATTTCTTTTCTTATTTCGAAAACTTTGGAGGGACAGCTGTCAGGCAACTACTGCGCGATGCACGAAAATGGCCCTTATGCATTATGCGGTGAATGAAGGCCCAGTTGAGCCTGCGCATTCGCGCGGGCTGACCTGGGCCGCCATTATCCACTTACAGAATCAATAGATACTGAGTATATGTCGACGAACAGAGAACGCCCAGGTCAGACTGCACTGATTTGGACCTCTGCTGTTCGCATACGACATGAGAACCCTTTTTCCACGCTGTGCGTCATAGGTGACGTTTATGATGTCATTACGTGTTCCTAATCTATCCGTATATACTGCGGAACCCTATTTTATTAGTATCCTGGGTAGAAACCAGTATTAAGGCCAAATAAAAAAAAAATACAGTCGACTCTCGTTATTTCGAATTCCAAGGGACTCACTGAAATACTTCAAGATATCCATACCTCGACATATCAGAGTTGAGAGAGTGAGAAAGACAATAAATTAAACAACCACATTTAACAAATGAATATGTATTTGACTCCTGAAGTTAGAAACATATATATATATATATATAAAATAATGTGGAAAAGAGGCGAAATTGCTCCTTAGGAGCAATTTCTCCTCTTTTCCACATTATTTTGTTACCTGTTGTCATATTTTCATGTTAAAACAGGGACCAGATTTTCACTTCGAGATAAGCGGTAATTCGAAATAAGCGAGTTCGAGATAACAAGGTTCGACTGTATGTGTGTTTAGGGTAACATGTAAGAACAAAGTAGGTAGGGGAAGTAGGAACTATTTTTTTTTCTTTTTCTTTTTAACATTTTTTAAAGAGGGTCATACCATAATTACCAGATATATTTGGACTTTGCACCAAAATTCACATAACTTTTTTACCAAATCTGTTTGACAGTCTTGTGATGTATTTAAAAGTACTGATAGAATGGCAAACAGTGTAGACCCTGATCAAACTGCGGAGGTCTACACTGTTTACTCATCCCCACTTATCTGAATATTTTATCTCAAGATTACCTGTTTTTTAAATATAATGAAATTGCTAGGTTACATCAGGAAAATTAGGTAGGGTTACCCTTAACACACACACACACACACACACACACACACACACACACACACACACACACGCACACACACACATATATATATATATATATATATATATATATATATATATATATATATATATATATATACAGTCGAACCTCGTTATCTCGAACTCGCTTATTTCGAATTACCGCTTATCTCGAAGTGAAAATCTGGTCCCTGTTTTAACATGAAACTATGACAACAGGTAACAAAATAATGTGGAAAAGAGGAGAAACTGCTCCTAAGGAGCAGTTTCTCCTCTTTTCCACATTATTATATATATATATTTCTAACTTCAGGAGTCAAATTACATATTCATTTGTTAAATGTGGTTGTTCAATTTATTGTTTTCCTCACTCTCTCAACCCTGATATGTCGAGGAACGGATATCTCAAAGTATTTCAGTGAGTCCCTTGGAATTCGAGATAACGAGAGTCGTCGACTGTATATATGAACTATGATGTTTGTCGATATCTTGCTCAAGGACACAACACTATATATAGTATATATATATATATATATATATATATATATATATATATATATATATATATATATATATATATATATATATATATATATATTTTTTTTTTTTTTTTTTTTTTTTTTTCAATAGGAATAAAGTATCTTGCTCAAGGACACAACATATATGTATATTTTAATAGGAATAAAGTATCTTGCTCAAGGACACAACACTTTATGTAAAACAGAAGTTATGGGCTGCAGGATATTTGCTAAAAATATATATAATATATCGTCACCTGAGCGCAAAAAGTCAATGTCTCCTTATATGTTTAAATGGAGTTATTGACTTGTTTGCGCTAAGGTGACGGTATAAGGAAAATCAATGGTAATCTGTAGCCTTTATAGCATATTCTTACCTTTGTGGGATGTTCAACTTCAAACGCAGAACATTTTCTGTTACTTGTATCAGCCAACAGGGACCCGGTAATGGATTTTTGAGAGTTTCGCACAACTCTGAAGTCGATTGTCGCAGTAAGTTCATTTGCATATGAACTACGTACCGATGGCGTAGACAGCGTTGGACAAGTGTCGTCGATGAAATGTATTTCTCCATTACAAATTTTACAGAAGATGTTCGCATATATTTTGGTGGTGGTAAGGAAAACTTTGCCATTGGAAAAGGCTGGTGCATGTAGCGATTCACAAGCTTGCCACAGGAAAGGGTCGTCTTCATGCCATTCACCAGTCATATTACATCTGTCAATCATTTCATAACATTTGTATTTATTAACATCAGCATCTTCTGGGGGCAAAAATTCTATTTCGCAGCTTTCGTCGTGACGGTTCGTTATCAGGACGTCAGGTTCAATTAATTTTGGAGGACTACAGGTAGCGTAAACATCCCATTCAATTACGTCAGAAATACCGTTGCATTCTGCACATCTTTTGTTGTAGTAAATCATGCCTGTAGATGGAGCGTAAACAGGAATTACTGATTCCCATTTTGTCATCTTCGTTCCCTTACAGCTGCCGATTTTATTAGTAAAGCATTTATCAACCATATAGTAGTTTTGTATGTATTTGAGTGTTTGGTTTCGCCACTGTAGAACTGGTTTTGCGCATGTCATTTCCTTTTTATGGACAATTTTGCTTGTATCTTGAGAGGGAAAACAACAATTCAGTTGTTCTCCACACTCCTTGGCGCAACTGCATGATTCACAACAAGACATTCTGTCTCCTTCTACAATTTTGGAGCCGTTCATGTTGCAGATATCCGCCTTGGGACAATATTTTCTCATATCCTTTGCTATACGTTCACCAATTTCAGTTTCGATCGGTAAATCTTCCCCGTTCAAAGTTTGCAGATCTACTATTGTTTGTGTGCTGTTCTGTTGATGCGGTACCTGGACTACCGTAGTCTTTGCTGAACTATGATGTTTGTCGATACTATCAACAGGTTCTGTCGTGGATAAATGGTTCTTCTCAAGCTGTTTAGTATTGGAAATTGGGTTCTTCTGGGGTTGTTTTGTTGTGGAATCATGGGTCTGCTCACTTTGTTTTGTCACGGAAATACGGTTTTCCTCGAGTTGTTTTATCGAGGAAATATTGTTCTCCACGTGCTGTTTTGTTGTGGAAATGTGATTCTCCTCATATTGGTTTGTCGTAGAAATATGTTTCTCCTCTGATTGTTTTGTCGTGGAAATATTTTTCTGCACGAGCTGTTTTGTCGTGGACATATGGGTCTCCACAGGTTGTTTTGTCATTGAGATATGGTTCTCCACAGGTTGTTTTGTCGGGGCAATATGGTTCTCCACAGACTGTTTTGTCGGGGCAATATAGTTCTCCACAGACTGTTTTGGCGTGGCAATATGGTTCTCCACAGACTGTTTTGTCGGGGCAATATAGTTCTCTACAGACTGTTTTGGCGTGGCAATATGGTTCTCCACAGACTGTTTTGTCGTGGCAATATGGTTCTCCACAGACTGTTTTGTTGGGGCAATATGGTTCTCCACAGACTGTTTTGTCGTGGCAATATGGTTCTCCACAGACTGTTTTTTCGGGGCAATATGATTCTCCACAGACTGTTTTGGCGTGGCAATATGGTTCTCCACAGATTGTTTTGTCGTGGCAATATGGTTCTCCACAGACTGTTTTTTTGGGGCAATATGGTTCTCCACAGACTGTTTTGTCGTGGCAATATGGTTCTGCACAGACTGTTTTGTCGGGGCAATATGATTCTCCACAGACTGTTTTGGCGTGGCAATATGGTTCTCCATAGACTGTTTTGTCGTGGCAATATGGTTCTCCACAGACTGTTTTGTCGGGGCAATATGGTTCTTCACAGACTGTTTTGGCGTGGCAATATGGTTCTCCACAGATTCTTTTGTCGTGGAAATGTGGATCTTTGCAGATTCTTTTGTCATGGTTATTTGGCTTTTCGGTTGTTTTGTTATGGAAATACAGTTCTCCACATGTTGATTTATACTTGTAATATGGCTGTTCTTGTTTTTCGTGAAGGTAATCCCTAAGTAAGCTTGAATGCTCAGCCATATGAAGCAGGAACGTATAAATATTCGGCCAAACTTCATTTTAGTTCCTGTAAATATTATGTATGAGACGCATCGCAAAAGAGCCACAATATGACAAAACATACCTTATGTCACGTGTTCCCAACGACGACTCAAGTAAGTCTGCGCATCCGTACAGTCGGATCAGAATTCGTTCGTTGTTCGCACGAAGACACTTTGCTTCCTCAGTTGTCATCACGAAAACATGCCTGTATGATTTTGACCCCTTTAAACTCCACTTTTATATAGTAAAACTGGGGTTTACAGGGTATACATTATTTTCTTATCTATGCTCAAAAACATAGATTGTGGGTACTCGTTAGAACCGCCTCGCCGAGGTACCCACAATCTATGTTTTGAGCAGAAATACGAAAAAATATCATAGTTTTTCATCTCAAAATTTTCAGCTTTTGGAGGTGAAATTTTCAATATACTTGAATTGGCATGTTTTCATAATGCAAAATTCACGCAGCGAAGATTCTGATCAGTTATCTTAATCTGCGCTGGGAGCACATACCCGGAGGTACGTTTTCTGATGTTGCTGCTCAAATATTTAAGCAAACTGTTACTGAAGATTTTGCTGCATGGTCATTTATTGAGCCAGGGCATTAGAAAAGGGTACTTATCACATAGGCGGCCAGCAAAGGCTCAGGCGAGCCTGCGCATTAGCGCAATCTTACCAGAGCTTTTGCCGTTCGCAGACCTGTAGTAAGGACTTTGAGGAAGCTTCAGACAAAGCCCCAATAAGGGACTGTGCATTCCCTTTTGAAGAACCACAGCCCGAAAAAAACATAAGATCCTTTTTTGTGTGTGCCGTCTCAATTTTACAAGCACGCAAATATTCATTACGTTAACTCCTGGTTACCTCTTAGCCATAACGCCAGATAAGCCATTATGAACGCAAAATGCGCCGGGGTAAAGCAATACCATTACGAAAACAAGCCTATTCAAATATATATAAAATCTCACCTCCAAAAACTGACAATTTTAAGATACAAAAGCTCTGATATTTTTCATATTTCTGCTCAAAACATAGATTGTTGGTACTCGTTAGAACCGCCTCGGCGAGGCGGTTCTAACGAGTACCCACAATCTATATTTTTGAGCAGAAATAAGAAAATCCTGTGAACTCCAGTTTTACTATATATATAAAAGTGGGTTAAAGGGGGTCAAAATTATATGTTAATACACGGCTTTTCGCCTGTTAATGCGTTTCGTGATGCTACAAGATTGCATGTGTGCCGAGCAATGATCAGCCAGAGCATCCCCAAAGGTTGATCATGATCTTCGCTGTCCACCTGAAGACGCTGTGGAGCTTCCGCTACTCACAGAGTGCCCTCAGATGACTCTGATTAGAGTGTGCGGATGCGCAGGCTGATCTTAGCCTTTTGTTGGGCTCACATGCGGTTTTGTAGGAAATGTTGTGCCACGGCTCCTTTTTTCGTTTAATTTCTCCACAAAAACATAATGTGGCTGCTCCTTAGAAGCGCTTCGCAGAGGTCCTTCTAACACATACATGTTTCTGTGGAGAAATAAGAAAATGTCTATCTTGACAAGGGCAGCACATCCGGCGCAGATATCCCACAGAGTAGTGATACGATGGAAGGGACAGGGGCAACACATCCGGCGCAAATATCCAACAGAGTGGTGATATCATGGAAGGGACAAGAGCAGCACACGCGGCGCAAATATCCGACAGATGGGTGATATCATGGAAGGGACAAAGGCAGCATATGCGGCACAGATATCCCACAGTGGTGATACCATGGAAATGACAAGGGCAGCATATGCGGCGCAAATATCCCACAGAGTGGTGATACCATGGAAGGGACAAAGGCAGCATATGCAGTGCAGATATCCCACAGAGTGGTGATACCATGGAAGGGACAAGGGCAGCATATGCGGCACGGATATTCCACAGTGGGTGATACCATGGAAATGACAAGGGCAGCATATGCGGCGCAAATAACCCACAGAGTGGTGATACGATGGAAGGGACAATGCCAGCACATGCGGCGCAAATATCCCACAGAGTGGTGATACGATGGAAGGGGCAAGGGTAGCACATGCGGCGCAAATATCCCACAGATGGGTGATGCCATGGTGGGAACAAGGGCAGCATATGTGGCGCAGATATCCCACAGAGTGGTGATACCATGGAAGGGACAGGGGCAGCACATGCGGCGCAAATATCCGACAGATGGGGGATACCATGGAAGGGACAAGGGCAGCATATGCAGTGCAGATATCCCACAGAGCGGTGATACCATGGAAGGGACAAGGGCAGCATATGCGGCGCAGATATCCCACAGTGGTGATACCATAGAAATGACAAGGGCAGCATATGCGGCGCAATCATCCCACAGAGTGGTGATACCATGCAAGGTACAAGGGCAGCACATCCGGCACGGATCTCATACAGCAGTGATACAATGGAAGGGACAAGGGCAGCATATGCGGCGCAGATATCCCACAGTGGTGATACCATAGAAGTGACAAGGGCAGCATATCCGGCAAGGTGCAAGGGCAGCACATCCGGCGCAGATCTCACACAGTAGTGATACCAAGGAGAGCAAGTGCGGCGCAGATATCACACAGAGTGCTGAAACCATGGAAGGGACAAGCGCGGCATATGCGGCGCAAATATCCCAAAGAGTAGTGAGACCATTGAAGGGACAAGGCAGCACATACGCTCATATATCCCACAGTTCTGGTATCATGGAAGGGACAAGGGCAGCGTAAGCTGCGCAAATATCCCACAGAGTGTTGATACCTAAGAAGGGGCAATCGCAGCACTTGCGGCGCAAATATCCCAAAGAATGGTGATATCATGGAAGGGACAAGGGCAGCAGATGCGACGCAAATATCCCACAGGGTGGTGAAACCATGCAAGGGACAAAGGCAGCACATCCGGCGTAGATATCTCACACATGGTGATAGAATGGAAGGAACAGGGGAAGCACATTCAACAAGCCTATTCAAATATTACCACAAAAAAAATGAAAATTTTCAGATAAAAATTCTGATAATTTTCTTATTTCTGCTCAAAAACACAAATTGTGGGTACTCGTTAGAACCGCCTCGCCGAGTACCCACAATCTATGTTTTTGAGCAGAAATAAGAAAAATAATGTATACCCCTGTAAACCCCAGTTTTGCTATATAAAAGTGGGGTTTAAGGGGGTCAACATTATATAGGCATGTTTTCGTGATGAATAATAAAATGCTGCATCAGACAGCCTGTAAAATTTCACTTAGTCTCTTGTTTTTAAAGTGGGTAAAAAATGAAATGATTTTTATGGTATCTCTGAATTAATGTACAAACATTAATTCAGAGATACAATAAAAAAATCATTTCATTTTTGATCCAGTTCAAGAACGAGAGACTAACTGAAATTTTACAGGCTGTCAGGTGTCACATTTTATGATTGCAATACCATATATCAATTTATTGGACCTTTTTACGATAATAAAATGTCTATATCTTTTTAGGAATATGGAGCATTTAACACCTGTACAGCTTGCATGAATGTGTTATCTAAATGCCGATCCATGTCTTCGTTGTTCACATATACAATGTATGTTAATACATTGTAAATTAAATATAAGTCAGAAGCTGCACAACACATATTTAATACCCGTGTTGTGAAAAATTATTGATATATATATATATATATATATATATATATATATATATATATATATATATATATATATATATATATATATATATATATATATATATATATATATATATATATAGTTTATACAGGGGTGAGAACAGTCGCTAATAATCAATCCTGAAATCTAAAATTTCTGTCAAAAAACTACTAATATTCTTCTTATTTCTCAATAAAAGCATATGTTGTGGGAGGCGCTTCTAATGAGTACCCACAACATATGTTTTTATTAAGAATCAAGTAAATTATTATGTGGATATTCCCTCTTTTCTGGAGCTATACAACTAATTATTAGTTTTTTTTTAGGTTATTTCAGGAATATATTAACCCAACTTACTACTTTTGACACAAAATGATGGTCCTTGAACCAGTGAAAAAGTGAAATTCCATGCTTAAAATGAAAGTTCTAAATCCTGAAATCAGGATTAATCCTGAAGTTTCTCATCCCTGCTTATAGTTTCTCAAATGATGAAACATTTTGCATAATAAACGCACTTTATATAATTTAGATAAATTACAATCACAATGTTTCTCTAATGATTAAACAATTTACATAATTTGCGTAGTTGCCGCTGATTCAAGAGGGGCAATACATTGTCAGTTTCTAGCGACAGAATGTGCACAAGTACGTGTTAACCGCTTAGAGGACTATATACGCCTGTGCGGGAAAACTGTGATTAGGTAAACTGACCGGCTCGACATGACCTTAATAGTGTTGACTGAGACGTAAAACCCAAAACATACCAATCAAATTAAATTTTTAATAATTTATATAATGTCATCATGATTTATATAATTAAAAAAAAAAAGCACTTACAACCAAGATTTCTTTGGACCAATCGTCGACTTCTTCAAGTTGTCACATTGCTGCCTCTCTCTTAAGATCTTAAGAATGCGACTTATTCGATCTCTGTTATAATGTCTCAGCTCAACAGATCATGCAGGTTGAACCAATAATTATTATCATTGGGCCGCGTCAAGCAAAAACGTGCTTTCGACATTGCGCAAAATGTGCGGATTCACCTCAGCCTGCAAATGCGCAGTCCCATCCGGACATCTGCTCTCCATTGGAACATTTTACAGTATCCAATGATTCTATTTGCGGACATCCAAGACCATGGTCGGATTACGGATGCGCAGGCTGATCTTGAACTTCGCTGTCCGCATATACATGAATACACGTTTACGCATAGCGCACCCATCTGCGCCATAGGCAATTTCTAGCAGACGACGTTCTATTTTTTTAAATATTTATTCCGAGAATATTAGACGTGGCATTTCAAGTGAATCGTCTATTTGGCAGACAATTCGCATGAAATGTCAAATCTTTTTTTTCCCTGAGGAATAAAAAACAACAACTGAAAAATGAAAATGTCGTCTGCTGCAGTGTGTTTGGCGCGTTTTGGGTTAATATTTATCATTCGGACATATGCTAACAATAATGATGATGATAATGATAAGAAGGATGATAATAATATTAATGGTAATATCAGGTTTAATAATAGTTCTGTTGTTATTATTGTTATTACTATTGTAATTATTATTTTTCAATATGATTATATTTGTATTAATGAAAAGGATTCTATTTATTTATTTATTCGTTTATTTTATCTGTTTATATATTTTTGTTTTTTCATATATATTTTTCAAAGATATTTAACCCATAGAAGCCTACCATCCCATAAATGGGAAATCGGCAGTGTAGACCCAGATCAGACGCCACAGAACGCGGCGTCTGATCAGGGTCTACACTGTTTGCATTAAATTCAGAAACTTCCAAAAAACATGATAATAATAAATCTAACTGGACACCCCTTCTATTGGAAATGGACCAGTCCTAAGAATGACGGTAAAAGAATCCATTCGGCATAAATGGGTTAATTATGCGTTTTCTAATTATTAATTTTCATATAGAAGTGACTGCCTTAAGCTTTGATAGGCTACTCTCTCTCACCCCCCTCTCCCTCCCCTCCCTCTCTCTCCCTCTCTCCCTTTCTCTCTCCCTCACTCTCCTTGTTTGTATGTTTTGACAATTGCTAGTATTGTTCGGACAACCAGACCTGAAGAAACGGGGTGAATCCATTCAGAATGCTGTACCTAGTGATGCCTGATCGGGGTCTGTATTATTTGCCACTTATCAGCCAATCCCTGAGTGCATTCGTATATAAACTTGGCAACTTAAAGTGTTCCAAGCCCCAAAAAATTATTACATTGAAAAAAGGCTGAAGCTTATTTGTAAGTTTGAATCGAGTGATGGGAGAGGACATTATATTAATTGGTTCCCAATTCATTAATTATAATATTTTATTTTTTATTTATTTATTTACTTATATGATTACTTTATTATTTTTTCTTTATCTTATTTTATTTTATGGTACTTTTATTTAGACACTTATTTATTTATTAATTATTATATTCATACTTAAATCATTTCATCAAGAAAACACGCCCATATAATTTTGACCCCCTTAAACCCCACTTTGATATAGTAAAACTGGGGTTTACAGGGGTATATATTATTTTTCTTATTATTGCTAAAAAACATAGATTGTGGATACTCGTTCGAACCGCCTATGCGAGGCGGTTCAACGAGTACCCACAATCTATGTTTTGAGCAGAAATATGAAAATACCAGTTTTTTATCCGAAAAATTTCAGTTTTTGGAGGTGAAATGTTCTATATATTTAAATAATCGTGTTTTTGTAATGTATATATTCTCAGGTATATGCTCATCATAGGCGGGTTCGTCCATTACAAGAAAATACGCCAAAGTGACATCATAAATGTTGCGGCGCGTCACCATAACGTCGCATGCATCGATAGTGACATAACACAAGCAAAATCAGAGAACTGCAAGTGTATTACCGAGCTGTATACAAAGTGATATATGATGTAGAGTTTTGTTTCCGGCCAGATGAAGGTTACGAGGCCGAAACGTTCCTAAGAATAAAGTGAATAAAGATAATACAAGTTAAAGCTTTTCAAAAAAAAAGTTTGCAATCGTTTCAAGGCTTTTTTCAATGTAGTGATTTTTTGGGCTTAGAACACTTTGTCAAGCCCAGTCTTAGCCTCAGCCCCAACCACCAAATTTAGTAAAATGGTATCTGATTTTCAGCCCAGTCTCTATTAAAGGAATTTGATTCAAAAATTTGGAAAGCCATAGTCCATATTGTCAAATCAAGAGTCATTCTTTCCATGGCAATTGGCGCTAAACGGGAAATAAATAGAAAATGAACAATACCAAGTAAATGAAACTTTTATCACTAAACTATCAAACAAACCAAAAAATAAATAAATAAAAGAATATAAATAAATAAAAAACCAAACTTGCTAAAACACACACACACACACACACACACACACACACACACACACACACACACACACACAACAACAACAACAACAACAACAACAACAACAGGTTAATTAGTCTAATAAATATTACTTAACTTATTCAAGGATGTGGTACAAATTCCAAATATCATCACGAAAACATGCCTATAAAATTTTGGCCCCCTTAAACCCCACTTTTATATAGTAAAACTGGGGTTTACAGGGGTATACATTATTTTACTTATTTCTGCTCAAAAACATAAATTGTGGTTATTCGTTAGAACCGCCTCTGCGAGGCGGTTCTAACGAGTACCCACAATCTATGTTTTGAGCAGAAATATGAAAAATATTTGAAATTTTCAGTTTTTCGGTGATTAACTTTTCAGTATATTTGAATAGTATGTTTTCGTAATATCAACTTTAACACTAACACATATACTACTCAAAGTTTGCTAAGACCCACTAAGTTTGCTAAGACCCACTACCACATACATATCATATGGTCGTAAACTGAGAGTTTGTATCTTAGTAATTACTGTTTGGAATTGCTTGTCATAAACTGCAGCAAGGTAATCTTTTATCGTGACCTAATATGCGTTGTTGTATGCTAACCACGCACTGAGGCAAGCTACTCTATAACCGTGTGCTTATATTTCCATTCGGATAGTAATACATTGTTGTATTCTAATCATGTACTGCAGCGAATACATTGTTGTATTCTAATCATGTACTCCAGCTATGCAATATTTTATCGTGGGCTAATATGTCCCTGCTGCAAGTCATACGTCGTTATAAGCTTATTATATACTGTTGCAAAATAATCTTTTATCGGGTGCTAGTAGAGTCAAACCTCGATAGCTCGAACACCGATGGCTCGTTTACCATGGCTAATTCGAACTCGTTTTTGAGCCCCTACGAAATTCTTCCGATAACTTTTAATAAAACAAATATTTAAGGAAATTTTCTTATTTTATCACAAATTGTATGTTGTGTGTACTCATTAGAATCGCCTCTTCGAGGCGATTCTAATGAGTACACTCAACATACAATTATTGTGTAGAAGATCGATAGATTTCCCAGAATTAGCGATATTTGCTTCCCGACCTGGCGCCATGATTAACCTTTATTGGCTCGAACTACCCATGACTCGAACACTTTTCCATGGTCCCAAAGGTGTTCGAGCCATTGAAGTTTGACTGTATTTCTCTGATGATGGCCAAATGTTGTTGATCATATATATACTGCAGCAATTAAGACAATCTTTTACAGTGTGCTAAATAATCTTTCCCTGCAGCAAGCCATAATATTCTGTATGTTAATCATAAGCTGTAGCAAGGTAATCTTTTATCATGTGCTATTTCCCTGCTGAGCCATACGCTATTGTATACTAATCATATTCTACAGTAAGGTAATCTTTCATCGTGTGTTAGTATTTCCCTGCCGCAAGTCATACGTTGTTGTATGCTAATTATATACTGCAGCAAGGCAATATTTTATAGTGCGTTAATACTTCTCTACTGATAGCCAAGCGTTGTTGTGTGTTAATCATAAACTGCAGCAATGTAATCTTTTATCGTATGCTATTATTTCCGTGGTGCATCCGTTCGACTGGTTATAATATTTGACAGAAACGATCACGCAGAAAAAGCCGAATCAAACCAGAGAACGACAAAGAACCCGATGGTATCAGCTTTTACCCAACACGCAGCGATCACTTTTACAGTGCCATCTTTCACGAAAGATCGTAATAATATATTCTAAAATTTCAACAAGTCCATTTTACTATCTGTAAACGTGTCTAAATTGCAGGATGAGTGTCAAACAGTATAGACCCTGACAAGACGCTTAGACCTGCCTGTCCGAATACATGAAGTAAGAAAGTCTAGTAAATTGATCAAAGTCACCCCATCCTCTCCGCCACCACCCTCAGAAATTTTGAACTCCCTATTAAATGATCCTGGATTCGGCCCTGGTCTTGCTGAAGACGAACCTTGATTAGCTGTTTACTGTGCCGTTTTTCATAGATTGCAATTTTTATTTGGTCCATTAAGCTTGCATGCCACTCGCCAGTTACTGTACTCCCCTTTGGTAAAAAGTTCAGCAAAGTAACTCCCTTTGCGTCTCAAAATATAGTGACCATCCCCTTGCCAGCCGAACTCCTTGGGCCTTGGGAAGCCAAATCCTATCTACTGGCGACTTTGACCTTTGTTTACTGGCTTCATAGCAATGGACCCAGGGCAGCGTTCAGTTAACCGCAACGTTCGCTGTTAATCGCAAACAACTGGGAACTTTCCGTTCAATTGCCAGTTTTCTGCGGACTGTAGCGAGTATCCGCGAACTATTCTCAAGGTGTCTTTTGGCAGCAAAATGGCGGACAATGCGAATATATTTTTGTACGCTTGTTCGTAACAAAAATGGAATGCTTAGTGGGTTAATATTATACATTCGATCCCTTATAAAATACTAATTATTGACAGAATTTATGAGACCTAACATCAAAAATATAAGTGAAGATTCGTTCGAGATAAAGTCTCGTCAACGAGAATAACGGCTTCTTTTCTATTTGAGGTCACATAAGACGGGTTTATAATAAAAGTTCAAAAGACGCAAAACCGTTTGGGAAAACTCTCACGAGTGATTTGCTTTACTTAACGCAGCCCAGTTCACGTCTTCAGTTACAAGACGCAAAAGAAAATCGCCTGCATTCGACCTGAACCTCTTCAACGGTTCACTGTTCGCTAAAGCTATAGTTACCTTTTGCTCATCGCAAAGGGATTTAGGGACCCAGTGCATATGTAAGTGAACATGGTCGCCATTATAGGATGAACTTTGAGAACAATAATAATAATAAAGCTATTAGTAAGATTAGCCTTAATAATACTTGCAAGAGACATATACAAAAGAAAATAGATTACATGATTAGGATCGTAGCTAGCAAAGATAATCTGGTAGATTTACTTTTAGATATTAATTCCAAGGTAAGGGTACTGGATACACTTGGTGGGTGTTTTCTCCATTGTCTTCAGTGGAGAAAACTTTTGTGACAAATGTTGCTTGTCTGTACACCAAGTCCCTTCTAAAAAAAATGATAAAATGATATACTCAAAACTGAAAGCATTCGCTCTCCCTTGGGAGAGTAGATCCCTTTTCAGATGAGTAGATCCCTTTTGCAGAAGAAGAGTAAGTTGTGTCCCCAAAAAGTGTATCATTTTTTCTTGAATTGTGTTTTCCTTTTAATCTTATTCTGATTTTGCTTTTGATGAAGCCAACTGGGAGGCTATTTCCTTGCCATTGTTAAGTTGAGTAGACAGACGTTTAGGGCAGGAAGGAAACTCTGCTAAATTGTTTTGACCCACCTGCGAAAAGGATCTGCTTTAAAAGGAAATAATTTGCTCCCATATGGAGCAATTTCTTTTCGTTTAGAGTAAACCTGTTTTCAAAAGGGGATTGGTGTTCAGAAATGCGAACAGGAAGTCGATCCCTGGCGGGTTGGCAATATTCTTTCGTAGAGATTTATCATGAAATACTTTCTACGGTCATTCTCTCCCTTCCGCTGATTCAAGATGGGCAGTTGTCAGTTTCTTGCGAAAAAATGTGCACAATACTGGTTAATCGCTTGGAGGACTAAGCCTGTCCAGTAAAAGTGTGGGCAGGTAAACTGACGCGCTCGAAATGACCCCACTGAGTTGACTGGGCCGTAAAACCTCAACACAAATCATAAACCTTTCTCCCATTTTAAAACTAGCGGAGAATCCACCTGGTGTGTGCATTCACCTTTAAAGAATATCAGAGGGCATTTGTATGGTACATATATATGTAAATGAATAATATAGACTTAGTATTCTTCATTTTCTTTCTCTTTGTTTGATTTAATAGATTCATAAGGATTAGTAGGCAGCGTCTTAACCTTTACCACTCTCTCGGCTAATTCAGCTGACGACACATTCGTGATATTTTCTTGCAGTTATAAGTGGTCAAAATGTATAATATAGGCAATTCTGCATTAGATATTAGCAAACTTGTATATTTTCGGTGGTTGCTTTGAATATGAAAGTAGAAAATCATCGGAATATAATTTACCCTTCCATCTGTCTTGACTCTTACAAGATTTGTGTCAGTCATTTGAGGAAATGAAACTTTTCGGAACTCATCACGAAAACATGCCTATATGATATTGACCCCCTTAAACCCTACTTTCATATAGGAAAACTGGGGTTTACGGGGGTATACGTTATTTTTCTTATTTCTGCTCAAAAACATAGATTGTGGGTACTCGTTACAACCCAGAATCTATGTTTTGAGCAGAAATATGAAAAATATCAGGGATTTTTATCTGAAAATTTTCAGATTTTGGAAGTGAAATTTTCTATACACTTTAATTGGCATGTTTTCGTAATGATTTAGAAAGCTAATTAACCGTGATGGCAGTTGCAGTAATAGTTCATTATTGTTGTTATTGTTCACATAACCACAAAACAGTATGGAAACAATATTCATGTGCTTAACTTTATTATATACCAATGGTGGAATTTGTTTATTTAAACTGTTCTAAATGATTTAGATAAACAGATTGTTGGAAATTGTCGTCTGCTATACCTGGAGGTAGCATCTTTCAGCCTCCACTAAATTATTCATTAGACCAAATAAAAAATGCGTGTTTAGGGTAACCCTATCCTACCTAAATTTCGTGGTGAAACCTAGCATTTTTTCCATGTTTTCTCAAAAATAAATAAATAAACAAATAAATAAATTAATTAATTAAATGAATAAATAATGGATGTTATTGGGATAAAATATTTATGCTAAATATTCGGACAAGTAGGTATGAGCAAACAGTGTAGACCCGACCCTGATCAAACTGCTCCTAAAGGAGCAGTTTGATCAGGATCTACACTGTTTGCCATTCTATTAGTACTTTTAGATACATCAAAGGACAGACAGACTTGGTAAATTTTTATGTAGATTATGGTGCTAAATCTAAATATATCTGGTAAAGATTTTATAATTCTACATAAAAAAAATATAAAAAAAATCCCTACCCACCCTACCTATTTTGTTCGTACATGTTAACCTTAGTCTGTCTCCAGATTCTATCTTTTCTTCCATTTTCTCTTTTCTTTTCAAAATATACAATCTAGTACAGCTTATATAAGTTATGTCCCTTAGTGGAAAAGATGTTCTGCAGTAAAACATAGACTGGCTTCAGTCTATTGATTTAAGCAATAACTGCATAAAAATACATTTATTGTACTTATAGAATCAAATGAACCTAAATTTTTTCTTTCCTGATTTCTCAAATCAATATTGGAGACAATTTGCATGAAATGTCAAATTCTGTTTTCTGGAAAAAAAAATAAGAAAAATATCATCAATTTGCCGTCTGCTGAATTAGCCTACCGAATGGTAAAAGTTATACAATATCTGATAAAGTGTAATGTAACTCTCTTGTTTCTATCAATGCATGGGAGTTTATGGTCAGAATCTTTGTGTAAGCATCATGTTATAAATAAATCAGTGTGATAAATTGATGGTCCAAATTGATAACACCTGCTAAGTAGTTTGGAGAACTTGAACTCTGATAAGAGGTTAAACTGATAAGAATTAATGATCCCCTGTCAAAATCCAACCAGCTATCTGGTCGGGTCAGACTGGAACTCACCAGTCTCTAGTGACCAGCCTCTATAATCATGATATTATATTGATTCTATTTTAGTGGATGTATCAAACAGGCTTAAAAGAATAAATATTTAGTCACTAGAGACTGGAGCCAGTCTACAGTAAAACACTGAAACAGTCTTAAAGAGACCAGCTACAGGAAGTGATAAAGAATGATAAAAAATGCAGAAACGACTGGAGCTTGTCTATGTTAACCTAACACGCGTTCTTTTTATTTGGTCTTAGTAACAGCTGTGCGTGCACTCAGGCTGGAAGATCGTCTTTTGGGTAATTGAGGTAAACTACAACAGCTGGGAACCAGCACCTGGGAATAAACGGAGAACCAACACCTGGGAACAAACTGGGAACCAACAACTGGGAATCATACGTAAGATGCACTGATGCACTGTCATACAAATATGTGGTGAAATGATACATCACAAAGGGAGAGCACTCTAAATTGAAAGTTGTTACAACCCTTTCAACCTTTGGAAGTCACTCTTACAAATAAGACTTTTCTCTTGGCCTCTGAATCTCTTCTCAATTGGGACTATCCATAAGGGGTTGGGATGGTAAATACTTGGTACATTTTGCAAGGGAGACAACTTTTATGACTTCCTGTTTGCTCATTGAACACCTAGTCTCTTCTGAAAAGAGGTCTACTCCATCTGAAAAGAATCAGAGGAGGATCCAGAGGGTGTTCGTTAGGTTCACTCGAACTCCCGTTTGACTCAAAATTTCATTTTCAGAAATTTTGAACTTGATACCATATTTATCCTAATAAATATTCGCATATCGTATCATAACGAAAACAAGCCTATATATTTTGACCGCCTTAAACCCCACTGTTATATAGTAAAACTGGGGTTTACAGGGGTAAACATTATTTTTCTTATTTCTGCTCAAAACATAGATTGCGTGTACTCGTTAGAACCGCCTTGGTGAGGCGATTCTAACGAGTACCACAATCTATGTTATGAACAGAAATATGAAAAATATCAGTTTTTTTTTATCTGAAAATTTTCAGTTTTTGAGATGAACTTTTCTATATATTTAAATAGGCGTGTTTTCGTAAAGTCTTAACCTTAGACTTCTAAATTTTTAACAAGTCCATTTTGCAGTCTATCAACGTGTCTTTATTGCAAGATGAGTGGCAAACAGAAGACCCTGATTAGATGCCGCGCTCTTTGGCGTCTGATCAGGGTCTAACTGTTTGCTAAGGCCTGTTTGTCCAAATACATAGAGAATTTTCTGCTAGGAAGAAGATTCACATACAATCTCGCCTTATTTTCTGAAATGCCCCAAAAGGAAAGAATTGGCTTCCCTTCAGAGCAAATTCTCTCCTTTAAGACCAGATCTCTTTGTTGAAGGGCGGAAAAAAAAACTTATGTGAGTGAGTGAGTTGGGGTTTAACGGCACGTCAACCCTTGTGGGTCATTTTGTGTCGTCTCCCAGAGAAAGAGAGAAAAGAGAAAGAAGAGATAGTAGCGGAGATGAAAGAGAGAGACAGGGAAGAAAGAGGGACAGGAATGAAAGTGAAGAAACAGAAGAAATAAAACATTCTCCCTCTACTATTACCTGGCAGACCTTGCCCAGCTGTAAGCCAATGTCAGTTGGATGCCCCGGTGACGTAAGATACACGACACCTTCGCCACACCCGACCAGCCCAAGGAAAAAAAACTTATTTTGACATTGCTGCCTATTAAAGGGTATCGATGCCCTTAAGGCTCTATTCGGTACATGGTCTTACCACTCTCTGGGCTTATTCAGCAGACGTCAAATTGATAGTTTTTTCCCCTAGAAAATAGGATTTGATATTTCATGCAAATTGTCTCCCAAGGAGACGATTAATTTGCATGAAATGTCAAATAATATTTTCTAGGAAAAGAACATATTTCAAAATGTTTCACAGCATGCAAAGTGTTAAAGGAAACTATATTTAGTTATTTATTTGGTGTATTAGAGCCCAAGGGCTGAAGTACATTTAACATATTAAGATTAAGAATAAAATACATTTTTAAAAGCTTGCCTTTGAAAAAGAAACAAAAAAACAAAAAAAAACAAAAAAAACAACAAACAAACACACACACACACACACACACACACACACACACACACACACAAAAAAAAAAAAAAAACAAAAAACATACAAATTAATGAAAATGAATGATAAAGGTTAACATTTAATATATGCATATTAGCGTGCTCGGAAGTGGTTACAGCCGATTCTAACATATTTGTGTTGTACATGAATTTATAGCTTGCAGACATAACTTTGAGAAATCCACATTTACCCTAAATATCTGATTATATAAATTCAATAACTTTAAATAAGATGGACTATCAGTAAAATGTCATTACGAAAACATGCCTATTCAAATATACTGAAAATTTAATCACAAAAAAAATGAAAATGTTCAGATAAAAAATTCTGATATATTTTTAAAGTTCTGCTTAAAACATAGATTGTGGGTACTCGTTATAACCGCATCGACGAGGCGGTTCTAACGAGTACCTAAAATCTATGGTTTTGAGCAGAAAAAAAATAAATATAATTTATACCCCTGTAAACCCTAGTTTTACTATATAAAAGTGGGGTTTAAGGGGGTCAAAATTATATAGGCATGTGATCGTGATGTTTCTAATTTTTCAATGAAAACCTATGTAGTGGGTACTCATTAGAAGAGTCTCATTAAGACGCTTCTAATGAGTCATCGAGACGCTTCTAATGAGTCCCACAACAACGGTTTATATGGAGAAATAAGATAAATATAAATACATTTTGGTTGAAACAAAGCATTTTATTTGGACATCACGAAAACATACCTTTACAATATTGACCCCCTAAAACCCCACTTTTATATAGTAAAACTGGGCTTTACAGAGGTATACATTATTTTTCCTTATTTCTGCTCAAAAACAGATTGTGGATACTCGTTAGAACCGCCTCAGCCAGGCAGTTCTAACGAGGTACCCCCAAGCTATGCTTTGAGCAATAATATAAAAAAATATCAGAACTTTTCATCTGAAAATTTTCATTTTTTGGTGGTAAAAGTTTCAGTACATTTGAATAGGCGTGTTTTCTTAATACCATTTTGCTGATTCATCTAAAAATTAATACCGGATGAGTGGCAAACAGTGTAGACCCTGATCAAATTCTGCATTCTGAATGCAGCATCTGATCTGGGTCTACACTGTTTCCTCTGCCTGTCTGTAGAAAATTTAGTATAAATACAGTATTATTTCAGTCTATCACATATTTGTTTTTTAAATCACTGAGAATGTCTAAAAGGGGCTGTCGCCTCAAGTACGTATTTTTTTCTTTTTGTTACAATTTTTACATGTACAGAATGTGTATAGCCCCAGGGCAGGGCTGCTTACATAACCCAAGGGCAGGGCTACAGGCGTCCCAGGGTGACGGACTTTTGCTCAAGGGAAGCCCTTATGCCCTTAATTATCCAAGCAAAGGTTCAAGAAAATGGCTCAAGCACTTATTTTATTTTAATGATTTTATATTGTACATGTATACCCACAGGACCAGGCTAAATGAGACCTGGGCGTGATGCTGAAGAATATTTTTTTCTGAGTATTCAAGTATGGTTCTGGAAAACATATCATTTAACCCTTGGTACACCAGCAGAATATTAGTGTTTTTATTTAATTTTCAGAAAAAAATAAAGCGTTACCTTTCATGTGAATTGTCTGCTTGGCAGACAATTCACACGAAAAGTCAAGATTTACTTTCTTCGAAAAAAAAAATGTTGTCTGCTGCATTTGTGATTGACACTTAAGAGTTAAACCTTTTTCCATTAAAAGGCTATGGAACATTTTGACTGCAAATGCAAGCCAATCAGCATTACGATTCACCATTCTCCCTACACAAGCCCCTATGCAAGCAACCTTTTCCACAAATTAACTTTCAACAGACATTTTTTGTTCAGAGGAAAAGATCATTACGAAAACATGCCTATTCAAATATACTGAACATTTTACCACCAAAAAAAATGAAAATTTTCAGATAAAAATTCTGATAGTTTTCATGTTTCTGCTCAAAACATAAATTGTGGGTACTCGTTAGAACCGCCTCGACGAGGCGGTTCTAACGAGTACCCACAATCTATGTTTTTGAGCAGAAATAAGAAAAATAATGTATACCCCTGTGAACCCCAGTTATACTGTATAAAAGTGGGGTTTAAGGGGGTCAAAATTATAAAGTATGTTTTCGTGATGTGAAAACGATGTTTTAAGGCATCAGATACCATGATTTTAGCTATTTTTCATCTACTTCACCCCGATACTTCAGATCAAATTTCGAATCAATGGGCCTTTCTATTCAGAAGAACAAAATAGATTTTCAAGATAGCAACTGTGGGGGTTATTACCTTTTAGCTCTATTTGATCTACAAGTTACCGCGATGATTCTTACCTAGTTTCAAGCTAACTGACCTTTGGGTTCAGGAGAAGAAGCGAAAAATAGATTTTCAAGATGGCCGCAATCTTGGATTTTCGATCGTAACGATTTAAGCTATTTTTGATCTACCAGTCACCCCTATGCTTCCTACCCAGGTTCGAGTCAATTGGCCTTCGGTTCAGGAGAAGAAGTGAAAAATAGCATAGCAGACATCTTGGATTTCCGATAGAAACTATTTTAGCCATTTTTGATCTACAAGTCACCCTGATGCTTCCTATCTAGTTTCAAGTCCATTAGCCTTTCGTTTCAGGAGAAGAAGCGAAAAATAGATTTTCAAGATGACCGCCATTGCCGCCAGCTTGGATTTCCCATCTGAACGATTTTAGCTATTTTTGATCTACAAGTCATCCCGATGCTTCCTACCTAGTTTCGAGTCTATTGACCCAGGGGTGTAGGAGGAGTAGGCTTTTAAAGCAATTGTTGATGCCGCACGACGGACGACGGACACTGACTGATCCCAACAGCTCACCTTGAGCACTTACTTGCTCAAGTGAGCTTAAAAATTCATCAGACACGTGGGAGAATATCTAGAGAAAATTAAGCGAAACATCCGATCATGAAGTCTTCCTATACACGTTAATAGGTTACAGTTTACCGTTGTTTCAGAGTCTGCCCCGCTCATAAGTACATAACGTTGCATAAAGACGCACTTTAATCGTAAACTCTCAGTAAAAGGAAATCTCAGACTTAAAAAAAAAAAAAAAAAAAAAAAAAAAAAAAATACACCTTTACTTGAAAGACAGTTGGGCCAGGTCGGAACATCATTATAGCTCCTGGAAACGCTACCTACCCGTGTAAAAATGAGATTCCGCTTTGAAGAGAGCCAGGGGGTACTCAGCCGTACCACGCCCAATTTGGCCAAACTGTTCTGATTTCTATTTTGTGCCTAAAATAGTTCACAAAGTGTCATTACTTCTTGTTTTTTAATAGCCTTCACCCAAGATATCAAATAAACTATATTTTGTGCAAGAGTCAGTTTTTGAAATTCTTTTACTATAAGATACACGTGATCTGTCGCCCATGGTTATGTATATGAAAACACCTTAGTTACGAGGGGTGATCGAAAGGTTTATTCTTTTTTAGATATAGAGAAGAGAACTGCTTTCAAATGTATTTCGTTTAGCGCATATCAATTGAAAAAATATGTCAGTGCAAATTTGATGTAATTGTAGAATACGACATTCTATGTCACTTGACGTAGAGACAAAAAAAAAAAAAAAAAAAAAAAAAAACAAAAAAAAAAAAAAACGAACTTTTCGATCACCCCTCGTGTATGAACATCATGTATGTAATCAATGATAGGGGTGTTACGAGCCAGGCGTAACGAGAAAGTGAAACCAGCATCAAGCTTTAAATTAATATTTATTCACAAGAAAAAATGAGACAGAGTTTAAAACAAAAGAATGTAAGTAAACAGTACCTTTCAAGATTGGAGTTCACTTGGTCCCTCAGAATTTTTCCATAAGAATATTTAAAACAAATCCTTTGAATAACAGTTTCTGATCCCGCAATTTGAAGTTTCTGAATTCAGTGTTTAATTCCAGAATGAATAAATATTAAAGTAACCCAGTACAGAATAATTTCCAATGAAAATACAAAGATGCCCATATGAAAATGTTTTCCCCTTTAGATTATGAAAGAATATTCTAGAGAAAGAGTTTGCTAGGGGCATCACGCATTTTCCAGTTTTAGTCAAGAATATTCTAAATGTTTTATGACATGCAAAAAATTAGCATAACCTAGAATATTCCTTCTGGAAAATTCTAAAAGGAATATAAACAACTTGTTATTGTAAGCATGATTTTCCAGAAAGTTCTATAAAGAATTGCAGTAAACATGAAAATATGATATTTAAAAGAATTAAACATCTTATATATAACACGGGGACACAAACTACTTCATGGCATCGATGTCGGAATCATTTTATTGATCGCGAGTTTGTTTCACTCTTACATATTACAGAACATATATCCGTATCAACAAACAGGTTTTTCTGGTGCATTTTGTCATATTAAAATGATATATAACGAAATACGTTAAAGAACAGCGACTGCTTCTGTAAACACTTCACTACAGTGTGATTTGGCAAAGATATCGTATCCAGTTTTTGTTGACATCGCCGATTAGTTGTTCTGTAGTGAAGTGTTTGAAGCCGAATAACCATTTCGGAGCAAGAAACACTTACCGATAGCACTCAAATATTCTTGAGGACCTGATTAAATCATGGCATAACAGATGCTTAATTTTAGTAGTTTGTTAACCTAGTTTTAAACAATATGGCGGACTTTCAAATGGTTACAACATCTCTGTTGTGACGTAGGTTGTCACCCTTGAATTAGATACTGTATCTCAATCGTTATGCCGTTGTACCTCAGTGTTATAACGGAACGCCGATGAAGATACTAGTAATCGATTTGTGGAAACCTCAAAGCACGAGAAGCTTTGGTTGTCTAAAATGACGAAACATCAGACATTAAAATTAGCATTTCATTTATAGAGCTGTTGATATCTGATTGTTTATAAAAGCCAAAAAGGACTGCCTTTGGGAACTAGAGGCCCATGTGGGCCAGAAATCGCTCATCTGGTTTAAGCAGATCATGATACGTTACATTGTGCCATGGTGGCCATCTTGGCTATCTGATCAGATTGCCTTTAGCAATCCAAAATCTGATGTTTCTTTGAAGAGTTTCTAGATTGCCATCTTGGCCGCCATCTTGGACATTGGAAGTGATCTATTCAGCAATTCTGAATCTCCATGTCACTTAGGTTGCCTCCTATCTAGTTTCAGCTCAATCTGACTTACGGAGTAAGAGGAGATGTGGTTTGAAGTATTTCAAGATGACCGCCATCTTGGATATTGGAACAAACAGATTATAGAAATTCCGAATCTCCATAACACTCCAATACCTCCCATCAAGTTTAAGCTCAATCCAACTTACCATTTGGGAGCAGACATGGTTTGACAAATTTAGCAGTAATCTTGCCTTCAACCAAGTTTCAGCTTAATCCGATTTACCGTTCAGGAGCAGGTGTTGTTTTAAGATTTTTAAAATGGCCACCATGGCAGCCATCTTGGATACTGAAGCCGAACGAATTTAGTAATTCTAGCATACATGGTTTGAAGATTTTCAAGATGGCCGCAACGGTGGCCATCTTGAATATCAGAATGGCACGATTTTCGCAATTCTGAATCTCTTTGTTGCTCCAATGCCTCCCATTAAGTTTCGGCTCAATCTGACTAACAGGTTGGGCGGAGATGTCGTTTGAAGATTTTCAAGATGGCCGCCATGTCTTGGATATCGGAAAAGAATGATTTTAACAATTCTGAATCTCCATGCTGCGGCCCCAATGTCTCCCGCCAAGTTTGGGCTCAATCTAACCGGGTTCGGGAGCAGATGTGGTTTCAAGATGGCCAGGCAGGCAGCCATCTTGGATCGCGGAACGGAACAGCAGTCTCGTGACATCTCATGGGCAGAATCCTACCCGTTTTCATTAACTTGTAACGACCCCTCTATCCAGACAGGGAGAAAGAATCAATTTACGTGTTGTTTTGCCCCAAAAGCCTGGTCATTTCGCACCAAACCATTTCGCCCCTTGGTCGTTTCGCATTTACAGCGATTGTATGGACAAATTTGACACTGGCTATTGATGCGTTCTATGGGTAGCTAATGCTCCAATATTTCTACACAGGGCAACCTAGGCTCCTGTTAGCTGTGCAGACTGATAAGAGTCTTCTCTGGGCATACATATTAATTGTAAGAAAGGCTTCATGTATAACTGTTGTGCTCTATGGGTATTCCTTAGGTATCTATTCTTATCCGTGGCGCCAGTCAAGTCTCTTATCAGACTACCGATGAGCAGGCAGATATGTGTCTTCTCTGTGCGCACTTGTAAATTCGGGGAATAGTTGTGCCTCCGCTCATATCTGGTTTAGAATGACCCTGGTAAAATCATTGTGTATTCAAGTAAAATGTTGAAATGTGAAGATGTATTAACGCTAAGAGAGTGAGAGAAATGGAGAGGAGGTGGCTCTGAGTACTTTGTATAACAATTATGGCAACAATTTTCAACATTAAAAAACAAGAGGCCCACGGGCCACGGTTCGCTCACCTGAGTGACATAGCCACTCAGACATACAGATGTTCCCAATAATATATGCAAAGATTCAGCCATAAGGCATCCTTATGGCTTATTTTGGAGAATAAGATTTTTAAATGTTTTTTTCCCATACAAATGCATAGGGAAGCAAACATGTACGACCATTATTTTAGCAACTTTGGTAGACACCCTGTCCCCGATGTTCTGGAGAAGATTTTTAAAGGTTTTTACCATATATGGCATGGCGGCCATCTTGGTCAATGAACCGCGACCATTATAGCAATCTTTCATTCCCCGAAACTAAGGAGGCTCCATATGAAATTTGTGCAAAATTGGCCCAGAGGCTCCAGAGGAGAAGTCGTTTGAAATTCTGAATATTTTTCCTTTACAAATGCATAAGGATGCAAAATTGACCTCACGGTAAAAAGGTCAAATGTCAATGTACGACCATTATTTTAGCAACTTGGTAGACCTCCAGTTTCCGATGATATATGTAAAGATTCAGCCATAAGGCATCCTCGGTTTTGGAGAACAAGATTTTTAAAGGTTTTTCCCATACAAATGCATAGGGAAGCAAACTTGACCTTGCCGTAAAAAGGTCAAATGTCAATATACATTATTTATTTTAGCAATTTTGGTAGACCTCCTATCCCCAATGACTTATGCAAAGATTCAGCCCCAAGGCATCCTAGGTTCTGGAGAAGAAGATTTTTGAAGGTTTTTACCATATATGGGCATGGCGGCCATCTTGGTCAATTAACCGCAACCATTTTAGCAATCTTTCGTTCCCCCAACCTAAGGAGGCTCCATATGAAATTTGAGCAAAATTGGCCCAGAGGCTCCAGAGAAGAAGTCGTTTGAAATTCTGAACATTTTTCCCATACAAATGCATAAGGAAGCAAAATTGACCTTACCATAAAAAGGTCAAATGTCAATGTACGACCATTATTTTAGCAACTTTGGTAGACCTTCAGTTTCCAATTATATATGTAAAGATTCAGCCATAAGGCATCCTCGGTTTAGGAAAACAAGATGTTTAAATGTTTTTCCCATACAAATGCATGGGGAAGCAAACTTGACCTTGCCGTTTGTTTGTTTGTTTGATTTGGGCTTAACGTCGCTTTCAACCTTTTTCAGTCATATCGCGACGGTGTCTGGATGTGGCAGGGAGCTCAATGCTCACTTTTAGAGTGCTGCCTCACTGAAATATCACGCCCCAGACACTTTGACATGATATTCCACCCAGTCACATTATACTGACACTGAGCTGACCAGTTCTAGCTCTACTTTCTTAATGCTGAGCGCCAAGCGAAAGAGCAGCTAGTACCATTTTTAAAGTCTTTGGTATGACCCGGCCGGGGATCGAACCCGCAACCTCCCGGTCACAAAGCGGACGCTCTACCACTGAGCCACTGTGCCGGTTGACCTTGCCGTAAAAAGGTCAAATGTCAATATACGACATTTATTTTAGCAATTTTGGTAGACCTCCTATCCCCAATGACTTATGCAAAGATTCAGCCCCAAGGCATCCTAGGTTCTGGAGAAGAAGATTTTTGAAGGTTTTTACCATATATGGGCATGGCGGCCATCTTGGTCAATTAACCGCAACCATTTTAGCAATCTTTCGTTCCCCCAACCTAAGGAGGCTCCATATGAAATTTGAGCAAAATTGGCCCAGAGGCTCCAGAGAAGAAGTCGTTTGAAATTCTGAACATTTTTCCCATACAAATGCATAAGGAAGCAAAATTGACCTTACCATAAAAAGGTCAAATGTCAATGTACGACCATTATTTTAGCAACTTTGGTAGACCTTCAGTTTCCAATTATATATGTAAAGATTCAGCCATAAGGCATCCTCGGTTTAGGAAAACAAGATGTTTAAAGGTTTTTCCCATACAAATGCATGGGGAAGCAAACTTGACCTTGCCGTAAAAAGGTCAAATGTCAATATACGACATTTATTTTAGCAATTTTGGTAGACCGCCTGTCCCCGATGACTTATGCAAAGATTCAGCCCCAAGGCATCTCGGTTCTGGAGAAGAAGATTTTTAAAGGTTTTTACCATATATGGGCATGGCGGCCATCTTGGTCAATGGACCGCAACCATTTTAGCAATTTTTCGTTCCCCCAACCTAAGGAGTCTCCGTATGAAATTTGAGCAAAATTGGCCCAAGGGCTTCAGAGGAGAAGTCGTTTGAAAATGTTAACGGACGGACGTACGGACGGACGACGGACGAAAAGTGATCACAATAGCTCATCCTGAGCATAGCTCAGGTGAGCTAAAAAAAACAAACAACCGGAAAATAGACATGTACAGGGAAAAAAGCAAATCTGTTAGCCGCTTTTGTAACCTTTTGATAGAATTAATTCAAGTATTTCCCACTTTGACTTAAAGTCAAAGTGTCACATTTACATAATGGACATGACTGGAGGGAACCATTTTGTTATGGTTAAATGTAAGTTCCAAAACTTAACTCTCCATTTATCGAACATAAACCAGAAAGTAGGAAATAGCCATCAACAGAACTATTTTGAATGGCATGCCAATTCACAGTCATTCCTGATTTCATTTAATAGCCAAGGTTAGTACAAGAATTTTTCATCGACTGCTTTGTCCAAAACATAATTTGTGACACTATTTAGTCCCTCTTTGTCGATAATTTTTCATCATCAAGGCGCTTGCCACGTTAGCTTATGTCTATGAAGCAAGGTGACTGCGTGTGCAAAATAGCGGATCGAAACAGAAAAATAATAATATTTTAATCGAAATGAAGAATAGATGTATCATCTAATTTCAATGAAATTTGGAATTTCGTTGGAAGGAGTTAATCTGAGACGTTCAATATTGTGAATTCAGCATAACGTTTAGTTTGAATTAATGATGGATAATGATACTGAAATAGTGCAGGGAAAATTGAATGTATACACACTACTAATTCCAGACCTGAGCAGATGGGTCCGGGACGTTTCGTCCCTAGGACGTTTCGTATCGGGACGATTCGTACCTAGATTCTTATCAAGACGTTTCGTCCGAGACGTCTCGTACCAGGTCGATTCGTACCATTTTTTTTTTTTTTAAACTGGGACGTTTCTTACCACTCTTACGCTGAGCGCACTCTTTTGTGACCGGCTAGCTTCGCCGCGTAACCGTTTGAACTTTTATTAAGTCAACGCCATTGCCTTTTTAGATCTGTGGTCTACAGGTCAGCAGTTGCTTTTTAGCTCACCTGAGGCGAAGCCGCACTGGTTAGCATATAGGAATGTAAGGCTCTGTTGGCTGTCTGTCAACATTTTCACATCTTTTTCTCCGAAGTTACTGGGCCGATTTTGCTCAAATTTTATCGGTTGCATCCTTGGGCTGGGGGAATGTAAGTATATGTTTTTAATGAAAATCGGTCTTTAGTTTTGTTGCTATGGCAACTTATACTTTCCATAGACAAATAATCGAAAAATACTTGTGAACACAATGGCTCCTTCAGTTTTGATCATATCTTCCTGAAAATTACATTCAAGTAAGGTGGGGAAAATGGCTCAAACCAGTTCCTAAACTGGTGAGGTCACCTATCTGTCATGGAGTTATATGCGCCCTTGATTGCTAAAGATGCCTATTTATGACCTTGTGACCACCTTAAGTCATTCAATTTTGATCGGATCTTCCTGAAACTAACATATTTATAGGTCAGGGATAAAAGCTCAGATGAATCCGAAAACTTGAGGCTTCTGTCTATTTATCATGGAGTTATGTCGCCTTGTGTAGTTTGCATTATGATCTGTGGGATGAAATCTTGTTGGCAAGATATCTCAAAAACAACTTAAGTTAGGAACTTAAACTTAGTCTGATAATAGGAGATGATGAGCAGAGTCCTGAATTAATTTGGTCAGCTTATTGGGGATAATAAATAATCATGATGAGTTCAGGTTTAACGACGCATTAACCCATGAGGGTCATTTGCGTCAAAAGGGTGAACTAACATGATTCTGTAATGAAACGGTTATAACGATAAGTTATATCTGCATAAAATGTAAAACTAGAACGAATTTAAAAATTAAAGCAGTTATACTTTGTTAAAAAGATTGATGTGTTTTAAAAACACAAGTATGTTATCAGCCAGTACATTTTCAAATAAATATCTCGGGTCATTTGTTTGGAAGAAGACGTCGCTCATGAGAGAATTCAATGCAGTCGATCAGAAAGTGTTTCACCGCAAAAGGTTCATTACAGCTGATACAAAATGGCTGGTCTTCTCGTTTGAGTAGATAAGAATGTGTGAGTCTAGTATGACCTATACGTAGACGAGTAAGAACCACTTCTTCTCGCCTTAATATCGATAAATGGTATTTTTACCAAGAACCGGTTTTATTTTGTGTAGTTTATTGAATGTCGCTCTGTCCCATGACAGCTGCCATTTGGATAAGATGTATCTGTTGATAAAAGGTTTAAAATCTGTACATGGACGTTTTAAAATTCAAAATTTCTAGATCGAGTGAGGCCTTTTCTTTTACATCGGCAGCCTCGTTACCTTTTATGCCAACATGGCTGGGGAGCCAACAGAACAAGATTTCCTTAGTTTTCGATTATTCGTGATGTTTTTCTATCAGGTTCTGAATTTTGGGATTTTTTGAAGATGTGTGGTTTAGAGATTTCAAAACAGAAAGGGAGTCCGAGAAAATAACGAATTTGTTATCTAAAGAATTATTCATAACGTATTCCAAAGCCATATCAATAGCCTTGGATTCAGCAGTGAAAATAGATGAGCCATCAGGAAGACGGATCTTTTCATGGTGGCTGCCCGATATATACGCACAGCCAACCTTATCTTCAACTTTTGAGCCATCAGTGTAGATGTGTTGATAATTTGAAAGTCGCGATTGTAATTCTTGGAAGTTTTGTTTTATGAGATGTGAATCAGAAAGCGACTTTTTGCTGTTGTGTAAATCGAAAAGAATAGTTGGTTTAGTAATGCACCAGGATGTAATATCAGAAAAAGAGTGTTTTTGGATGTTTTTAGTGTTTATATTCGCAGATTCTAAAAGTGGTGCTATACGAAGGCCGAAGGATCTAATTGCGTTAGGTTTTCTTTCATAATATTCCTGAAATTGTGGTGGAAATGTGACTTCAAAAGCAGGGTTAGATGGGTTAAGAGCAAGTCTGACGGCATACTGAAGAGACAATTTTTCTCTGCGTAACCATAACGATGGCTCATCTGCTTCCACATTAAGACTCGATACTGGAGACGTACGAAAAGCTCCCAATGCCAAACGAAGTCCTTGATTATGTACAGTGTCTAATATCTGTAGATAAGATTTTCTAGCAGATCCATATACGATGGACCCATAATCAAGTTTTGATCAAATTAAAGAACGATACAGGTGAAGAAGAGTTGTTCTGTCTGCAGCCCAACTTGTATGAGATAAAACTTTTAAAAGGTTTAATGCTTTTAAACGTTTCGCTTTCATGTATTTTATATGGGGTATGAATTAGTTTTCTATCACCAAGAAATTTTGATTCAGCAACAACTGGTATTATGTAGAGTGCTGGATTGTTGTGTATTTTCCGCTGTTGACAGAAATGAACGCACTGAGTTTTCGATTGGGAAAATTTGAAGCCATTTCTTGTTGCCCAGTCTTCAATTCTATTTAGACATTGCTGTAGATGTCTTTCTATTGTGCGCATATTTTTTAAGCGAAAACATATACAGAAATCATCAACATACAAAGAACCATCTGTCTTGTAATCCAGACAGTTTATAATATCGTTTATTTCACGTTGAATAAAGTGGTTGAAAGTATGGCTCCTTGAGGAACGCCCTGCTCTTGATCATAGAGGTCAGAGAGGGTCGATCCTATACGCACTTGTATAGTACGATCTTCAAGAAAACGTTCAATAAAGTTTGGCAGTCTTCTTTTCAGACCAAAGTTGTGTAGATCTTTCAAAATTCCATAACGCCAAGTAGTATCGTAGGCTTTTTCCAAATCGAAAAATACAGCAACTACATGTTCTCGTTTGATAAAAGCGTCGCGGATAAAAGTTTCTAGTCTAACTAAATTATCAGTGGTACTACGTTCAGCTCGGAATCCCGACTGAAACTCTGTTATAAGATTGTTAGATTCTAAGTACCAAACAAGTCGTTTGTTTATCATTCTCTCTAGTGTTATGCAAAGGCAAATTGTCAGCGCTATTGGTCTGTAGTTTGTTGGTTCTGCATGATCTTTCCCTGGTTTGGGAATAGGTATAATTGTGGCCAAACGCCAGCTTTCTGGAAAAACTCCTGTTGTCCATATACCGTTGAAAATATGTAAAAGTGTGTCAAGGGCGGTTTCGGGAAGGTGTTTAAGCATCTGGTAATGGATGTCATCCGGACCTGTAGCTGTATCTTGATATTGCGATAGCATCTTTAAGTTCTGTTATGTTAAACAGACTGTTATATTCTTCAGTATTTGAAGAGGCGAAATTAAGTTTGATCTTTTCTTCTTGTTTTTTGATGTTTTGAAACTTCTCTGAATAATTCCGGGATGAGGAATTGTCCAAAAATGTTTCACCAAGTGTATTTGCTATCTCTTCCTTTGATGTGGCCTTTGTTCCACGTTTTGTATTTAAGTGGGTGAAACTGGGTGATTTTGATTTACCAGATATTTTTCGTATCATATCCCAGACCTTTTCAATTGGAGTTTTATAATTTAAGTTTGAAACGTAAGATTTCCATGATTTGCGTTTGGAGGCCTTTATTGTTCGACGGGCCTTTGCTCTGAAGTTTTTAACGTTATTCAAGTTCTCCTTTGTTGGATATCTGCAGAATTTTGATAAAGCTTGCTTGCGCTGTTTTATGGCATCTTTGCATTCATCATTGTACCATGGCTTGCTTTTCTTTGTATTTGTCGAGGTTTTCGGTATACTTTTATTAGCGATGTCAAGAAGAGAAGAAGTAAAATCATCTAGAGGGTCCAAGGTATTGTCAAACGTATCTATTTTGAGACTTTCTTTGCATAATGAGTGATATAATTCCCAATTTGCTTTATTTAGTTTCCACTTTGCGTTGTGATCGTTCGTGGAATTATTTACGCTTTCAATAATAACAGGGAAGTGATCACTTCCATGTTGGTCTTCAATGACTGTCCAGTCGAAGTCTAGCAGGAGAGATCGGTGACATATGGAAAGATCTAAAGAAGAAAATTTTCCAGTTGCAGAATGGAGATAGGTGTGAGATTTGTCATTCATAAGACAAAGATCGTTTTTATCGCACCTACTTGTAGCAGGGTGCGATATAGGCGTCCGAATTTCTGTCCGTCCGTCCGTCAGTCCGTCCGTCCGTCTGTCAACATTTATGTCGACGTTCGACATTTATGTCAAACTTAGTATTCTAATCAACTACAAGACTAAACAACCATCAAACCTTGCAGGAAACATCTCCCTGACTTCCTGACTTTGCAACATAGGCGTCCGCTTTTCCGTATGTCTGTCCATTCGTCCGTCCGTCTGTCAACATTTATGTCGAAGTTCGACATTTATGTCAAAGTTAGTATTTTAATCAACTACAAGACTAAACAACCATCAAACCTTGCATGAAACATCTCCCTGACCTCCCGACTTTGCGACATAGGTGCCAACGTTTCCATTCATCTGTCTGTTCGTCTGTCCGTCTCTTAACAGTTCTGTTATGTCGAAGTTCGACATTTATGTCAAAATTAGTATTCTAATCAACTACAAGACTAAACAACCATCAAACCTTGTATGAAATATCTCCCTGACCTCCTGACTTTGCGACTTAGGTGCCCGCTTTTTCATTCGTCTGTCCGTTCGTCCGTCCGTCTGTCTCTTAACAGTTCTGTTATGTCGAAGTTCGACATTTACGTCGAAGTTAGTATTCTAATCAACTACAATTCTACAACAACCATCATACCTTGCATGACACATCTCCCTGACCTCCTGACGTGGCAGATATGTTGACCCAGTGACCTTGACCTATATTTTGCGCTCCATTGACTTTGACAAAATTTACGTTGACGTTCCAGATCTTCTCAACTATAAGGTGTACAACTACCAAACCTTGCATAGTGCTTCTCCTAGATGTAGACTTGGCAGGTACCATGACCCGGTGACCCTGACCTATATTTTGCACTCCAGTGACTTTGACATATTTTGCGTCGATGTTCGATATCTCCTCAACTATAAGGCCTACAACCATCAAACCTTGCAAAGTGCTTCTCCTCAATGTACTGACTTAGCAGATACCTTGACCTGGTGACCTTGACCTATATTTTGGCTGCTGTGACTTTGACATAATTTACGTCAACGTTCCAGATCTCCTCAAGTGTAAGACCTCTAGCCACCAAACCTTGCATAGTGCTTCTCCTATATGTACTGACTTGGCAGGTATCTTGACCCGATGACCTTGACCTATATTTCGTGCTCCAGTGCCTTTTATACATTTTACGTCAACGTTCAATATCTCCTCAACTATAAGGCCTACAACCATCAAACCTTGCAAAGTGCTTCTCCTCAATGTACGGACTCTGCAGGTACCTTGACTGGGTGACCTTGACCTATATTTCACGCTCCATTGACTTTTACACCTTTTACGTCACCCTTCCATATGTCCTCAACTGTAAGGCCTTCAACCACCAAACCTTATATAGCACTTCTTCTCGATGTACTGACTCGACAGGTACCTTGACCTGGTGACCTTGACCTATAACATGCACTCCAGTGACTTTGACACATTTTATATTGATGTTCGGTATCTCCTCAAATATAAGACCTACAACCACTAAACCTTGCATAGTGCTTCACCTCATTGCACTGGCTTGGCAGGTACCTTGACCCAGTGACCTTGACCTATATTTGACACATTTTACGTTGATGTTTGAGAACTCCTCAACTATAAGGCCTACAACCACCATACCTTGCATTGTGCTTCTCCTTGATGTACTGAATTAGCAGGTACCTTGACCCGTGACCTTGACCTATATTACATGCTCCAGTGACTTTTACACATTTTACGCCAACATTCCATTATCATTGGGCTGTATGATACGAAAAGTCAGTGCTGAAGATATAGCCATTAGAGGGAATGGGACTGGCCTGGAATATATGTGTCCCACTAGGCACTTTGTCTACATTTATTTCAACCCAGTTTTCCAAGTAAGCACTGCTAAGTATGAAATAAACTTATTTAATAACCACATTCTGATTGTGGCTCCTGTGACTTTTGCGCCAGCAGGTGCGATGACGCCTTCCGCGGAATTCTTGTTGGTTATAAAGTCTTCAATATTACCTTTAGGATTGTTATCTTTACATCCCCAAAGGATATTTTGACCATTAAAGTCACCAACTAATATATAGGGTGAATGAAGTTGTTTCAGTAAAGTGTCTAAATGTTCGGTCTCTAAATTAAAATTCGGAGGTATATACACAGAACAAATAGTAATCTTTTTATCTAAAGTGACAGAAACCGCAACGGCTTGAAGATTGGTTACAAGTTTATTTTCTCGTTGAGGACATGAAGAGTATACTAGGACTGAGCTCCCACCAGACGGCCTCTGGTCTTCTGAATATATGTAATTGTATATGTTGAAATCTTTGATATTTAATTATCATCAGTTTTTGAAAAAGTTTCTTGCAAGCAAAAAATGATGGACTCAATAAGGATAAGAGTAATAAGATCTCATTATAGTTTGACCTTAGACCTCGACAGTTCCATTGTATTATTCTGTGATTTGAATTCATTTTAGAGTGGATGGTTTTTAGTTAGACTAGAAATTAAGGATAAGTTATTGGTGACTTTGATCTGTTATTACTACTACTGGCGCGTGTGTTCTGATGATCTCGATCTATTGTTTTTAGTATAAGGGCGATCTGGAGTTTCTCCTAACTCCATATCATCGCTACTGTCGCTCAAAGATCCAAATCTGTTATGCTGTTGAATAACATCATCTGCACCTTTTCGTTCTCTGTTTGATGGGATTTGTTTTTGTGTTCCTTGACTAGATTTTATTTTTGTTTGGTCTTTCCTAGATGATGATGATTGATATCTTGCTTGTTTTTCTTTCTGTTGTTGTCTTTTCAAATCTTTTTATCATCTCCATGGTGGCCTTTTTCAGGCCAACCTCTGTGTTGTTCTCTTTGTTTGATTTCTGTTTGTGATGTTAGTGTGAACTTTTTGTTTCTGCAGTTCTGTTTGGCCGTTTGTGTTTGTTGTATTTGATTGTACTGCAGGGTCGAGAATAGTTATTGGATCAGTTTGAGTGGCAGTATCAACCACAGAAACTTTTTTCATAGAAGACTGGGTGATGTTTGCATAACTAATTCCAGGAATTGGGGTAGGGACCTCAACAAGTTTCCGCGCTTCGACGAAAGAAATATTTCTGGTGAACTTTATACGTAAGATTTCTTTTTCTTTGTGCCAAATTCGACATTCTTTAGAATCAGCACTGTGTTTTTCACCACAATTTAAACAGTGTAGTTCGTTTGCACATCTACTTTCGAAGTGTTCGGCTGTTTGACCACATTTTGAACAGATATGGTCTTTGGAACACTTATCCTCATGGTGTCCATATTTTTGACAGTTATGACAACGCAAAGGAATTGGTATGTAAACTTCTACGTTGACTCAAAAGTATGCAACTTTGACCGTCTTAGGTAAGAATGGTGTATTGAATGTAAAGACAAAGGTGTTTGTGTCTTTTAACTCTCCGTTTCATTTTACTTTGAATCTTTTTACTCCAGTTACTCCCTGAGATCTTGTGCCCTCGAGAATCTCATCCTCGCCGCAATTTCTCAATTCGGGGCAACGAATTACCCCTTTTGAGGAATTCAGCGAGGTATGAGGGTACACTCGGACTTTCAAGTCGTGAAAAGTCTGTGCACGAAGTAGATTCTCGGCATGCGCTTTCTTGGATACCTCAATGAGCAGCTGATTCGACCTGTGTAGTTTTTTTATGTTTTCAGGTTCACCAGCTATACTTAGTATTACTTTTTGTATTAAAAACGGGGGCAAAGATGTTATTTGTCTGTTCTCGTCTTTGCTTTCAACTAAAATGAAGCGCGGAAAATGTTGAGCAGATGTATCATTCGAGGTAGTTGGAGGTTGAGTGCTATCGTCAAAATCTGAAATATCTGAGTCTGGACATTGCCTAGTTCTTTTTATTTTATCATAACCCATGATGAAGATGTATTAAAATTCGTCCTCCATGCTCTCCACCCACCATGGCGCCCAACAAGGGAACACATAAATGGAGTGGCTTTCCTACTCACTTGTGCTAGAGATACACAGAAGATATACTCGCACAAGCAAAATGCTGCACGACTGACCCGTTGAGCCGCCGCCTTCTTAGGATTAGAAAGGTTGAGAAATAAGACTTATGAGCAAACGGTGAGTATCAGTATGATACAAAAGACAAGGAAAAGAAAGAAAAGACTTTTCCTAGGGCTTGGCGCGACCAGCCGATTGACCGTGCCGGGTCTCACGGACACCCTTCTACACCGAAATCCAGGCCAAAGAGGCGTGTTGAGCCATCAGGAGACACCAAACTCCCAATAACCTTCAATCTCCAGGGTCCCTTCTTCCGGCTTATGGGCTGCCATCCACGGCACGGGTGGTATCACCCAAAGGTGACAATTACTGCTCACCAAGCTAGCAACGTTCCCTGTGGGAATCGAGCCCCCAGGGCCTCGGCAAGGCGGAAAGTTTAATACCCGGTGGGGAGGGGGGGGGGGATAATAAATAAATTAATTTTGAAACTGATCCTAATTTCAATTCCGAGTTATGCCCCTTGTAAATAAATATAATGGATTCTTGTGAACAAGGTGTTAAGAAAACTACTTGAGCTACGGCCCTAAACTTTGGTGTCAGCTTATTGGCGAATGTAGCGACCCTGCCCAGCCTGTCCTGTTCGGATATGTATGTTCCACGTGTATGAATGTTTGTTTACATGCATGTACAATCTTTCTGAATTTAGGTCAACAAGAAACGGGCATGAGATTCACCATTTCCTTTTTTTCTGTCAAAAACATTATTACGGTTCTTTGAGGGACTTCCTTGTATATCTATCTGTGGCAGTAATTTCGATTCCGACCCCACTTTTGAGCTAGAGCAGCTTATTTCATTTTCCGTGCTCTCTTATGTTTACCTTCATGTATAACTGACCTCGTAATTAGGTCAACGTCTCGACCCAATTCACCCTCATTATTTAATAATGCTAAGTTACCTTCGCCGCTAATTATCCTGAATCCAATCTTTCATTGTATCTGCACAAGCTTCCATTGATAACTTTTTCTTAAATATCATTTTGCAGCTTACATGTCCATTTATTTTTCTGAATCGGTGGATTGTGATTTCAGCAATGGCGTCTTCCATTTTAATCCGTTCGGGATCACTCGGTTCTCACCGTTCAGCATTACAGTACCGAGTGTTCCGCGTGGATCACCTGACAGTCACGTGCTTACTTTTGTATCGTCATATGCCATTTATGACATCACGGTTCACGCGCAGCAGAGCCTATATAAGACGCAGCGAACTGCTGATCTTGCTCGGGTCTGATGTATCTTAGTATACGGACTCGGTGAAGTTGCTTCCCTGTAAACAACTAACTATTCCTGATTGTTTGATTGAACCATTCCGGAATACTATTTATTACTGACTGTTTTGGGGAACCTTTCTGGGATATTAACTGCTCTTGATTGTTTCCCTGAACCATTCTGGAATATTACTGTTCTTGACGGATTCCTTGAACCATTCCGGAACACTAACTGATCCGGACTGTTTCCTGGAACCATTCTGGAAAGCTTCATCTGCCATTTCAGCTGCATACTCTACAGTCAAAGCTATTCATCTACATTATACAGATCTAGTCTACATTCTACCCCATTTACGCCAGTTAAAGTTAAACTATTCAAGACTGTGTACCATTCCCTGATAATGTCAACCGATCAGAGATACAATAATGCTTTTGGAGAGGTTAATACATTTTTATTTTAGTTAAATAAGACATTGTTTACCCTTCCCTTCCCACTCATTCACCTTTCTAGCATTCAGTGCTTCAACCTGTCTGGATAGCTTAGTAAGGTACCGATGGTGAATGCTCTCAGCCTCTCTGTTGCACCATGGATGCATATACTTATATCTACATACCTACTTATATATGAAACTTATATTGATAGGGTAGTTCATCTTCATTCCACTGTGCTGTCTCGATATACGTGGCGCCGTTTATCACTCATTTAGTAATGTTATTGCAGAGGCTCATGTTAGAATCTACAGTACCGTTGTTTCTTATACTATCTGTGGTACTGAGGGTGACTGCACTGTGAATTTGAATTGTAAGACTGTCTTGCCTGTGTTTCGTCTCTTCTGTTCGTGCTCTGATGTTTGCATAGTTAACTGGGTAAAGTTATAAACGTTTACTAAGTAGTTCATTGTATTTTCAAGTCCTGATATCACTTCCATCCAGCACCACGCGGACTCACAACCTTGTGGCCCTCTTCCCCATATTAACCCTTTGGCCTATAAAATCCTGACGAGTGCGTAGGACGAGTGTCAATAATATATACATACATACATACATACATACATACATACATACAGGAAATATTCTGACGAGCGCGAAGGGTGAGTGCTATACATAAATACATGCTTATGAAATATATCCTGACGATCGCGTAGGGCGAGGGCTACAGTTTGGTGTCGGAAGTGGGATACAACTTGCAAATCTGCTTGCTATGATGAAATAATATATATTGATTGGTATGAATAAGCATTGAAAAGGCCTGTTGTACTTGCACTGACTATACATGAATGCTCTGGCATATTTGTTAAAAGCTAATGACTTCAGCAGTTACAATTATGCCGTTACAAAACTAAGGGTGTTATAAAAGAACAAAACGTATTGTTATATATATATATATATTTTTCCTTTTTCTTTTCAGTTTATTGATAAATAAAGCAAACAACAAATGAAAATATTTCAGCTTTGAAACTTTTTTTCCCTCCGTGGTTGCACTTCAGTTTGCCCAGAACTCTTGTGACCCTTTTTAGTCCTATACTTGATACTTATTGTACCTGGATACCTCTTGTATTGGTATTGTTAGCATTCACCAGTCCTGCAAGCAGAAAATAAATTTACGGTTATCTTGGTGTATGGTAGTTGTGACAGGACTTGAAAAACAGTTACATTAGAAATTATTTGCATAATGGCCGAAGACGAGGCAAGACAGTCACCAGTCTTGCTGCCATTTGAGCAGCACGATGGGGATAGTGATAATGAATCTGTAGGTTCATATGAACCTGATAATACCCAAAATTTCTCGCGGCTTGAGAATGAATTAAAAGATGAAATGGGATCAATTGCAAGTCAGGTTAAAGAGACAATACTCAGCATGGAGGAACAAATGCAGCAAAAATTTACTGAATTTGACAGGCAAATACAGAACATACAAATGCATTTGAGAAATCAGAACAATAATCAGGACATTTCTCAAGTTGGAAATAGCACTCCTATGCAGCTTAATGCAGACAGAAATATGCAGGCTTGTAACATACCCAGCACACGATCTGTTATTAGTACCGATAATACAAACAATCAACAAGCGCAAGCAACAGTTGAGTTCAGCCTGCATGGGGCAAGCTCAAATTCTGATGCTTCAGCTAGCTCCACATCACAGTCAAGACCGAATAACTATGTAAGGCTTAAACCACAAACGTACACCGGAAGTGATGATTTTGAGGACTTTTTAACACAGTTTGAGATTACTTCCGAGATAAACGGTTGGGATTATAAAGCAAGGTCACTATATCTAGCGAACAGCTTAACTGGAGCTGCTAGAGCTCTACTTAACGAACTTAATGCTGAACAGCGTAATGACTATAAGTCTTGTACAAAAACTGACAGAGAGGTATGGCTCTGAGAACAAAGCAGATGTATTCAGATCACAAGTGAAATCTAGAGTGAAGGGAAAAGGTGAAACCACCGCAGAACTTGCAAAATCGGTTCGAAAACTCACCAGACAAGCATATCCGAAAGTCTCTTTGGATGTCGTGGAGGCCTTAGCGGCAGATCACTTTATTGATGCATTACCCGAGACTGAGATCAGATTAAGACTGTGTGAAGTGGGTCCCACAACACTGGCAGAGGCCGAAAAGATTGCTGTAAGAATGGAAGCTCATAGAATTTCAAACACAGAACAAGATTAGTTGGTAAGGTAGAACAAGAAAGTCTAGGTCACTTGACATCTGGTCAAAATACAATAGAACAGCGAATGGCTAATATCAGTAAAAGTATTGATACACTTCAGAAATTTGTTCAAAATCTTGCTAATCAGAGAAATTCTCACACCCAAGCACACTTTCGTAATTATCAACCAAACCATGTAAATAACAACCAAAGGCAAAATAGACTGTATGACAATCAAAGACAAAATAGAAACTGGAATCCAAGGAACCTTCCACCTAGGGGAGATAATCCTGGTAATAATTATCAAAATAACGTTCATGCACATGCTCAGAGAAATCAAGTTAGACCTCAGGAAAACATGAGACAGTCGGATTAGGGGTCCGGATCCCGATTGAATTAGAACGACCCGATATTGTTGCTATGCGTAGAAATTGGTGTATTGAAGAAGGCTATTTTGTTTGCATTGTCATTAAAAATGTACATGTAACATTCTTGGTTGATTCAGGCTCAAATGTAACAATACTTAGCAAAGACTTGATAGAAAAGCTTCCCTCTGACATTAGTTAATCTGTGAAACCCACTGATACCCAAATGCTGACTGTAACAGGGGAGGTAACTCCTTTTCTTGGAAAAACCGACTTGGAATTTGAAATCGGTACACAAAAGTTGACACATCAATTCTTAATTGCAGATATTGAGAATGACGGTATATTAGGTATGGATTTCTTTAAAACACATAAGTGTGATCTTGTGCTTACACGTCAAATACTGAAAATAAATGGTGAAGAAATTTTATGGTTTGCGAACAGCAGAAATGCGCAGCCACGCTGCTGCAGGGTGGCTATTTTGGAGCCTGTAATAATACCGCCGGAAACTGAAATAGTAGTACCTGGTTATACCAAAGGCATGATAGATAAAAGGGGTACTGTTTTGGTTGAGGCAGATACAAACTTTATGCTTACCAAAGGTCTGTTAGTTGCCAAAGCACTCGTTTGTCCTTTAACGGGCACCATGCCCTTACGTATAGCTAATCCATACAAACATAGCTGCAAGTTATACAAGCACACTATAGTTGCTTCATATGAACCTATTGAGCCAGTACCGCTTTTGTCTGTAAACCACGCACAATCTGTTGATTCTGACGCAGACACACACCCCACGAAAGCTATTCCTGATCATTTGACTGAACTTTTTGCAAATAGTTCTCAGAATCTTACCTTCGAACAACAATCTCATTTGAAGCATCTACTATTAAAATATCAGAATCAATTTTCAAAGAATTCACACGACTTGGGACGCACCACAATTATGGAGCATCACATAAATGTTCTCCCAGATACAAAACCCATAAAACAACATCCGTACAGACTACCATTAGCAAAGCGAAAAGATGCTGAGGAAGAGATTAAAGCAATGGCTGAGCAAGATTTGATAGAATACTACAAGTCCATGGTCGTCCCCTGCCATTATTGTCCCCAAAAAGAATGGTGGTGTCCGATTTTGCATTGATTATCGTCGATTAAATCAAGTAACCATTCCTGACAGCATGCCGTTGCCTAGATGTGATGATTCATTAGATGCTCTAGCGGGATCAAAATGGTTTTCAACACTGGACCTCCGAAGTGGGTTTCACCAGCTCGGTCTGACCAAAGAAAGTCGTCCTTATACCGCATTCTGTATACCTGGTAGTGGTCTATGGCAATTTAAAGTTGTCCCTTTTGGAGCTAGAAACTCTCCTGCCGTGTTTGAGAGGCTCATGGAGAAAGCTTTTGCTGGCCTGACCTACCGCACCTTGCTTATTTACTTAGATGATATTATAGTCTACGGCAAGACTTTCGACATTCACTTACAAAACTTAGAAGAGGTTTTTCAACGTCATGCCGAAACAAACCTAAAGCTGAACCCAGAAAAATATGTATTTTTCCATACCCAAGTATCATTTTTGGGTCATTTGGTGTCAGAATCAGGCATTTCTGTGGATCCTGGGAAAACGGGCTGTACAGAATGGGACTGTACTAAGAAATGTAACAGAAGTTAGATCGTTCATAGGGTTATGTTCGTATATGCGCCGGTTTATTTCTGGGTTTAGTTCCATCTGTAAACCACTGCATTACTAACACAAAAAGATCACACATTTGAATGGACTGATGAGTGTCAAAAGGCATTTGACACTTTGAAAACTGCACTGACTACTGCACCAATATTAGGGTTTCCACAAGAGTCCCAAGGCGAATTCATTGTAGATTGTGATGCATCAAACGATGCCCTGGGAGCAGTCTTGTCTCAGGTACAAGGTGGTCAGGAGCGGATAATTAGTTACTATAGTAAGTGTTTCTCTAAATCAGAACGCCGATATTGTACCACAAGGAAAGAACTTTTAGCAGTGGTGAGCTCAATAAAACACTATCATCACTACCTTTATGGTAGACACTTTAAAGTTCGTAGTGATCATGGAAGTCTTCAGTGGCTTATGAAATTTCGTATTTGTGAAGGGCAGTTGGCAAGGTTCCTAGAAACACTTTCCACTTATGACTTTACAATTGAATATAGAGCAGGTTTACGTCATAACAATGCTGACAGTCTGTCCCGCAGACCCTGTTTAGATCAAGATTGTGCGCACTGTGAAAGATTTAAGAAGAGGTATACTGACAAAGCACCTGGTTTGGCCACCAGGAATATTTGGGTTATAAATGGGGAGAGTGTAGATGAGGGGGAATGTTTGATGAATGATGGTTTGAAAAGTGTATTTGAACACCCTATGGAAGGGCAGGACCCTTCGGAAAAAGGATCATGTGGAATGAGCAAATGTTCAGAAGAGGGCCCCTTCATTGAACTAAGCTCAGTGAAATAATCAGAATGCACTCTAACAGGGGGGGGGGGGGGGGATCAGAAGTGACACTACTCCGTACACTGTGTGTCATGGTAAAGAAAGTGAAAATCTATTGCTGGATGCTGATGAGTTGCAGCCTTCAGAAATAGAAGAAAATACTGTCGAGTGTCTTGGCTGCGATCCCACACGGGTCTCTGCTACAACCCGGGGAAAGCACCTACAGCTGAGGGAGTGGAAGCTCAATTTCCCTGTGATAGCGGGGTTCCAGATACAGCCCCTGGGGGCACTTTGAACACGAGAGAAGGTACTGACACTTATGCACTGTACTATGCAGAGGGTACAGACAGTGACTGCTCTTACTATATTGATGAGGAAGGGAGGCAGGAATTTGAAGTTGGGTCTGTTTGCGCCAGTGCTGTAGATGCAGTTGACTGCCTAACTCCGGAAAGTATTAGAATCGAATAAGATAATCAGACTGAGATCCAGCTGATTAAACAGTGGAAGGCAGAAGGCCGAAAACCAGACTGGTCTGAGATTGCCCGATATGGTCCCGAGCTAAAAGCTTACTGGTCGACATGTTTTGCATTATTACATGCATCTGTAACCGCAGGTCATCTAGCTCTCAAAAGACTCTGGCAAAAGTAAAACAGCGATTTTACTGGTATAATTGTAGAAAAGATGTTGAATACTGGTGTCGAATATGCGACATCTGTGCTTCTAGAAAGCAGCCCTATCGGCGAGCAAAAGCTCCAATGAAGCAATACAATGTTGGACACCCATCAGAGAGAGTGGCAATTGATATAATGGGACCTTTACCAAGTTCCAACAATGCTAGATATTTACTTCTAGTGTCATGTTATTTTACGAAATGGTTAGACGCCATCCCAATAAATAGCATAGATGCTAAAACTGTTGCAACTAAGCTCATTGAGAAATTCATATCTGTCTTTGGCTGTCCCGTTACCTTACATAGTGATCAGGGCAGAAATTTTGAGAGCCAGATATTCAAAGAAGTTTGCAATATATTGGGTATCGAGAAAACACGCACAACACCAGGCAGACCGCAATCTGATGGCATGGTTGAAAGAGCTTGCAGAAGTGTCCAAGCTATGTTGTCCGCATATGTAAGTGAAAATCAAAGGGACTGGGATATATACATACCTTTGTTGATGATGGCCTACAGGTCCTCCGTGCATGATACCACAAAGTGTACACCATGCTCAATGATGTTAGGTCGTGAAATACGTCTGCCAATAGATCTTGCAATAGGTATACCTGAAACTAAACAAAGTAACTGTGAAACTGATTATGCATATGAACTAGAAAAACAACTCATAAGAATACACAACATAGCACGTAAACACATACAAATTTGCAGTGATGGTATGAAGTCTTACTATGACAGAAACAAACATTTCTCAGAATCATAGGTAGGTGATGCTGTGTGGTTCTATAATCCCATCAGAAAACAAGGACTTACAACCAAGTTACAAAGATCGTGGAAGGGTCCCTATATTATTACTGAGAAACTTAATAATGTCCTGTATAAAATTCAAGAGGGTCCTAAAAGCAAATCGAAGGTAGTACATTATGACAAACTGAAGCCTTACCTGGGTGAGAATAAACCCACATGGTTTATTAATTCTAAATAAATCAGAGCACAGAGATACTCCAAGGTGCACGAGGAGAGAGCTATTTATTTATTTATTTATTTATTTATTGTTATCTTAGTAGCCTTTATTAAGTTACAAAATGTTGACACTCTCAAAATGTTTATTAGATAACATATTGAGAAAATGTTCTTCGATAATCGTGTTCTTAAAGTATATGAAAATTTGTTGACCTATAATGAATATTGCTGTCTAGCATTTAATACATGTTTATGTTTGTTGCATTAAAACATTGGTTATGGCATACTAGGTCTTATGAGTCTGTCTAAAACAGCGTAGACCTATGTTTTCACACGAAATTATAAGATGGCTTCTCACACAATGACCTTATCTGTCTGTTACTGTGATAGAACATCAACCATGCACTGTGTCTGTGAACATTTACCAATTACTTTAACAGACAATTATTATCATATCATGTCTGTATTCTTCTTGCAAATGGGTGAGAATATATATATTGCTAGCTAGCCATGACCCTGCGTAGCTTTGTCTACCGGACTTTAACAACAACAACAACAACAAAAATAACAACAAAACAACCTCGTTTACGTGAAATCAATACATGTGTAGCTTTGTCTACTTGTGACAAGTCTGAAAAGATTACATCTTATTATTGTAAATGTAAACGATGGTGAAACCTTGTTTTTACTCTAATAAGCATGTTTGCACTCAACACATGACAAACTGTTCAAATTAGGCCAACTGGCCCTTGGGACTGATAGGTCCGGTAAATCAATATTTATAAGATTGATTAAGAAAAAGGCAAAATAATTCTGGTTCCAAAACAATGCTGACACGTGTCGTACTAATCTATATTTCAGGATTCCCGTTTCGTATGAAAATTGTGCGGGGACCGGGAATTTGAGAAATGCTGGCAAGTAAAGAAACACCTAGAAGAGCAGCATTCTGACTTTAGTTATAAATGCCATTATTGCACCAAGATGTTAGCCCGCCGACAGGCGCATATAGATTGCCCAGCTCGCCCGAAGGAACTTATTTTATTTCATCGGAAAACAGGAGCTAGGGGAGCTGAGGCTCAAGCTCTCCTACAGCAGTACAAGGAGGAGAAAATGCCCCAGTTGTGGGAGGAGAGGCATAAGAAACAACCTCTCCTACCCAATCCTATCAGACCACTTCCAAAGCCATCGATACGACTTAAAACACCTTTAGAGAAAGTAAACAGGCTCTATCCTGAAAAAAGAATAATGAACTCACCATCGGAGGCGACACCGAACAAACGCAGTAAATTAAATGCCCCAGCAGAGGATCTTGATCTTTAACATGATCCAGTGGAAATATCTCTGGAGCAACCTGATGAGGTGTTTGTCGTGAGTCCAGATCCAAGATTAAAAGGCGTGTACTTTGGTACCCCTGAAAAATTATCAGACAGTGAAAATGAATGTGAAAATGAAAATAAATTAAAGAAAGAATCAGTCAAAAACATTATTATGGACATAACAGATCTAATGGAAATAAAAGAAGTAACTTATACAAATATAAAAGACACTCATGAGGAATCTAATATAGACTTAAGTAATACAAACCAACAAAAAGACACATGTCAAGGTGATAATAGTAACAAACTGAAAGAGAAAACAAATGATATAGACTCAAGTTATAATAATAATCAACAAAAAGACTCTTGTGACAATGATGTTAATAACAAACTGAAGGAGAAAACAAGAGATAAAAACTCTAAAGATTCAGAATCAAAAGAAGGAGCAAGAAAGGACCAATCTAAGATACATAAAAATCAAGTAAAAACAACAGTGAAACAAAGAAAGAAAGTAGGGTCTCCAAACATGAAACTGAAGCAAAGAAGGACAAAAGTAACAAAGATAAGAAAAAGGACAAAATAGAGGTACCAACACCATTAAGCCAGAAGATACGCGAACACCAGAACAAATTCAGCCAGAACCCCCTGCACATAGTATTCAGGACCCAGACAATACACCTGCCGCATCTGCTTCCCACCCATCTGAACATAGATCTATTGACTCAGAGGACTTCCCTTATAGCTCTATTATAGAGGACAGTGAAATATATGGGCAAATAAAATATGACAAAACCTTTAATCTGAACGATTTAAACTTAGATATAGAATCACATCATTCATTAATGCGCCATATGCTACATTTCAAACATAAAGATGCAACGCCATATGTACCTGTGGAAGTTGAAAATGTACAAAATAAGGCAGTCGTACAGAAATTAGAGGTGGAAACCTATAAAAAGTTGCAGCAAACCCAGGAGGAAAGAGTAGTATTAAACATTGGAGGGCAGTGTTTTCAGACTTCGAGGGTGACGCTGCGGGCGGATCCTACTTCACTATTTGGAGTAATGTTGAGAGAGTGTTGCCCGTTGCGTCCATCTTCGATGTCTGGCAGGAGCACATATTTTTTTGACTGTGATCCTGCCCATTTCCGTTTGATCTTGAACTACCTAAGAAATGGAGCTATGCTGGATGCATCGACTCTGCCCCGTGAGAGGAGATATTTTATGGAGTTGCTGACCGAGGTTAGGTTTTATCGACTCTCTGGGCTGGAGGACATAGTTCAGGCGCGGCTGAGACAGGTCACTGGGAAAAATGAAAAATATTAAAAGCCAGTACGTATTTACCCAGTGATCTGTTTCTGCCATGACTGGATTGCCTCCTCCCGATCTGGCCTCGGTTCGCCTTTTCGCGCGGAGCGGTGTATATGCATTATTTAGTAAAATTTATCATTGTGTTAGTGTGTACATTCTTACATGCCACGAAGCTCCGTTTATCTATTATCTATCCATGGAAAGCACTGACCTTCAATGCATTTTACTACGTGGTGTATATACAAGAGATAAAGTGGGCGAGGGAATATCCTCATTTGGTATTGACGGAATCACAACTTGCTTGTTGGCCCAATTGATATCGATCTTGTTGAAATGGTGTCTTCGCCCACCTGTTACTGTATGGTGGACAGGTGATAGGAGCTCATCATTCTATTTTCGGGGCCTGTGTGGCGGGTTGCGGTTTCGGCAAACTTACTGATGGATTTGTTATCAAGCTGTTGATTTAATACCTGTACTGGATATATACAATAATTTACAAGTATCGTATTTCAGATGGGGGTTGTAAAGAGTCGCGGTCCCTGGCATTTGCAATTCTTGCGCCGTAAATGGCAGGCATCGGAAAATGGATTTGGCGGGATACGTCTGGAAATACCTGAATCTTGTATTGTCGCCGGTGACACCTTCATCTTGTAGTCAATGAACTTAGAGTCAAGATGGGCTCAACATTCTTTGAGGAGTAGTCTTTTGTATGTTCATTGCTTACAGGATGAGGGTTGGTCATAAAGTGATGGTCCAAATTAACAATTTCATTATGATAAATGTTCATAAAATAATATAAAAATTAAAAGGCTATGACATATTTAAATAACTTACCTGTTCCGGAGAGATATTGACAGTAATAATACTTTCAAATATTTACAGGTTGCAGTGTTTCAATTGACCCCTGCAGGACTGCTCTGCACATGCCAAATGGGTAGGTCGGGTTCAGCGGGTTTATTGGGGGACATGGGAACATTGTAGGTTAGTCAGTCGTATGACTCTGGAACATGCACACTTGAAGTTTAGTTTTCACCTCTTGGCAGTTATTACTGTAATTTCCGTTTAAAGGTAGGTCGCAAAGTTTTGTGTTGTTCATGGGTTGCCTGCGACGGGGAGACTGGCGTGTTTAGTGGGCTCCCACGGTCCATGTGCGTGTGGGTGAAATTCATATCATCTGCTTTCACGTGCATCCACCGGACATAGTTACACTTTCCCGCCGGTTTCTGCGTTTGCGGTCAACTTAACAATACAACTGACAGTAGACATATTCCTTACCTCATGATAGAGTTTCTGGATACTGTAGGCCTTTAGATATACCACTCCTCCGGATGCATGGTTTGGTTGACTCAGATTCGGTGTGGAAGTTGTCCGCTTTCATATATCTTATTTTCACGTATACCAAGGTGTTCCCGGTCTTGGTTGTTGGAAATAATTGTAGCTATTTGTATTTAGATAAAGATCTACAATTAATACCTCACATAAATTTATATTGTTGAAGACCGGTTGGCAATTTCACGTATGAATGAGTATGCCTGAAACCATTATAAAGGTGAAATAATATGGGTTTTTTTTTTAAAGAGTTTAGAAGTTTTATAGGGTAGATACTCTTGAATGTGGTTATTGATTTACTAGTTCACACTCTACCTTAGATGAGCTATTAATGGTTTCACCATACCGGGGTGAGTGTTCAGAGAAAAGTAGAAAGAGCGGTTTATTTAATGTTGTTGCCATGAATTCATAGTCTGAGGTTTAGTGAACTTCCTGAATCCACGCTTGTTGGAATGTCATTTTTAGGGACAGGGTATAAACTGTATTTTAAAGAATGTGCTCTAAATGTTCAATGGACCTTAAAAGTGATATTTACCCAGGGAGTTTTATGTACTGTTTCAGTTCGATACTTAAATATACTTACACTATTGTGGTAGTGAAAGTGTGGGTAGAAGGTTTGGCTCAGAACGTTTAACATTACAGTCTGAATTTGCATTATGCGTCTCCTTTGGGCACCTTTCCAACTTGGTGTTTCGGTTTGTCTGCTGCCTAAAGAACAGTTCCAGATGGACTGAGATATTTAGGCTGAGAAACTGTGTCAGCTTACTGTTGCATTTGGGGCTATTGGAAGCGGCAAAAACAGCACCGATGACTACGTTTGTATTGTTGTTTAGTATGAAGTTAGTAATATTCTGTCTCTGATATTGATGGTTATGATGTTTTCAGGTAGTTCGATGCAGGAGCAATTAGTTTCAGGGCTGTCGATCCCGATTCTTCCACAGGGGGGACCTGTCCTGTACCTCATTGTCTCACCAGAGTGTTGAGAAACTATCACTACTTGGCTAGCACCGTGCTATATATACATTGCCCCATACTCCCTCGTCTCCTTCCCTCCCTAGTCCTCTTTTGCTGACCCTGATATCCTTAAGCTAGTTAAGTCCCTGTATTCCTTCCAGACCTTTGTGTATCTTCCTGTGGAACCCTTTGTGCCAGGACATGCATCATGATTGGGACAGCTCTGTGGTTTTGCTCATGCATAACCGTGATATGACTGTGACAATATTATGCTACCTGCTTAATGGATAAAAGATAAGTTTTCTTGTTCTTTGTGTTACATGAGTGTCTGTTTCAAATGTTTTTTTAACTGCACTTAGGGAGGTCTGGATATCGTGACTTGTGCCACGGTTCACTGATATCCCAGAGTCACAGCATTTGAAATTTTTTTTTTGCCAGATAACAATGAAAGTTTTTCTTGGTATTTTAGGTAGGCTGTTAGTTAGCATATTTGTTTGGTCGATTAAGCGATAACTGTCCGGCTATACCTCATTGTTTATGTGAGCACATGGCGTGGTGACCTGGATTCGTTTACTGAGCTGTTGTCACCTTGTAGATATTCATGTTCTTTGCTTGCTGTTTGCCTTGGACATGGTATATACAGGAAGACAATTCAATATTAGTTAACCTGAAGCAACGGTAAAATAAAAGTCTGATCTGATCCTATCTGTTGTGTCTTGGCTTCTCATGAACAATATCAAGTAAGTTTACCTAGACTTGGGTACATATATATGTTTTATGTTTGTGATTGTCTATCGTTGCAGGCAGTATTTGCTGGATTATTCCATTCTGGTGTTCCATGTACAGTTGCCGCTCTTTCTGGACACCGTTTTTCCCCATAATGAGTCTTGTTTCTTTATCCATGAATTATCATGGATATTGGAGAATACGGTGTTTGCAAGGACGGAACTTATGGAGCTTTGATATGCAATGTCCAAACAATGTGACGATTAACTATTATTCTTAATGTATATAGTTGGAATAAGGAACCTTGAGTACTTGGAAGTTTGTCAGTGGGTATGGTCTCGGTACTGGTGGTGTCAGAAGTTGTCGCTCATTCCAGGTTATTCCATCCTTCATATCCATGCGTTTTGGACTAACTTGTCACACCATTTGGGGACCAAATCCTTTTGTTGGGGAGGGAGCAATGTAGCGACCCTGCCCAGCCTGTCCTGTTCGGATATGTATGTTCCACGTGCATGAATGTTTGTTTACATGCATGTACAATCTGTCTGAATTTAGGTCAACAAGAGGCGGGCATGAGATTCACCATTTCCTTCTTTCTGTCAAAGACATTATTACGGTTCTTTGAGGGACGTCCTTGTACATCTACCTGTGGCAGTAATTTCGATTCCGACCCGACTTTTGAGCTAGAGCAGCTTATTTCATTTTCCGTGCTCTCTTATGTTTACCTTCATGTATAACTGACCTCGTAATTAGGTCAACGTCTCGACCCAATTCACCCTCATTATTTAATAATGCTAAGTTACCTTCGCCGCTAATTATCCTGAATCCAATCTTTCATTGTATCTGCACAAGCTTCCATAGATAACTTTTTCTTAAATATCATTTTGCAGCTTACATGTCCATTTATTTTTCTGAATCGGTGGATTGTGAGTTCAGCAATGGCGACTTCCATTTTAATCCGTTCGGGATCACTCGGTTCTCACCGTTCAGCATTACAGGACCGAGTGTCCCGCGTGGATCACCTGACAGTCACTTGCTTATTTTTGTATCGTCATATGCCATTTATGACATCACGGTTCACGCGCAGCAGAGCCTATATAAGGCCCAGCAAACTGCTGATCTTGTTCGGGTCTGATGTATCTTAGTATACGGACCCGGTGAAGTTGCTTCCTGTAAACAACTAACTATTCCTGACTGTTTGATTGAACCATTCCGGAATACTATTTATTCCTGACTGTTTTGGGGAACCTTTCTGGGATATTAACTGCTCTTGACTGTTTCCCTGGACCATTCTGGAATATTACTGTTCTTGACGGATTCCTTGAACAATTCCGGAACACTAACTGATCCGGACTGTTTCCTGGAACCATTCTGGAAAGCTTCATCTGCCATTTCAGCTGCATACTCTACAGTCAAAGCTATTCATCTACATTATACAGATCTAGTCTACATTCTACCCCATTTACGCCAGTTAAAGTTAAACTATTTAAGACGGTGTACCATTCCCTGATAATGTCAACCTATCAGAGATACAATAGTGCTTTTGGAGAGGTTAATACATTTTTATTTTAGTTAAATAAGACATTGTTTACCCTTCCCCTCCCACTCATTCACCTTTCTAGCATTCAGTGTTTCAACCTGTCTGGATAGCTTAGTAAGGTACCGATGGTGAATGCTCTCAGCCTCTCTGTTGCACCTTGGATGCATATACTTATATCTACATACCTACTTATATATGAAACTTGATAGGGTAGTTCATCTTCATTCCACTGTGCTGTCTCGATATACGTGGCGCCGTTTATCACTCATTTAGTAATGTTATTGCAGAGGCTCATGTTAGAATCTACAGTACCGTTGTTTCTTATACTATCTGTGGTACTGAGGGTGACTGCACTGTGAATTTGAATTGTAAGACTGTCATTGCCTGTGTTTCGTCTCTTCTGTTCGTGCTCTGATGTTTGCATAGTTGAGTTGAACTGGGTAAAGTTATAAACGTTTACCAAGTAGTTCATTGTATTTTCAAGTCCTGATATCACTTCCATCCAGCACCAGGCGGACTCACAACCTTGTGGCCCTCTTCCCCATATTAACCCTTTGGCCTATAAAATCCTGACGAGTGCGTAGGACGAGTGTCAATCATACATACATACATACATACATACATACATACATACATACAGGAAATATTCTGACGAGCGCGAAGGGTGAGTGCTATACATAAATACATACATACATGCTTATGAAATATATCCTGACGATCGCGTAGGGCGAGGGCTAAAAGATTGACTTAACTGCTCTTCAGCAGTCAGGTGAACGTTCCAGGACCATTTGGTCCTCTGGTCTAAGGCTACTTTTGGTTGGCAGCCGGCATCTAGGCAGTTCGCAACAACTGAAGTTTCATTATGTGAACACCATTGTCCGTTTAGGACGGCAGTTGATAGGTCAACATTTACTAGTTCAAGTATTCTGACCTCTTTTATAAGATCGGTGGTCGACAGTTGCAAGTTTTCATCTAATCACTATCCCTTTTGGTCAGCAGTTATTAGTATTTGAACTTGAACTCATTATCAACTGAGGACCTGCCAACCGCTCACCTTGCGACCTAAACTGAATTATTTACAACTGGCAACCTGCCGATATGTCAACATATACTTCTATCATGAGAAGAGCCGATGACCAACCTGTCCACATGCACTTCCATCATGAGAAGTGATAACCTGCAGACCCGTCTATCTGTACCAATAACAAGAACTGCCGACCGCCGACATTTCCATTACATTACTGTCAACTGCCGAGCCCGCCGACCTGTTCACATGCGATACCTGACTCACAAGTCAAACTGTCGACCTGTCACCCTACATTATCTTAATGTCAACTGCCAACCTGCAGAACTCTGACCTGTCTATCCATAATACCGTGATCACAACTGCCGACCGCCAATTAGTTCACCTAATCTACAACCAATAGAAGTTTTCACCTGTTAACCGCGGACCTATCTACCTTTAGTAATAGGCTGACAACTGCCGATATGTCGTCCGCCAGCCTGTCTGCCTACAACACCTGACAACTGCCGACCTGATGACCCCAAACCTTATTACCTGCACTTCCTTAATGACTACTGACTAAGCGTATTATTCTTTTAAACATTTATGAGGACTACTTTCACTAATGTTACATGCACCCTACTTCCAAATATCAACGAAGAGGTTCTGGTTTTATTCACAAAAAATCTGAAGCGCTACGAATGGGTAAGAATTGTGGTTAGCACTAACTCACATTATACCCCTACTTAGGACAAGTTGATATTGATGGGCTTAAAACATTTTTTTAAACTTAAATCAATTTCTCTTTTCAACCAGAATTTTGTAGTAGTACTACTTTCATACAGTATATAGACATAACATAGCCTGTCTGCTCAAATTTGTTTCTGGAGACCTATTTGTTCAAGCAACGTAGCCTGTCAGATAGTGTCTGTAGTAAAGCGACCATGGTGGACAGCGATGGTGTAATTGATCGCTGAGAGCAAAATATTTATAACTGAATGAAGTAAACATGAATAAGACGTGTCACAGGAATCCCATCTAAAACTTAATCCTACGACACTAAAGTTTGCATTCAAATATATAGAAAATTTCACCTCCAAAAACTGAAAATTTTCAGATAAAAATCTCTGATAGTTTTCACATTTCTGCTCAAAACATGGATTGTAGGTACTCGTTAGAACCGCCTCGGCGAGGTGGTTCTAACGAGTACCCACAATCCATGTTTTTGAGCAAAAATAAGACAAATAATGTATATCCCTATAAACCCCAGTTTTACTATATAAAAGTGCGGTTTAAGGGGGTCAAAATTTTATAGGCATGTTTTCGTGATGAGTGACAATAAAGACATGAAGCTGTTTGCGAAAATCTGATGAGAATGCGCAGTCATACTCAACGGGTAATGAATTCTAATAAGCATTTATGTATCGCCAAAGTATATTTCCAAAATGTTGTGTAACTGTTATTATTTCTTGAAAGTGCTCACGTCACAACGAGACTGAAATGGGGTTAGCTCTAGAAAATGAATCTTTTGTCCGAGGTAGAAGGTTCTTAATTGGCCCAATTTCTCTTCCAATACTTAGTAAATATATTGTGCTGTCCGACTGAACAAACTTCAAAGGTCTCATGATTAATTAAATTGGTATGTAGACGAATGTTGTATTGGAGAGATCTTACATCTAGTGCAGAGAGAGTCTAACACATGTCACAGTTTACATTCAAGTTTACTTCCGCGCTTCTCTTGGAGCTAATAACTTTGATGCCCTTTACGCTACAAACTTGTAATTTGGTATGGTGCTTACCCAGAGCAAGAACTTCGACTTCATGTTGGCAATGCCCCTGGTTCATGCCCCGGGGTGGGGCCAGGGGTCAGAAAGTATAACAGGTCAGAATGAACATACTCAAAAGTACTGTTTTTAAAATATGAAAATGTCCATTGCGACTAAACCGCTCGGAATAGTTTTCATGATTTTAATATACTGATACATACCTATGATATCTATTCAGTGAAACAAATTCCACTTTTCAATATCGGATAGTCTGGCCGAAGCAAACACTCGAAAATATATGAAATTATCAATCGTGACCAAAGGGCTTGGAATATTTTTATGATTTTTGAAATACTGATATATACCAATAGTATCTAACCAATGAACTCATTAAATGCCACTTTCCTATTAGATTAGCATCGCCGAGGCAAAAATTGCGAAAATATGAAAATGGCTATTGCGACTAAACCACTTGGAATATTTTTTTGACTTTTTGTAATACTGATATATACCAATGATACCTAGCAAATGGACTTGTCAAATACCACATTCTTATTTGAATAGTCTCGCCGAGGCAAAAATTATGATAATATGAAAATGGCCATTGCGACTTAACCGCTTGGTATATTTTTTATGCATTTTTGCATACTGATAGACATCAGTGAGATATAACCAATGAACTTGCCAAATGCCACTTACCTATTAGAATAGCCTCGCCGAGGCAAATGTTCTAAAAATATAAGAACGACAATTGAGAGTAACTGCTAGGAATATTTTAATGATTTTTGAAGTCCTAGTACATACCAATAATATGACCAAAGAACTTGTCTAATGCCACTTTCCTATTAGAATAGCTTCGCCAAGGCGAAAATGTGAAACTGGCCATTGCGACTAAATCGCTCGGAATATTTTTAGGATTTTTGAACTACTGATACATACCAATGATATCTAACCAATGAACTTGATAAATGACACTTTCCTATTAGAATAACATCGCCGAGGTGAAAATTGTGAAAAGAGGAAAATGGCAACTGCGACTTATTGGCCTGGAATATTTTTATGGTTTTTGGCATACTGACAGACATCAATATAGGGATCAAACACGGTTTTTCATGCATTAACATTCGCCAGGTTCCGAGGGAGGTGTTGAAAACCGAGGCCGGAGGCATTAACATTCGCTAGGTTCCGAGGGAGGTGTTGAAAACCGAGGCCGGAGGCCTCGGTTTTCAACACCTCCCTAGGGATCTGGCAAATGTTAATGCATTGAAAAACCATGTTCGATCGTTATTATTGCATAAAAACTGAAAACATTTGCTACATTTCGTGTTATTTCTTGCACTATTTTGTTTCGCCTTTTCACCGATGTCTCTCGAACGCAATTTGTACGGACTATGGTCGTTCTAGGGCCGGGCACTACACATCTCGTAGCGGCAGCAAATCCGTGGCCCCGGTACGATCATGCTGAAAGTTGCGTAGCCGTGTATTAACAGCGCGTGAATTGCCTTGTTAATGTACGGCTTTTCGCCGGTTAATGCACGGTTGTCAATAACATGCGACACTGCTTTATATGCAATAATGAGATAAAACCAATGAACTTGTTTTCCGATTATTTTCAAAATCATAACTCAGATATAGTTAAAGGTTGGAAAGTTGAAATCCTAATATTGTTACAATCTCTGCACTCTTTGTTGGCCTGATCATGGATGTAGCTATGTGAGGGGGCAAATGAAATAGGCAAATGGGCAAAGGGCGGGGGCATCTGTGTACTTTAGACACATGGCTTGTTCAAATCAAAATGACAGTTGTGAAACAGTCATTGATTTTTCAGTCTTAAACATAAAAAAATCAGTGAAATTTCCACTTTGTCTTCAACAGGGAGAATCAAACATTAAAATCGTTTTATTCTCATGCTGAGATGACGCCAAAGAAATTGTACAATATTTTGTACACATCAGTTGGTCTGGGACGATTCATAACATATCAAAGTATGGTAATATATATCGTATCCCAACATGCATATCATGATACATATCGTATCCCAACAGACGTATCATGATACCTATCATATCAGATGCGATGCATATCGTCCCAGCCCAACACATCAGAAAAAATACCTAGTTTTAAGTCGTTCAAAACTAGCAATTCCACACTTCTTTATTCGTCAGGTTTCTTCATTTTATCTTTGAGGTCTAACATAATTACATTCTATGGGATCTTGTAATGTTTCAGATAGAGAGAGAAAAAAAAAAGAAAAAAAAAAGACGCATACAAATTGGGTGAGCCCATTTCGATCATAGACAAAGACGATATGTTCAAGTCCGGAGTCAACAGGGGGTGGAACCCCATTTGCTACAATCAGCGTAGATGCTACTTACCAAGAAGAGAAAATAGGCTGTGTAAGGAGTTCTTTCCAAACGTGAATCACAAGAAACTCAAAAATATGATCATACAGATGGGGTCCTTGATTTTGTTTGTGTTGAGGTTTTACGGCCCAGTCAAGCCAATTGGGTCATGTCGAGTGCGGTCAGTTAACCTAACCACACGTTTACTGGGCAGGTTTAGACCTCTGAGCGTTTAACCAGTATTGTGCACATTCTTTCGCCAGAAACTGACAACTGCCCTTCTTGAACCAGCGGAAGGGAGAGAATGACCGTAGAAAATATTTCATGACCAATCTCCACGAAAGAATGTTTCAGACATCGGAGGGGGTTGAACCCGCGACCTCCTGGTCTCCAGTCGGACGGCGCATCCAACTGAGCCACCGAGGCCAGCAATGGGGTCTTTGAAAGGGAATTTTGCTGGTGAAAGGTTCAACGTCAGTAACTATTTTAAAGAGCAGACTAGACGCTACCTTCTGACGAAAACTTAAGATTTTTAGCTTACCTCAGCCAAAGGCTCCAGTGAGCTATTAGTATGGCCATGGTCTAGTGTCCAGCGTCCGTGCGTCAACACTTTCAAACAACATCTCCTTAAAGCCACTTGGCCGATTTGGTCCAAATGTCTGTAGCATCCTTGGGCTGGGGGATTGAAAGTTTGTGTTTTATGAAAATCTGCTCTTTATGCTATGGTAACTTAGACGTTCCACAAACTTATAATGATGAAAAAAAAAATACCCTCAAAAATCTTCTTCTGAAACCGCTGGATGATTCAGCCCAAATTTTATCTGCAGTAGCTTTGGCCTCAGGGTTGAAAATCGGCTGTTTAGTTTGGTTGCTACGGCAATTTAGAGTTTCCATAGACTGATAGTTGGGAAAACAGAAAAAAAAAGAGAAATTTACTGTCAAGCCCTTGCAGATATTGATAAAACTTTCAGAGAAATGTTCCCTTAAAAGAAACAATACACCACTGTGATAAAGGTTCCCTGGGGGCATGCCAAACCCCTTGTTTCCTGAAAGCCTATTATCTCAGAAACCTCAGGTGAGCGGTACAGGCTGATTGACTGACTTGTTTGTAATCTGTTTTATAAACACGGAATTATTGTACTGAAGGAAAAAATGCACATGGGAGGGTTTTCCCAAAATGCTTTATACTTTATTAATAATTTGTAAGTACAATATCCAGTGGCAACAGAATTTTTGCTTAAGTTTACTACGCACCGACTTCATATGTGGAACAAATTGCAAGGCAATATGTTCATAATCATAAACATGGAAATTATAGCTTTTCTTCAGTAGTGCCGATGGGGGTTTTGACGTCAAAATATCAGAAGCGAAAGTAGATCTATCTGATGTAACTCCTTTAATTTTATTTCTGTGTGAAACAGCAAACTTGCAAAAATTCATCAAACTGATCTTATAAATTTACTGAACTAACATTTTATGTCCATTTACATTTCTGAAAATGATTCGTCTTAAATTATGTCAATATTTTCAACATTGCAAAAGCATCGTTTCGAGGCCATTGATATGCCATTTTCCAGTTGTTTGCGCCCGAATAGGTATATAAAATAGTAAATTTCAGTAACAAATGCATATTTTGAAACTATTTTAAAATTCTCTACTAGGATGGTCTCTTTGCCGGTCTGATTTTGAGGCCATATTTTTTTTACAGATTTTCTTGGACCACCCTTTTGTGCGACATCAAACATTTTCAGGTGTTGTCCTTAGTGATGCTGTTGTTTAAAGTGTTATAAGTTTGTTGATATTGTCTCCAATAGTTGTTTATTAAATTTTAAGTAGTCACATAACTTTATTTATCTTAAACTGAGCTGGCTAATAGCACAGATGTTACCCTCACTCATACAAACTGGTCTACAACTCGAAAATAATACAGTTGTTGCAGAAATGTTGAAGTAAACCTGTCAGAATTCGGATTCAGTGTCACAGTATCTTGTGCTATGTCGCCATATTTGGCAGGACTGCGATAAAAGCGAGAAGCCACAAGATTAGTATGAGATCTGTACGATAGTATGAGATCCGTACGACAGTACGGATGAGGTATGAGATCAGGGCCCAGTTGTTCAAAGCGTCGGTAGCTTAGCGAGCTCGTTAGTGGTCAAAATGTTAACTGTTCTAGTAAGTACAGTATCACATTCACAGGTGTTTTTGCTGAAAAAAAAAAGCTACTCATATTTTTTTCAGCAAAAATATTAGCATATAAGTCAAATTTAATGATCAAAGTTTTAACGATCCGTTACCTAACGATATTGTTAGTTTTGAACAACTGGGCCCAGTATGTTTAGTTCTGCCTACTTGAGGTGGCGAGTCGTGGCGAAAATTCTTTACAGTTTAAAATTCTCGTGCGACAAGTTACAAGTTTACTTATGGCGAGATGCGGAGAGTTGTGCATGATAATCTCCGATATTTGGCCATATCTCCTCAAGTTCTCTGCAAGATGCTTGGAGTCCTTAACACGTAGCTTGTCTTACCTGATGAAAATATGACAGGCCCCCATAAAATTTCAATATTGTGATATTCCCTTTTCAAAACAGGCCCCATTCAAGTGAACTATGGTGCCTTAAGACAGCTTTTGTTACTTGTCAGATGAAGCTATAAAATTTTTTATATTCTATTCAGGCCACTTAAAACAGAGTCCATTAATTGCGTCATATGTGGAAGCCAACTAGAGACTCCTTTTTTTGTGCCTTGTGGGTACACACTATGTATGCCATGTGCTGTCTATCTAGAAGTAAACAAAAAAAAAAAAAAAAAAAAAAGAGGACGGTTGTCCATGTTGCAAATGTGGGATACAATCGGTGGGAAGAATCCACATTTAGGATTCTTTAGTACTCATTTTTGAGCTACAGCAGTAGACACAAAAGTGTCGGAAATGAAGTTAACTTCAATTAATTGAAAACAGACTGTCAATCAATGAGATATAACATGTGAAAGATTTTTGAAAGTATTTGCAGTGCTCCAGATAAGGACTTGGGTGGATTAGATCTTTACCCACCCTTTTTAGCTCACCTGAACAAAGTTCAGGTAGAGCTATTCTGCTACCGTCGGCGTCGGTGTCCACATGTAGAAGTTTTTGGTTAAATTTTTTAGGAACTTATTATTTCTTAACATTACAATGGATTTAGTTCATATGTGGAATGATGATAGATACTGGTCCGAAGTTTGTATCAACATCATCAGCACCCATGACCGTGACTTTGGGGTCAAGGTCACAGACTTAGAATTTTAATGTTAAAGTTTTGGGGTTAATTTGTTTAGGATCTCATTTGTTTAAACCTTACAATGGATTTTATTCATATTTGGTATGATGATAGATACTGGTCCAAAGTTTTTATCAGCACCCATTACCGTGACCTTCGGACTTAGAATTTTAAAGTTGAAGTTATTGGGTTAATCTTTTTAGGATCACATTACTTCTAAACTTACGATGGAATTAGTTCATATTTGGTATGGTGATAGATACTGATCCAAAGCTTTTAACAACACCATTAGCCTACATGACTCTGACCTTGGGGTCGAGGTCACAGAATTCTAATGTTAAAGTTTTTGGCTTAAACTTCTTTGAACTCATTTCTTCTAAACCTTGTGATGGATTTACAATATATGTAGTATCTTGATAGATACTGGTTCAAAGTTTTTATCAGGGCCCGTGACAGCAGTAGCATAGCGTTAGCATACGGGTGTGGTAGGGTAGGGTAGTATAGAAGTTGGAGTAGGTTTGTTTGTTTGATTTGGGCTTAACGTCGCTTTCAACAATCTTTCAGTCATATCGCGACGGTGTCTGGTTGTGACAGGGAGCTCAATGCTCACTTTTAGAGTTTAGAGTGCTGCCTCACTGAAATATCATGCCCCAGACACTTTGACATGATATTCCACCCAGTCACATTACACTGACTCTGAGCTGACCAGTTCCGATTCCTAGCTCTACTTTCTTAATGCTGAGCGCCAAGCGAAAGAGCAGCTAGTACCATTTTTAAAGTCTTTGGTATGACCCGGCCGGGGATCGAACCCGCAACCTCCCGGTCACAAAGCGGACGCTCTACCACTGAGCCACTGTGCCGGTTAGGGGTAGGTTAGGAGAAGGGTAGGAGTAGAGTAGGGTAGGAGAGGGTAGGGGTACAGTTTGGTAGTGCAGCAGCTGGGTAGGGGTCGGGTAGGGATGTATAGGGTAGAGTTGGGGTTGAGGTAGGGTTGTGGTAGCTTAAGCACAGGGTAGGCATAGGGTAGTTGTATTGGGGTAGGGTAGATGTGGGGTAGCAATAGGGTAGGGATTAGGTAGGGGCAGGGCAGGGTACGGTAGGGAAGGGGTTTGGGGGTGGGTAACAGTAGGGTAGGGTAGGATAGAGTAAAACGATATGTTTTAGTATCAAATCAAACTCTTCCCTTAACTGTCTTGCAAATGTATACGCCAGTCACTCTTTTATTTATGTACGAGCCTCTGGTGATGGATTTAATTTTACATGACCGTGACTTAGTTTAAGTAAATGACGCGAGAAAGTGAAAGCGCGATTGAAAGTGATGTTCTGAAACTTATAACAAAGGGCATCTACCTGTCCGGCAACAGGCCTTTTTCGTTCAAATGGGCATCAACATTTTCAATAGGTAGCTTTTCATTTGCGAATTGGATATTTCAGCATTTTAGCTCACCAACGGCCTCAGTGCTGGATTTATAGTATAGTAAGGCTCTATTGCCTGTCTGGTGTCGACATTTTCAAACATCTTCTCTGAAACAACTGGGCAGGTTGTAGTCAAATTTCATGTGGAGCATCCGTGGGATGGAGGAACGAAAGTTTGCTAATGGGGTCCAGGTCACATAACCGAGATGGCCACCATGCCTATATACGGTAAAAATCGTTCAAAAATCTTCTCTGGAACCAGTGGGCCGATTATCAAGAAACTTGGTATGTAGCATCTTGGACTCGGACATCATTTGCTAAAATGATGACCATTCAATGACCTTGACTTATTTTGACGACTATCAAATTTGGTCACATAGGCTTTTATGTGGGAAGAAGGTGAAAAGTGGTAATTTTTCAGGAATTTTCGTAAACTTTGTTCTGAAACTTATAACAAAGGGCCACAGTAACAAAAGGTAACTGTTGGCATTTCTACCCCCCCCCCCACCCCCCATGGGGTTATGTGATATCCTGATACAGTTTAATAACGTTCATGTGGAGTCAGACCAGGAAACTTAGGTAGGCGATTCAGGGCTATATGAGCCCTTTCGTTTCCTAGAAGCATATTGGTTGTAGTACGTAAGTTACAGATCTGGATGAATATAATAATGAAAGTAGTTGGGGTAATTCAGTAATAATGAAAGTAATTGGGGTACTTCAGTAATAATGAAAGTAGTTGGGGTACTTCAGTAATAATGAAAGTAGTTGGGGTACTTCAGTATTAACGAAAGTAGTTGGGGTACTTCAGTAAGAATCTAAAGTAGTTGGGGTACTTCAGTTAGAATCTAAAGTTGTTGGGGTACTTCAGAAAGAATCTAAAGTATCATACAAAAAGTATGACCTAAAGCTTGTGCAGTTAGCGTTAGCAATATTCTTGCGAAGTTTGACAGAAATTAGCCAAAATGTTTAGGAGGTCTTGTAAATATATTTTGTTTAGCTTTGGTGGCCATCTTGTTCATTGGAGCGAAACCGTTTTAGCTTATTTAGAGGAGGGACACCTTGGCAACATTCTTGTGAAATTTGATTAAATTGGCCAAATGATATGGGAGGAGTTGTCATTTAAAATGTTTGTCTATTTTAACTCTGGCAGCAGTCTTGTTCATTGGAGTAAAACGGTTTCAACTATACTGAAAGGAAAAAGAAACACAGGGTAAATTTTATTCCTAAATTTCATTCAAGTTTGAAAAAGTTTGTTTAATTTTACTATGATTACAAAACGGTACATGTATGGAACCAAAGTTCCAAATTTCATTGGTTTGTGATCAACAAGTCTCGAGTTATTGAAGTTCATTGGTAGCTACCCCCCAAATCTTGAAATCAAAATCAAACTGAAAATCAATATCGGGTGTGCCCCCCTCTTGCTGCCGTTGCTGCCCTAATTCTCCTTTGGATAGAGTTAACCAAAGCATTGACAGTTCGCTTCGGGATGTTATTCCATTCATCGATCAACGCATTCCTTAGTTGTGCGAGAGTTGCGGGGGGGGGGGGGGGGGGGTGATTTCGGCGCTTCCTAACCCTTCTGTCCAGCTCATCCCACATGTGCTCTACTGGGGTCAAATCTGGACTGTACGGTGGCCATGCTAGAGGTGCGATGTTATTGTTTGCCAGGAAATCCTGACAAACTCGGGCAACATGTGGTCGGGCATTGTCCTGCTGCAGAATCAGATTACGTTGTTGCACAAGCGGGACTGCAACAGGACGCAAGATCTCATCCCTATACCTTACTGCGGTCATATTCCCCGCAACAATAATCAACTGTGATTTTATCCCGTGAGCAATGCCTCCCCAGACCATAACGGAGCCACCCCCAAACCGATCCCGTTCGACAACACAGGCGTCGGCAAAGCGTTCTCCGCGACGTCGGTACACACGACGTCGACCATCTGCGCGATAGAGAGTGAACCTAGACTCGTCCGTAAAAAGAACTCGTCTCCACTGCCTCATCGGAAATAGCCTGGGCGCATGCTGCGTCAACCACGCCATACGACGCAACCTACGTGCCTGGTCAGAGGCAGACCAACGTATGGACGACGAAGACCAATCTCACGCAATCGACTTCCAACAGCCTTCGGAGAAATTTGTCGATTATGCGTACCTACTGTATTAAGGGCAGTTTCGGTAGCAGTGAGATGACGATTCCGCAAATGTGCCAGACGGATTTTCCTGTCTTGACGTCGCGACGTCACGCGTGGACGCCCGGACCGCGGTCGGTCTGCTAAATGCCCTGTCTCCCTTAAACGTCTAACAAGACGTTCAGTTGTTGAGACGTTAACCCCAAAATGATTGGCAACTTGCTGTTGCCTCTGACCCTGCATCAGCAACGCAATTGCCCTACCCCTCTGAACATCAGTCAATCGTACCATGATTGAAAACAAGTTCAAAGTAGCGTAAAAATGAAAAGAAAAATCGGTAAAAGAATCAAAGAGCGTTGTGTATCGTTGAAGTGTACCAAATAGTGTGAGGAAATCTTGTGCTGAAGGTTTAAATATGCTTGTTTTGCACGAAATTTTGACTTTCCGTATTGTCCGTGCAATTCACTGTGTAGTGCACGGTTGAATGATTTCACACACTGGGTAGATAGCACATCGACCAAAGACTCGTATACCCGCGGTTCACATTCACAGGACAATCTTTAAAAGTGTATGGCTATAGTAAACACCGTAAAAAATGGTTAAAATAAGAAGGAAAAAACTCTACCCTGCGTTATTTTTTCCTTTCAGTATATTTTGGCAGAGAGACATCTAGGCAACATGCCTGTGAAGTTTGATTTAAATTGGTCCAATGATACAGGAGAAGTTGTCATTTATGGATTGTTCTGCTTTTAGCACTGGCAGCAGTCTTGTTCATTGGAGCATAACCGTTTTAGCTATTTTAGTAGTGAGTCACCTAGGCAACATTCCTGTAATGTTCAACTAAAATTGACTAAATGGTGTAGAAGGAGTTATCATTTAAAGACTTTTTCTATTTTTAGCAATTATGTTCATTGGTGTCGAACAATTTTAGCTATTTTCGTAGAGGGTAATATAGGCAATATTCCTGCGAAGTTGGACTGAAATTGGCCAAAGGTGTAAGAGAAGTTGTCATTTACGGCAAATTGTTGATGCAGCACGATGCACGACGGACAATGACCGATCATAATTTAGCTCACAATGAGCACTTCATGTTCGGGAAAGCTAAAAAGATATTATAAGCAATATATTAGGAGAAAATGAAGACTTCTGCTAAGTAGAATAAAAGAACAGTCTAACGGACACCTGCTCTTTTGACAATTCTACAGCCCATATGACTTTGAAAATAAGGTCAAGGTCACCAAAACTTAGTCATTGTGTTGTATTCAGGTGTTTCAAAATAATTCACTATTCATTTCTGGGTTCAAGGCTAGATTTTATTGAATTCCAAGATGCAAAATTAACAAAAAACGAAGATTTTCTTGAAACTTTATAGGAATTTTTGATTAAATGATATCTGGTAAACTTTGAATATGGGTCATGTCGGGTCCAAAACTAGGTCACTTGGTCAGATATCTTTAAAACCTTGTTTACCTTTAAGAGGCCATAGCTTAGCTTTACTCTTCAAGTAACTTTACCAGAATGTTTGATTAGATATCTTGGTCACGTTCAAATATGGGTCATGCGGATAAAAAACTAGGTCACTAGATTAGATGATATCTCGGTCACGTGTCATGGGTTATGTCGGGTCAAAACCTAGGTCATTAGGCCGAATTTCTCGGTCAGATTCGACTATTGGTTATGTCGGGTCAACAACTAGGACACTAGGTCAATTTCTTTAAAGCCTTGTTCACCTAGCGGTCATAGTTTTGCTTCAGTCGTCATGAAACTTTACCAGAATGTTTGATTAGATGATATCTCGGTCAAGTTCGAATACGGGTTATGCTGGGTAGAAACTAAGTCACAAGGTCAGACGTCTTAAACAAGAGGCCCACGGGCCACGGTTCGCTCACCTGAGTGACATAGCCACTGCAGACATGCAGATGTTATGCAACATTTTTCCAATCCTATCATTGCAACTAATGAAAGTATCATCATTTGAGCAGTTCTTAGTTTTGAAGAAGAATATATGGGCCTGACAGTCAATGGAGCATGATCAATGTGAAATTTGGTGGAAATTGTCTAAGTGGTTTCTGAAGAATCATGATTTTATACATGTAAACAGCACAGTGGCAGGGAAATATTATAAATAATAACCAGATGATGGCCAGCTTAGATTTCCAATCAGAACAATTTTAACTACTGTTGATCTACATGTCACTTCGATACTTTCAATATAAATATATATGGCCCATACAAATGGGGAAGCAAATTTGACCTTGGGGGTAAAAAGGTCAAATGTCAACATAGAACCATCATTCTAGCAATTTTGGTAGATCTCCTGTCCCCCATAATTTGTGCAAAAATTAGGACCCAGGGCTTATTTGGTTATGGAGAAGAAGATTTTTAAAGGTTTTTACCATACATGGGTATGGCAGCCATTTTGATCAATGGACCATACCCATTTTAGCAATCTTTCATTCTCCTGCCCACGGAGGCTCTGCATGAAATTTGAGCAACACTGGCCTGGAGGCTTCAGAGGAAAAGCCATTTGAAATTATCAACATTTTTTCCATACAAATATATGGGGCCCATACAAATGCATAGAGAAGCAAACTTGACCTCGCCGTAAAAAGGTTAAATGTCAATGTATGACAATTATTTTAGCAACTTTTTAAGACCGCCCGTTCCAGATGATATATGCAAAGATTCAGCCACAAGCCATCCTCGATTTTGGAGAATAAGATTTTTAAAAGTTGTTTCCCATACAAATGCATAAGGAAGCAAACTTGACCTTGCCGTAAAAAGGTCAAATGTCAATGTATGACCATTATTTTAGCAACTTTGGTAGACCCCCTGTCCCCGATGACTTATGCAAACATTCAGCCCCAAAGCATCCTCGGTTCTAGAGAAGAAGATTTTTAAAGGATTTTACCATATATGGGCATGGCGGCCATCTTGGTCAACGAACCGTGACCATTTTAGCAATCTTTTGTTCCCCCTACCTAAGGAGGCTCCATATGATATTTGAGCAAAATTGGCCCAGAGGCTCCAGAGGAGAAGTTGTTTGAAATTCTGAACATTTTCCCATACAAATGCATAAGGTAGCAAAACTGACAATAACGAAAAAAGGTCAAATGTCAATGTACAACCATTATTTTAGCAATTTTGGTAGCCCTCCTGTTCCCGAAGATATATGCAAAGATTCAGCCATAAGGCATGCTCGGTTTTGGAGAAGAAGATTTTTAAAGGTTTTTCCCACATAATTGCATAGGAAAGCAAACTTGACCTTGCCGTAAAAAGGTCAAATGTCAATGTACGAAAATTCTTTTAGCTTTTTTGGTAGACCTCCCGTCCCCGATGATTCCTGCAAAAGTTCAGCCCCAAGGCATTCTCGGTTCTGGAGGAGAAGAGTTTTAAAGGTTTTTACCATATATGGGCGTGGCGGCCATCTTGGTCAACGGACCGCGACCATTTTAGCAATTTTTCGTTCCCCCACCCTAAGGAGGCTCCATATGAAATTTGAGCAAAATTGGCTCAGCGGCTTCAGAGGAGAAGTCGTTTAAAAATGTTAACGGACGGACGCACGGACGGACGGACGGACGACGGACGAAAAGTGATCACAATAGCTCATCCTGAGCAGAGCTCAAATGAGCTAAAAATGTTCAACCTCTAGAGTCCACAGTTTTGATACAATCTTCATGAAACTTAATTAGAATGTTTGATTATATATCCCGGTCATGTTCGAATATGGGTCATGTTGGCTCCAAACTGGGCGACTACGTCAAATTTCTTCAAAATTGTTCACACTCTATAGAGGTCAACATTTTGTTTCAACCTTTATGAAACTTTACCAGAGTATTTGATTAGATGATATCTCGATCGAGGTTGAATATGGGTCATGTCGGGTCAAAAACTAGGTTATTAGGTCAAATTTCTTTAAAACCTTGTTCACCATCTAGAGGCCAAAGTTTTGTTTCAATCTTCAGGAAACTTAAACAGAGTGTTTGATTAGTTGATATCTAGGTAAACTTTGAATATGGGCCATGTCGGGTCAAAAACTAGGTCACTTGGTCAGAAGTCTTTAAAACCTTATTCAACCTTTAGAGGCCATAGTTTTGCTTCAATCTTCATGAAACTTTACCAGAATGTTTGATTAGATGATATCTCGGTCAAATTCAAAATTGGGCAATGTCGGATCAAAAACTAGGTCACTAGATCAAATCTATTTAAAACCTTGTTCACCCTCTAGAGGTCATAGCTTTGCTTCAATCTTCATGAAATTTTAACCAGAATGTTACCATGTTGGACTTGGCCAGATGTCCTTAAAACCTTGTTCACTCTCTAGAGTCCAAAATTTGGCTTCAGTCTTCATGAAACTTTCTCAGAAAGTATGACTTGATGATATCTTGGCCAGGTTATCAGTTGAGCGATTCAGATCCATCATGGACCTCTTGTTTTTGTATGTTTTTGAGTATATTCTCAACATTCCCACAGTGGCATATGTAAACACCTTAACCTGACTGCTGGCCCAAGCCGATTATAACCACACCTAAAGAATGACCATTTAATAGAAAACAAATTTGCCCAGAACCCCGAACTGGGACAGTGAAGGCCCAAATCAGATGCCACATATGCAGCATCTGACAAATAGTGGTCCCAGATCAGATACCATACCCTGTAGCATCAAGGCCGAGATCAGACACCATACCCTGCAGTATATGGCAAACAGTAAAGGCCCACACCAGATACCGCACTGTAGCATCTGGCAAACAGTAAAGGCCCACACCAGATTCCACACCTGTAGCATCTGGCAAACAGTGAAAGCCCACAACAGATACCACATTTGCAGTATCTGATAATTAAGGGCCTGCACTGTTTGCCGCAAAACCGAGCAGCAGCACTATTTATGGCCTATTCAGCCATCCACATACCCTTGAGGATATTGAGCATGGGTATTTGGTGTTGTCTAGAGAGATTGACATTATGTTTGTCTCCATCCACAAACCTCTTAGCAGCTTAGTAGCCAAACCATAACATATTATGGACATTTATTTTATATTTACAACATACATGTGTATACTGAAATTATAATTCTTGAAAAAACTGAGCGGTGATTAAAAGTTATGCATTAAATTGAATTTATAAAATACATGCATTGGGATTGAGCCTCACTCCTGTCACATGAAAAGCCAAGTTTCATCAGCAGTAGGTTGGTGGTTTTTCTCCAGGTATACCAGCTGCCGGCATACTAGAGTGAATTTATTTTCGTTGACACATTAATCAGGTATACATTAATCAGGGATAATATATTGGTAAGCAAAAATGTTTTGATGCTAACATGATATAGAAAGGAAATGCCATATTATAACCGCATATTCCAAAGAATTATTTTGTAGCGGACGTCGACAGAAGTAAATGTTAACATGTAACATGAAATATGCTTTATTTTTGCATGCACTATAATATTGTTAACTTGATTTCTCACTGAAATTCACATGATTGCATTTTTAGACTAATTGGTCGATCATGTTAGCTAGAATAAGCATTACGAAAACACGCCTATTCAAATATACTGAAAATTTTACCATCAAAAAATGAAAATTTTCAGATAAAAATTCTGATATTTTTCATACTTCTGCTCAAAACATAGATTGTTGGTACTCATTAGAACCGCCTCGACGAGGCGGTTCTAACGAGTACCCACAATCTCTTTTTTGGGCAGAAATAAGAAAAATAATGTATACCCCTGTAAACCCCAGTTTTACTATATAAATCGGGTTTAAGGGGGTCAAAATAATATAGGCATGTTTTCGTGATGTAATTAGATTTAATGAGATTACTTCACGAAAACACACCTATTCAAATATATTAAAAATTTTACCATCAAAGATAACATTTTCAGATAATAAATTAGGATATTTTTTCATATTTCTGCTCAAAACAAAGAATATGGCTACTCGTTAAACCGCCTCGCCGAGGCTGTTCTAACCTAACAAGTAGCCACAATCTATGTTTTAAAGCAGAAATAAGAACAAAAAATAAGAACAAAAATAACCTGTAAACCCCAGTTTTAATATATAAAAGTGCGGTTTAAGATGGTAAAAAAAAATATATAGGCGTGTTTTCATGATAAGAAAAGATAAAAAAGAAAAAGCTGAACTATTTAAATTATACAAAGCATTGACAGCAACATTCTTTCATGGGGATTGGTCATGACATCACGAAAACACGCCTATATTATTTTGACCCCTTAAACCCCACTTTTATTAAGTAAGATTATTAAGGAGTTTTACAAGGCTATACATTGTTTTCATTTCTGCTCTAAAACATAGATTGTGGGTACTCGTTAGAACCGCCTCTGCTTCTAACGAGTACCCAAAATCTATGTGTTGAGCAGAAATGTGTTTTTTATATGAAAATATTTTAATTCTGGAGGTAAATTTTTGAATATATTTGAAAAGGCGTGTTTTCGTAATGAATCTTTTAATACGGTCGTCCTCTCCTTCTGCTGATTCAAGAAGGGCAGTTTCTGACGAAAGAATGTGCATTGCACTGTTTATGATGATGAGTTCAGGTTTAACGACGCCTCGACCCATTTGCGTCAAAATGTGTACTAACTTGGTTTTGTAATGAAACCGCTATAATGATGTCATATATGCATAAAATGTAAAACTAGAACGAATTTACAAAATAAAATAGTTATACTTTGTTAAAAAGATTCATGTGTTTTAAAAACGTAAGCGTGTTATCAGCTGGTACATCTTCAAATAAGTATCTCAGGTCATTTGTTTGGAAAAATTGACGTCGCACATGACAGAATTCAACGTAGTCGATCAGAAAGTGTTTAACCGTAAAAGGTTCATTACAGCTTATACAAAGAGGCTGATCCTCTCGTTTGAGTAGACAAGAATGTGTGAGTCTAGTATGACCTATACGTAGAAGTGTAAGAACCACTTCTGCTCGCCTTAATGATCGATGTGGTATTTTTACCAAGAACCGGTTTTATTTCATGTAATTTATTGAATGTCGCTCTGTCCCATGACATCTGCCATTTGGAAAAGATGTACCTGTTGATAAAGACTTTTTCTGGGAACAGGGAACGTAAGAAAACAAATTTTCGATTTTCAGGGAATTGGAAAAAGAAAGGTAAGAGAAAGCAGGGAGTGCCACAATCACAAACCGTAGCCCTTCCCAGACACCAAGAGGAAGAGGAAACAGACAAAACCAAACAAGCGCAAATCGAATAAACATACAAAAAAGAAGAAGGGGAACCCATCTGTGAGGCCTCATTAAAAAGCAACGTCTTCAGTGTGTTCCGTCATGAAATGTAGACCGATATGGCCTATACAGGGACTGTCGAATCACAAAGCCGCCCTTTAAAATATTTTAGTTCAGCTAGTCGTGGGTCCTGGTGAAACATTTGATCACGGGTTTGAGGTTTTGATGATGATGATGATGAGTGAAGTTTGTTTCCATTTCAATAGTATTTTATTCATTTGGGACGGTAGCAGGTTGAACATGAAAGCTCTGTGCGATTAAGCGCCGTTCAGGTTAAAACAAATTCACCAACATCGGGTTTTGAACCTGCGTCCCCGTGATCCGAAGTAAAGAGCACTATAAGCAGACAACAGTAAACGAAATGGGATTTGTTGTAGGAAAATTAAGAGAAAAAAAACAACTACAAAGATGCTGTTTCATTCCTTTATCAATAGAAAAATACAACTGAGGCGGAGTGCAATTCCAGAGGCTTATGTGCCCCAATGGTTCACCTGAGTGAACAGCTGTAAAAGCTTCATTTAACATTTTAGCCTATCACTTGCTTGACAACAACAGAAAATGCGGAATTTGCACACGATTTTTATGCTTGGTGGAGGATTTCTCAACAAATCATTCTAAATATGTCGCCCAAAGACCTGCCATGAGACAGAAAAATTTTATTTTATTTGTTTCATTGTACGTCTATGGAAATTTTAAAGTTGTCATAGCAGCAAAAGCAAAAAACAAACAAAAAAAAAAAAAAAAAAGGTTTGATAGAGGACAAAAGGAACCCTTTCTGTAAAGCCGTCCTCGGTGGCTTATTTGGATGCGCGTCCGATGGAGACCAGGAGATCGCGGGTTCGACCCCCGCCGTGGTCGGCAACATTCTTTCGTGGAGATTGATCAAGAAATATTTTCTACGGTCAATCTCTCCCTTCTGCTGATACAAGAAGGACCGTTGTCAGTTTCTGGCGGAAGAATGTGCACGACACCGGTTAACCGCTTAGAGGACTAAGCCTGCCCAATAAACGTGTGTTAGGTAAACTAACCGCGCTTGACATGACCCCATTGAGTTGACTGGGCCGTAAAACCTCAACACAAACAAACAAACCTTTCTGTAAAACTTTTTTGTCATAATATCTGCAATGAGATAACAATGAATTCCAATTTTCAGTTTTCCAATTATAAGTCCATGGAATGCTAAAGCTATATAGCAAGGAAAGTACATGAGCAGCGGCAACAGAAAAACTCCAATCCGCAGAGGTTAAGTTTAAACATTTCCGCAAAATTTTAACTTCATCCGACTTATCAGGCTTTTGGCGCCCGAGATTATTTATTTATACTTTTTCAGCAATTATCATTAAATTTCATTTCGGTTGTCATGGCAACTAATCAAATTCACTCAACTGGAGAAAAAAGGATACATTTATGGTAAAGCACTACTCAAGGAATATTTCTGCAAAATCCTGTCAAAATATGTGCAACAAGATGGCAAAATCGGTCATAGAAACTACTGTTCTTATGCCCTTGGAACAAAATGCAAATTTATCTGTTCCCCCCATCCCGGCCTATGAGGACACTATATGAGCCTCGACATGAGAAACCCTGTATTCGGCGTTTGCGTCCAGATTAGACTCAAAACGGCATGCCCAGCTACAAAAAAAGGTAAGAGAAAAGTCCAGGGAGTGCCACAATCACAAACGGCAGCCCTTCCCAGACCCCAAGAGGAAGAGGAAACCGACAAATCTAAACCAGCACAAACCGAACAAACGTTCGAAAAGCACTAAGGTTAGCTCTCTCTTCCCCAAGCGAGGTAATCGCAATACTAAAAGGACTGAAAAACACAAGAACAAAATGACACACAGAAAGACATACAACAAATCGCCTCGATGAAAAAACCACAAAGCAACAAAGAGTAAGACTAACACCGGGACCACCGCCTTAGAACGGTCGGTAGAGCAAACCACCGGGGGATATAAAGCACTTTTACAGCTAGCTAACTTCACCCTGGGTCCCGATGCTACTCTTAATACAGAAATACTTAAAAAATCGGTTCGCATAAAGGCTCCTAACTCAGTCAATGCATCAAAGCGAAAACATAAAAATCAAATTAATCACTATAATAAACAAAGACGAATACTCATGGCTAATTCTACTGTATGCCAGAGTATATGAAAACCAATAGTTGAACCACAGCGGGCCAAGCATAAGACATATCGTCAAGCCCCAACCCACTGGTTTAAGTTTTACGAAGAGGCCGCCATTGAGTCTGAGGCCCGAACCGTCGCCGTGCAATTAAAGAGTGAAACAATGATTGGGTTGACAACTAGGCATTCAGTCTGCCGCATAATATCCAGGCTATAGCCAATTCTTTTATAACGGTTAATAAGTTTTCTGAATTGCTCCGAGATTTACCTATAATTTTTCTAAATCTGTACACTAAGTCACCGTAAAATTCGGGTTCCGATATACCTTGTTGCAGAAGTGTTTTCAGACTGACGCTGTATTTTTCTGTGTCTGCGATAAAATTTCGAAAACGCCTTAAGAAATTTAAATTAACGAAAGCCCTGCCTAAGAAGTTTGGCAGTAAGGCCTTTATTACGGTAGTTAAAGTCATTAAGATTTGAAGAAGCTCTGGCGAATCTTATAAGTTGAGATGTATACCCCATATGAGGTACGCCGGGGGACATCGCCATCCAGAAAATGGAAATTGACTATAGCAAAATCAAAATCGTCTCGTGTATCATAAATTTTTGGTGGAAACTGTACCATTAGATATACATAGATTCAAATCCAAAAAAGGTGCCTCGGTATCGGAAGAATTTGCTCTATTTAATTGGAGTTCCGTAGGGTATATCCGGTCCACCATATTGTCAATATTTAATAAATCGTCAAGGTATCTTGAAGTTGAATTGAAAGCCTCAATAATGTCAGCCTGATTTTCACGTAAGAGAGACTTCATGAAATCTCTCTCATAACAAAAAAGAAACAAATCTGCAACAAGAGGAACACAATTAGTTCCCATCGGAATACCAATAGTTTGTCTATAAAGTTTAGTTCCAAATCTAATAAAAATTTTATCCAAAAGATAAACAAGGGCATCACAGACTTTTTGACACGAGCATAAATTGTGATTATTATATACATCAGAAGTGAAAAAAGCACATTCTTCGTTGCAAGCCAAATATTGGGTATTCTCCCGAATAAACGTTCGGTTAATTAAATCAATAAGTTTATACTTTATAAGATGATGAGGTAACGTAGTATACAGTGTAGAAAAATCATATGTAGACAATTTAGAAGCCTGAAAGTTTTTAGATCTAAATTTATTGAGAACATCGTTAGAATTCTTAATTGACCAAAAATAGTTAATTCCGTCCCTTTCATAAACATTATCATAGTAACTAATCCAATGTTTTTTAACAGCAGTAAGGCAAAACCTATGTAGAGGCTTGAAATTTCGGATATAGATGCTAGAGATATTAGACTACCTAGGCAGCCAAAAGAAGACAGGCTGATCTGGCGCCTTTGTGTTTCGCATATGGCATAAACAATGTTGACAGACAACGGACGGAAGATTGATGCATGTCTGTACTATAAACTCATCTGTAAGCCTTTGGCTGAGGTGAGCTAAAACAAATAACACAATACTCAAACTGAACATTTACCTTTACAGTACTACACATTTCTCGAGATAGAGTACTATAAGCAGACGGATATGGGCCTGCAAATCCCCGTTGATTATTGATTATTTACCTTGAAGGTTATAAAAAAAGGTAAGAGAAAACCCAGGCAGCGCCACAATCACAAACCGCAGCCATTCCCAGACACCAAGAGGAAGAGGAAACCGACAAAACCAAGCAAGCACAAACGCACGAAAAGCCCCAAGATTAGCTCTCTTCCCAAAGCGAGGTAATCGCAATGCTAAAAGGACTGAAAAACACGAATAAAATAACATAAGGTAAGACATAAAACAAATCGCCTCGTAGAATAAACCACAAAGCAACAAAGAGTAAGACTAACACCGGGACCACCGCCTTAGAATGGTCAGTAGAGTAAACCACCGGGGGCGGGGCTTTAAGCACTTTTACAGCTAGCCAACCACCCTGGGTCCCGATGCTACTCTTCATACAGAAATACATAAAAGTTCGGTTCGCATAAAGGCTCCCAACTCAGTCAATGCATCAAAGCGAAAACATAAAAATCAAATTAATCACGACATAAACAAAGACGAGTCGCGTACTCATGGCTAATTCTACTGTATGCCTGAGTAGATGAAAACCAATAGTTGAACCATGGCGGGCCGAGCCAAAGACATATCGTCAAGCCCCAACCCACAGATGCAAGTTTAACGAAGAGGCCGTCATTGAGTCTGAAGCCCGAACCCAACGATGATTGGGTTGACAACTAGGCATGCAGTCTGCATGTTTATGGTGTTTAATGTGTAGTACTATTCATGATATTTTGCTGAGTGGCATTTAAAAAATAAGGTAAGAGAAAAAAGTCCAGGGAGTGCCACAATCACAAACCGCAACCCTTCCCAGACACCAAGAGGGTGAGGAAACCGACAAACCCAAACAAGCACAAATCGAACAAACGTACGAAAAGCACCAAGATAATGAACTAAAAGGTGCATAGATTTTATGATCCCTTTACTGTAGTGATGTGATTTATAATTGCAAATCACGTAACTAGATAATTCCACTAAAGGTTTTAAATGGACATAACGTATAGACCTGATACTATCTTAACCTCTCTGCCCACGGGAACTATCAAAATTACCAGTCCTAAAATTGCCGGCCTCGGTAGCTCAGTCAGATGTGCGTCTGACTAATGATCACGAGGTCGCGGGTTCGATACCTGCCGGGTTGGCATCGTTCTTTCGTGACGACTGATCATAAAATAAAATCTTTTCTATAGTCATTTTCTCCCCTCTGCTGATTCAAGAAGGGCAGTTGTCAGTTTCTGTCAAAAGAATGTGCACTGTACTGGTCAACCGCTTATGAATAAGCCTTGCAAGGGGAAGTGTGGCTAGGTAAACTGACTGGCTCGATATGAACTAAATTACAGAACAAACGAAAATTGTTCTGTGTTAAGAAATTTGGCACTAAGTGAATAGACTAGAGAATGATCATAAATGAACTTAAAACAAAAATGGTAATTTATCTAATCGACTCATTTATGACTCATTTCATCATTCTATAGAGTTTAGAGAATGATCATGAATCAAGGTGTAATTCACATACGACTAGATACCATAATAATGTCTTACATCAAGTACATATAAAGTTATGCATACAGAATTATCATCATTCTATCGAGTCTAGAGATTGATCATGAATCAACTGGTAATTCCCATATGACTAGATACCATAATACCGTCTTACATCAAGTACATGCATTTAGATCTATTATCGTTCTATAGAGACTAGAGAATGGTCATGAATCAACTGATATTTCACATATGACTAGTTACCATAATACTTAATCAACTGGTAATTAACATATGACTAGATACCATAATACTGTCTTACATCAAGTACAAATAAAGTTATGCATGCAGAATTGTCATTGTTCCATACAGACTTGATTCCATACAGACTTGAGAATGATCATGAATCAAATGGTTATTCACATATGACTAGATACCATAAAACTGTCTTTCATCAAGTACATATAAAGTAATGCATGCAGAATTATTATCCTTCTATTGAGATTGGAGAACGGTAATGAATAAACTGTTAATTCACATATGACTCGATTCCATAACACTGTCTTACATCAAATACATATAAAGTTATGCATACAGAATTATCTTCAAATTATAGAGACTAGAGAATGGTCACGAATCAATTGGTAATCCTCATATGACTATAGATAACATAATACTGTCTTACATCAAGTACATTTAAAGTTACGCATGCAGAATTATCATCATTCTATAGAGACAAGAGAATGATCACGAATCAACTGGTACATATAAAGTAATGCATACAAAATTATCCTTATTCTGTAGAGACTAGAGAATGACAATGAATCAACTGGCAGTTCACATATGACTAGATCCATAATACTGTCTTACATCAAGTACTTATAAAGTTATGCATGCAAAATTATCATTGTTCTATAGAAACTAGAGAATGATCATGAATCAACTGGTAATTCACATAGGACTAGACACCGTAAACTGGTTTACATCAAGTACATATAAAGTAATGCATGCAGAATTATCAGCATTCTATAGAGACTATAGAGTATGATCATGAATCAACTGGTAATTCACATATGACTAGGTACCATAATACTGTCTTGCATCAAGTTTGTGTTGAGGTTTTACGGTCCAGTCAACCCAATGGGGTCATGTCGAGCGCAGTCAGTTTACCTGACCACACGTTCGCTGGGTAGGCTTAGTCCTCTAAGCGGTTAACCAGTATTGTGCAGAGTCTTTCACCAGAAACTGACAACTGCCTTTGCATCAAGTAAATATAAAGTTATGCATGTAGAATTATCATTATTCTGTAGAGATTAGAGAATCGTCATGAATTAACTGGTCTGAACTACAGTGTCTTCAGTCATTTCAAGATGATTATGAGCAGAATTATTGCCTGTCTCAACAGAATTGAATTCCGGTACAAGCAATTCTTGCTGACTATTTACGTAACTTATTTCCAGCCTGAACTAAACCGTCATCATGAATTTCTTTTAGATTTTTATACAGAACTATTTCCAGTTGGAACTGACATGTCTTCAGCTGATTTTTGCTGATTCTGTGAAAGATATTGTTCTTCCTCGAATGGCAAAGTAAGTGCATCATCACCATTTTTCCAATGGCTGAGCACCTCCTCTAAAATTTCTAGCTTATGACAGAAAGCTTCTGTTCCTTCACTGCTTGCAAGATCTGCCAATTGTTTACAAATATACGTAATGTCTTTGTATTTTTCCTCTTTAGATACTGATGTTACTTGAGATTTCTTAAGTCATTTTGCAGAGGATGGAACTACAGGTTGGCCTGGCCGTTTTCTCTCAGACTGATCATAATCAAGAGGTCATCTTCTGATGGCTTCGGAGATTCAAAAAGTCTGGTACCATCTCTTATTCTTCCCACAAATATATGTCGACATGGAAGACTATGGTGTCTGACAGTGTACCTGTACATGTTTCACGGATACATTTTCAACATTGTTCTTGGCAATTGAGATTTCATTTATTACGATGTTTGCCGCATATGGAGTTAGAGATGTTATTACAAAAATAGTTTCTTCGTCATTGTCCTTTGTCATGTAAGGTACTTTTATGCTGTCATCAAATTGTCTATTATTAACAGCATACAACATTGTTCTGTGCAGAAGAAGACGTCTTATCGATTCAGGAATGCTCAATGTAAGACACAGAATATCTTTCACCTTTTGGTTAAATAATTCAATCCTGCTTTCGAATTCCTCTGTTTACCGCTTGAAGTACATGGAATTCACAAAGCTGAATGCTGCTATTTGAGGCTACTTTTTTAGGCTGTAATCTCATTCAAGTCTTTATCAGCCACAATTGATTTAATTTTTGAAAAGTCGTGTACCTTACAAATTTCATTCCTCATATTCTTAACAGTTTCTTTCTTTTCATTGGACGCTAGACAAAAGCCAACTGACCGCCTTTATCCGTGAGCGTCTTAAACAAGGAAATTATATAAAGGTATCTTAAGTTTATTTACACGGTATGTGCCGTCCACCATAAGTACTTCAGGATTTGTTTCAAATATTTGTTTCATTTCTCCTGTCACTATCGGAAGGAATTCCATGACGCCCTGACCGTTTATTTGTAAAGACAACTCTGTCTTGATCTTCTTTTCCTGTATATATATATATATATATATATATATATATATATATATATATATATATATATATATATATATATATATATATATATATAAGTTGGGAAAAGGAGCATAACATCTAACAAAAAATCTTTTTGGTAGCACTGGATCCGAAAGGATGCTGAAATGATAGGCGTTAAACTATATGTTGAGAGTTAATCATTAACAGTGCAAATAATTTGTTTACCTGAGGCCTTTCGGCTTTCGCCTTCTTCAGAGGTTTTCTATTTTAATCAAAAGACATAAAAATGTAAAATTTACGAAAAAAAGCTTGTGTCCTTTTCGGGCCCATGTTATCTAGCCCGCTGCGACTTAATAACTGAGCGTGTTTAGATATATGTGAAATGTAAACAATACGCGTAAACACAACGTGCAAAAAATAGAAAGTTTATCTTCAAAACGTATAAAGCTTATCTTTACTATCAACACCACTGTGTCCATATACGCAATGTATACGATGCACATAAACCCTACACCAAAAGGGATATACACCAAACTGAGTGTTTTACACCAATACATAAGGCAAATGGGCCCAACTTGCGTAAAATCATATGAACAAAACCAACCACATAAACTGTCGCATGCGACGTCTGAACACTCTACGGCCATATGGGATCAACAAGGGCGACCAGTAGAGGGAATCATCGTTCTTAAGTCAGGGCATGCGACAGTTTATATGTGGTACGTTTTGTTCATATGATTTTACGCAAGTTGGGCCCATTTGCCTTATGTATTGGTGTAAAACACTCAGTTTGGTGTATATCCCTTTTGGTGTAGGGTTTATGTGCATTGTATACATTGCGTATATGGACACAGTGGTGTTGATAGTAAAGATAAGCTTTATACGTTTTGAAGATAAACTTTCTACTTTTTGCACGTTGTGTTTACGCGTATTGTTTACATTTCACATATATCTAAACACGCTCAGTTATTAAGTCGCAGCGGGCTAGATAACATGGGCCCGAAAAGGGCACAATCTTTTATTCGTAAATTTTACATTTTTATGTCTTTTGTTTAAAAAAGAAAACCTCTGAAGAAGGCGAAAGCCGAAAGGCCTCAGGTAATCAAATTATTTGCACTGTTAATGATTAACTCTCAACATATATATATATATATATATATATATATATATATATATATATATATATATATATATATATATATATATATATATATATATATATATATATATAATGCTTACATGCAAAAAGTGTGACGACACAGAAAGGGAACACCGAAGGGGACAGTTTCTTTTTTTCTTACGTAGGGTACCTTTTCACCTACATAAGGCCATTTTCGCCTTAACCCTATTTAGTTAGTAAAACATCATGCGATGTTACCATAAATAACTTAAGTACACAGGTTGCCCGTGTAACACGCGTATAATCCACGTGGTGGCGTAATACCGGCCCTATATAAACTCCACCGTAAATGATTCCCATAAGGGCGAAATTGTACACAGAAGTGTCAGAGGACACATTCTCAGCTGTATGGGATTCATTTCGGTGAGTGAATATTTATTACTTTTGATAATTTTAGTGTTAGTCATCGGTTTGTAGGTTTTATTTGCAAGGTCTGAACGGCCAGAAATGAATTACTGTCTGATTTAAAACCTGCGAATTGTTGATTACACGGTCTATATAACAGACGCACGGTAGTACGGTTCTGCATTTTATTGTTTAGATTTGTTCACGTATGCTTACCAGTTGCGCAAAAATGTTACAGGCTGGTGCGGTTTTTCCCAGCGCATGAGGTGTATGGGAGAGGCGCTGAGCAGGCTGAGCAGTATAATCAGTCTTATCGGGGTCTTTCCTATCAAGCGCAAATTCGGTCTAGTCGGTGTCTTCATTTTGCGGAAATGTTGTGGCTATAAAGGACGCTGATCAGACTGCAATATATTCAGTCTGATCGGTTCTTTATGGCGGACGCAAAATATAGGGGGACTTGTGAACAGAGCAGAGCCGGACTTACCGATGAGCACATAGAAGCATCGCGATTATTATCAAATTCGCGACATGAAGGCATACAAGCATGACAGACACGCTTATATGTAATTTATGCCCTCTTCGCGAAAGCCGGCACGGAATATGGGCAAATAGACGCTTAGAGGACCAAGCCTGCCCAGTGTACGTGCAGTCTAAAATAACCTTTATTGTTAAATTTTAAAACACATAAATTGCAAGCATTCGCGGTTGCATAGGACCTGGCAACATAATTTAGTAAAGTTAAAATCATTAATTTGTAAATATTTTTTCGTCTGCTCATATTTTTTGCCCTGATGCGGCAGACGAAATATACCGTAAAGCTGTATGTATTATATGATGTGTTAGGGGTTGACATTTATTAGTGAATGACATTTGGGTCGACAGTACAAATGTCGGGTCCCAAATACCAGAAGGTTGAAATGTCATAATAATGGGGTGACAATCAAAATGTCAGTTAGCCATGGGCATTTGATATGTCATGACCCTGATGTGAAATGTCCTGATCGCAGGTAGAGCGGATAAAATGTCTTTGCTCTGGTTGCTATCTGTGTGCATTTCAAATGTCATGTCCCTAATTTTATTTATTACTGTTATGTCAATTATTGTAATAATATGGAGTTTTGCATATGACGTCGAGGAGCGACACTGCCGAGAGCTGGAGGAGCGACACTGCCGAGAGCTGGTAATAACTAGCTGTCGATTGCGCCAACGTCCACAATTGGATTGAAGCCGCGGATGAATCACGGCGACGTCCATAATAGACGTCGAGGATTCAGCTGCGACGCCAATGACGGCACACCATCCGGCGACGTATAGCGTCATTGTTGATTGAATATATATGTAGTCATACGGCAAGCTACATCATATGGTGGTGTAATTCTATCTAGTGATTGTTAATTTTATCTAGTAATTGTTATGTTCTTTTTTTTCTTTTATTGTAGCCCTTCATTCACCTTACAGGCCCTTAGAGCCTGAACAACAGATAAAGATGTGTTGTTAGCAGACGCCCACAGAGGCGATGTTGAAATTAAAGATGTGTTGTTAGCAGACGCCCATAGAGGCGAGGTTGAAATATGGTGAAATTACGGTCGCCAAGGCGCCAGATCACCTAGAAATTTCTATCAACATTTCTAAGGATATGAATATGAAATATAATTAATTAAACAGGATCCTTAAAGGAAATATCTAGTACGTTATAAAGTGTAAAAAATATATAAAGGGCCCGTATTAACATATAAAGAATTCGGAAGATAACCCAGCATATTCTCTTCGCATCGGCCCAGGGTTCAGCACACTTGGGTGGAGTCGTATTGATATTGTTAAACTGTTAAACAATTTGGCTAACCTACCAAGTTAGTCAAATTGTAAAACGTATCAGTCACCAGCCGTGTTGAGCTACCGTAGCCGTCGCGAAGAGTATACCTGGGGTATGTCAAGACTGTTATTTTTGTGTGTTTATGTGTAATAGTTAATTAGTGTCATTTCATGTTATTATATGTGTATATATATATATATATATATATATATAATGTAAAAAAAGTTATAAAATCTAACGTTGTTAGAGTTTCTGTGTAGTGGTACGTATAGGCAAAGCCCAAACCCGGAGTCATTAAATAGGAAATCACCATCGGTACCGTCCTGACCACTCCAGGTCGTAACAAAAAGCTATTGCTCAAATAAAGTAGAATCTATATTATTCATAGAAGTTGTTATCGGTCTGTAAACATTATCTTTTACAGTTTATATCAGTTTCGTTCTATTGTATCTGTACTGCTGTTTTTTTGTTGTTGTTTGTTATTTTTTTTATTTATTTTTTTTTTATTTTATACATTTTATTTATTTTTTTTTTTATTTTATACAGTTTATACGATACTATTACAATTATCAGAAGAAGTAAATTGGCAAACTAATATACATACCAGTCGTCCCGTGCTGGTCCCGGGCTTAGAATAGGCCAGACGTACCCTCTGCGTGACGTACGAGCCGTCTAAAAGAGGCTGCCCGTGACCACCCGGGCCCTCGAAATAGGTGGCTGCCTTCCGCTTCTGTGGCAGTTAGGTAAAACCCCTAACAATACAGAGCAACCGTCCGTTCAACCGGTATAATTCCAGACTATAAAATTACATTTATTGAAATGCATCTTAAATTGGAAAAAACAAATTTCGCGAGATCTATCCTTTTAAACCTTTCCTATCTCATGTTACTAACATGCTTCATTTGTTTGTGTATCATTCTGTGCCCGTGGGTCGCACATGGGACGAAGATTATAACCTCATCTGTATTTAACATGTGTTTGTCTTGTGTTTGTGTCATTTTTTCCGAACTCTAGCATTCTCCACATTAAAAAGTAAGATGCATTTAATATTATTAGATAAAAAACTAAACGTTTTTCAAGGTATGAAAGCTACATATCATTTGAAAGCTACATATCATCTAACACAGCTTATTTGTTTGACTCTCTTAAAAAATGAATCCAAAATGAATCTTTCTTTTAATAAACTGTTTATTTTAAATATGGATCTCCTAATTTATATTAAAAATAACCTTTCAATTTCCCAGGCGTTTTCGGCCTCCCTTGTCTGTAGGGAATAAAATCTACAGATCACTTTCCTTCTGTAGTGGATAGGGTTTAATCCCCTATTAAAACAGGAACCACCTGTTTGCCGTGGGTGGCGTCTCGTATGCTGGGAGAGGGGAACCTGATGATTGAGGAAAGCCCAGGGATCTCCAGCTTTTCAACACATCATTTTGGCCCTTATTTCAGATAGAAGAGCGGTCTGGGTTAGATCCGGCCTGGATCAATCGGCTCAGTCGTGCCAAGCTCTAGAAGCGCACAACTTGTTCTTAGCTTCTTTCTCTCTTTCATACGTATCTTTATGGTACCAAACCGGGCTTATTTTTCTCATGTTCCTCTAACTTAAAGTGAGTTTCAATGGGCGGCGGCTGAAGGGTCAATTGGTGGGCTTGTATTGGGGCTTTGGCGGAAACCTCTGTGAGTGGAGGCTGTGGATAGGGGGATGAACTCAACTGTTCATAAATTTTTCTATGGAAATTTAGATGAATAGGTGGGAAATCATCTAAGCATGAGGCCGAGCTGAAGACTCTGATCTTGACACCGAGTATAATAGCAATGTAGCCTTGACGTTAGAAATAGGAGATCCATTTCTGTTAAACGTCCCCTTGTAGGGCTCCATGGAGGGTGGGGCGCATAGCTATCGAATCAAAAATTTCATCATCATGGCCTCTCGAAAACGATTTCTGGCGTTCGACTCTTCGGAGGACGACACGCAACCGACTACTTTTACTTTCAAAGCAAATGAGAACTTCGCTAAATTTTTAGTGATTTCGAGTAAGGAAGACAAACCAATTACTTCACTGTCTCCTTTCATCATAGAAAAGCAAATAGAATCTTTAATAGGCACTCCAAAAAATGTAAAAAAATTAAAAAATGGAACTCTTTTGGTCGAAACTAACAGAAAATCTCTAACTGATAATCTCTTGAAAATTACAAAATTCTTTAACATTAATGTCTCTGTCACGGAACATAAAACACTCAATAGTTGCAAAGGTATTATCCGTGACAGGATGCTAAAACATGAAACTGAAGAAAACATCACAGAATATCTTAACACACAAGGAGTAACAGCTTGCAAACGTTTTAAAATTAAAAAAGATGGAAACTTTATAGAAACAAATACACTTTTACTAACTTTCAACACCACAACTTTACCGAAATCACTAAAAATCTTTTACCGAATTATACCGGTTGAAGTCTACATTCCAAATCCTCTGCGGTGTTTCAACTGTCAGAGGTTTGGACATCATGAAAACGGCTGTCCTGAATTACCTGGATCAGTATGTGAAAAATGTAGTATGGGTGACTTTGATCACTCAACAAATGCTTGTAAAAATGAAGCCAAGTGTGTGAACTGTCACAAAAACCATCAATCAAAATCAAATCAGTGTGAAATTTGGAAAAAAGAGAAAGAAATAATGAAAATTAAAGTTACACAAAAAATTACTTATTTGGAAGCCAAAAAGATTCAAGAAAATCAACCTGAAATCACCTTTGCAAAAGTTGTTCAATCCCTAAACACTAAACCTGAAACCAAAGAAAGTTCTACCCAGTTTAACGAAAAAGATTCTGTCATCAAAGCAAATTCAAAAGTTATAACTCCTACTCTAAAACCTAAACCTAAACCCACATCTACTCATCAGTCTAGACCACCAACAAAATCTCAAAACAGTTCACAAACACAGCCGACTAAAACAAGTGGATCACAACAGAGATCCAGGTCCAGGACAGCTGACCAGAAAGGAAAAAATGGAAAAGAAAAAGATAAAGATAAAGTACCAAATCCATATAGTAAAGGGGCGTCGGCCGATCCGATCAAGTTGGTCAATCGGTTCGATTCCCTTGAGAACATGGAGTTAGAGACTGACTCCTCCATGTTCTCGCAGTCTCAGAGAAAACAAAAGGATTAAGTTCCTTATTTTCAAATCATCTCTCCATTTATCATGGATAAAAAATCAATTATTCAGTGGAACTGTCGAGGACTAAAAGCAAATTATAACGAAATTTTAATTTTAACAACACTACTTTCTCCGACTGTCTTTTGTCTCCAGGAAACCTTTTTAAAAAATACAGATAATATTAATTTTAAAAATTATAGTTTATATAATCATATCGCAACTGAAAATCAGAAAGCCTCAGGAGGTTCATCTATCCTTGTAAAATCAAATGTTCCTCATAGACAGATAGATATAAATAGTAATTTACAAGCTGTTGCTGTAAATGTCACTCTGTCTAAATCCATAACAATTTGTTCTCTATATCTTCCTCCACACTGTAAATTTTCTAAACACGATTTAGAAAATCTTATAAACCAGTTACCTCGTCCTTATTTATTATTAGGTGACTTTAATAGTCACAGCAAACTATGGGGTTGTCTGGATACAAATGACAAAGGAGAAATAATAGAAAATTTTATTGCAGAAAATGATTTATGTTTATTTAACGATAAACAACCAACCTATCTTCATTCTCCTACAAGAAATTATTTTGCTTTAGATTTGTCTATATGCTCTCCAAATATTTACTTAGATTTTGATTGGTCAGTTTTAGATGACCTTCATGGGAGCGATCATTTTCCAATTAAAATTGAAGAAATTACATCGACAAATGAAGATCATCATTCCCGATGGAATTTGAATAAAGCAAACTGGCAGAATTTTATGGAGCTATGTAATGAAAAATTAAATCCTGAAATGTTTAAAACAGCAGATGATATACAAGCTTTTACTGATACACTAATTCATGTAGCCGAAAAATGTATTCCAAAGTCCTCGACACGTTCAAAAAGAAATAGACCTTGGTTTAATAAAGATGTTAAAAATTCAATAAATAAAAGAAAATCTGCCTTACGAAAGTTCAATAGGCAGCCAACAAAAGAAAATCTAATCCATGCCAAACAAATGCGAGCTAAAGCTCGCAAGACAATAAAAACGGCTAAAAGAACATCTTGGCAGCAATACGTCTCCAAACTTAATTCTAGAACTCCAGCAAAGAAAATATGGGACATGATTCGAAAAATTACTGGCAAAAATAAAAATAACAAGCATGTCCATATTAAATCAAATGGAAATATATGCTCAACGACTAAAAATATTTCCAATGCACTAGGAGAGAATTTTCAGAAAAACTCTTCTAGTGCAAATTATTCTGAAACCTTTCAAAACATAAAACAGGAACGAGAGAAAGAGCATCTAAATTTTACGTCATTAAATCATGAAAAATATAATGTACCATTCACAGCTTCAGAATTATTAGATGCTCTTCATAAATCTCATGATACAGCTGCTGGTCCTGATGACATTCATTATCAAATTCTTAAACATTTACCCGATAACGCTTTAAAAACTTTATTAAATATTTTAAATGATATTTGGATCACTGGAAAATTTCCAAAAGACTGGAGTAAAGCAACGATTATACCTATACCAAAACCAAATAAAGATCATACTGAAGCTACTAACTACAGACCTATTGCTTTGACAAGTTGTTTATGTAAAACAATGGAGAGAATGATTAATGATAGACTGGTTTGGTTCTTGGAATCAAACCAGCTTATAACAAAATATCAAGCTGGATTCAGAAATAACTGTACAAACGATCATTTGATTCGTTTGGAATCCTTTATTCGTGATGCCTTTATTAAAAAAGAACATGTCGTAGCTGTATTTTTTGATCTTGAAAAAGCCTACGATACTACATGGAAACATGGCATCATGAAAGATTTACATAAATTAGGCCTTAAAGGCCGATTACCACTTTTTATTCAAAATTTTTTATCAGATCGAACATTTAATGTTCGAATAGGTAATACGTTATCGGACATATTTAAACAAGAACAAGGTGTACCACAGGGAAGCATTTTATCACCTACCTTGTTTGGCATTAAAATTAACGATATTGTTAAATGTGTGAAAGACCTTGATTGTTCACTTTTTGTTGACGATTTTGGAATATTTATTAGATCGAAAAATATGGAAACCATTGAGTTCAAACTACAACGATGTTTAAACAATATAGAAGATTGGGCAACAGAAAATGGTTTTAAATTTTCAAAAACAAAAACTCAATGCGTTCATTTTTGTCAGATACGTCAGCTACATTTAGATCCTCATCTCACCATATACGGTAGTCCATTTCCAGTCGTCAGTGAAGCAAAATTCCTGGGTCTTTTGTTCGATAACAAATTATCTTTTATACCACACATCAAAGCTTTAAAAGCTAAATGTCTTAAAGCACTTGATATTCTTAAAGTTCTCTCCAGTTCCGACTGGGGAGGAGATCGTACAGTTCTTTTAAATCTTTATAGATCTTTAATTCGATCTAAACTGGATTATGGATCCATAGTTTATGGATCCGCTAGAAAATCTTATTTGAAATCTTTGGATACTATTCATCACCAAGGTTTACGTCTGGCTCTAGGGGCTTTTCGTACTTCCCCCGTCGAAAGTTTATACGCTGAATCAAATGAACCATCATTGTATATAAGAAGACAGAAATTGTCTCTTCAATATGTTACTAAATTAGCCGCCAATCCACGTAATTCAGCCTATGATTGTGTTTTTAATCCTAAATATGAAAGATTTTACAACAACAAACCAACGGCTATTAAACCCCTTGGCCTGAGAATACAACCGTTACTTGAAGAGGCCAATATCAATATTAAAAATGTTCAGCATTTTTCTTTTCCATCAAAAGAGCCATGGACGTTAAACCCTCCAAAGATTATTTTAGACCTTCATAAAAATAAAAAAACAGAAGTCGAGTCGCATACTTTTAAGAATGAATTTTTAGAAATCAAATCAAATTATAAACATTACCTGTCAATTTATACAGATGGTTCGAAACAAGATGAGAAAGTTGCTTGTTCTGTTATTAGTCCAAATTTTACTGACAGTATCAGATTACCTGATAATAGCTCCATTTTTACCGCCGAAGCCAAGGCAATTGATATTGCACTTTACCATATTAGAGATCAGTCTGAAAAACAGTTTATCATCTATTCAGATTCTCTTTCTGTATTAAAATCTCTTAAAGATTTACACCATAGAAACCCATTAATTCAGCAAATTCTTAAAAAATATTATTATCTTTCCGCTTCAAAAGAAATTGTATTTTGTTGGCTTCCCAGCCACGTTAATATTCGTGGAAATGAATTAGCAGATTGAGAAGCCAAATCTGCATTATCCTTAGTAATAACCAATTTCAAAATTCCTCACTCCGACTTTAAATCAAACGTCTGTCAATACATCAACAACAAATGTCAGTCTGTTTGGGAAACACAAACTTATAATAAATTAAATGAAATCAAACCAAATTTTAACAGCAAATGCACATTCTCTAATCTCAGCAGAAAAGAACAAACAAAAATCACGAGATGTAGACTTGGACACACTAGAATTACTCATTCTTATATTTTAAACAGTGAACAAGCTCCATTCTGCATTCCTTGTAATGAACCTTTCACAGTCAAACATTTTCTTATCACTTGTGCTGAATTTAACCACATTCGCACAAAGTATTTTAATATAAAATCTATAAAGCAACTTTTTGATATGCCAACTCAGAAAATACTCGACTTTCTTAAAGAGATCAGACTTTTTAATAAAATATGATCAGTATTTTTAATAACTTAAAATCATTGATACTTTATCTCTTTAAAATAAACACATCAATCCTAGATATTTTTAAATTTCTCATTAAAAAAATCATCATATAACATAAAACTTATTAGACGCTATATGCCCTTTTAGGGTTGAGCGTCTATAAACAAAATATCCATCCATACATACCAGTCAGTACATCATCATTACTACTTGAAGAAATCTAAATCAGGTTTTTTTTGCATACCACGCCTGTTGTGTTTGTGCCGTGTGGAGACACTAGAAAGTCTCCCCGTACATTCATTTAATGGTGTTATTATTTCAAGTGCCTGAGTTTGCACTTTACAATCACCTTTCGTATAGCTTTAAACCCCCCGGTTGTTTGCTCTACCGACCGTTCTAAGGCGGCTGTCCCGGTGTTAGTCTTACTCTTTGTTGCTTTGTGCTTTTTTCGTATAGCTTTAAACCCCCCGGTGGTTTGCTCTACCGACCGTTCTAAGGCGGTTGTCCCGGTGTTAGTCTTACTCTTTGTTGCTTTGTGGTTTTTTCGTATAGCTTTAAACCCCCCGGTGGTTTGCTCTACCGACCATACTAAGGCGGTTGTCCCGGTGTTAGTCTTACTCTTTGTTGCTTTGTGGTTTATTCTACGAGGCGATTTGTTGTATGTCTTTCCGTGTGTCATTTTGTTTTTGTGTTTTTCAGTCCTTTTAGTATTGCGATTACCTCGCTTGGGGAAGAGAGAGCTAATCTTAGTGCTTTTCGTACGTTTGTTCGGTTTGTGCTGGTTTAGATTTGTCGGTTTCCTCTTCCTCTTGGGGTCTGGGAAGGGCTGCGGTTTGTTATTGTGGCACTCCCTGGACTTTTCTCTTACCTTTTTTTTTTAAATTGAGCAATGGTACCGTAATTACTCTAAATATTGGGACGGAAGTACCTGAGTAAACAGAGCAGACCCAGATCAGACTACTCTATAGAGCTTCTGAAAGAACAATCTGACCAGTTTCTATGTTATTCGCCTTTTTGCCAGCACATTTTACACAGCATCGTATGGTACAATGAACTAGCTCATATTTTTAGATACAGTCGACGCTCGTTATCTCGAATTCCAAGGGACTGTCTGAAACACTTCGAAATATCCGTACCTCGACATATCAGTGTTGCGGAAGTGAGAAAAAAGAATCGAACAACCACATTTAACAAATTAATATGTAATTTGACTCCTGAAGTTAGAGATATATTAGATAATATTGTGGAAAATAGGAGAAATTGCTGCTCATGAGCAATTCCTCCTCTTTTCCACAATATTTTGTTACCAGTTCTTAGATTTTACGGTGACTTAGTGTGCAGATTTAAAAAAAAAGATGTGGAAAACCTAAATTTTCGGAGCAGTTCAGAAAACTAATTAACCGTTATAACAGAATTGGCTATAGCCTGGATATTATACGGCAGACTGCATGCCTTGTTATCAACCTAGTCAATGTTGGTGGCTATTTTTCACTCTTTAATTGCACGATGGCGTTTCGGGCCTCAGATTCAATGACGGCCTATTCGTGAAACTTTAACCAGTGTGTTGGGGCTTGACGATATGTCCTTGGCTTCTCCTATTTTCCACAATATTATCTAATATATCTCTAACTTCAGGAGCCAAATTACATATTCATTTGTTAAAAGTGGTTGCAGAAATATATCTGCGCCGAGGCGGTTCTAACGAGTACCCACAATCTATGTTTTGAGCAGAAATAAGAAAAATATCAGAGTTTTTATCTGATTTTTTTTTCTTTAATTATTTGGTGGTAAAATGTTTTAGTATATCTGAATAGGCTTGTTTTCGTAATGATCAAGATATTTTTTCTCCAAAACCCCTATAAACATTTTCAGCACTACTATATGCTGCAGGATTTGACACAGTGAAATAGTACTTTTCGAGTATACCCTTTTTATTGTCTTTCACCATAGATGTAATGTAAACAACTTTCAAGTTTCATCAAGCGAATAACTTTCTCTCCAAGACAAAGTTTTCATATCATTTGCCACTCATCGGAGAAGATTCTTAATTTGTAGGCTGAAAGGGCTTCGGATTAATCCAAATTTGTAAAATAACATCTTCGTCTACGTTCTTGAGTATATCTTCAAAGTAGAGCTGAACCCATGTTCACACAAACGTCTGAAGACAATTGCAAGCTGCTTCTTTAAAACCAACCGTTTTTAAATAATGACAATTTGATGACCATCTTTGATGCCCTGCCCATGCTTTATCAGATTTCAACCACTGACTGATACAAATGCCACAGGAAAAGCATGTGACAATGTCACAATTTTTCTTGTAGCAAAACCCAGCATGTGCCATAGAATGCTTATTTTGCTTCAATTGTCATTACGAAAACATGCCTATTCAAATATACTGAACATTTTACCACCAGAAAATGAAAATTTTCAGATAAAAAATTCTGATATTTTTCATATTTCTGCAAAAAACATAGATTGTGGGTACTCGTTAGAACCGCCTCGGCGAGGCGGTTCTCACGAGTATCCACAATCTATGTTTTTGAGCAGAAATAAGAAAAAAATGTTTACCCCTGTAAACCCCAGTTTTACTATATAAAAGTGGGGTTTCAGGGGGTCAAAATTATATAGGTATGTTTTCGTGATGAAAGGCCACTTTTCAAATGATACAACTCTATCATGATAATATACCATATGTGGGTTAAACATTCTAGCATGATAAAACATCATACTAAGATTGATCCATCGTGTTAACCAAACTTTGTACATTGTGTTGATTTGATGAATTGACTTCTAAAAATGACATCAGATATAAAATACTTGCCTTATATTCATACAAAATGTTAAACGTATCTTTCCGCATTCTGATTCGTGAATTTCCGTTTTGAATGACTAAATATATTTCTCCGTCTTTGTTTTCCAGTTAACTGAACATAAAGCAATAATTTCGCACTTAATAGACCCTCTGTTTGGATTCCATTGTAGACATACCATACCACTTCTATTAAGCTCCCCTTGTGCCGTTACGTCCTGGAGTATTCGAACCAAATGATTTGATGCCTCTAAAGCCTCGGCTTTAATATAATAATATGGAATAAATGCTTTAGCTAAATATTCATGGAAAATGATGATAGCTGTTAATACTGGCATGTTAGCTGTCATGAACGTCCAAACAATTTTAAGGTATATATAGTTTTAAAGGTTTGTTATCTTGAATTCCGATCAACAACGACACGCTAAAGAATGCTAATGAGCAGTTATGCTATTTAGATACAAATGCGAGCAACTATGCTAATTAGATACAAATACGGTTTGGCTGCCTCAAATAGAGACTACTTTGCTGGTTGGATGTCAGGTTTTAAAACCTATAAAAGATGGTTTCCATGCAGATTAAGAACTGCCTAGTCAGGAGACTTACAATATTTTATGGGGAAAGCCTTAGTTTGTTGCACACTCTATTTTGTTGAAACCTTCCTTAAGTGTTGGCTCAAAAGAAATGTTGTTAATAAATTCGCGCTGAAATACATGTACAAGAATAATATAAAAATAATCATTCATCTGTTCAAAATAAAAAAAAAAAAATAAATAAAAAACTGCTGTTGTTATTTATCGTCTACAAAAGAACTTAAACTACTGTATTTACCATGATAATTTGGACACCCAACTGACCGAGAACATTAGCCAGAGCAAACAGTGCAGACCCAGATCAGACTGGTCCTAAAGGTCAGGTCTGTACTGTTTTCCGTTTAGGATACAAATTGCTATAAATTGCTAAATAAATCAATAGTTAACATAATATAGTAGTAGTAGTAATTATATTGTATTCTGCTTTATGCTTGCCCCGTGCTGGTTCCGGGCTTAGAATAGGCCAGACGTACCCTCTGCGTGACGTACGAGCCGTCTAAAAGAGGCTGCCCGTGACCACCCGGGCCCTCGAAATAGGTGGCTGCCTTCCGCTTCTGTGGCAGTTGGGTAAAACCCCTAATATAACAGAGCAACCGTCCGTTCCACCGGTATAATTCCAGAATATAAAATTCATTTATTGAAATGCATCTTAAATTGGAAAAAAACAAATTTCGCGAGATCTATCCTTTTAAACCTTTCCTATCTCATGTTACTAACATGCTTCATTTGTTTGTGTATCATTCTGTGCCCGTGGGTCGCACATGGGACGAAGATTATAACCTCATCTGTATTTAACATATGTGTTTGTCTTGTGTTTGTGTCATTTTTCCGAACTCTAGCATTCTCCACATTAAAAAGTAAGATGCATTTAATATTGTTAGATAAAAAACTAAACGTTTTTCAAGGTATGAAAGCTACATATCATTAGAAAGCTACATATCATCTAACACAGCTTGTTTGTTTGACTCTTAAAAAATGAATCCAAAATGAATCCTTCTTTCTATAATAAACTGTTTATTTTAAATATGGATCTCCTAATTTATGTTAAAAATAACCTTTCAATTTCCCAGACGTTTTCGGCCTCCCTTGTCTGTAGGGAATAAAATCTACAGATCACTTTCATTCTGTAGTGGATAGGGTGTAATCCCCTATTAAAACAGGAACCACCTGTTTGCCGTGGGTGGCGTCTCGTATGCTGGGAGAGGGGAACCTGATGATTGAGGAAAGCCCAGGGATCTCCAGCTTTTCAACACATCATTTTGGCCCTTATTTCAGATAGAAGAGCGGTCTGGGTTAGATCCGGCCTGGATCAATCGGCTCAGTCGTGCCAAGCTCTAGAAGCGCACAACTTGTTCTTAGCTTCTTTCTCTCTTTTATACGTATCTTTATGGTACAAACCGGGCTTATTTTTCTCACGTTCCTCTAACTTTAAGTGAGTTTCAATGGGCGGCGGCTGAAGGATCAATTGGTGGGCTTGTATTGGGGCTTTGGCGGAAACCTCTGTGAGTGGAGGCTGTGGATAGGGGGATGAACTCAACTGTTCATAAATTTTTCTATGGAAATTTAGATGAATAGGTGGGAAATCATCTAAGCATGAGGCCGAGCTGAAGACTCTGATCTTGACACCGAGTATAATAGCAATGTAGCCTTGACGTTAGAAATAGGAGATCCATTTCTGTTAAACGTCCCCTTGTAGGGCTCCATGGAGGGTGGGGCGCATTGCTATCGAATCAAAAAATTTCATCACCATGGCCTCTCGAAAACGATTTCTGGCGTTCGACTCTTCGGAGGACGACACGCAACCGACTACTTTTACTTTCAAAGCAAATGAGAACTTCGCTAAATTTTTAGTGATTTCGAGTAAAGAGGACAAACCTATTACTTCACTGTCACCTTTCATTATAGAAAAGCAAATAGAATCAATTATAGGCACTCCAAAAATGTAAAAAAAAATTAAAAAATGGAACTCTTTTGGTCGAAACAAACAGAAAATCTCAAATTGATAATCTTTTGAAACTTAAAAATTTTTTTAATATTAATGTCACTGTCACGGAACATAAAACTCTCAACAGTTGCAAAGGTATTATCCGTGACAGAATGCTAAAACATGAAACTGAAGAAAATATCACAGAATACCTTAACACACAAGGAGTAACAGCTTGCAAACGTTTTAAAATTAAAAAAGATGGAAACTTTATAGAAACAAATACACTTTTACTAACTTTCAACACCACAACTTTACCGAAATCACTAAAAATCTTTTACCGAATTATACCGGTTGAAGTCTACATACCAAATCCTCTGCGGTGTTTCAACTGTCAGAGGTTTGGACATCATGAAAACGGCTGTCCGGAAGCACCTAGATCAGTATGTGAAAAATGTGGTATGAGTGAATTTGATCACCCTACAAATGCTTGTAAAAATGAAGCCAAGTGTGTGAACTGTCACAAAAACCATCAATCAAAATCAAATCAGTGTGAAATTTGGAAAAAGAGAAAGAAATCATGAAAATTAAAGTTACACAAAAAATTACTTATTTGGAAGCCAAAAAGATTCAAGAAAATCAACCTGAAATCACCTTTGCAAAAGTTGTACAATCCCTAAACACTAAACCTGAAACCAAAGAAAGTTCTGCCCAGTTTAACGAAAAAGATTCTGTCATCAAAGCAAATTCAAAAGTTATTACTCCTACTCTAAAACCTAAACCTAAACCCACATCTACTCATCAGTCTAGACCATCAACAAAATCTCAAAACAGTTCACAAACACAGCCGACTAAAACAAGTGGATCACAACAGAGATCCAGGTCCAGGACAGCTGACCAGAAAGGAAAAAATGGAAAAGAAAAAGATAAAGATAAAGAACCAAATCCATATAGTAAAGGGGCGTCGGCCGATCCTATCAAGTTGGTCAATCGGTTCGATTCCCTTGAGAACATGGAGTTAGAGACTGACTCCTCCATGTTCTCACAGTCTCAGAGAAAACAAAAGGATTAAGTTCCTTATTTTCAAATCATCTCTCCATTCATCATGGATAAAAAATCAATTATTCAGTGGAACTGTCGAGGACTAAAAGCAAATTATAACGAAATTTTAATTTTAACAACACTACTTTCTCCGACTGTCTTTTGTCTCCAGGAAACCTTTTTAAAAAATACAGATAATATTAATTTTAAAAATTATAGTTTATATAATCATATCGCAACTGAAAATCAGAAAGCCTCAGGAGGTTCATCTATCCTTGTAAAATCAAATGTTCCTCATAGACAGATAGATATAAATAGTAATTTACAAGCTGTTGCTGTAAATGTCACTCTGTCTAAATCCATAACAATTTGTTCTCTATATCTTCCTCCACACTGTAAATTTTCTAAACACGATTTAGAAAATCTTATAAACCAATTACCTCGTCCTTATTTATTATTAGGTGACTTTAATAGTCACAGCAAACTTTGGGGTTGTCTGGATACAAATGACAAAGGAGAAATAATAGAAAATTTTATTGCAGAAAATGATTTATGTTTATTTAACGATAAACAACCAACTTATCTTCATTCTCCTACAAGAAATTATTTTGCTTTAGATTTGTCTATATGCTCTCCAAATATTTACTTAGATTTTGATTGGTCAGTTTTAGATGACCTTCATGGGAGCGATCATTTTCCAATTAAAATAGAAGAAATTGCATCGACAAATGAAGACCATCATTCCCGATGGAATTTGAATAAAGCAAACTGGGAGAACTTTATGGAGCTATGTAATGAAAAATTAAACCCTGAAATGTTTAAAACAGCAGATGATATACAAGCTTTTACTGATACATTAATTCATGTAGCCGAAAAATGTATTCCAAAGTCCTCGACACGTTCAAAAAGAAATAGACCTTGGTTTAATAAAGATGTTAAAAATTCAATAAATAAAAGAAAATCTGCCTTACGAAAGTTCAATAGGCAGCCAACAAAAGAAAATCTAATCCATGCCAAACAAATGCGAGCAAAAGCTCGCAAGACAATAAAAACGGCTAAAAGAACATCTTGGCAGCAATACGTCTCCAAACTTAATTCTAGAACTCCAGCAAAGAAGATATGGGACATGATTCGAAAAAATTACTGGCAAAAATAAAAATAACAAGCATGTCCATATTAAATCAAATGGAAATATATGCTCAACGACTAAAGATATTTCCAATGCACTAGGAGAGAATTTTCAGAAAAACTCTTCTAGTGCAAATTATTCCGAAACCTTTCAAAACATAAAACAGGAACGAGAGAAAGAGCATCTAAATTTTATGTCACTAAATCATGAAAAATATAATGTACCATTCACAGCTTCAGAATTATTAGATGCTCTTCATAAATCTCATGATAGAGCTGCTGGTCCTGATGACATTCATTATCAAATTCTTAAACATTTACCCGATAACACTTTAAAAACTTTATTAAATATTTTAAATGATATTTGGATCACTGGAAAATTTCCAAAAGACTGGAGTAAAGCAACGATTATACCTATACCAAAACCAAATAAAGATCATACTGAAGCTACTAACTACAAACCTATTGCTTTGACAAGTTGTTTATGTAAAACAATGGAGAGAATGATTAATGATAGGCTGGTTTGGTTCTTGGAATCAAACCAGCTTATAATAAAATATCAAGCTGGATTCAGAAAAAATAACTGTACAAACGATCATTTGATTCGTTTGGAATCATTTATTCGTGATGCCTTTGTTAAAAAAGAACATGTCGTAGCTGTATTTTTTGATCTCGAAAAAGCTTATGATACTACTTGGAAACATGGCATCATGAAAGATTTACATAAATTAGGCCTTAAAGGCCGATTACCACTTTTTATTCAAAACTTTTTATCAGATCGAACATTTAATGTTCGAATAGGTAATACGTTATCGGACATATTTAAACAAGAACAAGGTGTACCACAGGGAAGCATTTTATCACCTACCTTGTTTGGCATTAAAATTAACGATATTGTTAAATGTGTGAAAGACCTTGATTGTTCGCTTTTTGTTGACGATTTTGGAATATTTATTAGATCGAAAAATATGGAAACCATTGAATTCAAACTACAGCGATGTTTAAATAATATAGAAGATTGGGCAACAGAAAATGGTTTCAAATTTTCAAAAAACAAAAACTCAATGCGTTCATTTTTGTCAGATACGTCAGCTACATTTAGATCCTCATCTCACCATATACGGTAGTCCCATTCCAGTCGTCAGTGAAGCAAAATTCCTAGGTCTTTTGTTCGATAACAAATTATCTTTTATACCACACATCAAAGCTTTAAAAGCTAAATGTTTAAAAGCTCTTGATATTCTTAAAGTTCTCTCCAGTTCCGACTGGGGAGGAGATCGTACTGTTCTTTTAAATCTCTATAGATCTTTAATTAGATCTAAATTGGATTATGGATCCATAGTTTATGGATCCGCAATAAAATCTTATTTGAAATCTTTGGATACTATTCATCACCAAGATTTACGTCTGGCTCTAGGGGCTTTTCGTACTCCCCCCGTCGAAAGTTTATACGCTGAATCAAATGAACCACCATTGTATATAAGAAGAGAGAAATTGTCTCTTCAATATGTTACTAAATTAGCCGCCAATCCACGTAATTCAGCCTATGATTGTGTTTTTAATCCTAAATATGAAAGATTTTACAACAACAAACCTACAGCTATTAAACCCCTTGGCCTGAGAATACAACCGTTACTTGAAGAGGCCAATATCAATATTAAAAATATTCAGCATTTTTCTTTTCCATCAAAAGAGCCATGGACGTTAAACCCTCCAAAGATTATTTTAGACCTTCATAAAAATAAAAAAACAGAAGTCGAGTCGCATATTTTTAAGAATGAATTTTTAGAAATCAAATCAAATTATAAACATTACCTGTCAATTTATACAGATGGTTCGAAACAAGATGAGAAAGTTGCTTGTTCTGTTATTAGTCCAAATTTTACTGACAGTATCAGATTTCCTGATAATAGCTCCATTTTTACCGCCGAAGCCAAGGCAATTGATATTGCACTTTACCATATCAGAGATCAGTCAGAAAAACAGTTTATCATTTATTCAGATTCTCTTTCTGTATTAAAATCTCTTAAAGATTTACACCATAGAAACCCATTCATTCAGCAAATTCTTAAAAAATATTATTATCTTTCCGCTTCAAAAGAAATTGTATTTTGTTGGCTTCCCAGCCATGTTAATATTCGTGGAAATGAATTAGCAGATTGAGAAGCCAAATCTGCATTATCCTTAGTAATAACCAATTTCAAAATTCCTCACTCCGACTTTAAATCAAACGTCTGTCAATACATCAACAACAAATGTCAGTCTGTTTGGGAAACACAAACTTATAATAAATTAAATGAAATCAAACCAAATTTTAACAGCAAATGCACATTCTCTAATCTCAGCAGAAAAGAACAAACAAAAATCACGAGATGTAGACTTGGACACACTAGAATTACTCATTCTTACATATTAAAAAATGAACAAGCTCCATTCTGCATTCCTTGTAATGAACCTTTCACAGTTAAACATTTTCTTATCACTTGTGCTGAATTTAATCACATTCGCACAAAGTATTTTAATATAAAAACTATAAAGGAACTTTTTGATATGCCAACTCAGAAAATACTCGACTTTCTTAAAGAGATCGGACTTTTTAATAAAATATGATCAGTATTTCTAATAACTTAAAATCATTGATACTTTATCTCTTTAAAATAAACACATCAATCCTAGATATTTTTAAATTTCTCATTAAATAAAATCATCATATAACATAAAACTTATTAGACGCTATATGCCCTTTTAGGGTTGAGCGTCTATAAACAAAATATCCATCCATCCATCTGCTTTATGCTTAGCACTTGGGTAGAATTTTCAGCTGATGACATTGATTTTTTCTTAGTTTTCCAAGAAAACAGGATTTTACATTTCATACAAATTGTCTCCATGACATATTTATTTTTTTTTTCTTATTTTTCCCAGAAACAGGATTTGACAATTCTTGCAAATTGTCTCCAGTGGACAGGATTTGACATTTCATCAAATGTCTCCACTGGACACCATTTGCAAGAAATGTCAAATCCTGTTTTATGGACAAAATAAGAAAAAATATTTCAGTATCTGCTGAATTAGCCAAGAAAGTGGAAATGGTTAATATGGGATAAAAAGGGAGTAAAATGAATACTGCAAGTATCCTTAAAAGTCCAGGAAAAGTCACAATCACAAGCCGCAGCCCTTTCTAGACACCAAGAGGAAGAGGAAACAGACAAAACAAAACAAGCGCAAATCAAACAAACGTACGAAATGCACTAAGATCAGCTCTATCTTCCCCAAGCGGGGTAATCGCAATGCTATAAGGACTGAAAAACACAAGAAAAAAATAACACAAGGCAAGACTTAAACATATCGCCTCGTAGAATGAACCACAAAGCAACAATGAATAAAACTAATACCGGGACCACCGACTTGGAACGGTCAGTAGAATAAACCACCGAGGGGTTAAAACATTTTTACAGCTAGCCAACTTCACCCTGGGTCCCGATGCGATTACCTCGCTTGGGGAAGCGAGAGCTAATCTTAGTGCTTTTCGATTGTCCCGATGCAATGTCACATTACCATTTTCATTCAACTGACAGAAAAACTAAGGGTCTTCTGCACACTTATCTGGTGTTACCATTCTTCAGTTGTCAGATGCAGGACATTTTCTTTCCAAAACTCTATTAAAATCTATACAATAAAAGTCAAAAAGGATTGCCTTTGGAAACAAAGAACACACAAAATCACGAAAATAGGAGACTCGGTTTGTCCAGAATGAACCAGACCATCTGGGCTACCTCCTAAATGAGGGTAGTTACTATTTGTAATTAATCCACACATTGTAACCACAATGCCTGGATGGTCCTTTTTCATTTTATTGGTGTATGTCCTTCTAGCAGCTGCCTCATGGTTTTTTCCCAATTTTAGATATTTTGAATCAAATGTTCTATAGTTCAAGTGTTCTAAAATAGAATCCAGAGGTGTGCTGGACTTCTTTTTCGCCACAATTTGATGCTGTTATTCTTTCAGCTCTTGCTGCTTTCCATAACGCACTGTCTGACTGGTTGCGTATCAACACCTCTATCTTATCACAGTCTTCAGCACTGAAAGTGATTGACCGAGAATATTTCTTGAATTCCTCACTATGAATACACACATTTTTAAAACGAATAATTGAATGAGATGTTGTGAAGCTTTTGATCTTCATTTTCACATTTATATACCCCGCCACATAATAATGGCAGGGTATTATGGTTTCACGTTGGACGTCCGTCTGCCTGTCCGTCTGTCGTATGTACGTCCGTTCGTCCGTTTTTCGCGTTTCCGGATGGCAACGAGTAAACATCAGTGGATTGTCACAAAACTTGATATTTGCATTGATATTGTGGATATCTGGTTTGGGATTGCTAATGGGCAAATTTTGTCAATTTTGTATGGAGTTATCTGCCCGAGACACGCCCATATTTTCGTTACCGGACTATAACTTGAGTAAATAATAATGGATTTTAACCAAACCTGCTATATGCATTGACATTAAGATCTGGTTTGGGATTGCCAATGGGCAAATTTCGTCAAATTTTTACGGAGTTATCTGCCCAAGACACGCCCATATTTTCATTTCCGGATGATAACTTGAGTAAATAACATGGGATTTTAACCAAACTTGCTATATGCATTGACATTAAGGAGATCTGGTTTGGGATTGCCAATGGGTAAATTTCGTCAATTTTTTTACGGAGTTTTCTGCTTGAGGCACGCCCATATTTTCGTTTCCGGACGATAACTTGAGTAAATAATGAGGCCTTTTAACCAAATTTGCTATATGCATTGATATTATCAAGATCTGCTTTAGGATTGTTATCTGTCCATTGATATTAAAAAGATCTGGTTTAGGATTGTTATCTGTCCCTCCGTCATTTTCTTTCCAGACATTTTCACAGCGATAACTTTAATACATAAACGAATAATTGCTGTGGCGGTGTATTATGCTTGCGGTGCTTTTATTTGTCTGCTGAACTAAAATTCTTGAGCCAGTCCGCTTTTGATTTAAAATTCACGTCGTTCTCTAAAACGAGTTACATCTGTTTTCAAATTCAGTAATGGTTTAGTTGGTCTGGGTACATGAATCTCTGGGTTTTCCTTTTCACCAGTCCAGATTTGTCGCCGAAATTTAATGTCTTTATTCTTCTGTGGATTTAGCATCCGCTTTCTTGGGTTGTTCCACTTGAATTTTTCCGAAGTCGGTGCTAACTTTCCTTCTCTCGTTTTTGCTGATATATCAACTACACAATACATCAAGACCGCAATACGGTTGCAAGATTCACCTCTGAAATCAATATAAAGCAACCGAATTAGTTCTGAGGAACTTCTGAGTGACAAGTCATGTCTGATCTGTGTGTATCTTGTCTGTGCTTATTTTTCTGATTTTTCTGGCATCCGGATAAATATGATAACATGTAACCATGATATACATGTATATCTATAAATACTTTTTTATTTGTAGAGTTTGAACACACTGTATAATAATAATAATTACATGTATGATTATTAATACTTACACGCCTGTCCAATACATCAGAACAATAAGCCTGAGCAAACATTGTAGTCCTCCAGATCATACTGCCTTAGAACAACAAAGAAAAAGAAAACAACAAAACATACAAAACAATAACAAATGAAAAATAAAAATATATAAAGTTCCGGGACACATCCGCCAAGTGCTCCCGGCAAGGCTCGCACCACAGCAATGAGAGAGAGGCCTAATGATTAAGTCAGTGCTCTTAACAACTAGGCTACGGGGGCCCCTTAACAATAATAACTAGACAATGATGAGAGTTACTTTAATTTACTTCTTGCAAAAGTGGACATAAAGCAGCATAGCTCTGGCGCCTGCTCGGTGAATCAATGTAGATTCAATTTTATTTCAACATATTGGACAAGAAACATAGCAACATCTATGCAAAATCGTCTCGGTACTTAAGTTATCAATGTCTTCAAGAAGGCGTCACTTACATTTTCTACGAAAGTGCACATGCCCACATGACATTCAAAAATCTTGCATAATCAGATAATACTGCTTTTTGAGCCAAACTTTCTCATGCATAGCACAACCGAAACTAGCTGATATACATGTGTATGAGTAACATCCAACCCAGGAAAAAAAAGGACAAAAAATTAAAACTTAACTGGCAGTGCAGCCGCAGTTTGCAGAATTTACATTTCCAGTGATTATGAAAATCATGATCCATACATTGTGACCTTGTTGTTTATTTTTATTGTCCGTTGGAAGAGAAAGGATCACTCACATTACACCTAATGTAATAATGGCTAAACTCATTGCCCATTTCATGAGTTTCAACATTATACACATGTCTATCTCCATAAAATATTTTAGACTTGTCTTGCAATTTGGTGTTCATTTTCAGCATGTAATAATTATAAACATCTCTTTCAGAGAATTCAGGCACGTTCAGAAAACTGGACGACCATCCTTTCATTGTTTTTGGATGGGGCAAACACTCCGACTGGCGGTTTTAGTTTGTTGCCGTCACGTTGCATCTGTAATCGCTTTTCTTCAACACTGTTCACGTCCTTTAAACCTAATCTCCTGACAATTTCTGTGACGGTTTGACCATGTTCTCTAAAGTAGTTTTTCAATTTACACACACTAAAGCTATCTTAACTCATTTTTGTCACACGCTTCGTTACTTTGTAAAAATAATCCGTTCCCGGAAGTGGATTGTTCAGTTTTCGCCAAAGGGAAATAACCTAGTTATCGCAATTTGCTATTGATATTGCAGTTTCTAACTGAAGGAATAATATCTCTAGTACCATGTCCCCTGGCTGATGTACAGATGTCTGTTCCAGTCGACACTTCAATGCTTCTCGGATTCTCAGTTGACTCTCCCGCGTAGACGTCCGAACTACTTCCTGTTCCGCTTGGGTCCAACCCCAACGGTTTACATAATGTACCAAATCCATCTAACGGTGGCATCCTCAGATACCACACTATACAGGAGGTCGCGGTTTCGGTCCGCAGGTGCGACACCATCTTTGTAGAGCTTTGGTCATGAAACAACTTGTACGTTTATTCACTCTCTGTCACGGATCCAAGGGCAGCTGTCAGTTACTGGCTAAAATATAGCACTTAGTATTTGTCATACGCTTCGAAAGCCTGCCCAGGAGTAAGTTCCGGACTGCACTCAGAATGATTTTAACGGTGTTGAGTTATAAAACAATAAACCAATCAATCAACGTTTATGAGAGATGCTGCAAAAAGCAACAGTCAGCCCATCCGGTTATGGTATCTATCACACGGGCGAACATTGAAGGTTCTGGTGTGACTGCGCATCCGCGAAGTCACGCAAGAGCCTTCGCTGTTAGCTCACATGGAAGTAGACGAAGGGTCTGACCAAGTATCAGACAGCTAGCCCCATTTGATGGCATTTGAAGAATGTGTTTACGGAGGACGGTGAGGCCCATAACCTCATAAGTCGGCTCATTGTATATTCAAAACAAACAAGAACAAGAAAACATTGATGCAAAGCATCAATACACCGGGAAACAAATCTGTCATGCATTACTTAGCTCCCTATAGATCGTAGTATAGTGAAAAAATGTTATAATTTATGAAAGGTTGTAATTATAAAGTAGTAGGATTGAAGTTTTTTGAGTCTTCTTTCAAATGTAAAATATTGTAACAAAAAGGTTAAATGACAATGAAACAATAAAAAGGTGTCCTTTCTTTTATTATAATATGATCATGCCAGTAAAAACAACATAATACAGATAAGAAATATTACTTAATGGTTAGTAGATACACTGACTAGTAATCTCTGATAGTCAACATGGATAGAAAATGTCAAAATAAGTACACCAGTATGACATGATTACTGTTTGTGCCCACAAGTACCGATATAGTGAGTACTCATAAGTATTCATTGCGATTAAGTGTACAAATTACAAACGATTATTTAAACATAATTAAGTTTTGATGATTAGTTACAATAGTAATATGTATAGAAAATAATCATAAGTTTTCAGTGAAAGCATACTAATATGCAAAAATAGTAAATAAAACTATTTATGAACCCTTATAATGTATGTTTATCTCAAATTAGTATCTATGAATATCATTATGCATGAGCAATACAATTTTCGAGGATGAATCCTTAGCACAAAGGACTCCTGTCTGAACAACTAAAAACTACAAGCACATACAAAATATATGTAAACAGCATTAGTAATCACAATTGGAAAATCATGTGATGTTAGAAGAGCTTCTGCTTTTTATGCCCCCAACTTCAAAGAAGTTGGAGGGGCATATTGCTTCTGGGTTGTTCGTCCGTCCGTCCGTCCTTCCGTCCGTCCGTTCGTCACGCTTTTTGATGCATAGCATAACTTTAAAACCGTGAATGCTACTGTTTTGAAATTTCATATATGGATTCCTCATGAAAAAATAGCTGACACGTATTTTTTTTCTTGACAGAATTATGCCCCTTTTCTGAGTTATGGCCCTTTGAAAAAATATGGATGCAGTCTTGTCAGCAAAATATCTCAAAAACTATTAAAGCTAGAGCCTTGAAACTTGATGAATAGACTGGTAGTGATGAGTAGACAACCTGATTAACTTTTGAAGAAATTTTGAAAAATACTTCTTGAGTTATGGGCCTTTGTAATTTTGGGCAATTTTACCTTGTCAGCAAAATATCTCAAAAACTGTTAGAGCTAGAGCTTTGAAACTTAGTAAATGGATTTGTAGTGATGAGTAGATGACCTGATTAACTTTTGAAGAAATTCTGAAAAATACTTCATGAGTTATGGCCCTTTGTAATTTTGGGCATTTTTATCTTGTCAGCAAAATATCTCAAAAACCGCTGGAGCTAGAGCCTTGAAACTTATTGAATAGACTGGTAGTGATGAGTAGACAACCTGATTAACTTTTGAAGAAATTTTGAAAAATGCCTTTTGAGTTATGGCCCTTTGTAATTTTGGGCATTTTTACCTTGTCAGCAAAATATCTCAAAAACTGTTAGAGCTTGAGCCTTGAAACTTAGTAAATGGATTTGTAGTGATGTGTAGATGACCTGATTAACTTTTGAAGAAATTCTGAAAAACACTTCATGAGTTATGGCCCTTTGTAATTTAGGGCATTTTTAACTTGTCAGCAAAATATCTCAAAAACTATTGAAGCTAGAGCCTTGAAACTTCATGAATAGACTGGTAGTGATGAGTAGTCAACCTGATAAACTTTTGAAGAAATTTTGAAATATACTTCTTGAGTTATGCCCCTTTGTAATTTTAGGCATTTTATCTTGTCAGCAAAATATCTCAAAAACTGTTAGAGCTAGAGCCTTGAAACTTAGTAAATGGATTTGTAGTGATGAGTAGATGACCTGATTAATTTTTGAAGAAATTCTGAAAAAATACTTCATGAGTTATGGCCCTTTGTAATTTAGGGCAATTATACCTTGTCAGCAAAATATCTCAAAAACTGTTGGAACTAGAGCCTTGACACTTGATGAATAGACTGGTAGTGATGAGTAGACAACCTGATTAACTTTTGAAGAAATTTTGAAATATACTTCTTGAGTTATGCCCCTTTGTTATTTTGGGCATTTTTATCTTGTCAGCAAAATATCTCAAAAACTATTAGAGCTAGAGACTTGAAACTTGGTGAATTGATTGGTAATGATGAGTAGATGACCTGATTAATTTTTTTGTAAATTCTGAAAAATATTTCATAAGTAATGGCCCTTTGTAAATTTGGGCATGTTTCCCTTGTGAACAAAATATCTCAAAAACTATTGAAGCTGGAGCCTTGAAACTTGATGAATAGATTGGTAGCGATGAGTAGAGGACCTGATTATGCCCCCAGTTTCGAATGAAATTGATGGGGCATATTATTTTGCCTTCATTTGTCCATCCGACTGTTTGTCCGTTCATCAAGCTTTTTTTGTGCATGCCATATCTTAAGAACCCTGCACGCTAGGGTTTTGAAATTTTATATTTGGGTTCCCAATGAAAAAATAGCCGACCCGTATTTTGTTTCTTGTCTAGCATGTTTATTTAAAGTTATGCCCCTTTGAAAAAAATCAGAATTAAATCTTGTGAGCAAGATATCTTGAAAAGTATTTAAGCTGGGTTCTTGAAATTCGATACAGTGAGTGGGAATGATGTGTACATTACCCGATTATATTTTGAGAGAATTCCATGAAAATATTGATAAAGTTACGGCCCTTTGCAGTTCTGCTCATTTTGACCTTGTCAGCAAGATTTCTCGAAAAGCACTTAAGCTAGGGTCTTGAAATATTATATGCTGATTGGGGATGATGTGGAGATTACCTGGTTTGTTTTTTAGGGAATTCCATGAAAAATTGATGTAGTTATGGCCCTTTGTAGTTCTAGGCATTTTGACTTTTTCAGCAAGATATCTCAAAAAGTATTTAAGCTAGAGCCATGATATTTGGTATACTGATTGGGATTGAGGAGGAGATCACCTGAATAAATTTTGAACCAATTAAATGAAATGTTGGAGTTATGGCCCTTCGCAATTTCGGGCCATTTAATGTCGTTGCTTTATTGTGTATAGCATAAGTTTAGAACCATGTATGCTAATGTTTTGAAATTTCATGTTTTGATTCCTCATGAAAAAGTAGGTGATCCGTATTTTTTTCTTATCCCAATCATCTCCTATTTTAGAGTTATTTCCCTTTGATAAAATAACATTGAAATCATATATTTGTACTGTTGTTACCGTCATGGCTAAGCAGTGTTGGAGTCAAACAGTGTTAGAGTCAGGCAGTTGGGGGCATAGTGTTTTACAAACACCAGCTCTAGTTTGTTTTGGGACTTGTCATCACTGCTGCACATGTGTTTTGGCAATACAGCTATAAATTCATATAAAGACCTAGCATACATTTATTATAAGAAGAAGTAGTGTCAAGTTGCTGTATTCAGTCAAGACTCAGCCAGCCTGTCCACCTATCCAGTCTGATCAGAAATGGTGTTTGCATACAGTATCTATAGGGCATGTGCTACAGAGATCTATCAAACACTAAGTACTGTGATTGCACTGTATGCATACAAATGCTAGCCTGAGTCTTCCGTGTATTCAAACTAATGTTGTGTAGTGACATAGTTAATATGATTATGAGATTTAAATTGTAGAAGTCTTGCTGTATGTTTGTTATAACAGCCATACTAAGCTCATTGTTGGAATCAAATACTGCAAATCAATTACGCTTTTCATCAATACACAAAGCAATAGTAACATAATTATCAAAAAATGCAATGATGAAAGAAAAGATGCTTGACTGAGGGAATGTCCCATAAAACTAATCAAGGACATGGTGATATTCTGTCACGTGATTTGTTAAGCAATTTTACATGGTTTCATATAAACCAACATAATATGGCTATGTTAAAATGTTATTTAAATAGCAAGGCTGACTGTTTGATGCTACATAAATAATTGAAATTATGAAGACATCATAATAGAATATTTTTTTCCCAGAAAATTTTCAAAGTTTTTTTTTTTTTTTTTTTTTTTTTTTTTTTTTTTTTTGTACACAGTTAATATAAACTGATCAAACTCCCGTAATAAAGAAATTCAGATCATTGATAGTAATATGCAGAACTGTTGTAAAAATCACTATGTGTCAGTTAAATGTAACAATAGTTTTCATAAGACAAAAACGATATGTAATGTATGTGATGCAGCTGGCAAAGTTGACCTTTGTGTAGTTATTTCTACAGGTTGTACCTCTGTGGCAATGTTTGAATCTCAGTTTCTACAATTAACTAGAACATTTCATATGGGATTTTCGACATAAAAGATTCCACTGATATTTTCTTGTGGAAATCAAGCGATATTAAGCACTGAGACCATTATTGGTGATTTTCTGAATTTTGCTTTTAAGACACTCTGACTGCTTCTGCATAGCCTAGCTGAAGCAAGCTTCAAAAAAAATTTTTATAAACAAACTTGACCTTGTTCAGCTTTGACATTTCTATATTTTCATCACTTATATTACATTTAAACATTCATAGTGCATAGTTCCACAAAAATTAAATATAGTCAAACTGATCTGGGTCAAATAACCAACTTATAAAATATTTATTGACTTTCTGTAACTGTTGAGAATAATGTTGTAATCTTAAAACTACTGAACTGTCATTGAGTGTGAAAGTAGTGTAAGTAGGTTTTAGAGAAAAAAATGTAAACATAATGTGTCGAACAATGAAGCACCCAATATTCGTGTATACATGTTATCACGTAATACATATGCAGCTCAGGAGTACATATTTATATAACATCACGAAAACATGCCTATATAATGTTGACCCCCTTAAACCCCACTTTTATATAGTAAAACTGGGGTTTACAGGGGTATACATTATTTTACTTATTTCTGTTCAAAACATAGATTGTGGGTACACGTTAGAACCGCCTAGCCGATGCGGTTCTAACGAAAACCCACAATCTATGTTTTGAGCAGAAATATGAAAAATATCCGAATTTTTATCTGAAAATTTCTCATTTTTTGGTGGTAAAATTTTCAGTATATTTCAATAGGCATGTTTTCGTAATGAAAAAATATGCTGATGTAACAAGTCTTTATAATTGTTACAACTAATATGGTAATACAAAAAACAACAACAACAAAAAAAAAAAACAAAAAAAAACATGAACAAACAAGAGTCTACAAAGATAACTCTAATGTTAAAAGAAACTGTCACATCTTAAACAAATGCAGTGATTCTGCTCAGTCTGTTGTGCTTACTGGTTACAATTCTCCTGCAGATGGGATTCGAAGAAATTTTGCTAACACGTTGATACAATGCCGTCATTAGTATTTTTATTAGTGAGCATTTATAGCTTGGTCAATGCAGATAATTATCATAAATTATGATTTACTAATACTGTTACTATCTAAACAAAATCGAACAGAAAGAGCTAAAAGGATAAGCTATCATACAAAATCAGACAATACAGTGGCAAGTTTTCAGTTCATCTCCTAAGTTGGAATGTACAGATTTAGTACACATCATTATGTGGTTGGAGATAGGTTAATTTTTAGCTTACTTTAATATTTAAATATTTCGTCAAGTTTTGTAAAAACAAAATGCATTATAGCCTTGTGACATCCATGTTCCTCTAAAATTGTATTAGCAGCTATTGGTTATGTCTTACAGTTCTAGAAAATGCGTTTCGAACTTCTAAATATATGGTGACACAGGCAAAGATGCTGAAAATTTTGTTTCCTATGTCAGTATATAACAATTAGTTTTCAGGAAAAAAAATGAAAAAATTATAAACAATAAATGTCAGACAAATAAGTACGCAATATTCATGTGTACATATGCAGTACATGTTTACATATTTACTAAGAAAAGACTTATGCTAATATGCAACAAAGACTTTTTAATTGTTACAAACAATATAGTAATACTAAAAAAATGTGAACAAACACAAATCTACAAAGGTAACTACATACAAGAATCTACATAGGTAACTATAATGTTGGAACAAACTGTCTGATCTTAAAACAAATGAACAGATACTACTAAATTATTATAGGTACTTATTAGAATTCTCCTGTAGACAGGATTTTAAGAAGCATTGCTAACACATTGATACAATGATGGTCATAGTGGTCTTGTCAGTTCTGAGTATTTGTGGCAGGTCATCTGAGAAAATTAACTAAATGACCTTCTAATATTGTTACTATCTCCCATTAAATCTAAGTAGAAAACAAAAATATAGTAAAAGAGAACAAAAAAGAAAGTCAGCATACAAAATATGCAGGAAATGGAGTAACAGGGTTTTCAGATGGTCTCCTGAGTTGCAACATAAAGATTTAGTGAACAACATTAATTATGTGGTCGAAGATAGCTACGACGACATAGACTGAAAATCAGATCACACAGGAGTCATCCATTGTATCTTGGTTCCTGACTTCTATTTTTTTTATGAAATTGGAAAAAAAATGTAAAAATGAAAATTGTCAATAAGCAGCACTTATTCGATACCACCCCCACCCCCCGCATAAAGCTTAAAATCTTTTTCTAATAAAATTTAAGTTTCAAAGTGTCGGCGTGACCTTGAAAATAAAGTCAGTTTCAAACTTGACCTAGAACTCATCAAGACAAAAATCTGAGCAATATTCACGATGACTTGTTCAAAAATATGACCGCTAGAATGTTAACAAGGTTTTCTGCTGATTTGGCCTGGTGACCTACTTTTTTGATCCCAAGTGACCCAATTTCGAACTTGACCTAGAAATCGCCAAGACAATCATTTTGAGCAAGATTCATGATGATTGCTTGAAAAATATGACCGGTAGAGTGTTAACAAGGTTTTCTGCTGATTTGGCCCGGTGACCTAGTTTTTTACCCCAAGTGACCCAGTTTCAAACTTGACCTAGATGTAATAGAGGCAAACATTCTGAGCAAGTTTCATCAAGATTGGGTCAAAACTATGACCTCTAGATGTTAACAAGTTTTTCCGTTGATTTGAAATGGTGACCCTAGTTTTTGACCCCAAGTAACCCAGTATCGAACTTGACCTACATTTTATAGAGACAAACATTCTATTAATACTCTAGCGGTAACATATTTGAAGCAGTCATCATGAATCTTGCTCAAAATGTTTGTCTTGATGATTTCTAGATAAGTTCGAAACTGGGTCACTTGGGGTCAAAAACTAGGTCACCTGGCCAAATCAGCCGAAAACCTTGTTAACACTTCAGAGGTCTTATTTTTTTAAATACTCATCATGAATCTTGCTCAAAATAGTTGTCTTGATGGGTTCTAGGTCAGGTTCGAAACTGGGTCACGTGGGGTCAAAAAGTAGGTCAACAGGCCAAATCAGCAGAAAACCTTGTTATCACTCTAGCGGTCACATTTTTGAAGCTATCATCATCAATCTTGCTCAAAATATTTGTCTCGATGAGTTCTAGGATAAGTTTGAAACTGGGTCACTTGGGATCAAAAACTAGGTCACCATGCCAAATCAGCAAAAAATTTCGTTAACATTCTAGCGGTCACATTTTTAAGCAATCATCATGAATCTTGCTCAAAACGTTTGCATGATGATTTCTAGGTCAAGTTCGAAACTGGGTCACTTTGGGTCAAAAACTAGGTCACCAAGCCAAACCAGCAGAAAACATTGTTAACACTCTAGCGGTCACATATTTCAAGCAATCATCATGAATCTTGCTCAAAATGTTTGTCTTCATGATTTCTAAATCAAGTTCGAAACTGGGTCTCTTGGGGTCAAAAACTAGGTCGCCAGGCCAAATCAGCAGAAAACCGTGTTAACATTCTAGCGGTCACATTTTTGAAGCAGTCGAATGTTTTATCTTGATGAGTTTTAGGTCAAGTTTGAAAATGGGTCACTTGGGGTCAAAAACTAAGTCACCAGGCAAAATCAGCCAAAAAATTTTTTAACACTCTAGCTGTCACATTTTTAAGCAATCAGCATGAATCTTGCTCAAAATGTTTGTCTTGACGATTTCTAGGCCAAGTTCGACGTGACGTTAACATTCATATGAAAATGAGGAAGAGATGGGGGTCCTAATGAACGAAATGTTGCAAGTAAATCATATAACATGTTCCTGAGGTAAGCCCCAGTACCTTTATCTATTTATTTTTTTTATTTTATTTTATTTTTTTTTCATAAAAGTACGAGTTTTCAAGTAAGTCTCTCTACATTCTTTATATCACCAGCAGTAACAGACACATGCAGATCTTTATTTTCTGAAGTCTTCACACTCTTCCTCATTTTCACATGAATGTTAACTTCACTCTTCATTAAAGCAATATCATATGATATAGCAGAATGTAAAAGATATGCCAGGTCTTTACGAAATAAGGCTGCCTTATCATACAGTCTTAGTCGAAAATACATACTAGGATGCAACCTTTGTGGTCTTTCGTGGTTATAGCCAAATTTTCCAAAAGGAAAAGGCCAGAGAAAGGCCAACCTTTCACCATTATCCATGCTGAGAATGCTTACAGGATTATTTTTGTTGCATGGTACATGGAGTGTTTTGAAATCTACATTATGGTCTCTACTACAGTACCCTGAGTTGTTAACAGGTATCATTACAGCCTCTTCAGGTCTGTGTGAGCATTATCAACTATATTTTGTTCAGCGACTAAACCACAATCAGAAAGTAAATTGACATCAGAATACAAAATATTGTTTAATTTAAGCCATTTTAAAGCGCTTATTACTTATCAGAGAATTTCACAAACGAATATGCGACGATTACTGATTATGGCCAAAGAAACGAAGATACTGATTAGTTTCTATACTAACTATATCACCATACAGTCGTGTGCCATCATGCAAAGTATTGTCCAACACTTCATCGAAGTAATTGTCTACAACAGAATTTCGTCGAATATCTAACTGCATAAACGTGACTAGCGCAATTTGTGCAATTGCTGTGCACTGCATACCGTTGTACGGGGAAAATTTGTGGCAACCTTGATGAAAATTTGCTAAAAACCCTCTTACCATCGTTGCGTTCAAGTCTTTTTCATGGCTTGTTTACGAGCTCAGAAAACCCGCGAAATATTTAGAAGGGTATGCGAATGACTTCGGCCTACAACCACAAACAGGTAAAATCAATAAGCACGGTCAGCTATAAAACGACTCGTAAAGGACTTTGTGCGTCAATAAATTATCGCAATACTCAACGATAAAAACATTATTGACGTTTTCAGAGTTATGTAAAAAAAATCAACTATGATCGTCTGTTTTCTAGCCCGCATACATAATTACATGTCGCCATCCATAGCCTAGGCCGAACATACTGTATCCGAAATCATCTATGTAGCAGTTAGACAGGTTTGTTTCGTTCTTTTCTCCACTCATAACGTTTTCTTTCGGCCCAAAATCTTTCCATGCTTGAATATCGAATTAAACTGTATTATTAAACCAACTTATAATCCGTTCGATTTGAGAATGCGTATTTCCAATCGTAAACAAAGCAAAATATCTTTTGTTCCTTCTTCGCAGTACGACGAAAAAAAACGAAATGAAAAAATTCAAACGTGTTTGAATATTGACAGCAATAAGCCCATTTCAGGTCGAATGGTCAAATTGGGGCAAAATCATTCTTCGATATAAAAAGATTGGGCACAACATAAATGTTATACGACAGACTGCATGCATGGTTGTTACCCCAATCACGGTTAATAACTTTGCTTCCCTCTTTAATTGCACGCCGGCGGGTTAGGCCTTATATTCTATGATGGTTCTAGCGTAAAGGCTTACTTGAAATTTAATTTTGGGTAATGTTGGTTGGTACTTGATACTCTATCTTTGGTCGGGCCCACCGGAGTCTTACTGTTGGTTTTCTTTTGCTCTAGCATTTCAGTTGTTTCGTGCTGTCGAGTCCTCATTGTTGTTTCATCTCTGTAATTTGTTAATTATTTGTGTTCTCGGAGATGTAGCACTGATGAGTTAGGAAGCCTTCATGTGGACTGAACAAATTATGTGTCTAAACCGCGGCAGAAGTAAGGGCGAGGATTGTGGCCACGTAAAATCGATTTAAGCCCCCCAGTAAAATACTTTTCACTGACCGTCCCATGGTTTATTTTTGTTCTAGTTCGTCTATGAATGTGTGTGTCGCTTACAACTTTTTGTTTTGGATAGCCATTTGGCCACTTTGTGAGAAAGTAACTGTCCGTTTGGCTTTCTGCTAGTGATGTTTCCGTTAGGGTCCAGTTATTTCGTGTTTATGTTTCTTTCCCTTTAGATGTCTCTGAAGGGAGGTGTGGGATAATTGTATCGATTCCTGATCATTGCCTTCCTTTCTATCCTACGGGAAAACTGCTCATTTCTCTTTTAAATGAGCAAAACCCACAATGCTATATTCATTCTACACAGTACTTATTTTTATTTCACTATGTTACCAATAGCACAGTTCTCTGCTGCAAAAGCGTGACTTTGAATAATAATAAAAAAAATGTGGGGGTGAATAGTTATATATGATCCTACTAAGAACCCCATAAAACTGGAAGAAAACCGATGTTCTCCAAATGTATATACATTTTACAAAAACAACCTCAGATAGATACGCCGGGCTCCAGCCCGGCGTAAACGAGCTCAATAATCCCACAAGAATAGAAAATACGAGCGTCGTCATGAGAAAACCTGCTTTATGCCATATGTTAACAACAAAGACACATAGTTTGTTCATCTGCGCAGTCTGATCAGCGCCGTTGTTGTTTGAACTACCTAAACCTGAACATCACGTGTATCAAACCTTTCAAGACTAGCTTATCGCTGTGGCTGAGTAGCCGATTTGAGTCCTAATTGTCGGAAACCCCGAAGACAGTTTTTCTCATGTCGTCATTCATATTATCTGCACTTTGACGAAGTAGGGGGATATTTTAAGGGGCATCACACGGCGCTTAACATCAGCTGGCACCACCAGCTGGCATTGGATTAACTAACAATGGAATGACATAATTTCACTGCCTTTTTTATTTTGGGCTTCAGAAGGAGGCAAAATATGACCGAATGCGCATATTCCTTGCAACTTCTTAAACATCACTAAAATATGTTTACATTTGAAAGAATATTAAATCCACAAAATAGGAGTTAAATCTTGCAGTAAGAAGGTTGTTTCTTTCATTCAAAATGTTATGGTATTTTCAGGATTCTCCTCAAAAAATATATGTTGTGGATACTTTTTAGGAACAGCTGGGCGAGGCACTTCTAATGAATACTCAACACATCTTTTTGCGGCATGCAAAATAAGAAAAAACATTTATCCGAAAAACCCTTTATCCAGATTTCAGTATTTATTAAGGCAACTACTTTTTCTGCTTATTATTATAAACAGAAAAATGTTCTTGCGACCAGTCTAAAATGGCACTAATCGAGAGCTTCCAATACACTGCCTTAAACGGTAAATCAAATCAAAACATTATTTACGAAGCATTTAATATAAATCTCTGTAACTCATAACAAACGAAAAGTAATTTGAAACACTTGTCTAATACCTGTAGATACACGAAATTGTAAAGTTTTATCAGTTTTTCTTTTCCTTTTTTTTAACCAACATATATGTTGTTGGAGTTCACGAGATGTTTTGGTAAAGAAAGGTGAAATAACACTTTGAAACAGATCTACAGGTAATCTACCAAGCAGGCACACAACGTTGGAACAATATCGATTTAATTTCGACATTGAATCAACGTTGAATCGACATTGTTTCAACATTGTGTGCCCGTATGGTAGATGTTTATGTTGAAATATGCTGTAAAAAGTGATAAACAGTCTGATACCTTTAGAAATTTTTTTAATAACACACTATAATCCAATAAACTAGAATGTTAGCAATCCAACAAGAATATATAACTGTGTGCACTATGATAAATTTCTCAATTAAAAGTGATGTTGAATGAACAATTTTGAAAACTTGTACCAGCTGAACTGCTTGGCTCAGTGGTCATTGCGGCATACTTTGTATATTCGATGTTTTCCACATTGTTTTCGGACTTTTATTTGAAATTTCAGGATTTGCAGGCGTTTCACACTTTGTTCCTTTTTTGGAACGTTTAAAATGTTCAAAATTTCTCTGAGCGGGAATGGCCCAGGTCTCTTACTTATCGGCTTGAACTCTCCTATGCCCAGTTCGCTGCATTATCAGTTGCTCATCAACACCTTCACGAAATAATGTAGTGGCGCATGGTCGCTTGCCAGACTGGTAAGTAAAGTTTCCATTGAGACCACCAGCTTCTGCGATTTCCATCAGTATGCCTTCCAGTTTGTGTACACCAATAACTTGAGGACTGAATCTGGCAAACCTGCTATTGATCCAGGGCCTACTGTAGCAATGTACTCCTGATAAAATTTGATGATATCATTGCTGTCTTCAGGATTAATGTTTGATTTGTTTGACATCAATAGACCTGTTTTTCAGTCCACCTTTGTAAGTTTTAGAACTTTCCCTGCTATTGATCCAGGGCCTACAGTAGCAATGTACTCCTGATAAAATTTGATGATATCATTGCTGTTTTCAGGATTAATGTTTGATTTGTTTGACATCAATAGACCTGTTTTTCAGTCCACATTTGTAGGTTTTAGAACCTTCCCTGTAAATTCTATGCATTTACCAGTTCCTTCAGACCCAAAGGTAAATTGATCCATATCTAAAGATCTATGTATATCCCTACTTCGCATCCCGAACAGTTTACATTTATAGAAAAATAATTAATGTATAATTTACTGTCCACTTCTATTCCCAGATACACCATTTCCCCAGAGCATGGTTTCTTGCTCCGATGTAACATCATCTGCTTGTCTCACATGTGTACCGACTCCTTGTGATAGTTTGGCCCCAACTTCAAAGAAGTTGGAGGGACAAATTGCTTCTGGGACGTTTGTGCTTGTGTCCGTCCGTTACGCTTTTTGATGCATAGCATAACTTCTGAACCGTGCATGCTAGGGTTTTGAAATTTCATATATGGATTCTTCATGAAAAAATAGCAGATACGTATTTTCCCCATCAGGATTATGGCCCTTTCCTGCGTTATGACCCTTTTAAAAGTATGGATGAAATCTTGTCAGCAAAATATCTCAAAAGCTATTGCAGCTAGAGCCTTGAAACCTGGTGAATAGATTGTTATTGATGAGTAGATGACCTGATTATTTTTTTAATAAATTCTGAAAAATACTTCATGAGTTATGGCCCTTTGTAACTTTTGGCATTTTTACATTGTATGTTTTTGATGCAATGCTTTTCGATGCATAGCATAACTTTTGAACAGTGCATGTTAGGGTTTTGAAATTTCATATATGGATTTCTCATGAAAAAATAGCTCACATATTTTGTTTTCCTCATTCAGATTATGCCCCTTTCCTGGTGCATGGCCCTTTGAAAAAATATAGATGAACTCTTGTCAGCAAAACATCTCCAAAACCATTCAAGTTAGAGCCTTGAAACCCAATGCATATATTGGTATCAATGGGTAGATGACCCGATTAACTTTCGAATAAATTCTGAAAAATACTACATGAGTCATGGCCCTTTGTAACTTGGGCATTTTTACGTTGCATGCTTTTTGATGCACAGCATAACTTCTAAACCGTGCATATCTCAAAAGCTATTGAAGCTAGAGCCTTGAAACCTGGTGAATAGATTGTTATTGATGAGTAGATGACCTGATTATTTTTTGAATAAATTCTGAAAAATACTACATGAGTTATGGCCCTTTGTATCTTTTGGCATTTTTACATTGTATGTTTTTGATGCAATGCTTTTCGATGCATAGCATAACTTTTGAACAGTGCATGTTAGGGTTTTGAAATTTCATATATGGATTTCTCATGAAAAAATAGCTCACATATTTTGTTTTCCTCATTCAGATTATGCCCCTTTCCTGGTGCATTGCCCTTTGAAAAAATATAGATGAACTCTTGTCAGCAAAACATCTCCAAAACTATTCAAGGTAGAGCCTTGAAACCCAATGCATATATTGGTATTAATGGGTAGATGACCCGATTAACTTTCGAATAAATTCTGAAAAATACTACGAGTCATGGCCCTTTGTAACTTGGGCATTTTTACGTTGCATGCTTTTTGATGCAAAGCATAACTTCTAAACCGTGCATGCTAGGGTTTTGACATTTTATATATGGATTCCTCATGAAAAAAAATACTTGACAGGTATTTTCCCATCAGGATAATGCCCCTTTCCTGAGTTATGACCCATTTAAAAAATATGGATGAAATCTTGACAGCAAAAGATCTCGAAAACTATTGAAGCTAGAGCCTTTAAATCTGTTGAATAGATTGGTATTGATGAGTAGATGACCTGATTAACTTTTGAATGAATTCTGAAAAATACTTCATGACTTATGTCCCTTTGTAACTTTTACATTGCATGTTTTTTTTTTTTTTTTTTTTTTTTTTTTTTATGCATGGCGTCTGAACAGTGCATGCAAGGGTTTTGAAATTTCATACTTGGATTGCTCATGAAAAAATAGCTGACACGTATTTTTTCCAATCAGGATTATGCCCCTTTCCGGAGTTATGGCCCTTTGAAAAAATATGGATGAAATCTTGTCAGCAAAATATCTCAAAAGCTATTAAAGCTAGAGCCTTGAAATTTAAGGAATAGATTGGTAGCGATGAGTAGATACTTGATTAAGTTTTGAATAAAATTCTGAAAAGTACTTCTAGTGTTATGGCCCTTTGCCATTTTCAGCAAAATCTCAAAACGTATTGAAGCTAAAGCCTTGAAGTCTGGTGAATACATTGAAATTGACGAGTAGATGACCTGATTAACTTTTGAATGGATTCTGAAACATACTTCATGAGTCATGGCCCTTTGTAACTTTTGGCAGTTTTACATTGCATGCTTTTTGATGCATAGCTTAATGTCTGAATACTACATGCTAGGGTTATGAAATTTCATGTATGGATTTCTCATGAAAAAAAATTGCTTCTAGAGTTATGGCCTTTTGTCATTTTGGGCATTTTTTACATTGCACACTTTTTGATGCATTGCATAAGCATTGAACTGTCCATGCTAGGGTTTTGAAATTTCATGTATGGATTCCTCATTAAAAAATAGCTGACATATATATATATAATCAGGATTGTGCCCTTTAAAAAATACGTTTTGCAATCTTGTCAGCAAAATATCTCAAAAACTATTGAAGTTAGAGCCTGGAATTTGAAGTAAAAAGATCGAATGCCGCTTTAAGCCGCCGCTAGGGGGGCGTAAGCAGCCTCGCATACTACAGTGTTGTATATGAAGAGACTTAATCAAACCGAGTCTCCGATTTTCATGATTTTGTGAGTTCTTTGTTTCCAAAGGAAATCTTTTTTTACTTTTATGTAAGGCATTTCATCTGAGGATCAAGTGCTTTTCGAAATCGTATAAATCTGTCATCTTTTTTTTTTCGTTTAGAAAGGCCATATTATGTATATTATCGCGCATGTGACGCAAAAGTCCTGCACATAGATTATAAAGGGTTCGTGGGGATATGGTTTTCCCTCTTGTCTTTTAGCTTCAGTCACAAACTTGCTTAGCCACTTGTTTACATCAGCATCGCTGAACTGAATTAGTTCTGGAATGAAAGCTTCCTGGTGCAGTCGCGAACTCTCAAATACTATAAAAGCCCAGTTTGTTGCTCTTTTCATGTTCTTACTTACCATACTGTTGATACTGGATATCAAATTATCAATATCACAGTCTTCTATAGAATTTCCAAATCGTTTGGTAAACTCCTGTTTTATATGCGATTTATGTTCCTTTTCACGTCAATAGTTATGTCCCTTGAATCAGATTTAATGTTACTTTCCAATGCATTTTACTGTCGGTTTCTTCTTTAACTTAATTTTCTTTGGTAAAACTTGCGATATTTTCCACAATGTGAGAGTCTGGCTGTTCTATTTCCTAAACATCCATTGTTTGAGATATTGTTAAGTCCGGTAAAAAAAATCCTAATCACCACTTGCATTATCGTAACTTCCTCTAGCAGAATTCCTAGCTTGAGAGAGAGTTAAATCGTCAATGTGATGCCTATCACGAAAACATGCCAATATAATTTTGACCCCCTTAAACCCCATTTTTATGTAGTAAAACTGGGGTTTACAGGGGTATACCTTATTTTTTTTTATTTCTGCTCAAAATATATAGATTGTGGGCACTCGTTATAGCCGCCTCACTGAGGCGGTTTTAATGAGTAACCACAATCTATGTTTTGAGCAGAAATATGAAAAATATCAGAAGTTTTATCTGAAAATTTTCATTTTTTGGTGGTAAAATTTTCAGTATAATTGAATAGGCTTGTTTTCGTTATGCGATTCAGTAACGATTCGGCATGATCCAAACCTGTCTTAGCACAATATCGTCTTCATCAAGTACATCCACATTTTATTTTTACTGGGAAAAGCGAATCATAGTGTGTGAATTTATTATTAGCTCACCTGAGCTCTGCTCAGGATGAGCTATTGTGATCACTTTTCGTCCGTCGTCCGTCCGTCCGTCCGTGCGTCCGTCCGTTAACATTTTCAAACGACTTCTCCTCTGAAGCCGCTGAGCCAATTTTGCTCAAATTTCATATGGAGCCTCCTTAGGGTGGGGGAACGAAAAATTGCTAAAATGGTCGCGGTCCGTTGACCAAGGTGGCCGCCACGCCCATATATGGTAAAAACCTTTAAAAATCTTCTCCTCTAGAACCGAGAATGCCTTGGGGCTGAATCTTTGCAGGAATCATCAGGGACGGGAGGTCTACCAAAATTGTTAAAAGAATTGTCGTACGTTGACGTTTGACCTTTTTACGGCAAGGTCAAGTTTGCTTCCCTATGCATTTGTATGGGAAAAACCTTTAAATATCTTCTTCTCCAAAACCGAGCATGCCTTATGGCTGAATCTTTGCATATATCTTCGGGAACAGGAGGGCTACCAGAATTGCTAAAATAATGGTCGTACATTGACATTTGACCTTTTAACGATAAGGTCAATTTTGCTTCCTTATGCATGTGTATGGGAAAAATGTTCAGAATTTCAAACAACTTCTCCTCTGGAGCCTCCGGGCCAATTTTGCTCAAATTTCATATGGAGCCTCCTTAGGTAGGGGGAACAAAAGTTTGCTAAAATGGTCACGGTTCGTTGACCAAGATGGCCGCCATGCCCATATATGGTAAAAACCTTTAAAACTCTAGAACCGTGGATGCTTTGGGGCTGAATGTTTGCATACATCATCGGGGACAGGGGGTCTACCAAAGTTGCTAAAATAATGGTCATTCATTGACATTTGACTTTTTTACGGCAAGGTCAAGTTTGCTTCCTTATGCATTTGTATGGGAAAAAACATTTAAAAATCTTATTCTCCAAAACCGAGGATGGCTTGTGGCTGAATCTTTGCATATATCATCTGGAATGGGCGGTCTACCAAAGTTGCTAAAATAATTGTCATACAATGACATTTAACCTTTCAAGGAATTTCATGTGGAGCCTCCGTGGGCAGGAGAATGAAAGATTGCTAAAATAGGTATGGTCCATTGATCAAAATGGCTGCCATGCCCATATATGGTAAAAACCTTTAAAACTCTAGAACTGTGGATGCTTTGGGGCTGAATGTTTGCATACATCATCGGGGACAGGGGGTCTACCAAAGTTGCTAAAATAATGGTCATACATTGACATTTGACTTTTTTACGGCAAGGTCAAGTTTGCTTCCTTATGCATTTGTATGGGAAAAAACATTTAAAAATCTTATTCTCCAAAACCGAGGATGGCTTAAGGCTGAATCTTTGCATATATCATCCGGAATGGGCGGTCTACCAAAGTTGCTAAAATAATTGTAATACAGTGACATTTAACCTTTCAAGGTCAAGTTTGCTTCTGTATGCATTTGTATGGGCCCCATACATTTGTATGGAAAAAATGTTGATAATTTCAAATGGCTTTTCCTCTGAAGCCTCCGGGCCAGTGTTGCTCAAATTTCATGTGGAGCCTCCGTGGGCAGGAGAATGAAAGATTGCTAAAATAGGTATGGTCCATTGATCAAAATGGCTGCCATGCCTATATATGGTAAAAACCTTTTAAAATCTTCTTCTCCATAACCAAATAAGCCCTGGGTCCTAATCTTTGCACAAATTATGGGGGACAGGAGATCTACCAAAATTGCTAAAATGATGGTTCTATGTTGACATTTGACCGTTTTACCTCCAAGGTCAAATTTGCTTCCCCATTTGTATGGGCCATATACATTTATATTGAAAGTATCGAAGTGCCTTGTAGATCAGCATTAGTTAAAATTGTTCTGATTGGAAATCTAAGATGGCCATCATCTGGTTTATATTTATAATATTTCCCTGCCACTGTGCTGTTTACTTGTATAAAATCATGATTCTTCAGAAACCACTTAGCCAATTTCCACCAAATTTCACATTGATCCTTCTGTTGAAATGTGATAGATAGTTTATTCAAATGATCATGCTCCATTGACTGTCAGGCCCAAATATTCTTCTTCAAAAATAAGAACTGCTCAAATGATGATATTTTCATTAGTTGTGATGATAGGATTGGAAAAATGTTGCATAACATCTGCATGTCTGCAGTGGCTATGTCACTCAGGTGAGCGAACCGTGGCCCGTGGGTCTCTTGTTATTATTACGAGGGTGAGTCAATAAGTAACCAGCCTAACTTATTTCCGGTTGAGATCCACCTCTTCTTTTTCGATGTAATCGCCCTCTAGTGTGATGCACTTAGACCAACGGTGTTCAAGTGCCATCAGCCCGGAACTGAAAAAGTCAGGGTCCTTTCCATGACCCACTCCTCAACTGCCGTCACGACTTCTTCATCAGATCGGAGATGAAGTCCACGGATATCCTTTTTCAAGTTTGGGAATAGGAAGAAGTCGCTAAGAGCTAGGTCAGGCGAATAGGCAAGATGTAGTATTCATACCGGTTTCGCTCTACAGCATCCATTGCAACTTTGCAAGTGTGGACTCTCGCGTTGTCCTGTTGTAGCGAGTTTTTCACGGATGGCGGTTCTCAGCTGGTCTAACAAGTTTGCATAGTCCACTCCAGTTATTGTACTTCTCTTGGGTAAAATGTCCAACCTAATAACGCCTTTTGCGTCCCAAAATACTATGGCCATCACCTTGCCAGCAGATGGTTGCGTCTTGAACTTCTTTGGCCTCGGGGACCCAGACCCTACCCACTGACGACTCTGAGCTTTATTCTCTGGCTCATAATAACGAACCGAAGTCTCATCTACAGTCACAAGACGCAAAAGAAAATCATCTTTTGACCTAAAACGCTTCAACAAGGCGCTGCATACTGATGGTCTGGTTGCCATTTGCTCATCGCTAAGGGATTTGAGGACCCAACGGGCTGTTAGCTTGCGCATACCTAAACGAGCATGTAAGCTTGTTGAAACGCTACCATGTGAAATGCCTAATGTCCGCGCTATTTCTTCCACCTGAATTCGCCTATCAGAGTATACCAGATCCCGAACTTTCTTACACATTTCTTCGTCGGTAGCATCCAGTGGGCGTCCAGACCTGGCTTCATCTTCTAAAGACGTTCTACCGCGTTTGAATTCCCCTACCCAGAATTTAATCTGAGCATAAGACCCATAAACATCGGCTTACTCGCCGTGTATTTCCTTGCCTGTTTTTACCTTTTAAATACAAGTACCGAATTACAGCACGGTAGTCAACTTTAGATGAAAAGCATGCCTTTGCATCACTAGCATGTTTGGCATTCAATATCTTAATATTAATTCAATATCTTATTAAAGAATTCTTATTAAAGAATGACTCGATACGTGTGCAATTTTGTATCTATGTATAAAACATATATTGAAACAAAGCATGAAAATCGTGACCGTCTCGGTCCATCGGAAATGGGATAGGCTGGTTATTTATTGACACGCCCTCGTATTTAAAAGAAGAAAGAAACAGCTTCTCTGTAAATTTGGCTAGCACAAAAATTTCAATATTTTTTTTGTCATTATCATATATAGCTGGTACTTTTTTCCGTGTGTGTGCGTGTGTGTGTGTGTCTGTGTGTGTGTAACAACCCTCTAAAATCTTAAATGTTTCCAAGTATCCATAATACATACATGTACTTATGTAAAAAAAAATATATGCTATGAATTATATAAGTGATATGATTGATCAACTATTGTGTTGTCAAAGAACAAGAAACATGTCTATGTATGTGTACCATGTAAATTATATATGCATTTGCTTTGAAATACTATTTGTAAACGATGAAATATGTTGTGTATTGTGAATATTTGAAAATAAATATTGAATAACAAAAAAAAAATGGCTAGACTTTAGAATCTGTCAGCACTAGTTACTGACTTCAACATATGAGTCTGCACATCCACTGACTGCATAACCTATTGTAGACTGAATGAACTCGTCCAATTTCAATTTTAGGTAGGTAAAAATATGAGATTTAGATATTCCTAGAGAAAAATTGCTGAAGTATTTGCTAACGGTGAAGACCCCGATCAGACGCCGCGTTCTGCGGCGTCCGATCTGGGTCTGCACTGTTTGCCATTTACCCTTTACGGGGTCTCCCCGACTACAATGGGTTAAAGAGTCAGAGCTAGTTCATAGATGGTTAGAGCTAGGGTAGTTGAGAGGTCATATTCACATACCTATAACTGGAATCTTTACAGACAATATTAAGGTAAGATTAAATTCGAACAAATTCTAAAGTGCTCCGTAAATTTATACGCTGTTTCAGTGTTTTTGCAACAATATGGCAAGTTTGAAACAGCATTTTTGCACCATGAAGTCGTTTATTTTATGAAAATAATTTCCATAGCATTAGATACATGGGTAGTCATTCAGATGATTATACTTGTTATTTTACACCGAATAATATGATGTGTACTCAAAAGAAATACTTTAGTGAAGCATTTCGGATAAGTACACAAATATTTAACACTTTGCATGCTGGGTGAAACCTTAAGCAGACGACAGTTTAGATATTTGTCTTACGAGGGATGTTCGAAATGAATTGCTTATTTCTATCTGGAGACTTCAAATTTCAAGTTAGCCCAAAAGTACTCATTTCATGCCCTCGAAGTACTCCCCGTGGCTAGAAATGCAAAGTTTCAGCCGATGTATCCACTTCTTGAAGGCGTCACGGTACGCTGATTTGGGCACAGTAATAAGGTACTGATGAATGGCAGATCCAAGTGCCTGTCGGGACTGGTATTTCCGCCCAGCAAGGAATGCTTTCAATTTCGGAAACAAAAAGAAATCACATGGGGCAAGGTCTGGGGAATACGCGGGGGGGGGGGGGGGGGGGAAGGGCGGGGGGGGGGGGTGGAGGCAAAACAGTTACTTTTTCTTTCTTCAAAAACGCCGTAACTATTGCGGAGGTATGAGCTGGGGCATTGTCATGTAGAAGACGGACATGTTTAAAACCAGTGGCAGGGCGTCGTTTCTGATAATAGTCTTTGTAGTACTTTCCGGTGATGCTTTTGCCCTTTTTCATTGACACTTTTATTGCGGCTCCTTCACCAGAGAAGATTGCATACAAAACCTTCTTTGTACTCAAAGAACGTTTGGCAATTATTGGGCGTTTGCTGTGTTTAGTGGCCTAGATCTTATTGCTAACCTTTCTGACGGGCTCAAAATAATGGACCCAGGTTTCATCACCTGTGACGACATTGGCAAACTGCTTTTTGCCATATTTTGGAAACATTTGAAGCAGCTTTTTGGCCACTTTAACCCTTGCCTCTTTTGCTCGCCAGTCAACAGATGTGGCACTCATCTAGCAGAAATCTTTCTGACTTTCAAATGCTTCTTCAAAATAAGGTGAGCCGTTGATAGTGATATGCCTACCTTTCGTGCAATATCACGAACTGTAAATCTGGCATCTCTTTCAATGATTTCCTTTATTTTGGAAACGATTTCTTTACGAGATGCAGATTTTGGCCTACCTGATTTCGGTGCATTTTTGATGGACTCTACACCAGACTCAAATTTCTTTTTCCACCGCCGAACTGTGTCATAAGACACACAAGAAGGTCCAAAAGCAGTAGAAATTTCAGTCATCAGCTTCTTCAAAGAACAACCAAGTTTTGAGCGAGCTTTGATGTAAGCCCGTATTTCATCTTTTTTGTCGACGCTTCTACCAAACATTTTTACTGCAGTGGTCAAAGACTGCGTGTATTCAAATGGCAAATTTTATGTCTTACACTTAGTCTAACATGTACATTTATACACAATTGTGTAGATATTGAAAAGCCCTATACAGGCATGTATTGGTTTTATCGTGCCCCACGTGGATATCGAGCTAGAGGACAATAAGCAATTCATTTCGAACATCCCTCGTATTTTTCCTGGAAAATAGGATTTGACATTTCATGCAAACTGTCTGCTAATGCGACGATTTTCTAGGAAAAACAAGAAAAATATCAGTTTTTCGTCTTCTGAATTTGCCCGTAGCATGTTCAATCATTTTGCACACTTTGGTGGCAATTTTTTGTAGTCCAAGCCTGTAGGGTGCTGGTATACAACTACTTAAGCACATCTTCTGGAGACTAGTAGGTCCGATGGGTGTCTGTGTCAGTGCAACGTTCAGTCCTACATTTGCAGTAGCTGCCTTTCTGCCTAGTTGTCCAGTTTCGAATTCATTAAATAGGTCAAGCTTCTTCGAAACGTAGGAACAACTTTCACATACTTCTTGTTCGCGCCAGCAGAGACCCCGCTTTTCTTCTGCTCTGTAGTTGAAATTCAGGTTTCCTTCACAGATAGGACTATGCCTTCAATGCTTCTGGGTTACACAGTTAAACATCTCCCATTGCTTGCCCGTGTGCAAAAGTCCATAGCAGTTTGCCTCATCTCTGTAAACAGAATTGACGAAAATGTAGTTTCAAGAAAGGCGGAATCCTCTATTCTTCCTATTTTCTTTAATTTATTTTCTTTCATTTTAGCTCGCCTGGACGAAGTCCAGTAAGAGCTATTGCACTACCCCCTGCGTCGGCGTCCACATTTACGGTAAAGTTTTAAGAGCTTATATTTTCCAGACCATTCGATAGATTTGGATCATATTTGGTATGATGATAGATATAGTTCTAAAGTTTTATTTAGCAATACCCCAGCCTATTACCTCAAGGTCAAGGTCAGGTTGAGGTCATGGACTAAGAAATTTTTAATGTTAAAGATTTTTAAGAGCTGATATTTTCCCAACTATAAGATGGATTTTGTTCATATTTGGTATGATGATAAGTACAGTTCCAAAGTTTTATTCAGCAATACCCTGCCCATGCCTATGACCAAGGTCAAGGTCACAGGCTTAAAAGTTTTATTAGCTCACCTGAGCACGAAGTGCTCATGGTGAGCTATTGTGGTCAGTCAATATGCGTCGTCCGTCGTTCGTCTTGCGGCGTCAACAATTGCTTTAAAAGCCTACACCCCTGCCTCCTACACCCCTGGGCCAATTGACTCGATACTTGGCAGAAAGCATCAGGGTGACTTGTAGATCAAAAATAGCTTAAATCGTTCCGATCGGAAATCCAAGATGGCCGCCATCTTGAAAACCTATTTTCCGCTTCTGAACCGAAAGGCCAATTGACTCCAAACTTGCCATGGCAGCCATCTTGAAAATGTATTTTTCGCTTCTACTCCTAAACCCAAAAGCCAATTGTCTGCAAACTTGGCAGGAAGCATTGAGGTGACTTATAGATAAAAAATAGCTAAAATCGTTCCGATCGGAAATCCAAGATGGCCGCCATGGCAGCCATCTTGAAAATCTATTTTTCGCTTCTTCACCTGAACCGAAAAGCAAGTTGACTCAAAACTTGGTAGGAAGCATTGGGTGACTTGTAGATCAAAAATAGCTAAAATCGTGCCGATCGTAAATCAATCTTGAAAATCTATTTTTCGCTTCTTCTCCTAAACCCAAAAGTCAGTTGATTCGAAACTTAGTAGGAAGCATCAGGGTGACTTGTAGATCAAAAATAGTTAAAGTCGTTCCGATCGGAACTCCAAGATGGCCGCCATCTTGAAAATCTATTTTTCGCTTCTTCTCCTGAACCGAAGGCCAGTTGACTCGATACTTGGTAGGAAGCATTGAGGTGACTTGTAGATCAAAAATAGCTAAAATCGTGCCGATTGTAAATCCAAAATGGCCGCCATGGCGGCCATCTTGAAAATCAATTTTTCGCTTCTTCTCCTAAACCCAAATGCCAAATGACTCGAAAATTGGTAGGAGGCATCGGGGTGACTTATAGATCAAAAATAGCTAAAATCGTTCCGATCGGAAATCCAAGATGGCCACCATGGCAGCTATCTTGAAAATCTATTTTTCACTTCATCTCCTGAGCCGAATGGCCAATTGACTCCAAACATGGCTTAGAGGACTAAGCCTGCCCAGTAAACGTGTGGTTAGGTAAACTGACCGCGCTCGACATGACCCCATTGGGTTGACTGGGCCGTAAAACCTCAACACAAACAAACAAACAAGACTCCAAACATGGTAGGAAGCATCAGGGTGACTTGTAGATGAAAATAGCTAAAATCGTGCTGATCGGAAATCAAAGATATCGGCCATGGTGGCCATCTTGAAAATCTATGTTTCGCTTCTTCCCCTAAACCCTAAAGCTAATTGACTTGAAACTTGGTAGGAAGCTTCGGGGTGATTTATAGATCAAAAATGGCTAAAATCGTTCCGATTGGAAATCCAAGATGGCTGCCATGGCGTCCATCTTGAAAATCTATTTTTCACTTCTTCTCATGAACCGAAAGGCTTATTGACTTTAAACTAGGTAGGAAGCATCAGGGTGACCTGTAGATCAAAAATACCTAAAATCGTCCCTCTCAGAAATCCAAGATGGCCGCCATGACATCCATCTTGAAAATCTATTTTTCGCTTCTTCTCCTAAACTGAAAGGCCATTTGACACGAAACTTGGTAGGAAACATTGGGGTGACTTGTAGATGTAAAATAGCTTAAATTGTTTGGATCGGAAATCCTAGATGGCCTCCATGGCCGCCATCTTGAAACTCTTTTGTTCCTTATTTTCCTGAACCAAAGGGTCAGTTGATTTAAAAATAGGTAGAAAGCATCGGGATGACTTGCAGATATAAAAATAGCTAAAATCGTTTCAATCGGAAATCCAAGATGGCGGCCATCTTGAAAATCTATTTTTCCCTTCTTCTTTTGAACTGTAAGGCCAATTGTCTCGAAAGTTGGTAAGAAGCATCGGGGTGACTTGTAGATAAAAAATTGCTCAAATCGTTGCGATAGGAAATATAAATTGCGGCCATGGCGGCCATCTTGAAAATCTGTTTTGAACTTTTTCTCCTGAACCGAAAGGGCAATTGACTCAAAGTTCATTGGAAGTATCGAGGTGACTTGTAGATCAACAGTAGCTGAAATCATTCTGATTGGAAATCCAAGATGGCTGTCATCTTGTTTATGTTTATTATATTTCTCTGCCACTGAGCTCTTTACATGTATAAAATCATGATTCTTCAGAAACCACTGAGCCATTTGCCACCAAATTTCACATTGATCCTACTGTTGAAATGTGATTGAGAGTTTGTTCAAATGATCACGCTCCATTGATTGTCATGTCATATATATTCTTCAAAATTAAGAACTGCTTAAATGATGATCTTTTCATTAGCTGCGATGACAGGATTGGAAAAATGTTGCATAACATCTGCATATCTGCAGCGGCTATGTCACTCAGGTGAGTGGCCCGTGAGCCTCTTGTATTAAAGTATTTAAGAGCTCTTGCCTTTGCCCATGGCCTCAAGATCAAAGTTAAGAACTTAGAAATTTTATATTAAAGCGTTTTAAGAGCTCATATTTTTCAAACCATATGATATATTTGGTTCATATTTAGAATGATAATAGATACAGGTCCAAAATTTTATTCTTCATCATCCCCACCCATGCCTATGACCGCAAGGTCAAGGACACAGACTTAAAAATTTTATAATTGATCCCTTATAATGTTAAATTCATGAGAACAAATGACCAAGCCAAGAAATCCTATCAAGAGTTAAAATGCCGTAACATTTCCTTTACCGTAATGATTCTAAGTATTTGGACAGATAGGCCAAAGCAAACAGTGCAGACCCAGATCAGACTGGTCCTCAAGAGCACCCTGACACTTCAGTATCACCCCAATTCCAGGCGAGCTATGCTGTCTGCTGACAGCTTTTGTATTCCTTTCCTTGCTTGTTTATTTATTTTCTCTCTCTGTTCTAGTATGATAGTAAAATGTTTTTCCAAAGTCCTGCTTTCCATACATGATTTTTCCCAAGGCAATTATACTGTCGGTTTTTTCTTTAACTGAATTTTCTTTGATAAAAGTTGCGATATTTTCCACAATGTCAAAGTCTGGCTGTTCTATTTCATAAACATCCATTGTTTGAGATATTGTTAAGTCCGGTAAAAAATCCTAATCACAAATTGCATTATCGTAACTTTCTCTAGCAGAATTCCCAGCTTGAGAGAGAGTTAAATCATCAATGTGATGCCCATCACGAAAACATGCCTATATAATTTTGACCCCCTTAAACCCCACTTTTATGTAGTAAAACTCGGGTTTACAGGGGTATACCTTATTTTTAGCTCGCCGGGACTGTGTCCCTGGAGAGCTTATGTTGTCATCCAGTCGTTGGCGTCGGCGTCTGTCGGCATCCGCGTTAGCACAATGTTTAAGTTTTCAAAGTTGTGCATAGTTTTTAACTGTTTAAGGTACTACTTTCATATTTGGCCTAAACCTACCTTAGGGTAAGACCTTTCAATAGCATACACCCCCATCCCCAAGTTAGACCCTTTATGTAGGTCAAGGTCAGTTCTTACTTTGTCATTTACACCCATGTTTAAGTTTTCCGTTTAAGTTTTGAAAAGTGTATATAACTGCTGAAGTGTTCAAGACAGAGCTTTAATATTTGGCCCACACCAGCCTTAGGGTTAGGCCTTTTAATAGCACACCCCTTTCTCGTTTGACCTTCTGCCTACGTCAAGGTCAGGTCATACTTTGTCATTTGAACCCCTGTTCGAGTTCTGAGTTAAAGTTTTGAAAAGTGTTTGCAACTGCTGAAGTATTCAAGATACCGCTTTAATATTTGGCACACATCAACGTTAGGGCAAGACCTCTCAATAACCCACACCCTTTCCTCAGTTTGACCTTCTGCCTAGGTCAAGGTCAGATCATACTTTGTCATTTAAACCCATGTTTGTGTTTGCGTTTAAGTTTTAAAAGGGTTCGTAACTGCTGAAGTATATAAGCTGCCATTTTAATATTTGGCCCACACCTACCTTAGGGTAAAACTTTCAATAGTACACACCCCTTCCTCAGTTTAACCTTCTGCCTAGGTCAAGGTCAGGTCATACTTTGTCATTTACAGCTGTGTTTAAGGTTTGAAAAGTGTGCATGACTATAGCAGTATGTAAGATATAGATTTCATATTTCGTCCACACTAACCTAAGGGATTCAGCATGTAAGATATAGCTTTCATATTTTGTCCACACCAACCTAAGTGAATATGTTTCATTGGCATATACCCCATCCCTCAGTTTGACATTCGTCCGACATCAAAGTCAGGTCATACTCTGTCATTCACAGCTGTGTTTAAGTTCTGCATTTAATCTTTAATATTTAAAGATTGTTTTCTTATCTGACCAGTCCTTTCCGGCGAGCTGCGTTGTCCTCCGACAACTCTTGTTCTCATTTTTGCTCAAAAACATAGATTGTGGGTACTAGTTAGAACTGCCTCATCGAGGCGGTTCTAACAGTGAGGCGGTTCTAACTAGTACCCACAATCTATGTTTTTTCAGTCCTGCTTTCCACACATGATTTTCATGCCCCCGCCATTTTCAATATGTGTTAAAAGATGCTCTGATGTACTCTTTTGAGGAAATTTCTTGGTGAGGCGGTTCTAACTAGTACCCACAATCTCTGTTTTTTCAGTCCTGCTTTCAACACATGATTTTTCATGCCCCCGCCATTTTCAATATGTGTTAAAAGATGCTCTGATGTACTCTTTTGAGGAGATTTCTTGTTAAAATGATATTAAAATTATGCAAGTTATCTCCCTTAGACCATCACAGAACTGTTTTCTGCCGCTACAAAGTTTGTTTTACACTGGAAATTGTTTTCTAAAAGCTTTCTTCATACATTCTTATTGTTTGCTACATGCTTTTAGCAAAAAACAGAAATATTCCAATATCTCAGAATATAATAATGTAAGAAAAACAGGGTCCATTTAAAAGACTCATAGTCTCCGGGTAGCTTTAATGAGAAATATTTTGTAATTTAAAAAGCGGAATATATTGGAATAATTATGTGTGGCTTCACAAGCCCACCATGCACTGCCTACTTTCCGTCGATTAATCCAAAGTTCTTCACTTCCAGTGGAAGGTCCTTTCTTGGCCGCAGAACCATAACTGATTGACACCTGTTGTCCGATGGTTCTTGTTTGGTTTCTTTTTTGAGATCTGATGGGGTCCTTCTCAGCCATATTTAGTTTGCTTGTATTTGGTCGTTTGTAGCGTGTTGATACAATATTACGCAGCTCCTGGACGTCTTGAGATTGTCCCTTATATGGGCTCTCCTACCCTTTTGTAACATGTCATTTTCTGTTTCAGCTATTCGTTCTTGTCAGCACCTGTCGTAATGTTGTTGAGGTTATTAGATAGTGTTTAACTTCTTAATTGTCTCAATGTTTATTTCCAAATGACAGGAGGAAAGTATATGCAGCATATTTTGGGCTATTTTAGCTATCTTCAGCATCTATGCTGACCAGCCAAAGCAGCTTTACAAGTAGGGTTTACCAACTATATGACACTATATGCTGTTTTGATGGTTGTTATCTGTGTATTTTGTCTGACATAAATTACTCAGTTTTGGGAGAAAAGAAACATTTTTTGATGATTATGCTTCTGCTGCCTTAATTCGATCATTTGCATGATAATGGAAATGTGTAATTTGAATTTATTTGATAATGAGTAAGACGTATGACATACTATTATATAATGAAACTCCTGGTATTGTGTGTGTGTGTGTGTGTGTGTGTGTGTGTGTGTGTGTGTGTGTGTGTGTGTGTTGGAGGGGGGGGGGGGGTGGGGAGAGAGATAGGGAATGTTAATGAGACTGATGAATATTAGTGATCAGGTATTTTCATATTGTAATTTAGACTTCTACAAATATATTTTGTGTGATTTTGAGTTAGATCTGATGTGAAACTTGGAAATTATAAGAATTTAAAATTTTGTGCCGTTGTATATTAATGGGAGGCTGAACAGTGTGTTTCAGCTATATTAATTAACGGGTGTATATTTTGTAAAAAATGACATTCTGTGTGGGTATTTATAACGGAGGTCTATGGGGGCAATAATTAGTTCACTGTACCCTTCACAGTAGTTAAATGGATAGACTTTTGAATGATTTGTTTGTGTTAAGGTTTTACGGCCCAGTCAACCCAATGGGGTCATGTCGAGCAGTTTACCTAACCACACATTTACTGGGCAGGCTTAATCCTCTAAGCGGTTAACGAGTATTGTGCACATTCTTTCGCCAGAAACTGACAACTGCCCTTCTTGAATCAGCGGAATGAGAAAACTCATGTCAGCTCTTGTCAAACTGATTCGTCGCCCTTCACATTATGAAAACCTGCCCATTCAATGGCACTTTTATGGCTACAAAAACGAAAAGTCACACATGAGTGATCTTTTTTGTTATTTTTGCTCGAAACAGAGATTGTGGGTACTCGTTAGAACCGCCTCATCGAGGCGGTTCGAAGGGGTACCCACATTCTATGGTTTATAGCAGAAGTAAGAAAAATAATGGGTACCCCTGCAAACCCCATTTTTCTATATAAAAGTGGGGTTTGAGTGGGTGGGGGGTCAAAATTACATAGACATGTTTTCGTATTGAGAAAAGGAGTTTCCTTTGTCAAAAATGGCAGATAATCTACAAACTGTACCCTGAATTTCCTTAATTTTGTACAGTCACTAATCATTCAACTCAATTTTGGGTTGTTGCTTCTTAAGGTGAAAAAAGATAATCTATATTTTTAGCTCACCTGAGAGGCTCAGTTGAGCTATTGTTATCAGATGCCATCTGATGTCTGTCTGTGTATATGATGCCTTTAAACATCGTTTTTATCTTTTTTATCGTTTTTATCTTTTCTCTGAAAAAAAATGTTTGTAGAAAGTTAACATCACGAAAACATACCTATATCATATTGACCCCCTTAAACCTCACTTTTATATAGTAAAACTGGGGTTTACAGGGGTATACATATTTTTCTTATTTCTGCTCAAACGAGTACCCACAATCTATGTTTTGAGCAGAAATATAAAAAAAATATTAGAATTTTTATCTCTAAAACTTTCAGTTTTTGTTGGTGAAATTTTCAGTATATTTGAATAGGCGTGTTCTCGTAATGATTTGTGGGAAAGGTTGCTTGTGTAGGGAGATTGATGAATCGTAAATTTGTGCTGACTGGCTATTTAGTGTGGTTGCATTTGAAGCCAAACGGTTCCATACTTTTAATGGAAAAAGGTTAAACTCAAGTCCCAATCACAACTGCAGCAGACAACACATGAATTCACATGAAAGGTCAAGCTTTATTTTTCCAGAAAATCAAACAAAAACACTAATGTTAGAATATTATCTGCTGGCGTACCAAGGGTTAAATGATGTGTTCTCCAGAGCCATGCTTGAATACTCAGAAAAAAATCTTGAGCATCACGCCAGGTTTCATTTAGCCTGATCCTGTGGGTATAAATGTACAGTATAAAAATCATTCAAATAAAATAAGTGCTTGAGCCATTTTTTTAACCTTTGCTTGGATGCTTAGGGGCATAAGGGCTTTCCTTGAGCAACACAGTCTGTCACCCTGGGACGCATCTGCCCTAGGGTTATGTACGTAGCCCTGCCCTGGGGTTATACACATTATGTACATGTAAAAATTATAACAAAGAAAGAAAAAATACGTGCTTGAGGTGAAATTCTTACAACTTTAATAAGAGTTTTTGCTAAAGAGCCAGAATCTGTCATCTTCGGGTCCTGCATTGGGCTATATACATGCCAGCAAATGTTTAAAAACATTTAGAACCAGGATTTCGAAGCCATTTTATTAATTAGCATGCTGCGAAAATATTTCAGTATATATATGACATTTTGAAATATTTTTTTCTTATTCTTTTTTGTAAATGGCTTTGCCATTTAATGCAAATTTGTCTCCTTAGTCTATTTGTTATCTACTGAATTAGCCCAGAGAGTGGTAAAGGTTGAATTAATATTAAGGTGCTCATTTAATACATTCTGTATAACCATGTCAACAATATCACAAGTAACACGTTCTGGTTACAAACTGACTGGCAAATTTGGCTATGTGTTAAATTTTTAATATTTCTATTTCACAGCTTCACAGTCCAGATAAAAATTAACAAAAAGCACCAGCAAATAAGGAAACAATAACTATTGCCAAAAATAGTTTACTGGGAAAAGACAAAGAAGTATCTGTCTCATATGATTCCAAAACAAACCCATAAAAGTAAGAATGGAATCAAGGTTTGGGCGTAAAATGAAAATTTGACAAATGGTAAACTACCAACACAGATTCAATGCCTAATGAACTGTAAAAACATGCCTATTCAAATATTCAGAAAATTTTACCAGCAAAAATCAAAATTTTCAGATAAAAACCTGATATTTTCCATATTTCTGCTCAAAACATAGATTGTGGTTTCTCATTTGAATCGCCCCGAACAAGTACCGACAATACGTTTTTGAGCAGACATAAGAAAAATAATGTATACCCCTGTAAACGCCAGTTTTACTATATAAAAGTGGAGCTGAGGGGGGTCAAAATTATATAGGCATGTTTTCGTGATGAAACTGTAAAGACCAATTTCATAAAATATCAAAAACTAGAAAAAATGTGTAATACAAAGATAGCCTCTGTCAGATATTCGCAGTAGCTTCAAAAACAAATACAATCGAATCTCGTTATCTCGATCTCGCTTATCTTGAATAACCGCTTATCTCGAAGTGAAAATCTGGTCCCTTTTTAAACATGAATATCTAACAACAGGTAATAAAACATTATGGAAAAGAGGAGAAATTGCTCCAAAGAAGCAATTTCTCCTCTTTTCCACAATATTTTCAATATATCTCAAACTTCAGGAGTCAAATTACGTATCATTTGTGAAATGTGGTTGTTCAATTTATTTTTTCCTCAATTCTGCAAATCTGATATGTCGAGATACGGATATCTCGAAGTATTTCAGAGAGTCCCTTGGACTTCGAGATTATTGTATGTTATAGACTGAATTAATACTGTATTTATACTAAATATTCCACAGACAGAGGAAACAGTGTAGACCCAGATCCGATGCTGCATTCAGAAAGCATCATCTGATCAGGGTCTACACTGTTTGTCACTCATCCGGTATTATTTTTTTAGCTGAATCAACAAGAAGCAAAATGGCATTACGAAAAGACGCCTATTCAAATATACTGAAACTTTTACCACCAGAAAATGAAAATTTTCAGATAAAACGTTGATAGTTTAGCATAGATTGTGAGTACTCTTTAGAACCGCCTCGATAACATTACCAGCTGTATATGACCTCATTGATCGAAACGGAAATTGGTGTATGATTTTGAAAGAATAAAAGAAGCCTACGGGATTAGGGGTATTTTTTTAGATTATTTAAATGTCTTGAATAGTATACCTAATACTTGAAAATATGTTATAAACGATAATAAAGTATACACTATATTAAATAAGACAACTGTAAATTGTAATGTTTATGTGGACTTTGTAATAAAGAATAAAAATGGCAGAAGAATATTTTATGATATAATATATATTATATATAATATATAACCGGGGTGTTTAAAGCACTTTTACAGCTAGCTAACTTCACCCTGGGTCCCGATGCTACTCTTAATACAGAAATACAGCTAGCTGTAAAAGTGCTTTAAACCCCCCGGTGGTTTGTTCTACTGACCGTTCTAAGGCGGTGGTCCCGTGTTAGTCTTACTCTTTGTTGCTTTGTGGTTTATTCTACGAGGCGATTTGTTGTATGTCTTTCCGTGTGTCATTTTGTTCTTGTGTTTTTCAGTCCTTTTAGTATTGCGATTACCGCGCAGAGAGAGCTAATCTTAGTGCTTTTCGTGCGTTTGTTCGGTTTGTGTTTGTTTGGATTTGTCGGTTACTCTTCCTCTTGGGGTCTGGGAAAGGCTGTGGTTTGTGATCGTGGCACTCCCTGGACTTTTCTCTTACATTTTTTGTAATGTATCTAATCATCTATATAGCTTTTTGAAACCAATACCAGCAGCCAGTCCAGTCCGACCTGTCATCGCTATACAATTAGGTAGTTTCATGCTAAATAAGAAGATCACGGTAGTTGTCTTGAGGTCTTAAAACAATTTATTCAGTACAAGTTTGCCGATGTAGTTGCTTCTTGAAACGATTAGAGGAATGGCAAGGGGTAAATACCCAAAACGGACGGCTTCTTTTGGAGTAATTCGATTGGGTTCTTCACAGTTTACCTATCCAGTTTGTTGGAGACTGTGGGTCAATTGCCGGGGACAATTGCCGTTTGATGAGACAGGACATAAACACATGCCAGGTTATGTGAGTAATACTATTTTGAACTTAGTAAACTCGAATATTTCCTTATATCTTTGTGTGTGTGTGTGTGTGTGTGTGTGTGTGTGTGTGTGTGTGTGTGTGTGTGTGAAAAGAATATGTTTTGTGCATATCATATGTTATGAAGAATTTGAACTTAATAAAATTATAAAATTAGAAAAAAATTCATCAGACGAAGTGCAGAGCACAAGAACCGTAACTCTAGTCAGTACATTTTTGGAGTTATTCTCCTTTGAATTTCAACAATAGTAATTTATTGTGCCCTCTATAACTTGAAAAGTGGTCAAAGATATTTTCATGAAACTTCATAGATGTATAAAGAATTTTTAAATGGCATGCAGACCACAAGAACTGTTACTCTTGTCTATACATTTTTGAAGTTATTTCCCTTTGCAATTTGACAATACAGTTTTGCGTCCGCTCACACTTGAAAACCGTTCAAGATATTTTCGTGAAACTTGGCAGAAATCTAAAGCAGACGAGTTGCAGAACTCAGGAACCATATCCCTTGTCTATACATTTTTGGAGTTATTCTTCCATTGAAATTCGACAATGGTAATTTTATGTCCGCTCTATAACTTGAAAAACGTTCAAGATATTTTCATGAAACTTCATAGAAATTTAAAGCATCATCAGATAACGTGCAGAATACAAGCACAGTACCTCTTGTCTATACTTTTTTTGAGGTAACCCCCTTTGAAATTCGACAATGGTAATTTCATCTCCGCTCTATAACTTGAAAACCATTCAAGCTATTTTCATGAAACTGTATAGAAATATAAAGCAGTGATGATGAACAATTAGTATGGGTTAACTTTCTATATGTGAGTGGCAGCTTGGGGGAGATATGTTTTTTGTTAAAAACAGCTCTAGTTATGAACTTGGATCTGACTAGATCGGTCGTGGACGCTACAATATATTGATCAAACTAATTTCCAATATTAAATGTAGCCCAGGCAAATTCAAACAGTGAAAACACTGCGCATGAACAAAAAATCTAATTGTGATGATTGCTGAAGACAAGAGGTTCCGATATGTGTTCCAAACTTATATGTCCCCAAACTGAAGATGTGGAATGTATGAAGTTTTATAAGTGTTTGCCCACTCTGGACACTTTTACTACCACATATGTTCAAACAAATTTAAGAACTTTTATTAGCACCAAATCTGGGAGAGAAAGAAAAATCTATGTTGCTGGGTTTTATCAAATTGCAAACGTTACTCCGAGGTAGGGAGAGATTTTTTTCTACGAAAGGATGTTGCCGGACAGTAGCGTGTCAACATCCTTTTGTAGAATAAATTTCTCTCTGACTCGAGTACGACAGTTTCCAATGACTTGCGAAAGGATGGGCACTGATTACTGGTTATCAGCTTGCATTACAAAACACATGATCTGTACCGTATCATACCCAAAACACCAGGGGATTGCCGTTCAAAGTATGGGTAAGTGGTAACGTAGTGCAGATTTTATTTTTATTTCCTTAGGGATCATTGAGCCTACTGTTGTATCTTTGAAAATGGAATTTTGTTCATGTATACGCTGGAGGGCTAAAGCAGTGTTGCAAACTTCATTACTGCTTATGAAGAGACAATACATTACGAAAACATGCCTATGTAATTTTGACCCCCTTAAACCCCACTTTTATAAATTAAAACTGGGGTTTACAGGGGTATACACTATTTTTCTTATTTCTGCTCAAAAAACATAGATTGTGGGTTCTCGTTAGAACCGCCTCGCCGAGGTGGTTCTAACGAGTACCCACAATCTATGTTTTCAGAAGATATATGAAAAATATCAGACTTTTTTACCTGAAAATTTTCAGTTTTTGGAGGTGAAAATTTCTATATATTTGAATAGGCGTGTTTTCGTAATGAAAACCAAGACTCCCATTTTCTGTCTGTAATGTGTTTTTGTTTCCAAAGGCAACCTTTTAGATTTTTAGTTGAATGGATACATAGTCTGATAGTCATACTTTTTTTGGTGAAATAATGATAACAGCCTTTATCCTGCAATAACTACTCATATTTTGTTTTAGCATTACGAAAACATGCCTATTCAAATATATAGAAAATTTTACCTACAAAAACTGAAAACTTTCAGATACAAAAACTCTGATATTTTTCATATTTCTGCTCAAAACATAGATTGTGGGTACTCGTTAGAACCGCCTCGGCGAGGCGGTTCTAACGAGTACCCGCAATCTATGTATTTGAGCAGAGATAAGGAAAATAATATATACCCCTGTAAACCCCAGTTTATCTATATAAAAGTGGGGTTTGAGGGGGTCAAGATTATATAGGCATGTTTTCGTGATGGCAACAATATCACTATATACGACATATTTGATTGTTTTTATATTGTACAAGTTTAATGTCATGCCAATAATTCTTTCAACGTTTTGAACAACCAGCCCCAGAATTAAAAGTCCAGTTAAAAAGGACACTCACTGGATAAGGTTGATATACATTTTCTCCTCTTCACAAATTAAGCCAGACAAGTAAACAGATGCAAAAGCCTCGTGTTGTGATACAAGTTTTGGTGTCACTTCATCTTCATCATTGAACCCATTTATGCCGAATGGACTGTTGCAAGCTGTATTTAATCCAAACAGTGTAAACCCTGATCAGACACTGCGTTCGGTGGCATCTGATCTTTGTCTTTAATGTTTGTCAGTCCTTTTTGTTGGACGCTAGGCATGATTTTTTGTCGCAACTGCTTTAGGAAGCGGGAGTATCATAGGATCACTTTCCGGCTTCGTCGTTGGCGTCTGGGTCGACAGTGATAACTGACCGTTTACCTCCGTTTCTCACTGATTAAGGCTACTGGGCTAATGAAACTTCATACACGCATCCGCCATAATGCACCTTGCCCTCTGCAATGGACCGTTACTGACTTGGACCTGCTTTTCACGCTTGGCTGAACAATATTTAGTCTGAGCTCCGTAACAGGTGGCGAATTTCTTGTTTCTTTTACTTAGCTAATTGTATCAATTTTGGTGAAGTCTTTGCCAACAATCCTTGTTATTTTGGCTCAAGGATTTCTACATTTCTGATGGCTGGATACTCAATGGGGAACATTCATTAATATAGCTGCTGCTATATGCAAATGTATTTTCTGTTATATCGCTTTAGTTTTTATTGCTACTTATATATCATCAGCTTGTTTCGTACATAACGATCAATCTTTTCCACGTCGAAAAAAGGGGGCCAATATACTTTTTTTTTTCAGCCCCAGTGTCTGCATTGTCATTATGTTTCTTCTTTGGCTCTTGTTTTTTTTTTTTTTTTTTTTTTTTTGTTTCTTTTTTCTTTTCCAATCTCAAAATGTCCGTTAAGCGTCTCGAATATTTTTTTGCATGAACAAAATGCTCTGTAAATATAAAAGTCTACTGGCAATTAAATATGTGTTAAAGAATGATGAGTTCAGGTTCAACGATGCATTAACCCATGTGGGTCATTTGCGTCATGTGTTAAATATTGTCACCTTAAAACTTGTGTACAATATGTAAGCATCAAACTGTTTTCGTTTTCAGACGTTTGTAAATAAAGACTCATTTGTAATAAAATATATTTAAACTATCAGAATGTATCGTTTTCCTTTCAAATACCAGAAATTGTTTGTACATGTAGTTTAAGAGTGAAAGTGGTCGTATTATAATGCAGTTATAAAGTTGTTCCTTATAGTCATCTAACTAAATTATAAGCGTATACGCCAGCGTATTTCTATATGGTTCCTTGGTATGTCGTCTGTTTATAAATTACATTCGGAGCATAGGTCAATCCATTACCTTTGACATCTATGTTCGTATCTTATACTAATCAGCTTAGGATCCCACTAGAAACTTACTGATTGTCCGCTAAGAGCACAAAAGGTAAGAAAAAAGTCCAGGGAGTGCCACAATCACAAACCGCAGCCCTTCCCAGACCCCAAATGGAAGAGGAAACCGACAAATCTAAACAAGCACAAACCGAACAAACGTACGAAAAGCACTAAGATTAGCTCTCTCTTCCCCAAGCGAGGTAATCGCAATACTAAAAGGACTGAAAAACACAAGAACAAAATGACACACGGAAAGACATACAACAAATCGCCTCGTAGAATAAACCACAAAGCAACAAAGAGTAAGACTAACACCGGGACCACTGCCTTAGAATGGTCGGTAGAGCAAACCACAGCGGGGGAGGTTAAAGCACTTTTACAGCTAGCTAACTTCACCCTGGGTCCCGATGCTACTCTTAATACAGAAATACATAAAAATTCGGTTCGCATAAAGGCTCCCAACTCAGTCAATGCATCAAAGCGAAAACATTAAAATCAAATTAATCATTATAATAAACAAAGACGAGTACTCATGGCTAATTCTACTGTATGCCAGAGTAAATGAAAACCAATAGATGAACCACGGCGGGCCAAGCCAAAGACATATCGTCAAGCCCCAACCCAGTGCTCAGTGCTCAGTGCACGCCTCAGTGCTCCCGAAAATTTACTATTTCAAAATGGCGGTTCATAAATAGAATAATATAATAGTCACTCGATGCGTTGTTATCTGTTCTCCTAATCGTAACTACTATTGTAATCATGCATACATCCGATCTGGATGTTTACTGTTAGTTCTGGTTTGAGACCATTACGAAAACACGCCTATTCAAATATATTGAAAATTTTACCACCGAAAAATGGCAATTTTTCAGATAAAAAAAATCTGATATTTTTCATATTTCTGCTCAAAACATAGATTGTGGGTACTCGTTAGAACTGCCTCGTCGCGGCGGTTCTAACGATTACCCACAATCTATATTTTTGAGCAGAAATAACAAAAATAATGTATACCCCTGTAAACCCCAGTTTTACTATATAAAAGTGGGGTTTTAGGGGGTCAAAATTATATAGGCATGTTTTCGTGATGGTCTCAATAAACACACTATAGCATTTGCTAATTAGTTTGTTTTCGCCACATGAGAAAATTAGAAACCTACCATTATTTCCTGTTTGTCACGTTTGTACGTACCAAATGTCTATCACTGCCCGGTCGTTGCCATCATAACGGCGAGATTGAAATAGAGCCAGAGCATGACAAAACCTACAATAAGAGCTGTCTGACCAGGAAATACTCGGATCAGCATGTACATCTACCAAGTATGGCAAAGGTTCTCGGTTATCCCTCTCTGGAGAGGCTATATATGGCACATGCGATCAGAGAAGATTGATCAGACTGCGCAGATGCGCAGGCTGATCTGTCTTCGCTGGTCGCACAAGTCTAACTGGTTTTGTCAAGCGCTGACGACAAGGGAAAAGCTTTTTGTGCTTTTATGCGAAGTACGCATGCCTAGTTAAGTCTGGTCCTCTATTTGCAGTTGTTTATAAAGTGATCTGGAGAAACTGTAGGTTTCGAATATTTTACAAGGGAGATAACTTTTGTGACTTCGTGTTTTGCTTTCCTGTAAATCTGGTCCCTTATGAAAAGAAATCTTCTCTAAAAGTATGGAATTTGCTCCTCATAGACGCCTTTTCAATTGAAGCAAAAAAAAATGACAGTTACCTCCCTGAAACTGTATTTCAGGAATTTCTACGACTTGAACATCGATGGCTCATTTACCGTGGTCAATTCGAATTTGGTTTTGAATCCCTAGGAAATTCCTCCGGTAGTTCAAGAAAACAAATATTTAGGGAAATTAGGGATTTTTATGCCCCCGCCTGCCGAAGGCAGCAGTGGGGCATATAGCGTTTCGCTGGGGTGTCACGTTCGTAACCAGAGTGCGACAAATGTTTAAGTTTACATTCAAATTTACATTGAAAATTACATCCGCGTTTCTCTTGGAAGTATAACGTGGGCACCTTTAATGCTAGGGAGGTGAAATTTGATATGATACTTACCCAGACCTTAACTTTCAACTCTTTGCTAGAATTGTCTCTGGGTCATCCCCTTGGGTGGGGCAAGGGTTCAAATTGTACAACATCAGATTGAGCATTTGGAAAATAGTTGTTGGAATTTATGCAAACAAATGTTGTTGCCATATAGGAAAAAGGGCGGGGGGAGGCATTTCTGTATTTTGGACACACGTCTAGTTTTATTTTATCAGGAAAATGTACGTTGTTTGCACTTGTTAGAATCACCGCATCGAGATGATTCTAATTAATACACTCAACATACCATTATTAGAAGATCGAAAAGACATCCCTTTTATAATCCTTATTTGCCTCCTGACCTAGCGTTATGATTAACACACAATGACGAAGACTTGCCTTGTCTGGAAAAAATTTCCACGATCCCAAAGGTATTCGAGTCATTAAAACTCGACTGTAATTCCCCTTAAATATATAGGCTCATGATAGGGCCTTGTAGAAATGTACATGCTGCGGTCAGAGTAATTTGTACACCAGATGATTTTCTAGGATGCATATTCAAGAAATTCACTTTGACAGTACAATTTGGCCTGTGTTCTGGCTTCAGATCGCAGTTGAGCCCTTCCCTATGCGGACCGACATATATTTGTAATTTCGAACTGCATCAGAATTAAACAAACAAACAAAGACGAACTGCAACAGAGGAACCGCCTTGGAACTTTCAGTACGAAAACTACTTGGGGGGGAGGGGGGGGGATAGGGGCTTAAACTAGTTTTGCTCGCGCGAAACCTCACCCTTAATTCTGGTGCAGTTCCAAATTAACAAATATACAGTCGACTCTCGTTATATCGAATTCAAAGGGACTCTCTGAAACACTTCGAGATGTCCGTACCTCGACATATCTAGATTTTCAGAATTGAGGCAAAAATAATTCGAACAACCACATTTAACAAATGTATATGTAATTGGACTCTTGACGTTAGATATATCGAAATATTGTAGAAAAGAGGAGAAATTGCTCCTTAGTAATTTCTCCTCTTCTCCACAATATTTTTACTTGTTAGATTTTCATGTTTAGGCAGGGACAAGATTTTCTCTTCGAGATAAGCGGTTATTCGAGATAAGCGAGTTCGATATAACGAGAGTCAGCTGTATATTTGGTCCGCATAGGGGTCCTCTACCTCATCTGTGAAACAAATATAATAAAAAAACACAGTGATGAAATAAAGCAAAGCGTTCAGTGGCGATCTGAAGCCGGAACACAAGTCTATTTCCATGTGCGTTGCACTAGACAAAGTCTGTTTGCATTTCCAAGCAACAGTTCAACTTCTAAGAGGTACTGAGCAGACAGTTCATCATCTATTTGCGACAAAATTTCTCTCTCTCTCTCTCTCTCTCTCTCTCTCTCTCTCTCTCTCTCTCTCTTAGGACATTTTGTGGATTTTAAGGAAAAGTAAGTCACATTAAATAACAAATATTGCTTGGAAAACATAAATTAATAATACTGTTAATGAGGACAAAGAGCTTCAAACAATCTCGTTTCAACAACTGAATTTATCACTGCTGAAAACTTTTAGAAAATCCCGCCTGCTGTTGACATTTTTGTAGGGGCCATAACCAAAAAACGAAACTGGCGAAATATAGCTAAAATTTGCGAGATGTACCAAAATGAATGAACTAATATGCAAAATGAAATTATTGTTATGCGAAAGATAGCGAAATGGATTTATTCAGGGATCTGCAAATGGCTCTACACATTGTTTCTGTTAAGTCCTCATCTTTGCTTCGTTATAGGCTTCATCTGTGATTTATTTGTTTCCCGTAATGATTCATAGATGAGTTAGAAGACCTCCACACGGACCAAACAAATATATGTTTTACCTCTATGGAAGCTGAGGGCGAGGGTCCGGATCCCGTAAAGCTAGCTTAAGACCCCCAGTAATTCATTACTGACCGTTCCAAGGCGGCACTTTTATTGCGGTATATTTTGTTCATTCTTACGTAGTGTTTCACTTTCTTATGCTTTTCTCTTAAAAGTTATGTAAGTTTATATTTCAGTTAAGTTTGAGTAACAGAGTTGCCACCGTTTTGGAAAAGAGTTGCCACCTCTGCTTGCCGTCTGTTCATTTTGTGGTTGCTTAATTGTATTTATCTGTCTTTACTTTTAGTGTTGGTGGCTTGATGTGGATCGGATTGTATCAGTTCCTGAGTTCACCTATTTACTTATTAAAGTGCTTAATGTGGTGAAATGGTGTACTTTAATGACACACGAAGTAGAATATGGTGGTCAGGGGTAAATAGATTCAAATAAATAGGTAATCATTGGTAAATACTGTATTTATAAAATAAAAATCGGACAACCACTGAACGTTGAACATGACTGTTTTACTGTCTGTTGGTGTGTCAAAAACTGCTGTATTAATGACAAACACTGGAGATCTTGTTCCGGCGGTGAATTCTTTGGTATTAGATCTGGTCTTCATTGTTTTGCTTAGGTCTGCCTGTGGCGTCTGATCTGGGTCTACAGTCTTTGCTAAGGCCTATCGACCCCAATACTTGATTGTGGTATATTGAAATTGCCTTAACTGCTTCTGTCACTGTGAAATACTAATGTCGCAAACAGTGCATAGTCTGAAGAGACACAGCTTATTGCGGTATAGGACGCATAATTTAAGTTGTCACTTGACTAAGCTTCTGCGTACCGATTTATCAGTTTTCCCATGTAGAAAATATTTGGAAATGATCATGAAAATCGACGGAACATATTGCATTATTAAATCGCCAAAACGACTATCTAATTAAGGCCGAAACAAACAGGCCCTCAAAATAGTCCGAAACGACCCGGATTCCCCAGGAAAGTCTTATTAACATAACATTTTCGGCTTCTTTATTATTTCAAACATTAAATGTACACTTACGTAAACCAATAGAAAGCGCAACCCCAGAAGCATCCTTTATCTTTACCTCGTGTTTTTGTAATCCCCTGTGACCATGGTTTGTGGTTTCCTTGTTTTCCCGACCATGTAATGATATGTGATCAGGGGTATCACAAACTTTTGTTTTACTGTTGGCCTTGATGTAAGAATCAAGTCTGCAACCTGTCTCATGAATGAATGAATAGATTTTGACCAAAGTTGCACATCTACATTGCTGGGACATGTAAAAGAACTGATTAGATTTTGGTGACCTTGACCCCATTTTCAAGGTCACATGATGGCTTAGATGGTTTGAAAATCGTTTGTCTGCACTATATCTTCTGAATGAATGGATAGATTTTTACCAAACTTGTACATCTATATATATTGTTGATACATGGAAAAACTGATTAGATTTTGGTGACCATGACCCCATTTTCGATGTCATACTGAAGCTTAGATTGTTGAAAAATGGCTTGTCTGCACCCTATCTCCTGAAAGATTGGGTGGATTTTGACCAAACTTGTTCATCTATATTTTTGTGACAAGGAATAGAATTGATTAGATTTTGATGACCTTGACCCCATTTTGAAGGTCACAGGAGGGCTCAGATTGTTGGAAAATGGCTTTTCTGTACCCTATCTCCAGAATGAACGGATGGATTTTGATTAAACGTGTACATCTATATTGTTGTGACATGGAAAACAACTGATTAGATTTGGTGACCTTGACTCCATTTTCAAGGTCACACAAGGGATTAGATTGTTGAAAAATGGCTTGTCTACACACTATCTCATGAAGGAATGGATGGATTTTGACCAAACATGCACAGCTATATTTTTGTGGCATGAAAAAGAACTGATTAGATTTGGGTTACCTTGACTATATTTCAAGGTCACAGGAGGGCTCGGATTTTGGGAAAATGCCTTGTTTCCACCCTATCTCTCGAATGAATGGATGGAATTTGACCTACCTTGTACAGCTATATTGTTGAGACAGGGACAAGAACTGATTAGATTTTGGTGACGTTGACCCAATTTACAAGGTCACACGAAGGCTTAGAGTTTGGAAAATGGCCCCCATCGACCACACACACACACAAAAAAAGAGAAATTATAGATACAACCTTTTTCAACCATAGGCCTGTTCAAACTGGTGGGGGACATACGTTTTCCTCTGAAAACACTGGTCTAGTTATTCAGAGAAGTTTCAAAACGGCAAAAGAAAGAAAAAACGACAAGCAAAGATCAAACTTAATTTCACCTTTTCAAATAAGGAAGAATATAACGGTCTTAAAGATACCCTCGCAGTATCAAAAATATACACATACAAGCCCTGATGACACCCATTATCGAATGATTAAATACCTTCATGACTCCGCCCTTGATACACTTTTTACATATCATCAATGTTATCTAGACAACAGGAGTTTTTCCAGAAAGCTGGCGTTTGGCAACAATTATACCTATTCCTAAAGCAGGGAAAGATCACGCAGAACCAACAAACATAAACCAATAGCGCTTACAAGTTGCCCTTACAAAACACTAGAGAGAATGATAAATAAACGACTTGTTCGGTACTTAGAATCTAACAATCTGATAACAAAGTTTCAGTCGGGATTCCGAGCTGAATGTAGTATCAATGATAATTAAGTTAGACTGGAAACTTTTATCCATGATGTTTTTATTAAACGAAAACATGTAGTTGCTGTATTTTTCGACTTGGAAAAAGCCTATGATACTACCTGGCGATATGGAATTTTGAAAGACCTACACAACTTTGGTCTGAAAGGAAGACTACCAAACTTTATTTAAAATTTTCTTGAACAGTGTACTATACAAGTGCATGTAAGATTGACCCTATCTGACCTCTACGATCAAGGACAGGGTGTTCCGCAAAGAGCCATTCTTTCAACTACTTTATTCAACGTGAAATTAATCGATATTATGAATTCTCTGGATTACAAGACAGAACGTTTTTTTTTATACATTGATGATTTCCGTATATACTTTCGCTGGAAAGTATGCGCGCAATAGAAAACCATCTATAGCAATGTCTGAATAGAATTGAAGACTGGACAACTAGAATTGTTTTCAAATTTTCCAGTTCGAAATGCGTTCATTTCTGTCAACAACGAAAAATACACGAAGATCCAGTTCTATACATAATGGATCTCAAATACAAGTTGTTGCTGAATCAAAATTGTTACGGGTTTTGTTTGACCGAAAACTCTCCTTCATACCCCATATATAATACCTGAAAGTTAAACGTTTAAAAGCATTAAATCTTTTACAACTTTTATTTCATACAAGTGAGGGTGCGGATCAAACGACTCTTCTTCACCATTATCGCTCTTTAATTCGATCAAAACTTGATTATGGGTCCATCATATATGGATCTGCTAGAAAATCTTATCTACAGATGTTAGACACTGTACATAATCAAGGACTTCGTTTAGCATTGAGAGCTCTTCGTACAACTCCAGTATGGAGCCTTAACGTGGAGGCAGGTGAGCCATCGTTATGGCTACGTAGAAGAAAAAAACAACAATTGTCTCTTCAATATGCCATCAGACTTGCTGCTAATCCTTATAAACCTGCTTTTGAAGTCACATTTCCAGCACCATTTTCGGAATATTATGAAAGAAAACCTAACGCAATTAAATCCTTTGGCCCTCGTATAGCACCGCTCTTAGACTCTTTCAATAGTAACACCAAAAACATTCAAAAACACTCTTTTCCTGATATTCCATCCTGGTGCATTAATAAACCAACTATTGTATTACATTTACACAACAGCAAAAAGTCCTTTTCTGATCCACATCTCTTAAAGCAAAACTTCCAAGAATTACACTGATGGCTCCAAAGTTGAAGTTGTGCGTTAGTATCGGGCAGCCACCATAAAAAGATCCGTCGTCCTGATGGCTCATCTATTTTCACTGCTGAATGCAAGGCTGTTCATATGGTTTTGGATTACGTAAGGAATAATTCCTTAAATAAAAAAAATGTTATTTTCTCAGACTCCCTTTCAGTTTTGAAATCTCTAAACCACACATCTTCAAAAACCCGAAAATTCAGAATCTGATAGAAAAACATTATGTGTTATCGAAAACTAAGGAAATTTTGTTCTGTTGGCTCTCAAGCCACGTTGGCATAAGAAGTAATGAGGTGCTGATGTAAAAGCAAAGTCCTCGATCTAGACATTTGAAATTCTATGTACGGATTTTAAACCTTTTATCATCAGGTACACCTTATCCAAATGGCAGACGTCATGGCACAGAGCGACATTCCATATACTACGTTAAATAATACCGGTTCTTGGTAAATAATAATAATAATAAATAAACATTTAACGAAGGCGCGAAGAAGTGGTTCTTACTCGCATATGTATAGGTCATTCTAGACTCCCACATTTTTATCTACTCAAACAAGAAGATCAACCACTTTGCATAAGCTGTAATGAGCCTTTTACAGTGAAGCACTTCCTGATCGACTGCATTGAATTCTCTCAATCGTTCAAAACAAATGACTTGGGATACTTATTTAAAGATGTACCATCTGATAACACACTTATATTTTTAATACACAGCAATTTTTTTAACAAAATATAACTATTTTGATTTTCAAATTTGTTATAGTTTTACATTTGCATGCATGTATGACTTATCATTAAAGCCGTTTCATTACAAAACTAAGTCAGTGCACCATTTTGACGCAAATGACCTTCATGGATTGACGCGTCGTTAAATCTGAAATCATCATCGCGTACAAAAAACACAACTCCAAGTGCCACGTTTTTTAGTTATCTCCCCTGACAGTTTTTGGTAATAGAAACCTTGTGATCGTGATAACTCCAACATCATTTCAGATATATTGATAATACTTGGTAGGATTGTACACGAGGTTGAGAAGGCGTGTCGCGTACAAGAACCACAACTCTAGCTGCCACAGTTTATAGTTATCTCCCCTGACATTATTTGGTAATTGCAACCTTGTGATCGTGATAATTCTAAAACCCTTTCTAAGTTCCACGTGTTTTAGTAATCTTCCTCGACTGTACTTGGTTATTTATACCTTGTTATTGTGATAACTCCAACACCCCTTCAGATGTATTGATGGTATTCGGCAGGACTATACACGAGGTTGAGAAGGAGTTTTGCGTACAAGAACCACAAATCTAGGTGTCACAGGTTTTTTAGTTATCTCCCCTGACGGTATTTTGTAATAGAAACATTGTGATCGTGGTAACTCCACACACCCTTTTCTTATATATTGATGATACGAGGGCCCTCGTACTTGGTAGGATAGTACACGAGGTTGAGAAGGCATGTTGCGTACAGGAAACACAAATCTGGTCGCTTTTTAGTTATCTCCCCTGACACCCTTTGAGATATTTTGATAATATATAGTAGGATTGTACATAAGGTTAAGAAGGTAAATCACATACAAGAACCACAACTCTGGATGCCGCAGTTTTTGAGTTTACTCCCCTGATAATATTTTGCAAAGGAAATATATTGATCGCTATTACTCAAACAGTTTTGCAGATATATTGATGATACCTGTTAGAATTGTACACGAGTTTGAGAAAGCATGTTGCGTACAAGAACCACAAATCTGGATAAATCAGTTTTTAGTTATCTCTCCTGACAGTATTTGGTAAAAGAAATCTTGTAATCGCTTTAACTCTTTTGCGATATTTACTCTTGCTGATACTTTGCAGAATGTACTTGAGGATTATAGGGTGTGTTGTATTTCTAGTGGAATTTCTGTGTATGTACAATCTTCTGTACGTCATATTGGCGTCGGTCGGGGATCTGCCAGCGCTTTTAACGGCTGTTTTTTTTTTTTTTTTTTTTTTTTTTTTTTTTTTTGTGTGTGTGTGTGTGTGTGTGTGTGTGTGTTTTTGTTTGTTTTTTGTGTGTGTGTTTTTTTTTTTTTTTTTTTTTTTTTTTTTTTCGTTTTGTTTTGTTTTGTTTTGTTTTTTACGTGTACGATAGTCTAATGGGTCCAGGTCGTTGGAAGTAATTAGTCGCGATTCTCCAAACAGAGAACTATATATCCATTTCTTGTTTTGATATCCACCGAAACTTCATCGTTTATACAATGTATGCCATTGATTTTAAGTGATGCGTGCAAATGAAGTAAGTTGCAGAGCTGAATGCCCTTTTGCACGCCTTTTTCATTGCGTATTCATCGTCGCTCCATATTATCATTTTAGAAAGTTCTTCCTCGGAAAAAATTACTACGAATAACTCTGCATCTCAAAATGTGTCTCAACGAGGCGATTTAAATGCGTATCACTCCGTAATAAACCTAAGTAGTAGGACAAATAAGCCTGAGCAAACAGTGTAGACCTTGATATTTGCGATTTATCCGAATACTTAGGGCAAATACCGAAAAGTGTTGTGGTACGCAACCATTTATGCCGAGTGGATTCTTCTACCTTCTCTTTGGACCGGTCCATTTCCATAAGAAGGGGTGTCTGTACTTTTCTTTATCACCATATTTTATAGAAATTCATGTTTTTAGTGCAAACAGTGTTGACTGATTAGACGCCGTGTTCTGCGGCGTCTGATCTTGGTCTAGTCTGTTTGCCTATGTCCCTTTTATAGTGTTTGCCTATGTCCCTTTTATACGACGCTACATATAAATGGGTTAATGGTTTCATCGAGGCAATTCAAATATGTTTTATTCATGGTCGGGACTTTTATCACCATTTACATTTTTGTACGATAATAACTCTAAGTATTAGGACTTACAGACCTCGGCAAACAGTGTAGACCCAGCTCAGTGAGACAATCCACATATTTTTTTTTCTTATTTCCCCAGGAAAACATCTGCTGTGGGTACACATTAGAAGCTCCTCAGCGAAGCGCTTCTAATGAATACTCCAAACAAAAGGTATTATTTCTTTCAGCTTGTTTTTCAGATGCCTTGAGAAGTTAGCAAAGAAGGCATGAGAACGAAGACCATTCCTGAATGCATGTGGAATCAACTTAGGGACTTCAAGCCAGATTTGTTTTTGGACTTCCCTTGTTTGCAAATACACCATGAAAACAAATTTCTTACCTGCTGCAGACGCTCTAGGCCCATAAAATAATCGAACGTATCTGTCTTCATAACGACATCCTTTGCAGATGTAGCCAGCATCAATCTTCTCCCACTCTTTGCGCTGCTGCATCACGAAAACATGCCTTTATAATTTAGACCCCATTAAACCCCACTTTTATATAGCAAACCTGGGGTTTACAAAGGTATGCATTATTTTTCTTATTTCTGCTCAAAAACCTAGATTGTGGGTACTTGTTAGAACCACCTCAGCGAGGCGGTTCTAACGAGTACCCACAATCTATGTTTTGAGCAGAAAATGAAAACTATCAGAGTTTTTTTATCTGAAAACTTTCAGTTCTTGGTAGTGAAATTTTCAATATATTTGAATAGGCGTGTTTTCGTAATGGTTTATCAATGCTTTCACATTCGAAATGTACCTATGAGTGGCATGAATGGAGGAATAAGGGAACAAAATTAATGACGCATTATTTTCATTTGATAAGTACGTATCACAAACGGAGCGTAAATACTCCCAATATGTAGACTCGGGTGAGGCTGCACTAATGATTAGGCCGATCTTTGTCTATGTTCTGCGCAAAGTAAGAATCGGTACAATTTCGGAATTGTCTTGCGCAAAGTAAGAATTCTCACTTTGCCGGGCAAAGTAGGATTTCTTACTTTGCGCAAGAAGATTCCAGAATAGCTCCTGTGCAAAGTAGGCATCGGGACAAAGTGAGAATATCTACCATTGTGCATGTATTTGTGATTAGTTTTTTATTATGGCTGTAAATCATACCTTTGTAAACCTCTTTCGCACTTGAAAATGTAATAAAAAGATTAGATCAGATTTTTCCTTTCGACGTGTTTCTATTCTCCTACATTTGTTGTTAAAACGACTGAGACAGATTTGCCAACCAGTCCACAATTGTGAAATAGAAGACAAATCGTTGTCATCTGTCGTTTTCAACTATGTTTTCCAGTCAGGGTGTTTGGACATCTCCAAAGCTTCCTTTTCCGCTTGGTGCCATTAGAAGGTTATGATTTATGATTGTGGCTCTTCTTGTGTATCTTCTTTGTGTGATTATAGGGATCAAACACCTCCCAAGGGACCGGACGAATGTTAATGCATTGAAAAACCATGTTCGATCGCTATTATTGCATAAAAACTGAAAACATTTGCTATATTTCGCGTTATTTCTTGCACTATTTTGTTTCGGCTTTTCATCGCTGTCTCGCGAACGTAATTTCCACTGACTATGCTCGTTCTAGGGCCGGGCACTACACATCTCGTGACGGCAGCAATTCTGTGGCCCCGGTACGAGCATATTGAAAGTTGCGTAGCCGTGAATTAACAGCGCGTGAATAGCCTTGTTAATACACGGCTTTTCGCCGGTTAATGCACGGCTGTTAATAACGTGCGACACTGCTTTTTATGCAATAATACCAAACAAAACGCATGTACGCATTCAACATCATGCAGTCAGCATTACGTTAACACGCCTATGCAAAATATTATTATGTCTGCACAAAACTGAATTGCGGGTAACCTTTAGAACTGCTCATTCTCAAAGCGTTTCTAAGATTATCCCAAATCTGTAACAAACATAGATTGTGGGTACTCATGGAGGCGGTTTATTATGAGTGCCCACAAACTATGCATTAGAGGAGAAATAATAATAATAATAAATAATGATTATCCCTGTAAATCCAAGTTTCTCTGTATGAAGCTTGGTTTACCAGGGTCTATAATAAATGGGCTTGTTTACGTGATGGAACGCCTTGGTTAAACCAACAAAGAAAGAAGGAAAGAAAGTTAACAGAAAGGAAGGGAGAAATGAAGGACATACTGCAAACAGAAATTAGATTCTACTAGTATATAGTGTGGGGGAGTTTATTCAGTCAAAAATGCGTTAAATTTATTTTTTATTCGTCATCTACTCATGCAGATAAGGTTCATATTATCCAACGCAAGCTGCTTATTTATATTAGCCAACGATGCACAATGCGTAACTTTAAACATTAAACTGCAGTAGACGAATTATGTTTTTTTAATTTTCAAAGAAAATTAAATGAATTTTCAGAGAAAATAAGACATTGTAGGTTTTGAAGAAAAAACATGATATTTCATGTGAATCATCTGCCCAGCAGATGAATCACATGAAATGTCGTCCTTTTTTTCACTGTAAAATAACGATGTCAAATTTAGAATGCTTTGCGCTTTATTAGTTAACGTAATTCTAACGTAGCATGCTGTAATTAACTTTCCTATCTTGCCAGAAAAAAGGGTTTGACATGCAAATTATCTCCTAGTCAACTTGCGAGAAATGCCAAAATCTATTTTGAAAAAATAAATAATAATAATAATAAAATAAAATAAAATAAAAAATAAGTAAGACAATTTGAATGAATTGTCATTTTCTGAAAAAAAAAAATGTTTTAAAATATTGCCTACTGATTTTTTACCCGCATATTTCTTGTTTCTGCACGAAACCATATGTTGTGGATATTCATTAGAAATGTCGCGTTGAGGCGCTTCGAATGAGAAGCCACAACGTATGTTTCAATGGAGATATAAGAAAACTATCATGTGGATACCCTGTCCTATCTGTAGCTGTGACTTCATACAATATCTTCTGTGGGGTTAGATTTTTTCATCATCATTATCATTGATATTTTTTTTATTTTTATTTTTTTTGTAGTTTATTAATATTTCAAAGAAATAAAAACAGAAATCGGACGTTTTTCAGATTTGAACAACTAACATTTATGCCTTTCATTTGTGGGTTCAGTATTTTCGTTATCATTACCATTATTATTATTATTATTATTATTATTATTATTATTATTATTATTTTGAAGTTTATTAATATTTTTTAAAGACATAGAAATCAGACAAATTTTAGATTTGAACAACTAAATAAATAGAGCCCCCCTCTCTCCATGAATAAAGATCATTTACCATTTTATGACGTTTATTTCAGACAGTCGTTTAATCATTTAACAATTAGACATCTTTGTTGTATATTAGCAACTGTTGCCGACAAAATAAATACGGCCATCAATCATATTTTCTTATTGGTTCACGTGACCTGAGGTAATCCCCACCCGACATGAAAATGACAATCTTAGTATTTGTTATTGCTTTGGAAGCACTTTATGAAAGATCATGTTGGTCCAATGCTATTTTCCATGGACTGCTCAACCGTATAATGACTAAGTTTAAGCTTTTACAAAAACTTGGTCTACGCTTAGCACAAATTGTCTGCTTAATGTAGACCTAGCTTTTTGCGAAAGCTAATACTTGTATAGTTACTAGGACAGGTTTGGCTGTATACAGAGCAGTAGTACATTTTCGCCATCGTGAAACGGAGGAAAGCTGATGGCTAAAATTAAGGTCAACTTTTATAATGGTTCTAAGAAATATTTATTTATCTCCATTTTCCTTACATAAAGCCGCTTCTCTTTTGGATTAACCCATATATGCTTACCGTCCGATAAAAGTGACATTGGCAAACAGTGTAGACAGAACGCGGCGTCTGTTCAGGGTCTACACTGTTTGCATTAAGTTCAGGAATTTCTACAAAACATGAAAATAATAAAAACTAACCAGACACCCCTTATATAGGGAAATGAACCTGTCCAAAGAGGTAAGGTAGAAGAGTCCAATCGGCATAAATGGGTTAAACTTAAAAAATTCCAACACATTAACCACAAAATAACCATCAACAATTTGAGCCGCGGCATGAGAAAATGTATCTTTGGGATAAATGCAAACAGCTAATACTTGTATAATTACAATAATAAAATCATTTTGTTGATTTAATTGGACCGCGCCAAGCGAAAATGTGTCTTCGAGCATGCGCAAAATGCATAGATTCGAATTCGTCCCACGCGTGCGCAAAGTGTCATCATGACACTGGCTCTCCACTGATACATTTTATAGTGTCCAATGATTCTGTTAGCTGACAACGATGGCCCTGATCAGACTGCGCGGATGCGCAGGCTGATCTGGGCCTTCGCTGTCTGTATATGCCCGAAGAGAAGTTTTCGCATGGCACGGCCCGTATGACATGTTACAGATGGTCAATAAACAAAATACGTTACAGATGGTCAATAAACAAAATACGTTACAGATGGTCAATAAACAAAATACGCTGATCCTGATCAGGCAGCGGATATATATAGTCTAATCAGGAACTTTGTTATACTTCGCCCGAAGACATGTTCTCGCATAGTGAGACCCCTTTGATTATTGTAACTTACCCAAAAAGGTGGCAACTCTGTTACCCAAACTGAATATATTTTAAACTTACATAATTGTTAAAAGAAAAACATTTGTACGGGAAACACTACAGAACGTTTAACAAAAAGAACCACAATGAAAGTACCGTCTTGGAACGGTCAGTAACCAATTACTAGGGGCTTAAGCTAGCTTAATAGGATCCCAACCCTAACCCTCAGCTTCCATAGTAGTAAAAACATACATTTGTTCGGCCCGACTGGTGGTCTTCTAATCCCCCGTGACTATTGTTTAAAACCGCATAAGAATAACAATATGCGAATGCGCAGACTGATCTGAGTCTTCGCTGGTAGGTTTTGTCGTGCGATCGCTCAAATTTAAAGTTTAGTTTTTTTTTATCTGTTATTGGTAGCTTTTACTGAAGAATTTAAATGTACTACAAACATATTCATGGGAGTATATGACGTCGTAATGGACTTAAACTATTAAAGAATTTTAAATTTATAAAATATAAATGAAATTCAGTAAAACATAATTACTGTTGTTGATTAAAATTCATTAAACGAATGAAAAGCAGTTCAACCAAACATTCTTTTGAAATCATATCTTAAGTCTGGCAAATTAAAAATTTAAAATATGTTTTTAATTAATTTGAATTTGAGCCAGCGCACGACAAAACTTACAATAAGACTTGTGGGACCTCTACAGCCTACGGGCTATCCAAAGAGGGATAAACGAGAACCCTTGCCATACTGGAATGATGCACAAGCTGATACAAGTCTTTGCTGGTCACACAGGTCTTATTGTAGGTTTTTTCGTGAGCTGGCTCATTTCAAATTGCTTAGTCCAGATCGATCTCAGTTTTATATGACACTTTACAGATGGTCAATAATCAAAACTAAGGAAAATTTTGTGCAACAGATAAATAATTTTGTTGATTTAAATGGGCCGCGCGCAGTGTTACCTGGGCATTGGCTCTCCACTGATACATTTTATGGTGTCCAACGATTCTGTTAGCGGACAACGAAGGCCCTGATCAGACTGCGCGGATGTGCAGGCTGATCTGAGCCCTCGCTGTCTGCAAAATTTTCGTCAAATCAAAGATGAATTAAGTCGGTGATAAGGTTAGAAAATAATGATGTCTTAAAAACTTAAACGAAAACTTTAACATTTTTTTAATTCTAAGTCTGTGACCTCGACCCTAAGGTCACGGTCATGAGTGTTGAAGGGTGCTGGTAAATACTTTGGACAAGAATATATCATGATACCAAATATAAATTAAATCCATCGTTTGGTTGAGAAGTAATGAGGTCCTTAAAACTTTGAAGTAAAATTTTAACATGAACATTTTGACATGTCTGTGACCTTGACCTTACCAGGAACGGGAGGGTTAGGGGGTTGGGGGTGCGGAGTGGTGAAGATGGAACTGATCATCCCAAAGATGAATCAAATCGGTGATAAGGTTAAGAAATAATGAGGTCTTAAAAATGTAACGAAATCTTTAACATTCAAATTCTAAGTCTGTGACCTCGACCTCAAGGTCACGGTCATGAGTGCTGAGGGAGCTGATTAAAACTTTTGACCAGTATCTATCATATCAAATAGGAACTAGATCCATTGTGTAGTTTTGAAGTGAGATCCTAAAAACTTCGACAAAATATTTTAACAGGGAAATTCTAAGTCTGTGATCTTGACCTTGACATGACCTAGGGTGGTGGGGATGGTACTGCGCAGAATTTTAAACCAATATGTATCATCATACCAAAGACTAATCAAATCGGTGATAAGGTTAGGAAATAATGAGGTCTTCAGCGTTTTACGAAAACTTCAACATTTAAATTCTTAGTCTCTGATCTCGACCTCAAGGTCATGGTCATGAGTGCTGATGGTGCTGATAAAAACTTTTGACCAGTATCTATCATGATACTAAATAGAAACTAAATCCAACATTTAGTGTAGAAGTAATGTGATCCTAAAAAAATTGACATAAAATTTTAACATGAAAATTCTAAGTCTTTGACTTTGATCTTGACATGACCTAGGGTAGTGGGAATGGTACTGCACAAAATTTTGGACCAATATGTATCAACATACCAAAGATGAATTAAATCGGTGGTAAGGTTAGGAAATAATGAGGTCGTAAAAACTTTAACGAAAACTTTAACATTTGTGGACGCCAACGCCGCCGCCGACGCCGAGGGTAGTACAATAGCTCTCCATGAACGTTGTTCAGGCGAGCTAAACAGGGTTTGTTTTGTTGCTGTTGTTGTTGTTTCCTTTTTTGTAATGTCACTCCATAACAGCACTATAAAAACCGTTACGAAAACGCCCCTATTCAAATGTATTGAAAATTTCACAACAAAAAATGAAAATTTTCACATTAAAAAAAAAATCTTTCGTATTTCTGCCCAAAACATAATTTGTGGGTACTCGTTATAACCGCCTCAGCAAAGCGGTTCTACCAAGTACCAACAATCTATGTTTTTGAGCAGAAATAAGAAAAATAATATACCCCTGCAAACCCCAGTTTTATTATATAAACGTGGGGTTTAAGGGGGTCAACATTATACAGGCGTGTTTTCGTGATTGGAATTGTTTAGCTACAAAAACTACGATATATACAATTAATGTTTTTAATTTAAAGTCCCACATGAAATCACCGAATAGTGTTTTTAGGATAGAAGTATATTTAAGGTAACACTGGCTCTTCACATTTGACAAAATTCTGGGGCACACTTAAATGCCACTAAATTTGTCACGCTTATTTGACTGACTTAATGTTTTGTTTTTCAATGCGGTTTACGACGTTTTGTTCAGCAGGGAGTTCTTCTTTTATATTATAAAGGTTAAATTTATCATTCTTTAAACTCATAAAATTAACCTCGTTAAAGGATGTAAAAATCGACTATTGCTGATTTATACGTTTACAAAATTTTATCAAAATACCCCATATGGTTTGAAGACCAACGGCGATTCAAGAGTTTTGCTGCCACATATTTTGGCAGTCCGTTGCATAGATCTTGTCAGTATATTTCAGTGTGCCAAAAATTATTGAAATATTCTCAACGGTTTAAGCGCTGTGACCATATTCGCTGATTGACCACGGACGGACGGACTTACAAAGGGATTATAGCGCACTCTTCGAAAGTCAACTTTTCAATCAGCCGACTCTTCTGCGCATCACGAAAAAACGCCTATATAATTTTGACCCGCTTAAACCCCACTTTTATATAGTAAAACTGGGGTTTACAGTGGTATACATAATTTTTTTCTTATTTTTGCTCGAAATTTATTCTGGGTACTCGTTAGGTTCTAACGAGTACCCAAAATCTGTTTTGAGCAGAAATTTGAGAAATATCAGAGATTTTCATCTGAAAATTTTCAATTTTTGGAGGTGAAATTTTCTACGTATTTGTTTGTTTGTGCTGAGGTTTTACGGCCCAGTCAACCCAATAGGGTCATGTCGAGCGCGGTCAGTTTACCTAACCACACGTTTACTGGGCAGGCTTAGTCCTCTAAGCGGTTAACCAGTATTGTGCACATTCTTTCGCCAGAAACTGACAACTGCCCTTCTTGAATCAGCGGAAGGGAGAGGATGACCGTAGAAAATATTTCATGATCAATCTCCACGAAAGAATGTTGCCGACCTCGGCGGGGGACGAACCCGCGACCTCCTGGTCTCCAGTGGGACGGCGCATCCAACTGAGCCACCGAGGCCGGCACGAATAGGCGTGTTTTCGTAATGGGGTCGTGCAACAACATCTTATTTGAAAATGCAAGATACGAGTTATAGTTATAATAATACTTTATATGAAAAAGCACATTTTTTTTATATATATATATATCACTGTTAGCACAGAGTTAAATATCAGTGGCGTGTCCAGTAATCTTTGATGCGGAGTCAAATTTTCTGAGGGCGTTCGATATGATCAAACTGCCTTACTAACCCTGACTGTTTGGACAGACAGGTCTAGGTAAACAGTACAGACCCGTTCTGCAGCGACTGCTCAGGGCCTGCATTGTTTGCCACACACCCGACAATTTTAATCACATTCATAGATAATAACATGGACTTGTGAATTTTATTAGAAGTACAAGGTACAGAGTAGGTGTGCGAATATTCTAGGTAAATCAGTGTCCAAAATGTATCATCTACAATTTTCAATGCAAATGAAATTTAAGTCAAAGAGGGGCTCGACTGAAATGCCCCAATCCCAACCCCAATTCACCCCACCCACCCAACCCCACCCCTACCCCCAGTAGATCCTTTCCTGAATACAATGTTATTTCACTTTGATATATGTACAGAAACGCAAAAACCGTCACCTTAATTATACTATTAAACTGTATGAAATTTCCGTCAATATCTCATAACTTGAAAACAAAAACGTTTAAATAAATACAAACTATATCAAATAAGAGCTAAAACATTCTAGGTTTAAACACGCTTTTCACAACGAGAACGTTTTAAATTTAACAACAGTACTATATCAAATTAAAGCTAAGCAATTCCAAGTTTAAACACGCTTTTCACAACGAGAATGTTTTAAATTTGACAAAAGTAATATATCAAATTAAAGCTTAGCAATTCCAAGTATAAACAAACACGATTTTCACAACGAGAATATTTTAAATTTGACAAAGTAATATATCAAATTAAAGCTTAGCAATTCAAAGTATTAGCACGACATAATTTATACAACGAGATTGTTTTAAATTTGACAAAAGTAATAAATCAAATTAAAGCTTAGGAATTCCAAGTATAAACACAACACGATTTTCACAACGAGAATGTTTGAATTTGACAAAAGTAACATATCAAATTAGAGCTAAGAAATTCCAAGTTTAAACACGCTTTTCACAACGAGAATGTTTTAAATTTGACAAAAGTAATATATAAAATTAAAGCTTAGCAATTCCAAGTTTTAACATTCTTTTCACAACAAGAATGTTTTAAATTTGACAAAAGTAATATATCAAATTAGAGCTAGGCAATTCACATTTAACTCTTTCGTCCCGAGATACCAATAAGATGCCTATGCAAACAGTGCAGATCAAGATGAGACGGCTCGTAATGAACCGCCTCATCTGGATCAACACTGTTCGCAATTATGTTATTGATTTTTTACTGAAACCGCTATGAGCAACAATGCATATGTCCAAATTCAGAGAAGGAAGAGTCCATTTTAGAAACTCAGGGGTGAAAAAGGTTAAACATTCTTGTCACAGCAAGATTATGTTAAATGATAAAAGTATTAGACTAAGCAATTTTTCCTATAAATTTAATCCATAAAAATTGCTTATACTTATAACAGCGATATTCTTCAGATTCTTCGATGTGTGGGTCTTCACTATTTGCAATGGTCCGTTGTTGTGGAAGCTGAGCGTTAATAAGTTAATTTCCGACGAAATAAGTAATTTCAATCCCAGCTTGGAGCGAATATTAGCCTTTTCACTAATTTATTCTTCATGGAATAGTGGAATAAGAATTTGTTTTCGTTTTATATTTGTTTAATATCCTTTCTTCATTAACTGTACATTTTAGTAGAATCGGGGTTAAATAAGGTTCATTTACGTGTTGTTTTCATCCGGTTCAAAATCAGTCAATCCTTTTTATACCAACCCTAGATACAACGACTAAATTCATTATAATGATAAATTGACTGGCAAAAAACCTTCGGTCAAGAGTTGACAGTTAACTCTTTCACTGCCTTAGGTGATAATAGGCTTTTGCAAACAGCGTAGATCCAGATGATTATGAGCCGTCTCATTAGGATCTACGCTGTTTGACATTTAGGCTTTCAACATTCAGATAAACTTTTTTCCTGTTGATAGTTTCTTTGAAAAAAATCGTCTGTAATTAGGCGCCGAAACAGTTAATCAGAAACTATGAAAGAACATTTATTTGATACTTCAAGAGACATGTGTTATTTTAATATTTGTTAGACACGACTCCTTTTTTAAACAAACAGGGTCTTCAAACTTCTAGAAAAGGAAACCAAAAAAATTCTTCTTTGTATAGAAATGAAGGCTCTCAGCGGTAGGCGAACAAGAACTGTATCGAGCCGCAACATCAGTCAGGCCCGAAGTTATAAAACTTTTTTCATACTCATCTCGGCCCAGCATGAAATTTTCTCTGCTTATAAATATGAAAATGCCAACAATAGTTGGCATTTTCATATTTACTTGCAGAGAAAATTTCATGCTCAACTACGTTTGGCAAAAAAGAATTTGCAATTGTTAGTTATTTGAGATTTATTCGCAGGACAAATTTCATGCTCAGCTAAGTTGAGCATGAAAAAAGTTTTATAACCTCAATGCCAGAAAACGTACCTTTGCGCCAAGCGAAGATTCAAATCGCCCCGCGCGTTTGCCGTCTGATCAGAATCGTCACTGGGCGCATTTTGGATGCAAAGTTTTTTTTTTCAAGTGGACAATATAGATGCTGATCAGGCTGCACTAATGATCAGGCTAATTTGAGTCTTTGTAGGGCGCACGTCCAAAGGTACGTTTTCTGACGTTGCGGCTCAATAAGTGAAGTATTCTAACAATCTTCAGAACGTGTGTGGCAAACAGTGACTGATTCTTTACTGAATAACCCCTGACACAACATATATCTTGTCGTATTGGCTGACAGCAAGATATGACGCGACTGACAGTGGTGATTTCATTACTTTGTTCTAAAGTACATTGTGTGAAACATACAAAAAAGAAGAGGCATACGCAGAGGTATTTAGAACACCTGGTCTTTAAGATATCGTTTTTCCTGATATAAAAAAAAAACCGTAAAAATTCAAGATGTGCATACCATTTCAGAAATAGATGTAACGAAACACATGCTCTCCTGCTACTTAAAAAGTAGGTAATTACTCTCCTTCGAAACAGGGGTAAAAATCAAAAAAAAAACAAAAAAAACAAAAAAAAACAAAAAAAAAAAAAAAAAAAAAAAAAAAAAACTCAGAGAAATGAAATCTTGAAGATGAAGGCTGAGGTAAGTGGTTTTATAACAAACATATGTATTCATCCCAGCTTGTGTATAGACTAGGAGGATCCGATTGACTTCAGATTATAGGTAAGACTGTCAGCAAATCAGCATACAGCTATGACATGACTGACAGTACGTCTTATTTTTCTATCGCAAATATGTATCAGCTATAAGCTAGTACACCAATGCAATTTAGTGACTGGAAACTGTTATGAATTATGGATACTTGGTGCAGCTGTTATAAAAGCAAAACAGAAAATCAGCTAAACATTAACAGTTTATATTTTTAATAAATATAGTTCACATCTAGTATAAAAATTGCTCTGGCATATGGTAGTAGTAGTAGTAGTAGTAGTAGTAAGCATAAGAAACTGCTAACGGCTGCGAGAAGGGGATCAAATGAAATTGAAAAAAAAACCCAAAAAAAACAACAAAAACATCGATACTAAAGTCACGCGTAAATATCTTTTACTATGTTTTAATTGTATCATTTCCAATGCCAGGTACTACATTGTCACTTGTGAAACGAATTCATCTGCGTTGCAGATACATATCAGAGGATGATGACTTGTCGCATGAAAATAATTGGACCATGTGATGTACAGCTTACAGATTATTTGTATGTTGTTGTTTCGATAAATGTGATGCATGAAAAAGGCCTATTAGCTCACCTTGTCCGTCGTGCGGCGTCAACAGTTTGCTTTTAATGGCTACACCTCTTACACCTCTGGACGAATTGTAAAATCGTTCCGCCATTCTGAAAATCTATTTTGCACTTCTTCTCCTGAACCAGAAGGCCACCTGACTCGATTCTTGGTAGGAAGTATCTGGCAACTTGTAGGTCAAAAACAGCTAAAATCGTTCCGATCGAAAATCCAATATAGACGCCATGGCCACTATCTTGAAAATCTGTTCTGTGCATCTTCTTCTGAACTCCGAGGCTAATTGACTCGAAACTTGGTAGGAAGTATCAAAGCAACGTACAACAAAAATAGCTAAAAATGTTCCGATCGGTGCTCCAAGATGGTCGCCATCTTAAAAATCTATTTTAGCTGAAACTAAATCGAAAGACCAGTTGACTGGAAACTTGGCAGAAATATCGGGTAACTTGTAGATATAAATAGCTAGAATCGTTTTGATCGAAAATCCAAGATGGCCACCATTGCAGCTGTCTTAGAAATCTGTTTTGCGCTTCTTCTCCTGAATCGAAAGGCCAATTGACTCGGAAGTTGGTAAGAAGTATCGGGTCAACTTGTTTATCAAAAATAGCTAAAATCATATCGATCGGAAAACCCAGATGGCTGCCATCTTCAAAATCTACTTTGAGCTTCGTCTTCTGAACCGAAATGCCTACTGACTCGAAACTAGGTAGGAGATATTTTGGCGACTCACGTCAAAACCAGCTAAAATCAGAAATCCAAGATGACCGCAATAGCCGCTATCTTGAAAATCTATTTTAAGCTTCTTGTCCTGAACCGAAAGGCCACTTGACTTGAACACTGTATGATGTACCAGAGTGTCATGTAGATCAAGAAAAGCAAAACTCATATCAATCGGAAATCCAAAATGAACCGAAAGGACATTTGACTCGAAACTTGGTAGGGAGTATCGTGGTGACATGTAGCTTAAATCTATCTGACCACAAATCTAATATGGCCACCACAGCCTCCACCTTAAAAATCTGTTTAAAACTTCTTGTCCTAAAATGAAAGGCCTATTGACTCGAAACTTGGTAGGATGTATCGGGGCAACTTGTAGATTAAAAATAGCTAAAATCGTTCCGATCGGAAATGCCATGCAGCCATCTTGAAAATCTATTTTCACTTTATTATCCTGAATGAATTGGCCAGGTGACTAGAAACTTGGTAGGAAGTATCAGAGCTACTTGTAGATAAATATAAACGATTTATATTTCTTAGCTTCTTCTCCTGAACCGAAAAGTCATTTGACTTAAAACTTAGTAGGAAGTATCGGGGCGTATTGTAGATCATAAGTAGCTAGAATCGTTCTGATCGGAAATCTAGGATCAATTTCGGAATAGTTCTCCTTAACGGAAAGGCTAATTGACTCAAAACTTAATAGGAAGTATTGGGGTGACTCGTAGATAAAAAATGGCTAAATCATTCTGCTCGGTAATCGAACATGGTCACCACGGCTGACACCTAATTTTTTTTTTCTCCTTAACCAAACGGCCAATTGTCTCGAAACTTCATTAGACGTATCGAGATGACTTGTATATTAAAACTAAACAAAAATTGTTTCAATCGGAAATCCAAAGTGGCCGCCATCTTGAAAATCTGTTTTGAATTTCTACTCAGCAAAGGTGCAGATAAAACCTGCGCATAGACACAATCACGCCAGAACTAATACTTTTCGCTAACGTAAGCGGCAGGACAAAGGACTAAACATGTAGCCCTTCTAAGAGGCCTGGCATGCACACTGAAAGACATATTCGACTGGACGTCTAAAAAGACTTTTTCTTGATACGCGACTCGCTTTATGCAGTATGTATGATTGCTAGTCTTTGTTTATCATAGTGATTCATTTGATTTTTATGTTTTCGCTTTGATGCACTGATTGAGTTGAGAGCTTTTATGCGAACAGAATTTTTATGTATTTCTGTATTAAGAGTAGCATCGAGACCCAGGATGAAATTGGCCAGCGTAAAAATGCTAGAAACCCCCGGTGGTTTATTCTACTGACCGTTTTAAGGCGGTGGCCCAGGTGTTAGATTTACTCTTTGTTGCTTTGTGTGTGTGTGTGTGTGTGTTTTTTTTTTTTTTTTTTTTTTTTTTTTTTTTTCTACGAGGCGATTTGTTTTAAGTCTTGCCTTGTGTTATTTTGTTCTTGTGTTTTTCAGTCCTTTGAGCATTGCGAATACCTCGCTTGGGGAAGAGAGAGTAAATCTTAGTGTTTTTCGTACGATTGTTCGATTTGCGCTTGTTTGGTTTTGTCTGTTTCCCCTTCCTCTTGGTGTCTGGGAAGGGCTGCGGTTTGTGATTGTGACACTCCCTGGACTTTTCTTTTACCTTTTTTTTTTTTTTTTCTTCAGTCAGAAACAAATTGAAAGCTGGTTAAAAAACTCCATTATTATGAAAATACGCTAAAGAATGTTTACCACTGTACACATCTGTTTTAATCGCTAATTACGGGGTACATAGATTTGTGGTTTTCCAGCATTTTACGTTGAAATCTCGTTACAACGACAGCATTTCTTCCCAAAGATGCTGCCATTAAAATGAATTTGCTGTTGTAAAGAATCCTAAATGGACACAATAATATGTAAAAAAGACCTTGTTTATTCATATTTCCTCATGGAATATATATTTTGGATATTTGTTAGAATCGCCTCATTGAGGCGATTCTAACAAATATCTATAACATATGCTTCTTTAAAGTATTTAAATACAATGTTCTTGCATAATATGTGATTAAACGAAGGTTTCGTGACAGTCAAATTGCCATTGTAAAGAATACTCGTATTGTCGTTGTAGCGAGTGTTGGTATGAAGATAGTTGTCTATAGTTTTCTAACAGTGTGTTTGATTATATGTGTTTGCCAAAGATGCGCCACAGATGAAGTAAAGGATCCTTATATGGACCAAATATTCGTGGGGTGATCAATAATTTCGAGAAGTTTTACTGTAGCGCTAAACATATCGGTTCATCCGTACCAAAATTTGCACAGGGCCAGTGAGTGAGCGACCATTTGATTTTTATAGGGGGTAGGTGGGGGGAGTCGCGGGGGTGAGAAGATGTTTTGAAAAAAAAATCCAGGACCTTCTTTCTCCCGAAAAAAAAAATAGCCGTGACCAGGGTAAATGTTATGATACCCTTTGTAAAGACCAGGCCCGAAAACATCTTCCCGACCCCGCCACCCACCCCCCCTCCCCCTCCGATAAAAATCAAATGGTCAGTCCCTTATAGCCACTTACGAGCAACGTCATCTACATACTACGTTCATGACGTTATACAGTAGTTAATGACGTCACTATTCTGACATCACACACCGCGCTAACCGTCGAGAAGTGACCGACGACGTCGTAGCCGAACAGAGGACATCGATTTAGTGACGATAGAAAGTCCTCTAAAGATGACAATTGTCCTGGGCGTCTTGTGACATCGGCAACAAAAGAAAAATGTGCTGCTATAGTATAGAGTCATGTAATGGAAGCTAGACGAATGACGGTTAGAATAGTAGCTGAGGATGTCGGCTTAACTATGGGTACAGCCCTAGAAATTCTGACCAGTAAACTTAAATTAAAAAGCGTTTGCACCAAATGGGTACCTCGTTTGATTAAGCCTGAAGAAAAGCGGATAAGGGTTCAAATCTGTCGTGATCGTACTAGTCGATATTCAGAAAAAAGAGATGGGTTTCTCAATAGAATAGTGACTAATGCGAAACATTGTTTAACCCTTGTCCTGCTGAACCCGGATATACCCTGCCTTTGCAAACAGTGTAGATCCAGATCAGTTGGCTTCTAAAGAAGCCAGCTGATCTGGATCTGCACGCTTGGCTATTCAGTATGTGAATCTGTGTCTACAACTTTGATCAAATAATCTGATTGGCTGAAAATTAGAAATGGGTGTGGCTTCTTAATTTATTCAGCAGGACAAGGGTTAACTTCTTTGAGCCTGCAAGCAAAAGAGTCCCATGCTTTATCGCCATCATTTGTGGACGTTCGACTCTCTAAGTTTGTGGATAAAGTAATGTCGATTATATTCTGTGATACCAGAGGAATAGTACTATATGGTGCTAGCTTAAAGTACCGTTAATATTGAGTACTTTGCATATCTCATTCGGGTCCCGCTTCAAAGAGCCATTCGAGACAAGCGTCCAGGTCTTGCTAGGCCGGGGTTCATTTTGCATCAGGACAACGCTCCTGTGCATGTGTCAACACTTCACACTCCAGGAACTAGACATAGAAACTCAATCTTACCCACCTAACGGTCCGGACTTGGCTGTATGTGACTTCTTCCTATTTCCAAATGTTAAAGAGCAGTGACGTGGAATAAAATATGAGACGAGCGAAAAACCTGGTGTGGCTATAACGGCGGCGCTTAGACTAGTGTCACGTGACGGCTTACGTCAAGTGTTTGATGCATGCTTGCGCAGATATAACAAGTCTATCAAAGTCAAGGGATCATGTGTTGAGAAAGAATAAATAGCAATCGTATGTATATTTTTGTTATTGAGATATTCCAAAAGTTCTGAAATTTATTCATCATCCCTCATATATTGGTTACTTGGAGTGCATCGGAAATAGAGGTTTGCTTTTGGTTAGTTTTCCTAATGACCGTTCCAAGGCGTTGCAGTTTTTTTTTTTTTTTTTTTTTTTTTTTTTTTTTTTTTTGTGAGTCGGTGGTTTCATATATGGCGTTTCTTTTGTCATTATTTGTTCCTCATTTCTCTAATTTTGTTACCTCGGGAAGTCTGTGCTTCGTGGCTGGTAGTCCTTTGGTATCTTCTCATATTTTTGCTTGACAATGCTTGACATGCATGTAATATGGTACATTTTCTCGCTTAAGACACCCTATGCGTGATGCAAGAAAATATCCCTGATGCCTAATGCAAGTGGTAAAGGCTAAGGTCAGCCCTCAAATTTGTAAGATTATCAACAAATAACCTTAATTAGGACTGCGCGACGCGCAGGTCGAGCTCGATGTTTGATTTTCGTATATGACATAGGCATCATTTTCTTGTGCACCAGACACAATTTAAATACAATGTTCTTGCATAATATGTGATTAAACGAAGGTTTCGTGACAGTCAAATTGCCATTGTAAAGAATACTCGTATTGTCGTTGTAGCGAGTGTTGGTATGAAGATAGTTGTCTATAGTTTTCTAACAGTGTGTTTGATTATTATAAGAGCAGGTACCTCTGAAAACGTACCTTCAATCGCGCAGTCCGATTAGAATCTTTACTGGGCAAGGTTTGGATAGCCAAGAATGCAAAGTTTCTTCTTGCGGACGATGGTGACTGATCAGACTGCACGGATGCTTAGGCCAATTAGAGACATCTTCGGGCGCACATGTCAGAAGGTATATTTTCTCACGTTGCGGCTCAAATTACAAAAATATATTATGCCGTAGAGACAAACTAAGGTACATTTCCACTTCTAAAAATAAACGATCTTGAGTTGATCAGCACATCAGTGCAGTCTGACCAGACTCTAATTCGCATTCACAAACTCTAGTCTATGCAAACTATATATCATAAACGCCCAATGTTCTTATTAGACTGTGCCTACGTACAGAGCTATTTTGCTCATTCCTGTTCGCATTTGCAGAAAAAGTGTCATTTGTCTGTAGCGGTTCTTTCAGGTGACGGGTATAAAACCAGAGCATATGTGTTTTTCTGTTTCAAAGCTGGTCTTTCTCTCCAACCAGCAGGATTAGGATGTATGCAGCTACAAGGTAAAGAAGTGATAAAAATACACTACTATACATAGATACGATGTCTCTGCCGACCGGCAATAATCTTAAAGTATGGCAATACGTTCTGCCTACAATTCTAGCAGTTGGTACCATTGGAAACATTTTATCCATCGTCACTGTAACAAATCGACACTGCAAGAAATCAATGTTTACCACGTACATCGCCGCATTGGGTGTGGCTGATTTAGGCTGTTTATATCTGCTTGCACTACCTCTAGTGTTGATGGCATTCGACGTCAACATTTTCGAGATTATTCCATCTGCTTGCAAATTTGTAACCTTTATAAGCTTTCTATCGTCTCACATGTCGTCATGGATTGTTGTGGCAATGACACTTGAAAGAGCTTTTAGTGTTTTCTTTCCATTGAAGGTGAAGTCATTTTGTCAACCAAGAAATGGCTATATCGTCATGGCGATCATTTTTGGTTTTCTTCTGGCTCTAAACTCTCATACACTCTACGGGTTTCAATCGGCAACAGTAAACAATTTCACCGTCTGCTCGTTTCTTGACAACAGCTACGAAGAATTCATGCTATATTTCAACTGGGTCAATGGCATTGTGATTTTTCTCATTCCTGTTATTGTTATAATCGTTGCTAACTCCGCCACAGTGATGAAAGTAATGACGATGGGCAACTTAGCTTCAGCGACAGAACTAGACAACAGGCGAAAACGAAACAGGTATTTGTTGGTTATGACACTCCTCGTCAGCATTACATACATCATATTAGTAACACCGTGGACAGTGTACTATTCACTTAGACCATATCTTTATGAAGAAGTGGATCCCTATTTCTTCAGCAACGACACAGATGAACTGCTGGGAACAATTTTTTACCACTTAGCTTTTGCGAACTATGGAGTCAACTTTTACCTTTATGTTCTTAGTGGACAGAGATTTCGCCAGGAACTCAAAGCTGTGTTTTCTTGCTACGGCAAGTCCAACTGATCAAACAGAGACCATTATATTAATGTCTCCGGATGCTAAGTTTGTCAGGCATGACTAAGAAAACTGAATAATGTATCCATCGGTGTCTGAAAACAATGTCAAGAGGTGTAACAGGTGTAAATATTAATGTTGTGACTCCAATACCAACTGTACTATAAACAGTTGACAGTTGTCTGTTATAAGTACGCCTGGCCTTGACTTTTATTCCACTGATCTTATTTATGTATTGATTTGAGGTTTCAGGAATTGCGGAATGCAGAATTTAGGATGAACTGGCCGAAACCTCAGGAACGGATTTAGTGAACATCCTCATTCAATGAAAAAGCAGCAAAATGTTTGATATTTTAACTCCTTTATACTAAATGGACTTCATTCTCAACTCTTTGGACAGCCCCATTTCTTATAGAAATTCCTGTTTTATGCAAACAGTGTAGACCTGATCAGACGCCGCGTTCTGCGGAGTCTAAATTGGGCCTACACTGTTTGCTAACGTCCCGTTTATAGAACACTGAGCATAAATGGGTTAAAAATATTCACTCATTTGAAATATAACATTGTTATAATTGAGAGTTCAAATACTCTATATATGAACCTAGACATTACAGATAAATCTGACACCTAAATGATAAAATGTTAGACCATATTGTAGCTCGAAAATGATGAGTTGCATTATTTGTTATTTGGGATATAACATAGTATAGAAATCAATTATTTATGAATGTAGACACTGTATATAAATTTGACATCTGAATGATTAGATGTAAGATCTTGTTGATACTCTTGTTGCATTTTTAGTCATTTGGGATATAATATATAGGTAAGCCTCAAATACGCATGGACCTTGACACTTCAGATAAATGTGGCACCTGAATGATAATATGTTATGGGTGAAAACGTTTCTTCGATCATATGCAGACACCGAGGGTCCAAATCGCATCCGGGTAGTCTGGTAAGGGCCTTCCCCGTTCGCTAACAGAACTATTTGATACTGCAGAATGTACGAATGGAAAGCATATAGAGCAAAAGCCCGGATGATAATTTTCGCATGCGCAGGATGATCTAAGGCACGTTTTCGCTTGACGCGGCCCAGGTTCCAAAGATAAAACTTTTTTCATGCTCAACTTAGCTGAGCATGAAATTTTCTCTGCTAATAAATATGAAAATGCCAACAAAAGTTGGCATTTTCATATTTATTAGCAGAGAAAATTTCATGCTCGGGTAAGTTTAGCAAGAAAGAATTACCACTTGTTAGAGGGCAAGTCAATAAAAAACCAGCCTAACTTATTTCTGGGTGAGATCGACCTCTTCTTTTTCGATGTAACTGCCCACTAGAATGATGCACATGGACCAACGGTGTTCCAGTGCCATCAGCCCAGAACTGAAGAAGCCAGGGTCCTTGTCTCTGACCCACTCCTCAACTGCCGCCACGACTTCTTCGTTGGACTGGAAATGACGTCCACGGATATCCTTTTTCAAGTTTGGGAATAGGAAGTAGTCACTAGGAGCTAAGTCCACAGAATAGGCGGGTGCGGTATTAGCTCGTACCCATTCCGCTCAACAGCATCCATTGCAATTTTGCATGTGTGGACTCTCGCATTGTCTTGTTGGAGCAGAATCCCTTTGGAGAGTTTACCTCGGCGTTTTTCACGGATCACAATTCTCAGTTAGTCGAGCAAATTTGAATAATATGCACCTGTTATTGTACTTTTCTTTGCTAGAAAGTCCAACATAATAAAGCCTTGTACATCCCAAAATACAGTTGCCATCATCTTGCCAGAGAGGGTTGCGTTTTGAACTTCTTTGGCCTCGGAGACCCCGGCCCTACACTCTGGCCTTTGAGCTTTATTCTCTGGCTCATAATAATGGACCCAGATCTCATCTACAGTCACCAGACGTGAAAGGAAATCATCTTCCTTTGTCCTAAACCGCTTCAACAATGCGCTGTATACTGATGCTCTGGTTGCCATTTGCTCGTCGCTAAGGGATTTTGGGACCTAACGGGCTGTTAGCTTGTGCATGCATATCCAAGCGATCATGTAAAGTTGTTGAAATGCTACCTTGTAAAATGTTTAATGCATTCGCTATTTCTTCCACCTTAATTCGCCTATCAGAGTACACCAGATCCCATACTTTGTTACACATTTCTTCATCAGTGGCATCTGGTGGGCGTCCAGACCTGGTTTCGTCTTCTAAAGACGATCTACTGCGTTTCAATTCCCCAACCCAGAATTTAACTTATGCATACTATAGTGCAGAAGACCCATGAACATTGGTCAACTCGCAATGTATTTCCTGACCTGTTTTCCCTTTCAAGTACAAGTACCGAATTACAGCACGGTACTCAACTTTTGACGAAAAGCTTACTTTTGCATCGCTAGCCATGTTTGACATTCAATATCTTATGAGTGAATGACACGATAAGGGTGCAATTTTGCCCTCAGGCCTAAAACATGTATTGAAACAAGACATGAAAATCTTGGGTGTCTCGGTTAATTGAAAATGGAATAGGCTGGTTACTCATTGACTTGCCTTCGTAATTTGAGGTTTATTAGCAAAACAAATTTCATGCTCAGCTGAGTTGAGCATGAAAAAGGTTTTATAATCTCGGGGCCAGATCATGTAGCTCGAGAATGAGGAGCTCGAGAATGTAGTCATTTGGGATATAACATAGATATAATGAGAAATCAAAAAATCATGAACACAGACACTATTGATAAATCTGACACCTGAATGATCAGATGTTAGATCATGTTGTACCTCGAGAATAAAGAGTCGCATTATTTTGTCATTTGGGATATAACATAGTTGAGAAGTCAATTATTCATGAATGTAGACACTGTATATAAATTTGACACCTGAATGATCAGATGTAAGGTCTTGTTGTTGCTCGAGAATAAAGAGTCGCATTATTTTGTCATTTGGGATATAACATAGTTGAGAAGTCAATTATTCATGAATGTAGACACTGTATATAAATTTGACACCTGAATGATCAGATGTAAGGTGTTGTTGTTGCTCGAGAATGAAGAGTAGCATTATTTAGTTATTTGAGATGGAGTTTTAAAGCCTAGTCAACACTGTAAAGGTAACGTCGAGCCGGTTAGTTAAGCTACACACCTTTTTTTCCTGGGCAGTTTTAGTCCTCTAAGCAGTTAACCAGTGTTTGTGCACACACTCTCGCCAATAACTGACAACTGCCCTTCTTGAATCAGCTGAAAGGGAAGAATGACCATAGCAAATGATTTCAAGATCAATTTTCGCGATAGATAAGGTCAAGAACTGAAATGCTCATGGACCTGCTAACAGAGTGAAAAGGCACTATGTGTTCCGTTACATATACATGTTAGAGGGATGGATATACCTTCAGAGCAGGTTACTGTCTAAATTGATTTTGTAACCTTCTGAAAAGGGATTCTTTTCTAAATGAAAAAAATTTACTCCCCGTGGGAGCAGTTTTGTTTCTTTTTGAGAAGTCACCTTTTCAGAGGGGTGTACAGATTATAAACAATTTAGGATAGTAAACAATTCTAAAAGAGTGGAACACGCTACAAAATGATAGGTTACAACATGGATATTCTGCGGCAAACTGCATGCATGGTTGTTAGCCCGATATCGTCTATAAGTTCGCTTCCGTCTTTAATTTCGAGGAGGTGAGTCTATCCTTAGGCTAAATAACGGCTCCTGCATCAGTCTGTGCCAGACGTTTGGCGCATGATTATCAATGTCTGTGATCGGATCCATCGTGGTTATGTTTGCATTACGAAAACTCGCCTATTCAAACATATTGAAAATTTCACAAAAAAAACCCTGAAAATTTTCATATACAAATTCTGATATTTTTTTATATTTCTGCTCAAAACATAAATTGTCAGTACTCGCTAGAACCGCTCCTAACGAGTACCCATAATTTATGTTTTTTGTTTGTTTTTTTTTTTTTTTTTTTTTTTTTTTTTTGGATGAAATAAGAAAAATAATGTTTATCCCTGTAAACCCAAGTTTTACTATATAAAAGTGGGGCTTAAGGGGGACAAAATTATATAGGTATGCTTTCTTGATGGTGAGTCTCTTGTTTTCCGATTTCAAGTCACTGTCGAGTCCTTTGTCATGCTTTATCAGTGTTGTGATTATATATGTTTAACTGTGATGTTTCTCTTATGAGGAAGATGGCTGTGTCGACCGAACGTAGGTAAGTACGAGTAAGATGGAGATGCATCAGAATTAAGGACAAAGTTTCGCGCGTGTAAAACTAGTTTAAGCTTCCTCCCTCATACCTTAGTAGTTTTATTACTGACCTTTCCAAGTCGGTTCCTCTGTGTTATTTTGTTGTTGTGTTTTTCAGTCCTTTGAGCATTGCGAATACCTCGCTTGGGGAAGAGAGAGCTAACCTTAGTGCTTTTCGTACGTTTGCTCGATTTGTTCTTGTTTGGTTTTGTCTGTTTTCTCTTCCTCTTGGTGTCTGGGAAGGGCTGCGATTTTTTTCTTTTACCTTTATTTTGCAGTCAGAAACAAATTGAAAGCCGGTTAATAAATTGCATCATTATGAAAATCCACCAAAGAATGTTTACCCCTGTATATATCTGTTTTATTCACTTATTACGGGTACATATTACATAGATTTGAAGTTTTCCAGCATTCTTACGTTGAAACCTCGTTACAACGACAGCATTTCCCAAAGATCCCAAAGATGCTGCCATTAAAATGAATTTGCTGTTGTAAAGAATCCTAAATGGACACAATATTATGTAAGAAAGACCTTGTTTATTCATACTTCCTCACAGAGCATATGTTTGCAGTTGTAGTTCTTCGTTGTTCGTGCACTGGTAGTGCTTTGCAGTTCTTCGTTGTTCGTGCACTGGTAGATTTTTGCAGTTCTTCGTTGTTTGTGCACTGGTAGATTTTTGCAGTTCTTCGTTGTTCGTGCACTAGTAGTTTTTAACAGTTCTTCGTTGTTTGTGCACTGGCAGTTCTTTGCAGTTCTTCGTTGTTCGTGCACTGGTAGTTCTTTGCAGTTCTTCGTTGTTCGTGCACTGGTAGTTTCATATGTGAAGTTTGTTTTCTCTTTGTTTATTCGCCATCTCTCCTTTTTGGTGCCTCGCTAAGGTTTGTGCTTTGCAATTGTACCATTCCTTTGGTATTTTCGCTTCTATTTTTGACGTTTCACTGAAATTGTCACATGTGGAGACAATTTCAGTGAAATGCTTTATTTTTTCAATAGTATATGCGTTTGTTTATCGTCAGCATGTTTACACGTTTTTAGCTTTAGCAAACTCTCTAGTGTGCTTGCGCCGCCTCTTTTCAGTTGGCGGTTTAATAAACATAGGTTTCATAAATTACATCTTAGGTTTTAAACGCGATAAACATCAAACTGCTTTATTCATTCAGAATTCGCCACAGACATGCAAAACAGCACTTCACATAGGACAAAGAGGGTTTTCAGGGCGGTAAAATTTATCAGGGTCCAGTTGTTCAAAGCATCGTTAGCTTAACGAGCTCGTTTGTGGTCAGAATGTTACCTGTTCTAGTAAGTTCAATATCTAATTCACATTTTACTATTAAAATTGTATAGGCATGTTTTCGTGATCAATTGAGAGTATTTTGTATAGCAAAGGATGCAAGGTTTCTTCATGCGGATAATGGATCAGACAGCGCGGATGCGCAGACTGAATTGAATCTACGTTGGGCGCACGAGTTCAAAGGTACGTTTTCTAACGCTGCAGTTATATCACCTAAAGAACAAAAATGCAGGTTCGAATCTCAGTTAATAGTGTTTCGGCCTACTACAGTACATGTATATTGTATTTATTGTCCATGTTTTATTTATTGTTTGTGTATTTTATCAAATAAAGTTCATTTTACCTGGTAGAAGTAAATATATATGTATCCACATTTCATATTTTACGTCCGTATTCACCATAAATATTCGGGCAGATAGACATTGCAAACAGTGTCGACGGCAGATCAGGGTCTACATGTTTGCCATTATACCATCATTATTTCAGATATTTCATAAGATAGCCAAGTGCACTTGTTCAAGTTTATGATAAATATGTTACGTACTGATGGTAATCGAACATTTCTGGTGAATACTGTAAATTTGTCTTGTAACAATATTTTAAGCTGCGCTGTAATGAACTTTGTTAACCTCTTAAAGACTAGATATACTTCGATGATTGTTAACCCCTAAAAGACTAGATATACTTTGTAGACTGTTAAACCCTAAACGACTAAGTATACTTCGATGATTGTTAACCTTAAAAGACTAGAAATACTTCGTAGATTATTAACCTCTGAAAGACTAAATATACTTAAATGATTGTTCACCCTAGATATACTTCATAGATTCTTAAACCCTAAACGACTAGATATATGACCTAGACTGTTAACCCTAAAAGACTAGATATACTTCGTAGATTGTTAACCTCTAGATATACTTAAATAATTGTTAACCCCTAAAAGACTAGATATACTTCGATGATTGTTAACCCTAAAAGATTAGATATACTTCGTAGATTGTTAACCTGTACAAGACTAGATATACTTAAATGATTGTTAACGCCTAAAAGACTAGATATACTTCGATGAATGCTAACCCTTAAAGACTAGATATACTTCGTAGATTGTTAACCCCTAAAAGACGCAATATACTTCGTACATTATTAACACCTAAATGACTAGATATACTCCTAGATCATTCAACTCTAAAACACTAGATATACTTGTAGGTTATTAACCCCTAAAAGACGAGATATACTTCGTAGATTATTAACATTTAAACGACTAGATATACTTCCTAGATTATAAACCCCTAAAGGCCTAGATATACTTCGTAGCTTATTAACACCTAAACGACTAGATATACTTCTTAGATTGTTAACACCTAAACGATCTACGAAGTATATCTAGTCGTTTATATCTAGTCGTTTAGGTGTTAATAATATACTTCGTAGATTATTAACCCCTAAACGACTAGATACACTTTGCAGATTATTAATCCCTAAACGACTAGATGTATTTCGTAGATTGTTAAGCCCTAAACGACTAGATATACTCCGTAGAGTATCAACACTTAAACGACTAGATATGCTTCCTATATTATTAATCCCTAAACGACCAGATATACTTCGCAGATTATTAACCCCTAAATGACTAGATATACTTCGTAGATTATTAACCGCTAAACGACTAGATATACTTCGTAGATTATTAACCCCTAAACGACTAGATATATTTCGTAGATTATTAACCCCTAAAAGGCATGATATACTTCGAAGATTATTAACGCCTAAATTTAAGATTTTCGGTTTGTGCTTGTTTAGATTTGTCGGTTTCCTCTTCCTCTTGGGGTCTGGGAAGTGCTGCGGTTTGTGATTGTGGCACTCCCTGGACTTTTCTCTTACTTTTTTTAAACAAACTTTTTTCTGAAGTACTTGTATCTGTATTGATCCTGGGCCGGAATTCTGTGTTGAAGTTTGTTTAAATCTTAAATTATAATAATATTTTCAAGCTTCAGTATCCTATGGATCCAGAGAGTTCCTTGTATATAATGAGTGCGCTAGCGCACCTAAAATATACCCTATCCGACTGGTTATTCAGAGAAATCAAGCATAATACTGTTCCATGAAACTTGTTTTTTAACAAGCGTAGTGGTGCAGTGGTTATGTCTCCTGACTCTGAAGGGCTAGGCGTTGCCGTCGTAGCCGGCGTGGGTTCGAGCCTCACTCAGTCCAGTTGTATTTCATATTTCTCCCTATATATATGCTGAGGTGAGCTAAAAATGGCCGCAAAGCTACGAAGTATATCTCGCCTGTGTGTATATATATATATATATATATATATATATATATATATATATATATATATATATATATATATATATATATATATATATATATATATATATATAATAGAGTAGAAATACTTTCTTGATTGTTAACCCTTAACAGGCGAGATATACTTCGTAGCTTTGCGGCCATTTTTAGCTCACCTCAGCATCGTGCTCGATTTGAGCTATCGTGATCGCCCTGTGTTCGGCGTCCGTCGTGCATCGTCCACAATTTGCTTTAAATGACATCTCCTCGGTAACTACCTGGCGGATATCAACAAAAGTTGCGAGATTTTTCTTGTGGAGGGAGGTTCTCTAGCGATCTTGCTCAAATCGTTCTGCTCCGCTGCACAAAATGGCAACCAGAGCAAAAATAAAAATAGAAAAAAAAAATCAAACAACATCTCCGTAACCACTGTGCGGATTTCAACCAAACTTGATAGGATTGTTCCTTGGGAAGTCTTTTACCAACATTACTCATACCATTCCGCTCCGCTGCATAAAATGGCCACCAGAGCTAAGAATTGAAAATACTTCAAACGACATGTCCTTTGTAATTTCTGGGCGCATTTCAATCAAACATGATAGGATTGTTCCTTGGGAGGTCCCCTACCGAAATTGTTCAACTCGTTCTACTCCGCTGCACAAAATGGCAATTAGAGCATAAAATAGAAAAAAAAATCTTCAAAGGACATCTCCGTAACCACTGGACGGATTTCAACCAAATTTGATAGGATTGTTTCTTGGGAGGTCCTCTACCAAAATTGCTCAAATCGTTCCGCTACGCTGCACAAAATGGCCACGAGAGCTAAAAAATAGATTAACTTCAAATGACATCTCCTCTGGAACAATTGGGTGGATTTCAACCAAAGTTAATTGGATTGTTCCACTACCCAAATGGAGATCCACTACAAAAATTGCTAAAACCGTTCCGCTACGCTGCACAAAATGGCCGCAAGAGCTAAGATAGTAAAAATCCAAACGCCATCTGCGCCGTAACTACTTAGCGCATTTCAACCAAACTTGATAGGATTGTTCCTTGAGGGGGTCTTCTACCAAAATTGCTCAAATCTTTCTGCTTAGCTGTACAAAATGGCCGTCAGAGCATATAAATTGAAAAGATTTCAAACAACATCTCTGTAACCATTAGGTGGATTTGAACCAAATTTGATAGTATAGTTCTTTTTGAGGTCTTCTATAAAAATTGCTCAATCTTTCAGCTTAGCTGTACAAAATGGCCGCCAGAGCTAAAAAAAAGAAAAGACTTCAAACTACATCTCCTCTGTAACCACTTGGTGGATTTGAACCAAATTTGATAGGATAGTTCTTTTGGAGGTCTTCTACCAAAATTCATCAAACTTTTCTTCTCCGCTGCACAAAATGGCGACCAGAGCTACAAAAAAAAAAAAAAAAAAAAAAAATTAAAAAACTTCAAACAATATCTTCTCCATAACTACTTGAAGGCTTTCAACAAAACTTGATTGGGCTGTTCCTCCTTGGAAGGTCCTCCGTAACCAATTGGTGGATTTCAACCAGACTTGATAATATTGTTCCTTTGGAAGTTCCCTAAAAACTTACACAAACCGTACCATTTGGCGCACAAAATGCTGGCCAGAGCTACAGAAAAAAGAATACAAAAAATAAAAAATAAATAAATAAAATCTTCAAACAGCATCTCCTCCATAACCAAACTTAATAAGATTGTTCCTTTGGAGGTTCCCTACCAAAATTGCTCATATCGTTTCACTTGACTGCACAAAATGGCAGCTAAAGCAGAAAATAGAAACAACATCTCCTCCATTACCACTTGGCGTATTTCAATTAAACTTGATAGGATTGTTTCTTTGGAGATTTACTAAATTTGCTGAAGCTGTTTCATTTCGTTGCACAAAGTGGCTGCCAGAGTTAAAAATAGAAAAAAAAATCAAACAATATCTCCTCGTAACCACAGTGCAGATACCATCCCAACTTGATAGGTTAGTTCTTTGGGAGGTCCTTTACCAAAATTGCTCAAACCGTTCTGCTCTGCTGAATAAAATGGCCATCAGTGCTAAAAATAGAAAACAATTCAAACAATTTCTCTGTAACCACTGGGCGGATTTAAAGCAAACTTGAAGCAAAGGAATAAAATAAAGCACGTGCATTTTGATGATGTACCAGAGGCTGGTACAAAATAGGTTTATTAAAACAGCCTCTGCATGAGTTTTTATAGGCAGAGAATCATCAGTATCATGTAACCTTTAGTGGTACGAACCAATATTCAGCAACAATGGAAAAAACATTATTGGACATAAAATTAGAAATTACCAATAAACGTGGTGGAAACATGTATTTTCGGTATGATTTCCAGCATGGATGTGTGAAAAGGCATGAAACAAATTAACTTAACTTTGACTAGTATTGGCTTACATGTATTACATTACCTTGATTGATTGGTTTGCAGGAGTTGGCTTGCAGTTCAGAACATGTTAAATGACATTTAGACCCACTCCAAACTGCTGAGATGCTTTACAAAAATTTTACAGAAAATTTCTTCAGTTGGTCCTGTTTTAAAATTGCTCAAACGGTTTTAAGACATTGCACAAAATGTCAATCAGAACTAAAAATTTAGTTTGACCTTGACTTTAACCTACCTTCTTACTTTTATAACTACAACAATGCAACTTGTCCCCATGTTCACTTAAGCACTTATTGTAAATGATTTACCTTCATGACCTCAGCCTTGACCTACTAACCTATTTTAAATACCAATAAAGAGAGCTGATTTTAATAATCTAGACCTACTGACCTACTATTTGCTTTTGAAGCCACACCATTCGACTCATAGAGACCCGGCACACCATGAAACTGTGTAAAATCATTCTATGCTATTTCTCCAGAGCAAAAAATGGTACATGTACAACCTTGCATTGATAACTAGGCCAATTTCAAACAAACTTCACTGGATTGTTCCTTGGATGTCCAGTAATGTCGAGACTTTCATTGCACTGGATAAATCATTATGTGCCAAGACTACGGCATTTAAATATAAATATCAAGTCTTGCACTTTAAGTAGATCTTCTCAGATCAGCAATTTCAGAGGTCGTGGCATCTTGTACAAAGTTAGATTACTTTTGTGACTTCCTGTTTGCTCTCCTGCATATGAATCCCTTTGTGTAAAGGAGTGAATGTCTACGAATATTTTAGAATAACCACCAGATAGCCAAGTACACGTGTTCAAATTTAGAATAAGTATGATAAGGAGTGAAGGTATCCGAATATTTCAGGTTAACCATCGGATGGTCGTGCAGCTGTTCAAAGTTAGAATATTTATGATAAGGAGTGAAGATATCCGAATATTTCGGGATATACAGTAAAGTTTTCGTCACGTGACGTGACAGTATTTGAAGCTGCATTGTACGTGCGCCTTGTTAATCCCAGTGTAGGGTACTAGATAGACTCGGTAGATTTCCCGCTACTTTTCAAAAGGAAGATTACTTTTGTGTCTTCCTTTTTACTTTCCTGTACATCGATCTCCTTCCTGAAAAGTGGTCCTTCTCTAAAATGCACGGATTGGCCTCAAAGAGAAGTTATTTCTTTCAATTAGGGGATAATTGCATTCAAATATGTCATTTAGGGAGGTAAATCTTAGGTTTTACGTTCGGAAATTTCGTTTTACGGCGACGCGTCGGCAGTTTTACGGTCGGAAATTTCGTTTTACGGCGACGCGTCGCAGTAAAATGGAATTTCCGACCGTAAAATACGACTTACATCCCAAAATGACATATTTGAATGCAATTATCCCCATTCTAATGCATTTATTCATTTTTTTCTGTTTGAAAAAAATGTACTATTTGCAAAAAGCGACAAGTACTGTGAGCTGCGTAAAACCTAATGCAAGCTAATGAGAAGCGACGTTACGTGATGACGTCAGGTTTCCGACATTATATCGCAGAATATACCGTCGCAAATTTTTGATGTTATCCAATCAGACGTCGCATTACATACGCAAGTGCATTAGAATTTAGAATAATTGCAGTATTTTCAGAAGGGAACTTAATAATTTAGACACACCAGTTACCTCCCCTCAAAGTCTATAGGTGCCCCTTAATTCCGACATTCGCTCTGATTCAAATAAGGCGTGTAGGTATTCGAATATTTCAGGAAAATACGGTAAATTTATTTGTCATGCAAAAATGTTGGAAGTTACACTGTTCATCCATTCTTGCTCACCCCCGTTGATATTAACATTCACTTTTAGCATCACAGTTATGTGTATATTAAATCGTTGCACGGAAAGAGAGATGTACTTTTATCATATGGTTTCTTTAGAATATCCCAAGCATCATAGCTGTACCGATACAATATATATTAAATTATAGGAAAGAATGAAATATTTACTGTAATCATAAGGCTTCTTTAGATTGTCCCTAGCATCATAGCTGAAACGGCACGGTATGTACACACGACTCTCGTTATCTCGAAGTCCAAGGGACTCACTGAAACACTTAGAGATATCCGTATTTCGACATATCAGAGTTGAGAGAGTGAGGAAAACAATAAATTGAACAACCACATTTAACAAATGAATATGTAATCTGACTCCTGAAGTTAGAAATATATATATAAAATAATGTGGAAAAGACCACATTATTTTGATACCTGTTGTCATAGTTTCATGTTAAAACAGGGACCAGATTTTCACTTCGAGATAAGCGGTTATATTCGAAATAAGCGAGTTCGAGATAACGAGGTTCAACTGTATTTAATCGTAGCACAGAATGAAAAATTTACTGTTACCATCGCCGGCCTCAGTTGCACAGTTGGATGTGCGTCCGACTGGTGATCAGTAGGTTGACGCTTCGACCCTGCGGGGTCCATAACTTACTCTCCCTTCCGTTGCATTACGAAAACATGCCTATTCAAATATATAGAAAATTCCACCTCCAAAAACTGAAAATTTTCAGATAAAAAACTCTGAAATTTTTCTTATTTCTGCTCAAAACATAGATTGCGGGTACTCGCTAGAACCGCCTCGGCGAGGCGGTTCTAACGAGTACCACAATTTATGTTTTTGAGCAAAAATAAGAAAAATAATGTATAGCCCTGTAAACCCCAGTTTTACTATATAAAAGTGTGGTTTAATGGGGTCAAAATTATATAGGCATGCTTTCGTGATGGATTCAAGAAGGGCAGTTGGCAATTTCTGGCGAAAAAGTATGCACAGTAGTGTTTTACCGCTTAGAGGACTAAGCCTGTCCAGTAACAATGTAGTTAGGAAAACTGACCCAATGGCTTGATTGGGCCATAAAACTTCAACACAAACAAAATTACTGTTGTCATAAGGATTCTTAAGAATGTCCGTAGCATCATAGCTATAACAACACGGTGTATATTAAATCATAGCACAGAATAAAAGATTTACGTTTATCATAAGGATTCTATACAATGTCCCTTAGCCATAACGATACGGTGTATATTGATATAAGTAAAAAGAAAAAGGATTGCCTTTGGAAACAAAGAACACACAAAATCACGAAAATCGGAGAATCGGTTTGATAAAGTCTCTTCATATTCAATCCTGTAGTTTGCGAGGCTGCATACGCCCCCTAGCGCCTCGGACAGAATGAAAGATTTACTGTTGTTATAATATTTCGTCTATTCAAGGTAAATATAGTGTCCAAAATTTACCATCCACAATTTCCTATGAAAATGAAATTTAAGTCAAAGAGGGATTCGACTGAAATTCCCCGATCCCCACCCCACTTCTCTACTGAATATAATGTTATTTATTTTACTTTGATATATGTATTAAAACGCAAAAACCGTCACGTTAATTATGCTATTAAACTGTGAGAAATTTCCGTTAATATATCATAACTTGAAAACAAAAACGTTAGAATAAATACAAACTATATCAAATTAGAGCTAGGCAATTCCAAGTTCAAACACGCTTTTCACAACAAGAATGTTTTGAATTTGACAAAAGTAATATATCTAATTAAAGCTAATCAGTTTAAGTCAAACAACTTTTCACAGCAAGGGTGTTTTTAGATTTGACATAAGTAATATATCAATTAGAGCTAAGCAATTCACGTTTACCCTTTTATTCCTGCATACCAATAAATATCTATGCAAACAGTGCAGATCCAGATGAGAAGACTTGTAACGAGCTGTCTTATCTGGATCTGCACTGTGCCATTCGGTTAATGATATTTTACTAAAACCGCTATGAGCAACAATGGCTGTTCCCAAATTTGGAGAAGGAAGATTCCACATTTCAGCAAGATTATGTTAAATGCCAAAGGTAATAAAGTAAGAAAAGTTTCCTATCATTACGAAAACACGCCTATTCAAATGTATAGAAAATTTCACCACCAAAAACTGAAAATTTTCAGCTAAAAAACTCAGATATTTTTCATATTTCTGCTCAAAACAAAAATTGTGAGTACTTGTTAGAACCGCCTCGCCGAGGCGGTTCTAACGAGTACCCACAATCTATGTTTTTGAGCAGAAACAAGAAAAATAATGTATACCCTTGTAAACCCAAGTTTTACTATATAAAAGTGGGGTTTACGGGGGTCAAAATTATATAGGTGTGTTTTCGTGATGAAATTTTATCAATAAAAACTGTTCATACTTATGACAGCAAAACTCTTCAAATTTTTCGAAATGTGTGTCTTTACTATTTGCAAAGGTCCGTTGCTGTGGAAGCTGAGAGTTAATAAGTTAATTTCCGACGGAATAAGTAATTTCAGTTCCAGCTTGGGGCGAATATTAGTCTCTGCAGTAATTAATGCTTCATGGAATTGGAATTAGTGTTTGTTTTATATTTGTTTAAAGGGCAAATAGTAAGGTTCTAATTTCACTAATTTATGAAAGTTCACTATTTTTTAGTAAAAACCTGCCGGTTTTTAAATAAAAAAAATAATGTTCCGTTCATTAATTAGCGTCTTTAATTAATTACGACCCTGATTAACTCGGTGAGTGACCTCCCTTGGATTTCGCGGTGTGACGTCATATCGGCAGGAAACCAAATATAGATCTATAGGCGTTCGCTGTTTTCAACAACAACAACATGGATATCGAGTTCGACAGCGATCTAAGCGATATTTCTGAGGCAGAATTCGATTCAAGTGCACCAATACGACCATACCAGTTTGAACCTTTGGTAAATCAACCTACAACAAGTGACGAAGACTCAGAAATTGATGCCGAAAGACAGTCGGACTCGTCTTTTGATCAAGCAACGGTTCAGGAAAACGAACCCGTCCCGGATGTTTTGACATGGTGAGATTTTGATTTTTTTCCATAAGTATGCGTGATTATGTTTTTATCTCAAGCTTTAATAATAGTAATAAAATGGCACTGCGATTGAGCAGGGGAAGATTTTTTACGGCCGCCGCGCACGGCATTTAACTGCTGCAGTTGTCAAATGAAGTGTAAAAAGTTTGCCCTAACTGAAAACACATATGATGCCCAAAATATCCCGTCATTGTTGAAAATATGTCTGTTAGATATACCCAGATCCACCTAGTAGCGTATATAAAACGATCCTTACCACGACCGGTTTGAATAGAAGTATCCGTCTTTAAAGTATTTAAAAATGATTATGCCAAGAAAACTATGAAGTTTATGTCCCTCCTGATCAACCTATTGCTTCACCGTCGCCAACCCGTCAACAGCTTGGCCTGTTGTAAACAGGATTTTGTTGAGGGGGTGGGGGTGGGGAATAGGTACTTCATTGTACGTGTCCGCTCAGGGATGCACAGGACTGGCATTGAGTGGTGTGATCATTACTCTACTTTATTCAACCAAAGGGACTGAAATTCCTAGTTAGACTGGCCATCTTAGATGAACAGGTCGATTTTAGTGCTCCAGTGTCCTTGGAAGCAATTCACAGGTTTGAACTCTGGGGGGCAACAATTTCAGAAAACATTTTTCTACTAAGTTGTAGATTTCACAGTTGCTTCCCGACTATTGCAAGACTTTTACAGATTACAGGCTTAAATTGCCAGAATCTCTATATTTGTGAAAATTGAAAAAAATAAAAATAAAAATTGTTATTGAATTCTGGACTGTGTGTATTTTTCCAGACCAGCCAGGAAAATTTTGGACAGCTGGTTGCTGTTTGATACTTGAACCTTGAAAAAAAAAATAAATAAAAATCACAGACACTACCGGTCAGGGCCTAATATCTATATATACATCTACCAGTAATGTGCTGGGCTCCTCTGGAGCATACTCACACAGTAGCTATTTACAGGCATGTGACAAGGGGCGTGAAGTCCTGTGCATCTAAACATCTGTGTTTATGGGCACCAGCCCATGAACGATTCTAGGGTTAAAAGACCTCTTAACAAATTTTTCGCTTGCTGGCCTTGCAGTCATAGGGGTGCAGGTTTGATCCTCCGCTTCTCCAGTCTTTCGGGTGAGACTATAAACCGAAGTCCCATCTCCATGACCCTAGCTATTAGTGGGCCTTTGGTAATTGTCAGTAAAGTGGAAGGCAACTATTAAAAATAGTTCCTGTTTCCCAATTAATTAAAACAAATAAGCAGCATATATTCCAAATACTTTATTGCTTTTGTGAAATAATGATACATGCAATACCAGAACCAACTTCTCTATGTAATGTGACAGTATGACATGCAAACAGTGTAAACCCAGATCAGACTGCTACTGATCAGGATCTACACTGCATCTTAGCACCTTTTCTGATAGTAAAGTGAAGTTATTCAAATTACAGGTATTAGACAAGATTTGCAAATCACGCTAACATGCCAATGCAAAATGTTACCTTCTTTTATGATGCTTATAATGATATTTTTTAGATGAAAAATTGTGATATTTTTCTTATTTATGGTTCAAACATGGATTTTTGGGACTCATTAGAACTGCCTCAGAGATGCGATTCTAATGAGTCACAAAAACCTATGTTTGTGTCATAAATGACAATTTTAAGGTACACCCTGTAAACCCCACTTTTCGCTATATACAGTGGGGTTTACCCTGGTGCTCATCATATGGACGTTAATGTAATGTAAGAGTAACATTTTGGCTGTCTTTTTCGGATTAACATGAATCTATGTACATGTATAAGCATGGCTTACTGGGACATACAAGAAACAGATTTTTGATTTTGCAACCTATACCCCTGATCAACAAAACGTAATCTATGCTTGTTTGTTTGATTTGAGGTTTATGGCCCAGTCAACCCAATGGGGTCATGTCGAGCGCGGTCAGTTTACCTAACCACACGTTTACTGGGCAGGCTTAGTCCTCTAAGCGGTTAACCAGTATTGTGCACATTCTTTCGCCAGAAACTGAAAACTGCCCTTCTTGATTCAGCGGAAGGGAGAGAATGACCGTAGAAAATATTTCATGATCAGTCTCCACGAATGTTGCCGACCTCGGCGGGGGTTGAACCCGTGACCTCCTGGTCTCCATTCGGACAGCACATCCATCTGAGCCACCGAGGCCGGCCCATCATCTATGCTTAACTTTCAAAGACTCAGAACAATTATTAACATGTATTTACATTATAACCTGCACAAATGTATAACATGGAGACCAAACATACAGAACTCTAGTTAAGAAAAGTATTCAGGGGATAATTATATAACAGATACTCATTAGAATGGCCTTGCTGAGGCAATTTCTGATGAATACCCATAGCATATCTTTTGGTAGAGTACAGAAAATTTTCCAAAATTACCATCAGATACTCCTCGTTTCTAGATTTGTTTGTGTTGTTTGTGTTGAGGTTTTACGGCCCAGTCAACCCAATGGAGTCATGTCGAGCGCGGTCAGTTTACCTAACCACACATTTACTGGGCAGGCTTAGTCCTCTTAGCGGTTAACCAGTATTGTGCACATTCTTTTGCCAGAAAACCTCGCATCTAGAACCTTGCACCTTGCCACATTATGAATAGACCATGCAGAAAGATATAAACATAAACTCAGCTGTAAGTGATACATATTATGGATTGGCTGTTGCTGAATTAGATTTTTGGTAGCTCTTTATAATCAACAGTATCCACTTACAGTGTTGCGAAATAGGCTTAGCTACATTTACCGTTATTATTTTCACAGGAGTGAATAAGCCATGTAGTCCCTGATCAGACTGCTCAACAGTGAGCAGTCGCACCAGGCTCTACACTACTGTCAGAAGCACACAGCTACGTGTAAATGTAGTTTACCATTACTGTTCCTTCAATTTTAGGTGTCTTTGCAACAACTGCCAGACTATGCCAACCCTGCAAGAATCAAAGTGCTGTCAAAACACAAATGTGGTAGATGGGAAGCTTGAAGAAGAAAACATCAGCTGCATAACAGATCATGATGGGTTCAGGGCTAACTGTCTCAATATTCATGTACTAGAAACTTCTTATTATGACTATGTCCTACAATCTGGACTGCCAGAAGAAAACCAAAGGATTCACGAGTAAGGCATATTTCAGGGTTGTAGAATTATCAAATTTTATTTTTCAAATCAAAATCCACTTGTCCAGCCAAAACTTACTTGCCCGAAATTTGACATTTTTTCTTATTTCTCATAGAAAACATATGTAGGTACTCATTAGAAGTGCCACAATGAGGCCATTCTAATGAGTACCCAAAACATATGTTTCCTTCGAAAAATAAGAAAATATATATCTCATAATCTGGATACACTCCTTAGCTAGAGTAATGCAGTCCTTGTCCCAGGACAAGTAAATTGGAATTTTGTTACTTGTCCTTAAGGAAATGGGACAAGTCAGGCATAGTAGTTCCACACCCCTGCATATTTGAATATGTATCCCCAGCCACTTGATGGGACCACATAATTCTGTGCTTTGTCCGGTTCCGCTAAAACCATTTACTTTGTGTCCACGGCCAATCTGAATGCATGCAGTTTCATCTGAGCACGAGAAATGCTCCAACGCACAGGATGGCTCTTTAGATACATGTATATAATAAAAACTTGTTTTTTGGGGGCTCAAAGCATGCAACACTGAATTGCAAAACATAATCCCATAGTAATATATGTCTTACAGTATCATTACTAGAAGATAACTTCCAGGTAAATCTCCTAATAATAATTATGCATGGAATGTCATGTTATGACTTGCCATGCACAGCATGTGCAGTTTCATAAATTGTTGATGGAACAGAACATGCTGTGCGTGGACACCCAAGGGCAGTAACACCCAATTAAAGACGACTACATTTATGAACACAAACTAAACTTAGCAAAACTCCACAAATGCACAGGCTGATATTTATTGAACCTGTATAAATGAGACCCCAAACCCTTTATAACACTGACTAGGATCCAAAGCAAAATCCATGTTAGCTTAACTACCATGTATAAAAGCAGAAAAAAAAAAAAAAAAAAAAAGGATCATACAATAAAAATGAACATCTATGGTCATTTTTCTGTATATATATAAGCTACATGTATACATTGTTTTTTTTTGGATCCAGCTTCAAACCGTGTTAATATCCAAACCTGTGTTATAATGAATAGTGTTATATTGACGTTGTGGTGTACTGTTGGATTTATTGGTATACTATTATTTGGATCTCAGCTCAGTTTTGTTCTTCTTTACAGACTTTATCGCCACATTGCATACAGACCAGATGGGTTTATGGTCTATTGGGGAAGAGGATCAGGAAAGTGATACCCTCCTGTGCTGTGGTAGCAATCAGGGAAGCATTCCCATCAGAAGAATACTGTGGCTTCCGATATCCCCAGTGAAGACAGTTTCAGCAGAAGAATGAACAGATTTAGTGTTAAATGTGTAAATACAGTCCAACCTGTATTAAGCGAGCATCCAAGGGTTAACCAAAAAGTGCTTGTTAAACACAGGTGCTTGCTTGATACAGGTGAAATTAATATAGGGGAAATTTAAAGTAACTGACTTTTTCAGACACTGAAATCATGCTTGCTTAATAAAGATTGATGCATAGGTCTAGATAAGGAGGGTATCCGGTAAATATTTTTCTTATTTCTCCACGAAAACAAATGTTGTGGGTACTCATTAGAAGCTCCTCATCGAGGCGCTTCTAATGAGTACCCACTACATATGTTTTCGTGGAAAAATAAGAAAAATATCAATACTTTTGGACTGAAAAAAGCACCTTAACTAGTGCTATGGATACTATGACAGGTTTCACTGTAAGTTTTTCAAGTACATGCATTTCTAGGATTTAAATCTGGCAACATGCGTCTGGATTACATCTTGCTTCTTCGGCCTTGGTCCTGGTGTACTTTGGGCAATTGGTTTTGGTGTTGTGATGTGCTTGTTGGACCAATTTGCCTTTGCATAGCTTTTGTTGAGCTTCCTGTTCTCTAGCAAAGTCTTCATTAATCCGTCAACATAACCTGTAGATAAAAATGTGGTTATTTATGTAAAAGAAAAGATAATAAAAGAAGACTTCATGATCAATGTGCTTTTATTATCAATAGTAGACATTATTATTTTCATAATTTTTGTTTTTCATGAAAACTGTAACTAGGGAAAGTACATGTTCTCATGGAAAAGCTTGTGGATAACTGATCACCCCAATATGACCATAATTGTTTACTGGAACAAAGAACTGGTGAATAAAGAAAATGGGAGAAACAGGCCTGCAAAAAAAATGAAGACCCACAGCTGACTGCTCCTCTGATATGGGTTTGCTTTGTGTTCAGTCAGCCTTTAAACCTGTGAGTAAAATGAATAAAATGTTAAGTTATCCCAGTGTTGTGGGTTCTTACAGTGAGCAACATTATTGTGTTGCACTCATCATAAAGAAAAAAATAAATAAAAAAAGATGCAAATCTACGTAACCTCAGAAAAATTTCTGGACTAAAACTGCCTCCAAATTATTTATCATACATGGACTGAACCCTATAGTACTGGTTTGATTCCAGTTTCAGTGAATTTGTTTGTTTGTGTTGAGGTTTTATGGCCCAGTCAACCCAATGGGGTCATGTCGAGCGCGGTCAGTTTACCTAACCACACGTTTACTGGGCAAGCTTAGTCCTCTAAGCGGTTAACCAGTATTGTGCACATTCTTTCGCCAGAAACTGACAACTGCTCTTCTTGAATCAGCGGAAGGGAGAGAATGACTGTAGAAAATATTATATGATCAATCTCCACGAAAGAATGTTGCCGACCTCGGCGGGGGTTGAACCCGCGACCTCCTAGTCTCCAGTCGGACGACGCATCCAACTGAGCCACCGAAGCCGGCCCAGTTTCAGTGAAAGTGGACAGGCAAGCTATGTGGTAGTTCCTGTTACTGAACTTACCAAAGGTCTGACAGGTCTTGATTTCTTTTGCTATAGCTTCTCCTCGTCTTGACTTTGGAAATGATATACGAAACTGGGGCTGCCCGTCTTTTGTCAAAGCCTGATTTCGTCCTGAATTTTCATTGAAGTGAAGCGCTGCTAAAGCTAGCCTGAAAACAAAACAAAAAACTTGTACCATAAGTCTTGTATACATGTAGAAGTAATTAGTGAGTGATTTGAGTTTAATGTCCCTGAGGCCATGGTGGCGGGACCTCGGTTTATAGTCGCATCCGAAAGATTGCAGAAACGGCGGATTGCCTATGATTGCAAAGCCAGTACGCTAACCACTGCACTAGAGTCTGCTGCTGTCTTTTCCATTAAGATTTGCCTATAGCCACTATACAAATTTTGCAGCATGGGAATAAGAGGGTCTGTAAATAATTCTGGGTGTGAAATGAATTGGGTTTTTTTTATTTCTTTTTTTGGATTTGGGTTTTACGGCCCTTTCAAGAATATTTCACTTATATCGAGCCGAAAATATGGGCTTGTCTCGGGCAGATAACTCGGTAAACATTTTACGATATTTGCCCATTAGCAATCACAAACCAGATCTCCTTAATGTCAATGCATATAGCAAGTTTGATGAAAATCCCTTATAACTTACTCAAGTTATCATCCGGAAACTAAAATATGGGCGTGTTTCGGGCAGATAACTCCATCAAAAAATGACGAAATTTGCCCATTACCAATCCCAAACCAGATCTCCACAATGCCAATGCACATACCAAGTTTGGTGAAAACTCCATTGATGTTTACTCAAGCTATCATCCAGAAAGGAAAAACGTCCGGACGGATATACAACGGACGGACGACGGACAGACTGACTCATGGACGACCAACATGAAACCATAATACCCCGCCACTATTGTGTGGCAGGGTATAAAAACTGAACAGCCCATACATCTTTGCAGACTTATCAGTTTTCAGTAACATAGGGTATGGATAGCCAAGAATACATCATTTTTCATAGACATCAAATGGTTTGCTCAGTGTCCTTTGGAAGTTCTTTTCTGTGGACATTGCCTAATGGCTGGCCACATACAGTGGTGCCTATATTTCTGAGTTACACTGTTGTCAGAAATCTGTGCAGACAGAATGTAATTGGTACTAACCTTGCTTCCATCTGGGAATAGAAGTAATGGACGGACTTGGAAGCAAAGTGACACACAATGTTATGAAATGACTCCAAAGATGAGGTCTGTTCATTTGGTGATAATTTTTTCACATCTTGAACGAGCAAACGTCCACTGATGACTTTCTCCATCTCTGCATATGGCTTATAACCTGCAAGAAGTCAAGCAGCAATACAGACTAAGCATTTTTTTAGTGAGCCAGACTGCTGTAAATAAAAAATAAAAATTTTACATTAGAAGCATTTTGTCTTATAACCTAGGGACCTACACTAAAATTTAGGGGCTTTGAGTGACAGGATCTCTTAAGTCTTTACCCCTGTCAAGAACTAAAAATCCTTGTTTAAGATGGGGCATTAGATCATGTACATGTAGATTTATGCATTTTCTGAGCAAGAAAGTTTTTGTCCAACATATATGTGCAAAACTGGAATGAAAGTGGTCAAATACGTGTAACCTCTTTATACCAATGTTCATTTTAACACCTGTTTGCAGTGGTCAGGAAACATGTAGGACTGCCTGACCAAGTGTGGTAAAAAAAATGTCCAGTCAGGATAAAATACCATGAAATTTCATGCAGTATTTAATCGTTTTTCCCCAAACTTTCACAACCCTAGTGTTTGGATATAACACAGCTGAAGAAGAGACCAAACAAAACATGCATAGAGTTGATATAAAAATCACTATAATTTTCCTACTAAACATTTTGTTTGGATATTACGCAGCGATTTGGGTAACAAAGATTTTGCCATGGTTCCCAGCCGCAGTGTAATAAAGAGATACTATTATACTCCAGACCTGCAAGAATGTAAGAACCTTGAAATGCTCCGCTTCTGATAATTACCTTTCTTCATCCAGTCTCTTTCCTCTAAGTCCCCATGTTCACATTTAGGGAATTTATCTCCATGACCTTCATGGACGTTGGAAACATGATTCAGGATGGACAGCCACTTTTGTTGAACCAGCTCACCATCACCACCGCTGGAGCTGGCACACCAGTACATGTGGTTGCTCACAGATCGTGCCCAGTCCTTCACCTTCTTACAGCCTTTCCTCCTTCCCGCTAACTCAAGCTTCTTGTAGACACCTAACACAGTAAGATGTTTCAACTATAGAACTAAATTTTACTGAGCAAAATCAAGTGCAGGTACATGTATTATAATTCAGCAATGTCACTGCATATTTAAACATGTATGACTAATGCAATCAGCACACTCTAATCAACTTGTGCTCCCATATAGTCAGACCTGTTCCATTATGTACATGTACATGTAAGTTTGAATAGCTAAGTATATATAGAATAACAGCAGAAATTATTTGAGATGAAAAAAAAATCTGACTGAAATTTGCGAAATGGGAGAGAGAATCTCACAGTGAAATGTGATGCAGCAAATGAATGTGCTAAAAATTTCTCATTGAAAATCCACAATTTCTCACTGTTTTGAGCTGAATTATAAGAGTCATGCAAGCAAAGACAGTCTTGATTCGTTAACATGTACACATGTCTAATTAGTCCTTCAGACTCACCATGTCTGAATTCTGTGACCCTGCCATCAAACTGTAAGTCCCAGGCACTGATTTCCTGTATGCAGAGTTTGCAAATATTTGAGAAACATTGTCTAAGTCTGGTAAAATGATTTACCATAAAAGAGCCAATAATAACTGAAACAATCGACAGTCTGAAATGTTTGTTACTTTTCAGAGAAAATAAGCTCGATATTTCATATGAATTCTTTGCCTAGATGAGGAATGAAATATCAAGCCTTTTTTTTCTTTGATAGATAAAAAGAAAATAAAGTTTCGGCTGCTGCAATTTTGCTTGGCATTTTAAGGGTCAAATATTGCATGCAAATTTAGGGTATTTTCATTGGCCAAAACAATTTTAAAGTTTTTTTTTAAACATTTTTTTAACACCAAAAAAGTGTGACTGACTGACAGACAGCTACGACATAATGTGAGAGCTGTAATGTAATGTACAATGTAAACTTTGAATGAAATTTGTCGTCACTGTATACAACCCGTTTGCTATTTATAACTGATTGTCAATATCAAACATTTGCTATTGACAGCCACATGTACGTATGAATATGTTTAAAGCCAATTTCCACTACTGACAGCCTCCTGTCATAGCCATATCTTACATGTATCTAATTACCTTTAGCTACATGCCACACATCAAACCAATGTTGAATGTCCGGCTTTTCATATCTCATAAACTTTTTCACTGAACTATGGCGGTCTGTGATGAGATGACTAACTACTAGGCCATTGTCTTCTGTCAACCATTCTAAGGACCTCTTCAGGCCTTCAAGTTCCATTGCGTGTGAGCTGCGTACTTCATTGCTCTGAAATTATGATGTAAATGTAAACAGGGTTGCAGATAAGAAGGAGTATCTGATGATAATTTGGGATAATTTTCTATCTTTCTCCACCAAAATATATGTTATGGCCACTCATTAGGATTGCCTCAACAAGGTGGTTCTAATGAGTGCCTATTACATAATTTTTTGTGAGAAGTAAGAAAAATTATCATCTCATACTCATCTTAACTGGAATTCTAGAAAATTAGTATATGCACACTGGAGAAAATTTCCAAGCCATAGTCGGTAATTTCAGAAGGTTAAATAATCGGAATTACTGTCTACCAGAAGCCTGCAGTGAGGAAGTGTTTTTAATGTTAGCCCTCAAATACTTTATCATTCCACTTTAAGTTGGAAATTTGTCTACTGACTGGCATTTATCATTCCACTTTCGGTTGGGAATTTGCCTGCTGACTGGCAGTCTCCTCGGCCACGTCTAAAGCACATCTGACTGGCAATCAAGGGAACGAAGTTTGAATCCCAGTCCCGCCACATAATTCTGATTCAGACTGAACTCATTTGATCATAAAAACAGTCTGTGACTGTACTTCAGCCAATTCAAGACTTAGTCCTGGTCAGCCACTCAGACCTCCTAAGCTTGCCCACAAACAGTGATTAGCTGACTGTTTTGTTTGTTTGTGTTGAGGTTTTACGGCCCAGTCAACACGATGGGGTCATGTCGAGCACAGTCAGTTTACCTAACCACGTTTACTGGAGGTCCTCTAAGCGGTTAACCAGTATAGCGCTTATACAGAATTCCAATAATGCACTATTTATAGACGTTACTAATTTTAGCATCCTGCAGCATCACTGTGGTCATCAATTTCGGACAAACACTCTTGTACGAAATGTGTGTAATGCGTTATTTGACAGGCAAAACCAGTATATTGTTGCAAATTTCACGAATTTTTCTGATGTTCAGAAGTTAAAATTCCATGGCGACTACAAAAAATTGCTGTTACGGCGACTGTAAGAGTGGTTCAACTCGCTGCCATTATGTGTATAGACTGTGTGTCCGAAAATCGTCACATGACCACGTGGGCTATTTTAAGATACTGGTTTTTCCTTTTCATGACGTAGGCAGCCTGGCAATTTGTACAAACGCTATTGTGCACATTCTTTCGCCAGAAATTGACAACTGTCCTTCTTGGATCAGCGGAAAGGGAGAGAATGACCGTAGAAAACATTTCATAATCAGTCTCCACGAAAGAATGTTGCCACCCTCGGCGGGGATTGAATAAACTGATAAAAATGTGAACATGTTGCTTTCACGTGCCCACATGAAATCCTTTAACGGGATATAAACTTTGAGTCATCTTTTCTGTTTGCTACCCCTGGGCCAGTTTGTCTTTCATTTAGGGTGATCACAATGAATCAGCCTTTAAAAAAAAAGAAAAAAAACCTAAATGCTGTCTCAAACAGCCAAAAACAAAAAATAATGGGGTAGGGAGGATTTTGGTGGGTAAGCAATTTCACGCAAATAAATTTTCAGTTTTGCCCCTGTACGTAAACATAAGGATTGTCAGGCTTTAGGATATTGTAAAGATTAAAATTGTACATTACCTGCACAAGCTGTATGTCCAACACCATTCCAACTTCCAAATCTATCATAGTGTATGAACCATACTTTGCTGTGTGCCCAGGAGAGCAGCATCGCATGTCCCCAGCCAGCCGAAGATCTCTTTCTTGTCCTTGAATTGATGTAATCATTGCCTCCTGATGATTCTGCCACACTCCCAATATAGTTGGTGTAAGATATGCTGATTGAATCCTACTATATGTGCTTACACATATGTTTCTGACACTTATAAAATCAAGGACACGTAGAAATTTTGCAGCACTTCCTCCAGAAAACATAATCCCAGCACTCAAGAGTAAATTCCCTACTGGTAAATTTCCTGACCAGGGCTGACTTCTCCAGTCTGTAATATTACCACATGAAACACATTTTATTGTACATATCAAGCATGTTCCTAAGACGTTCTTCTCCACACATGTGCCGGACCCACATATAACACATTGTTTCAACAACTGATCCAGGCATGATTCAAACACAATATATTTTGGTTCTTTGGCCTCATTTATTTCATTATCAACCATCTCAACGTCCATGATATCCTCAGATTCACAGTCATCTTGTGGCTCCCAGTCTGGGTCTCTGGGATCATCTGATCCGACTGACATCAGACTCTCATTTAAATCATCATCTGGTCTGTTTGATAAAGATGGCAGGTTTAGCAGTCTCTTGGTCTGAGTCTCCATGTCAGCTGTTTTCACACCACACTGAATGGCCATGCTCCTTCTTTTCTGAAACGAAATTGAAAACGAATGTGTTTGCATGTTCTGTTGTTTAGTATCAAATCCCAGTAAACAACTGTGATAATAAATAATAATATCTGATTGCAGTCCCCCCCCCCCCCCACCCCGGGTTATTACAATCACTTCCCATCAACTGTCATCTCTAAACAACAGTCACTTTTTTGATTCTCCCTTTTGATTTCCTATTTTTACCTCTAACTGGCAGTCACCTCTTTCTTCTGGTCAGCTGTTGCCATTTCCAGCCAGTTCTTTATGGTGGATCTCTTACCCACTAAGGAGGTTAATTTATAAGAACAATGTATGTATAGTTACGGTAAAAGTGAAGGTTACACAAAATATTTATGCTTACAGACATATACATCATTAAACCTGTAGATCTACCCGTACTCAGTGGTCAAATACCAACTAAAAGCTCGTGCTTCTGCTGCTGCCTTTTGTACAGTCTTTTTTTCCCCAATTCTGACAGGAAAATTCCAAACTGGATCTTAATATTTCCCAATTTAGATATCCAAATGTTAAATTCTGGCGAATGGTCTCCAAATTTCTAAATGTTTTGCTATCTGCTAATCCTGACTGGCTGTAAATATGTTTAAAATAAAATGAGCCGAAAATTGAGCAGTTGAAAGCACACAGGTCTATAAAGAAATAAGCATCTCCTCTATATGACAAAAAATATCAGTTCTGTGAAAAAAAATGACATTTTCCCATACATACCAAACCTGCATCATTTCCCAAGAGGATGAAAATCACCCCTAGTTACGTAAGAAAAATTGGCCAGGTTCCGCTCTCAACATTATTAGTCCTTTATTAGGTGTATCTGAATTAAAATTTTACATTCTTTCAGGATTTCAGAAGTTGTTCAGTACCCATAATCTGATGTAATTCTGTAATTCTGCTATCTATATGTATATCCAATTCAAAAATGGCAGGACATAGAAAAGTTGGGTGTTCAAAACTCTATACCTTTACATTATAAAAATAAACATGGGTCTTTTGGTAAAATTATGGGCCTTTTAGCACAGGGCCCCTTCCAGAAATATCCCTGCATATACGGAATACTTACAACAAGATTATATGGTGTCTGTGTGCTGCAGTGTATCTGATCTGGTCTCTGATCTGTGGCCTTCTCGCTTCCACTGGCTGAACAAAAAGAGTTGATACTGGCGTCACCTGAGACTGATGATGTTACCACTGTTGACAACTTTGGAACACTAGCCGTCAGATCTGCAAACCAGGTCAGCGGGCAGCCAGAGGACTGGACTGTGTGGCAGGTATCTGTAGTTGTCATAGCAATTGTTGTAACCACTGAAGTTGTGACAAGAGAAGTTGTGGTAGCTGCAGTTGTAAAGCCATCAGATGTCAGGAGTGGAATGGCTGTAAATGGCTCAGGGTTTTCGACTGTCTCATCAGTTTGCATGTCTGTGGAAGACTCGGCCTATTTCAAAATAGAAACAGACACATGCTGGTACTGGAGTATACATGTATATGTATCTTCATAGCTAGTATAGGGGTATATCTAATATACAGAATTCCTTTCTTCATTTTTGGTACAATGTATGTACATGTATGTACCTAATTAACCACATGCATACATGTACATCAAAATTGAACTGACAACTTTTCCGTTGGGGCTCATGAAGTATTAGGACATATCAGACTGCCAGTAGCATGGAGGATATTTTTCCTCAATTCTTGTTAGTAGCATCTGTTGTGGGTACCATTAACAATCACTTCATCTAAGCAACTAAACAGTACCCACAAAGACACAGGGATCATCCTAGAGCTTTCAGAGAGGGAGAAGTTTTGCAACATTTTCAGTATTTCAGGGAGAAGTTTTGGTCCAAATTTTGGATTTCCCTGTACATTCTATGCATTTTCACTTCTCCCTCAGCTCAAGATAGGGAGATGTCAGCCAGCATAGGGAGACTTTTTCTCCCAAATCGCCCTCTAGGATGACCCCTGAGACATATGTACATGTATGCAATTCAAAAAATTATCTCAAAATTATCCTCATTACTCCTCTTTACCTGAACCATGAGGGTGACTCAGGCTCTACACAGGTATTTTTGCCATTAAATTTTTCATGTCTTACATGTAAGTCCACTTGTTTTAATTTAAGATAAATATAAATGTTGTTGAACTGTTTCGGGTGTCCCAATTCAACATGCATAAAACTTGGAAGACTTAGTTTTATAGCCATCAGATACAGAAGTGTAAGATTACTTGCAACTCCTACATGTTATTATCACCTACAGACCCAGTGAGTACTGCACAACAATGCAACCAGCTGCCCAGAGTTTTCCAGGCTGGCCCAGAAACCTGGTATTATTCTCACCATCCCAGAGTTTACCAAAATATCTTGCCATTTTCAGGGCTCAAAATAAGGAGTATCATATGATAATTTGGGATGATTTTTTTTATCTTTCTTTCGTTTACAAAATATATGTATGGTTACTCTTTAGAATCGTCTCATTAAGCTGATTCTAATGTCCCCATACTATATATTTTTGTTGAAAAGTAGAAAAATTACCTTTTGAATACCCCTTAACTAGAGCACAGCACTTTCGGAAGTTTTTGCATATTTCGGCAATTCAGGGCCTATACAGTAGGCAATAATTCTGGATAAAATTTAAATTTAATGACTGATATGTGCCTGAGCCTGAAAAATTATTTCCGGGAAACTGGTTGCCCTGGCATAAGCAAAGAAATTCATTGTATAGGTACACTTATGACTAGAACATGTACAGCAAGTAAACGTCAACACCATCTGAGACATCCTATAAACACAGTTAGCAGCATTCCCAAAACATTGGGATAAAGTGTCCAACTGAGTCTGTTAAAATGACAATAGCAATGACCTGACCATTTTTTTTTTTTTTATACCAAACTCGGTCAGATGATCATACAGGTTTAGTGAACACTGGAGTAAGACAAGTATAGTTAGAGAGTCTAAAACTGATTCTAGTCAACACCCTTTGATACCAAAATATTGATTTCAAGTGTTTCTTGTAAGCCTGACATAGCTTGGCGATTTCTGTAGGGGTGAGGAGTCCGGGGCCGAAGAGTTTTATACCCAATCTATTCTGATCTGATCAGGTGTTCAGGCTTACTAAAATGCAAAAAATCTGAGGGAAAAATTGCAATAAATCACTTTTGGACCATCAGCTCTTCTTATCCTGACTCAAAGTATCTGTAGTCATTCCATGTAAATGTTACTGTCGAACTGATCCACACGTAATTAATGCATCATGCATATCACGAAAACCCATTACTTTTTAGTAGTCCTATTGCTAATGACACAAATCAAGAAGCTGAAACAAACCAGAATCATTATTAAATTGATAATACCTCTGTTTTCTATCTAGAAAAACCTGCTCATAGCCTCATATTATAGGCCTCATACTTTTCCATAAAATTTGCATTTGGAAGATTTTTATTCACATCGACTGATGGACGATATCTACAGGACAACAAACCCAAATCTGCAAATCATATCCGGTTTTTCATTATGACCGAAACTGGAAAAAAATGTGAAATATAATATGAGAAACGTAAAAACAAATTTCGTACCTTTAATCCGCCTATAATCTCCTGTCTCTTCTTTTTTCCCAAAATGGCAGTTGCCGATGGCCGCTCTTTGGGTGCTGTTTTTTTCGGTTTCTCAAAGATCGTCGGCACTGCATCAGGCTTAAGTCTAACTCTTCGAACACCACCATAACCTATCTGTTCAGCAAATGTTGGATGAATTATGAACTGGTTATCATCAAAATGTTTGATACAAAGTTTGGAATGGCTATTTGGAGCGAATGTTTTGGTTGCAGTTTGCCCACGATTCAACCGGTCAATCCACAGCTTTCGACGTTTTGGATCTTTTGGGAACGTAAACATACTGATCCTGTGAATACCAGATTCTGTATTACATCCATACGCTACACATAAGCCCATTTTATCCTAAAAAATCTCACGAATTATTCACGAAGACACGCGGTTCCACACTCTCAGACTTTCAGACCTGCCGATATGACGTCACATGGCGCTCCATTCGCCAAGGGAAGTAACCCAAACAAGGGCCGATAAGCCAGTCGCTGTTTAGGAACGGTAAATCACCGGGTTAATTAAAACTTGGATTATGACATTTTGCCGTCTGAAAATCACGAAGACTGATACAAAACCCTAATGTATACATGAAATTGCGTAACTTGAACGAAATTTGAGAGCAAATCATAAAACTTTGCTATTTGACCTTTCCTTATTTCATTAACTGTACATTTTAAGTAGAATCAGGGTTAAATAAGGTTCATTTACGTGTTGTTGTCATCAGATACAAATACAGTCAATCCTCCGTATACTGACACTCAATACAACGACAAATTTTATTATTGCCATCTTTCATGAAAGATGGCACTATATAATTGATCGCTTTTGAGATCTCTACCTCTGCACCGCCTGCGTGTTGGGTAAAAGCTGTTACTAACGGGTTCTTTGTCGATTCGGCCCTGGTTTGTTTCTGATCGTTTCGGTCAAATAATATAAATAACCGACCGGATTAGGGTAAAAGAATACCTCGCTGCAGTAAATGATTAGCATACAACAACGTATGGCTTGCATTTGAGAAATATTAGCATACGATGAACTTTAACATTGCTGCAGTTTTTGTTTAGCACACAACAACACATGACTATCAGCAGAGAACTATTGGCACACTATAAATAATTGCCTTGCTGCAGTATATGGTTAGCATACAATAACGCATTACTTGCGACAGGATAATTTACTAGCACACGATAAAACATTACCTGCATGCAGTATATGATTAGCAGTCAAATGCGTATGACTATTAGCAGGGAAACAATAGCACGCAATAAAAGATTACCTTGCCACAGTTTATGAATAGCATACGAACACATATTATTGCATAAAAAGCAGTGCCGCACGTTATTAACAGCCGTGCATTAACCGGCGAAAATCCGTGTATTAACAAGGCAATTCACGCGCTGTTAATGCACGGCTACGCAACTTTCAATATGCTCTTACCGGGGCCATAGTATTGCTGACGTCACGAGATGTGTACCGCCCTACCCTAGAACGAGCATAGTCCGTGGAAATAGCGTTCGCGAGACATCGGTGAAAAGGCGAAACAAAATAGTGCAAGAAAAAACGCGAAATGTAGCAAACGTTTTGAGTTTTTATGCAATAATAGCAATTGAACATAGTTGTTCAATGCATTAACATTCGCCAGGTCCCTTGGGAGGTGTTGAAAACCGCGGCCTTCGGCCTCGGTTTTCAACACCTCCCCAGGGGACCTGGCGAATGTTAATGCATGAAAAACCATTTTTGATCCCTTTATTGCTTGCAGCAGGGAAATATCAGCACATGATAAAGGATAACCTTAATTGCTGCAGTATATGATTAGTATACATCAACATATGGCTATCATCAGAGAAAATTAGCAAACGATAAAAGATTACCTTGCGACAGTATATAATTAGCTTAGCCCAACAACGTATGGTGGTCCCGGTGTTAGTCTTACTCTTTGGTGCTTTGTGGTTTATTCTGCGAGGCGATTTGTTGTATGTCTTAGCTTGTGCCATTTTGTTCTCGTGTTTTCCAGTCCTTTAAGCATTGCGATTACCTCGCTGTGAGAAGAGAGAGCTAATCTTAGTGCTTTTCGTACGTTTGATTGATTTGTGCTTGTTTGGATTTGTCGGTTTTCTCTTTAAACTTGATGTCTGGGAGGGCTGTGGTTTGTGATTGTGGCACTTCTCTTACTTTTTTCGCAGCAGGAAATATTAGCTTACGATCAAAGATTACCTTGCTGCAGTACATAATTAGCATACACATTACGAAAACACGCCTTTCAACTATATTGGAAATTTTACCACCAAAAAATGAAAAATTTCAGATAAAAATTTCTGATATTTTTCATATTTCTGCACAAAACATAGATTGTGGGTTCTCGTTAGAACCGCCTCGACGAGGCGGTTCTAACGAGTACCCACAATCTATGTTTTGAGCAGAAATAAGAAAAATAATGTATACCCCTGTAAACCCCAGTTTTACTATATAAAAGTGGGGTTTAAGGGGGTCAAAATTATATAGGCGTGTTTTCGTGATGATAACGCATGGCTAGCAGCAGTGACATATTAGCACACGATAAAAGATTACTCGCTGCAGTACATGATTAGCATACAACAACGTATGGCTATAAGAATAAAAAAAATAAGCACACGATAACGGATTATCCTGATGCAGTTTATGACTAGCATACGACAATGTTCCAAACAGTATTTACCAAGATACAGAGTTTCAGTAAATGAGTATATGATTATACATGTGGAAGTGGTTCTTAGCAAACTTTTAGAAGTATGTTTAAGTATTACAGTTGATTATTTTTTTATTTGTATCACATCCTTGAATAAGTAAAGTATTATATATTAAACCAATTAAACTGTGGTTATTGTGTTTAGTTTAGTAATTTTTTTTTTTTTTTTTTTTTGTTTGTTTGTTTATTTGTTTGATAATTTATAAATAAAAGTTTCATTTTCTTGGTATTGTTCATTTTCTATTCATTTCCCACTTAGCACCAATTACAATGGAAAAATGGAAAAAATTATTCTTGATTAGAAGATATGGAGTAAGGTTTTCTAAATTCTTTAAAGGCAGTATTGAGCCTCAAATCCCTCTAATAAAGATAATCAGATACTATTTTACTAATTTTGATGGGTGGGGCTGAGCTGTGTTTGACAGCTAAAGTGATCTAATCCTCCATAAAATCAAATAAAAACATTGAAAAAAGGGGTGGAAATGGCAAGCTTTTTTGAAAAGTTTAAACTTGAAATGATAATTTGACTGGCCCAAAAACGTTCGCACAAGAGTTGGAGGTTATCAGATACTATGGGAGAGCATTTACTTAATACTTCAAGAAACATGTGTTTTGGATATTTGTTCGTATCGCCTCTTTTTTTTTTTTTTAACAAACAGTGTCTACAAACTTCTAGAAAAGGAAATCAAAATCTTTGTACAGAAATGCAGGCTCTCAGCGTTAGGCGAACATGAAATGTTTTATCAGATAACGTATCTTTGCATATGTGCGCCAAGCGACGATTCAAATCAGCTGCGCATTTGCAGTCTGATCAGAATCTTCAGTGGGCGCAGTATTTGATGCTAAGTTCTCGGACAACATGGACGCTGATCAGGCTGCACTTACGATAAGGCTGATTTGAGTCTTTGAAGGGCGCAAATGTTCGAATGTACGTTTTCTGACGTTGCAGCTCAAAAAATGAAGTATCCTCACAATCTTCAGAACGTGAAACTGCTGCTAAAAGGAGATGGCTGTTGAGGGGCGGTTAAATATATCATAAACATTTTTAAACAAGTACGGTTATACTTCTACCCGGAACGATAGGTAAATAAGTAAATAAAGTTTGACGCTACATGTTTTGATTTATTTAAATATAACTATGCATAGGTTTATTTAAATAAATCAAAACATGCAACGTCATATATATATATATATATATATATATATATATATATATATATATATATATATATATATATATATATATATATATATATATATATATGACGTTGCATGTTTTGATTATATATATATATATATATATAATATATATATATATATATATATATATATATATATATATATATATATATATATACACGAATTAGCGCCCCTAATAATTGCAGCTGTATTTCGTGTATGTGGACAGTAAAATTGCTCATAATGTGATTATAGAGACAGTATGGGGACTGTCATTGAATTATGGAGAGGTAGGATTTGGACATTCATTCCAAGTGAGAATTAACCTTAGTAAAGGTACATTTTCTATCACTCTAAGACTTGTTCTATGAGTATTCTTCTCATCATCGACGGGGTGGAGGAAAACAAGGTATCCTCCACGAGGTTGTTATATGACAAATGTGCCAAATACTAGAGCGAGAGCTATGAATCAGTCTACATTAGGGGCAGATGATTCTGGAGATTTGGGATTGCACGCCGGCAGTCATTAGCCGACGAAGAGGCCAGTGTGACCCAATAGTTGGCCGCCATTAGGGTACACATAAATTAAAATATGGCAAATATATAAAGTAAATAAACGGCCTTGACCGCCCGGTGTGATGATAAATCAGAAACTTGTTGTGACTTAAAAAGAAAAACAATCTATATTAATTGCCCGAAATACAGAACTCATCACGAAAACATGCCTATAATATTTTGACCCCCTTAAACCCCACTTTTATATAGTAAAACTGGGGTTTACAGGGGTATACATTATTTTTCTTATTTCTGCTCAAAACACAGATTGTGGGTACTCGTTAGAACCGCCTCGGCGAGGCGGTTCTAACGAGTACCCACAATCTATGTTTTGAGCAGAAATATGAAAACTATCGGAGTTTTTGTATCCGAAAATTTTCAGTTTTTGGAGGTGAAATTTTCTATATATTTGAATAGGAGTGTTTTCGTAATGAAAAACATCTATATTAATACAGAACTGCAAACGAACATTGGCGTACTGGAGGCATGGATAGATTAGATTGAGGGTCAATCCCGGAGAAATAATTTGATTTTAATGGGCTGGAGGGCAGTGTACTCGAAAAATGGCACGAAACAGAGCGACATGTACGAAGCTTTTCGAGTGATACACTCGAGTGGCAAATGAACGGACTCAACTACTTAGAAAAGGTGAAATATAAACAACCCCCGGTGAAAGTCGGATTTAATAAAGATTAAAGTAATATCTTGCAGTTGTCTGGAGCCATCATGAAAACATGCCTATATTATTTTGACCCCCTTTAACCCCACTTTTATAAAGTAAAACTGGGGTTTACAGTGGTATACATTATTTTGCTTATTTCTGCTCAAAAACATAGATTGTGGGTACTCGTTAGAACCGCCTCCGTGCTCAAAAACATAGATTGTGGGTAATCGTTAGAACCGCCTCACAGAGGCTGTTCTAACGAGTACCTACAATCTATGTTTTTGAGCAGAAATATGAAAAAATATCAGAGTTTTTTATCTGAAAATTTTCGGTTTTTGGAGGTGAAATTTTCTATATATTTAAATAGGCGTGTTTTCGTAATGGTCCGAAGATTTTACAGCACTAGTGCACAGCGTTCGAAAAACTCTTGGTGCATACGATGTAAAAGCACGAAATAGCAATAGACCATGCAGCATTGTCCTTTGACAAACTGAATGTTGATGATAAAATCATAAATTAGATGAAGCAACCCAAAAACCGAAATACGTCGCTAAAAATCACTCCTTTAAATTCAGCGAGCAGCAACGTGTAGGAGCACATGGCTCACAACAACGTCAACATCACATAACTGATGACATCATAGGTGTTACCGTCAATGATTGGCAGCGAGATTTGCAGCCCGGCAACGATGGTCGTCGAGGCGAGGTAGAAGGCGGGGACTTGGTAGATGCGAGCCAATAGGAAATCGGCCAAAGCCCGCCACGAGCTAGTGATGTATTTTCTGTCGACGAGGAGCAGGACAATAATGTGAACTTACCGTTTTACAATTCTAATTATAGGTACACGAACTTGAATCTCTTAACATGGAACATAGGAACATAGAGTGTTTGAAAAAAAATATACTAATGACACTATATTGAAAGAATTCTTTTACCGATATGATGTGGTAGGGCTCTGTGAAAATTGGGCAGATTTTCAATGGGAATTCGGTAGTTTTCGTCATGATTATACATGTTTCGATGTTGTAAGAGCCAGGGGAGGTGGTTTGAGAAACAGCGGTGACATTTTTTTTTTTTTTTTTTTTTTTTTTTTGAGAAATTCCATAGTGCGTAAATTTGAGGTGAGAAGAGTAGTTAAAAAAGAAAAAAAAAAAAAAAAAAAAAAAAAAAAAACTGTGTCATGTTACTTTCCAAAACCTCTATGTTCCATGAAATGCAGGATATACATGTAATATGTTTTACATATATATCACCTGAACGTTCAGTGAATTATAATGGCTCGGATGAAACGGATGGGGTGAAAATTCTTGAAACCGACCTGATTTCAGTTAAAGCGGAGTACCTGAACTGCCATTTATTTATTGCTGACAATCTTAATACAAAATGTAAAAAATTCCTGGATTTTAACCCGGACGATAATTAAGAAAAATATTTGGCGATATCCCATATCCCGGTGATTCATTCGAGATCTCGGGAAACACCAAAGATGAACATACACATAATTTTTTTTTGGCAAATCGTTGGTACAGATGTGTTGTTTACTTGACATTCATTTAGTAAATGGGCGAATTAAGCGGGGTGAGAAAGGTGAATTTACATGCATAGCAAATGAAGGTGCGAGCATCGTTGACTATAATATTGCGTCTTCGGAACTTTTTGAAAATATTTTTTTATTTCATGAAGAAGATCGGGACGAATCTGTGCACTTACCCCTGAAATGTGTTATTTCATTTACATACCAAACCGAAGAACCCATACAGAATACTGAATTGGCTGATCGTCAATGCCAGTCACACATAAGATTATAACTGGAATGAATCAAAGTCAACTTCATTTATGACAGAATTTCGAGTATCTCAATACCCATTATGATAATATAGTAATTGCTATTAATGAAAATATAAATGATGCTGTCAGCATGTTTTTATGCCCCCGCAATTTTCAATGGAGGCGGGTGAGGGTGGGGAGAGAGCATGCTCCGTTCGTTATCTTTTGAAAAGATTAGTGTATTGTAATTATATTGTATACACAGGCATATAATATAAAATGTAGGTCAAGTTCGATTTAGGGTAAGTCCACCAATTATTATAGGAGTTATGGCCTTTTTCAACTTTGAAAAATGGTTTCCGTTCGATATCTTTTGAAAAGATTAGTGTATAAGATTCATATTTTATACACGGGCATGTAATTATAAAATATAGGTCAGGTTTGATTTAGAATAAAATCGACCGATTATTTTGGGAGTTACGGCCCTTTTCCAATGTTGAAAAATAGTTTCCGTTTGACATCTTTTGAAAACATTAGTGTTTCGAATTGATATATATTTAACACACAGGTATATAATCATAAAATAGAGGTTAAGTTCGATTTGAGTAATTTTCAACCCTTTTAGTATGGGAGTTATGGCCCTTTTTCATTTTCGAAAAATGTTTTCCTTTCGATTTTTTTTTTTAATTTATTGTATTGGCTTCATATTTTATACACAGGTATATAATCATAAAATGTAGGTCTAGTTCGATTTAGGGTAAAATCGGCCAATTGTAATGAGAGTTATGACCCATTTTCAACTTCATATTTTGCCTAATGCTTGTTTGCGGGTGAGGATGGCCCATGGGGGTGGGGGGACATCTGTATCATATTGACACATTTCTAGTTATAATCATTTTACTCTGCTGCTGAAAATATGAGAGTTGGTAAAAAGAAAGGGTCATATAGCAACCTGTCTACTAATAAACCTTGGTTGGATCCTATTTGTGAGTCAATGAGGAGTCGTAAAATGCAGGTTCTAAGATATTTTAGAACTCAAAGTACTAGGAGCAATTTCACGTTACCTTTCTCTTAGAAATATTCTTAAAAACGTCTGTAGAGCCTATGAAAATGAAAAATGGTAAACATAAGGATAGGAGAGTGAGAAAAAAAATCCATTAAAATTTTGGAAGTAATTAAAAAGAAATGTAAATTTCAAGTCTGCAATTCAACCTTTGCAGTGATTTAACTTTTTATAAAGCATTATTTATCTTAAATGAACAGGATGAAACGTTAGAGCAAAATGGAAATCATATTGCCTCAGACTCAGCGGAATGTTTGAACCACAATTTTTCTGTAACAGAAGTTAGGTCAGCATTACGAAAATTAAAATCTGGGAAAAGTCCAGGGCCAGCTGGACTTGTTGCTAAATTTTTTAAGTACACTTTAAAATTTATAGCTCCTATTTTGAATGTTTGCTTAACAAAATATTTATTAGTGGTCACCGTGATGTTCCAGAAAGTTGAATGAGAAGCATAATTTTCCCTTTATATAAGAAAGGTTCACATGACAATCCTGATCCTTTTCGTGGAATTTCTTTGATTAACGTTATCAGTTAAACTTTAATGCTAGTATTAATTTCTAGGTTGACACAATGGTGTGATGAGCAAAATATTATTGATGAATCACAAGGCTGGTTTTCGTAGAGGTTACTCTACAATAGTTAACCAATGGATGTTCCATTGTCTCTATGTATATAAAACTAAGGTTAAATCTCAATAACCGAAAATTATACCATAGCTGGACCATGGGATAATTTTCAGATTTGAAAATTAACCCATGGTTTTATTTATAGATCTCACAGGTGTACTTTAGAATGACTGTCAACTCATCAGTGCACCTTAACCTTTTTCACTCTCTGGGCTAATTCCGCAGACGATGACAATATGATATTGTCCTCCAAAAAACAGGTTTTTGTTTTCTGGGAAAAATGAGAAAAATATTTCAAAATGTTGTATGTTGAATTTTGTTTCAGCAGACAATTTGAACATTTTCGTATTTTTTCCTAGAAAACAGAATTTGACATTTCATGCAAATTGTCTCCAAATGTCAAATGGTTATTGGAAAAAAATAAACTATCACCAATATGTTGTCTGCTGAAAATGTCCAGAGTGCTAACCATCAATTTTCAGCAGATGACATTTTTTAAATAGTTTCCTTATTTTTTTTCTCAGGCAACTGGATTTGACATTTCATGTACATTGTCTCAACTAGAGACAGTTTGCATGAAATGTCAAATTCTGTTGGCTGGAAAAACTAAGAAAGTATCATCAAATGTATTGTCTGCTGATATTATACAGAGAGTGGTAAAGGTTAGAGGAACTTCAAATTTACTTCTGCACTGAGCAACTTTCTATTTAAAAATGACATTTTTGTTGAATAAAACACATGAAACCAGACAGTCTGTCTGGAGTATATTATAATGACCAAAGCTACAGATGACCAACCAGATTGCAACAAAGTTTGACCAAATGTAATTTCTTGTGATTGACAAGATTGCAACCAATCAGATTTTAGCAGTAGTGCCTCAGTTAGTTTAATTCAAAAAAGGTGGGGTGTTTCATCCTTTTTAGTACACAAAGTCAATTGGTACAGCATTTCATCAGACTGCCTGTTACCACTTTACCATAAATATTTAAAAAAAAAAGAGAAATAAAAGTAAAAAAGTAGAAAAAGATATACTAAATAAATAAAAGTATAGTTTTTGTAAGAAAAATACAAAAACAAAAACAGTCCCATACATTGGTTAAAACAGATAAACCATGTTATTGTCTCGGTTTTGGGAATACTGTAAATTATATCATAATTTGGTGACCTTTCACTGTCTGACCCAAACTCGGCTCCGCGTCGTTTGGGGTCAGACAGTGAAAGGTCACCAAACTATGGTATAATTTACAGTATACCCAAAACCTCGACAATAACCATGGTTTATCTATAACATAACCTATATGTAATCTGAAGCCCAGAAGTATTAGTCCAAACCAGGTGGTATATTTTATTGCCGTTTTATAGAATTCAAAAGCTTTCGATAGAATACTGCTTAAAAAATTATTTCATAGTTTTGCAAATAACGGTATTCATGGCAATCTTTTTAACATATTAAAATCAATGTACGGCAGATTATCCGCTTGGGTGAAAACTGGTTATGTTCTTACGAGTTACTTCCCTTGTGATATTGGAACGCGTCAGGGATGTGTGTCGAGCCCGTTGATATTCACTCTATTTATTAATGATTTAGAAACGTTATTGAGAGGAAATTGCAGAAATCGTATAGTTACGACTTGGAGCAGACCGCGGCGCAAGCTGACCACATTCTAGTTTTTATATAAGAGGTACTATTTCTACTGTAGTACCACTTGTTTATTAATAGTGGCGTGATATAAAAGTTACGCAACTTTAATATGGTTAAACTGGTTGATAAACGCTTAAAGCGTGAAAAGCTCATAAAGCGAGGAAGTGATGCGTTTCAAGGTTATAACTTTACTATAGATACATCCGCCGACATTGTTCAGATGAAGGACAATCATACAACGACACAGCGCCGTGAGTGGACAGTTCGCTGTGTCCTTCAAAGAATATTTGATGTTCACTTATATACTCAAAGACAATAAAAAAGTATACAGTTTCGAGTCTGAGTACCGCTCGTGTTGTCATTTTTTCGTTAAAATGTTTTCATGGTAATTTTTGTCAAACGTCTGTCTTTGCAAATCACAAAGGTAATTCTTTCGCAGTCATAAATTATATGGAATTATGAGCCCTTAATCATAAACAGCATTTCCAGTCGTAACTCGCTTAGTATAAAACATTGTCATTTTACTTTTCATAAATGCCTTGCACTAATGTGTGTGAGTAAAACCACGTTATTTAATTCGAGATTCCCATTAATGACGTTAAGCCGAATTTGACTTTCTTCCCGACTCAAATTATCTCCCTTGGATGAAAAATATAGGGGGTTTAAAAGGTCTAAATCTTAAGTGGCGTTGGTCGTTTTCACTTGTTTTTCGAAAAGATGTTGCTTGGCTAAACCTCCTTGTACCAAATACAGATGAAATCTCCTAAAACCTTTTATTTAAAAGAACAATGTACATTAATGTCCCGTATAAATTCAGTGCATTCCGTCAGAAGAGGAAAGAAAATGTCAAAAACGGCATGTCCTTGGTATAGAAATTTGACAGTGAATTCCTTTATGCATATGAAGTTGAAACATGGCCTTACAACATTTGCATTCTTCTATCGACTGAATGCAATACAAATGCATAAATCTAAGTTTCTTTGTCTAAAATGCACTTTTAAAGGGAAGCAACTCATACGCAAATGTTGATTTAGACCCCTTATTTGTTTCCGTACCTGTCATTTCCTTGGTCTTTGATAGAATTTTCTGAAAATTGTCGCAAATTATGCGTCAATAATTGTTTTTAACTATGATATCAATGATTTATATACATATGTAACAATCTTTTGACAAAGTAGTTGCGGTCATGGTACCTAAGCCATAATCAAAAATAAATAAATAAATAGAATATATAAATAAATACTTACCTATTTACTTATTTTTGCCTCTCAATGAGAAGAAGAGGTCGAGCAGTGGCCGACAAAGCACATCATGGTCAAAGAATTTTCTGTGAAATGTTATGTAACAGGTGATATCGAACAACAATGTGATTCTTTGACTTTCACTGCAACAGGCGATAATAATAATTTGCAAACAGTATAGGTCGAGATGAGACGGCTCATATGAGCCGTTTCATCTGGATCTACGCTGTTTGACATTCAGTTTTTCAACTTCACGTATAAACTTCTTTTCGAGCGATAATCTGTTAAAAAAGAAAAGCAGACGACAAATGTCTGAAATTTGGCACCGAAAGAGTTAATGTTTGTTTTTATTAAGCTTTATGAAATTTCTTGATTAAAATGAAAATAAAATAGACATTAATCTGTTTAAAACACAGTTTGTAGTAAAATTTTTCATACTTGCCGGGATCGTCAAAAACCAGTGATCCCGGCAATATTAATAAAAAGTCCTTTGTGATCTAATGGAATAGTCTACCATATGAATAAACCCAAAGCTATATTAAGAGACCAGCGCAATTCGCGCGCCGGTCAATAAAAAAATCTTTTCACAGTTTTGCAAATAACGGTATTTATGGCAATTTTTTTAACATATTATATAATATAAAATCAATATACGGCAGATTATCTGCTTGCGTGAAAACTGGTTATGTTCTCACGAGTTACTTCCCTTGTAATATTGGATCGTGTCAGTGATGTGTGTGGATTTAACCCGTTGATATTTACTGAATTTATCAATGATCTATTAACTTTATTGAGAGAAAATTGCAGAAATTGTATTGTTACGACTCAGAGCAGACCGCGGCGCAAGCTGATTAATAATGGCGTGATATAAAAGTTACGCAACTTTAATAAGGCTAAGCTACTGAAACTTTCGCACGACTCGAGCTGAGTGCCTACTGCATTATGCAGTCGGAATTGACACGCATTAGGTACGAGATTAAAAGCTTAAACTTTTCGACCGATCATCAAAATTCTGCAACTTACAGGCTGGACTACTACTCTCGCACGAGATCTGGAACACGCCCGCACCGTGTCTGGACGTGCACGCACTCCGTGTCTGGGCGAGGTGACCTAGTTATGAATTATAACTAGGCACTGTTTCAAGCCAACCCAGTAGTCTAGTAAAACTAATCCAGATTTATCTGGCGCTGCCTCTATGTGACTCAGTTGCCTGGCAGCGTTAAAAAATCTGAAAACTGAACTGAACTAAGGCTAAGCTGGTTGTTAAACGCATAAAGCATGAAAAGAGCATTAAGCGTGGAAGTGATGCGTTTCAAGGTTATAGCCTTACTATACAGTCAAACTTCAATGGCTCGAACATCTTTGTGACCATGGAAATTTGTTCGAGAGATGGGTAGTTCGAGCCATTGAGATTTAATCATGGCGCCATGTCAGGAAACAAATGGCGATATTTATGAAAATGTTTTCGATCTTCAACAAAATAATCATATGTTGCGTGTACTCATTAAAATCGCCTCGATGAGGCGATTCTAATGAATGCACACAACATACAATTTCATAATAGTATAAGAAAATTTCACTCAATATTTGTTTTCTTGAACTCTCGGAAAAATTCCGTAGGGACTCAAAAATGAGTTCAAATAAGCCATGGTAATCGAGCCATCGGTGTTCGAGCCATTGAAGTTCGACTGTATATAAACCCACCGGCACTGTCCAAATAAAGGACAATCAGACAACGACACAGCGCCGTGAGAGGACAGATCATTGTGTCCTTCCAAGAATGTTTGATGTTCAGTAATCTGTTTACTGTCTAACGAGAGAACAAGAGGTCGAGCAGAGGCCGACAAACCACATCATGGTCAAAGAATTCTCTGTGAAATGTTATTATCGTGAAAAGCAAAAGGCTGAATCATGAATAATAATAAGTCTTACTGACCCGTATAATATAATTTAATCAAACAGCACAAAGGTAGTATTATATTAAAGTAAAATAAATAAAATAAAAGTTTCCAGCGAAAACAAAAACGTCTGAAATACGAGATCAAACTTACATAGATATATACCCATTATAAGTCCCCAACCGTGCCAACGTGAAGAGACTTGCTTGGAATTGTGTGTTGCATTGTTATCTGTATTGTGTTATATAGGTTGTAAATAGTATATGTAAAAGCAAGTTGTAACAAATTCTAACTTTATAAGAGTCTTCTGTGTATTGGTACAGTTAGGAATCGCCCAATCCGGAGCTCAGTCAAATTGAAAGTTACCGCCTAGGGCGTAACAGGTATTTTTTTTATAACTTGAGATGTTCCTGAGATGTTTTGTTTACTTTCAGAAGAGGATGTTGCCGGGTGTACAGAGCCAGCAGTTGCACTGCAACGTCAGATACAATTGACCAGTTCTGTCAATAAACCGGAATGCAACCAAACCAAGACAAAACGAAAATTATAATATTTCGTAACGGTGGTTTTTTGCCATTTTAATGAACGTTAAATCTATAGGAATAAACCATTAGAAATTCTTTTTACAAATGTATGGGTCTACTTTTCACGCCTAAATTAAAATGGACGCGCGCGAAAGACATGCTGGTACCACAGGGTAGAAAATAAATTTTCTCTATCCTCCAATATCAAAGAAATTTCGGCTGTTTTGACTATACGGACATGTTAAAGATATTCGATACGATGGTCACACCCGTCCATTGCTATGCCGCGGAAATTTGGGGACATACATATTCAGAACAAATCGAAACTGTGCTTGCAAATTTTGTAAGTTATATTTAGGTCTTTCCAAAAATGCTAATAACTATGGCTTTGGGAGAATGCGGCATGCATCTTTTATGTACTGTCTATCATCTTAACTGTATCAAATATTGGTGTCATCTGCTGCACATGAACCGAAATAGATATCCGAAAAAGTTGTTATCTCATGTTTAAGTTGCATACAGAAATTGGACGGTGTTACTTAGTTAGCAATATCAGTGATCTACTTTATAGATTTGGCTTTGGGTTTGTATGGATAAAAAAAGGTAAGAGAAAGTCCAGGGAGCGCCACAACCACAAACCACAGCCCCCCCCCCCCCCCCCACCCTCTCCCCAAGCGAGGTACACCAAAAGGACCGAAAAAGACAAGAACAAAATGACACACGGAAAGACATACAACAAATCGCCTCGTAGAATAAACCTTAAAGCAACAAAGAGTAAGACTAACACCGGGACCACCGCCTTAGAACGGTCGGTAGAGCAAACCACCGGGGGGTTTAAAACACTTTTACAGATGTCACAGGATATCGGAAATATTGATACATTTCTGAAACAATTTCGGCAACGAGTAATTAATTGCTATATTCAAGACTGGCACGAACAAGTAGCAAGTTCCACAAAATGTGAAGATTATAAGCATTCCAAAACAATGATAAACGCTGAATGTTATCCCAGTCAGCATTCTACGTAAATCTAGATCGGGCCGTCATCGGCCCGTCAGGGTAGCTGACGGGCCGATGACGGCCCGATGTAGATTTACGTACAATGCTAGCTGGGATATAAGTTGCATTTTGACTTTAACCAAAAGAAGAGCGGTAGCAAAATTTAGATGCTCGAACCATAAACTAAATATTGAGGTAGCTAATATCTTGGGGAATAAAGAACATACAGTCACTGTCTTAATAACAACAATTTTTATCATATCGAGGACGAATACTATGCATTTTTCAAATGTTCTCTCTATGATGATATCCGACAAAGATACCTGCCTTAAAATCTTTGGAATTCAAATAAACGTCAAAAATATTGCCTTTGGAAACGAGGAACACACTACGGATTAGAAAATGGAAGTCTCGGTTTTATGGAGACTCTTCATAAGCAGTCTTGAAGTTTGCAAAACTGCTTACGCCCTCTACCGTATAAATTAACAGAACTCCATTTTCAAATAAACCACAATAGGCCCAATGATCCCAAAGGAAACGAAATATAATCTGCACTATGGTGATGTACGGGGAGACATTCTACCGCCGCCACACGGCACTGACACCAGCTGCAGTGTAGTAAAATAAACGTCAAAAATATTGCCTTTGGAAACATAGAAAACACTACGGATTAGAATATTGGAGTCTCGGTTTTATTGAGACTTCATAGACAGTAATGAAGTTTGCAACACTGCTTACGCCGTCTAGCGTATACACGAGCAGAACTCCATTTTCAAATAAACCACAATGGGCCCAAAGATCCCAAAGGAAATGAAATATACTCTGCAATCTATGAATTTTATAGTCGGGACCTAGGGTGGTTGGCTGGCTGTAAAAGTGCTTTAAAAAGTGGTTTATTCTACCGACTGTTCTAAGGCGGTAGTCCCAGTGTTAGTCTTATTTTTTGTTGCTTTGTGGTTTATTCTACGAGGCGATTTATTTTATGTCTTGCCTTGTGTTATTTTGTTCTTGTGTTTTTCAGTCCTTTTAGCATTGCGATTGCCTTGGGGAAGAGAGAGAGAGCTAGTCTTGCTGCTTTTCGTACGTTTGTACGATTTGCACTAGTTGTCGTCTGTTTCCTCTTCCTCTTGGTGTCTGGGTTTGTGATTGTGGCAATCCCTGGCCTTTTCTCTTACCCTTTTTATAGTATAATGTGTCATACTGATTACATAATATTAAGCAAGTTTTAAATTTTATTTTTCACATAACGAAAACAAAAAAGAAAGAAGCTTATCTTCTTATGATGCATTATTCATTTTTAGCACTGACAGAAAATTATACTTGGTCGGAGGCCTGTATCATTGAATAAATTATTTGTCATTAGAAGTCGGATCCACTGATGTTCTTTTATTGTAGCCTGACAATATATATATATTTTACGCGATGATGGTGTAAGCACATCAGCCTGGCAAGCAGGAGGTCCGTGTCCCGGTCGCGAAAGTAGTTTTTTTTGTACGCTAATTTAATTTTTGTTTATTTATATAATTTCCTGCATTTTGCTTACGGTAACTAGAAAGGAATCAGATGAAAGTAAAAAAAAAAAATCGATATTAATGTCGTTACGTTACCGTCTACTACGAGGCGATTTGTTGTATGTCTTTCCGTGTGTCATTTTGTTCTTGTGTTTTTCAGTCCTTTTAGTATTGCGATTACCTCGCTTGGGGAAGAGAGAGCTAATCTTAGTGCTTTTCATACGTTTGTTCGGTTTGTGCTTGTTTAGATTTGTCGGTTTCCTCTTCCTCTTGGGGTCTGGGAAGGGCTGCGGTTTGTGATTGTGGCACCATCTGGACTTTTCTCTTACTTTTTTGTAATTGTATCATTTCAAATGCCAGTTCCTACATTTTCAGTTGTGAAACGAATTCATCCGAGTTGCATGTACATATCAGATGATGACTTGTCGCATGAACCTAATTGGATCATGTGGTGTACAGCTTACAATTTAGTTGTTTGTTGTTGTTTCGATAAATGTGATGCATGAAAATGGCTTATTAGCTCAGCTCAAGCTGAGCCATTATGATCGGTCAATGTCCGTCGTGCGGCGTCAACAATTTGCTTTAAATGACTGCACCCACACCTCTGGGCAAATTGAAGATCGTTCAGCCATCATGAACTTCTATCCTGAACAAAAAGGCCACCTGACTCGAAACTTGGTAGGAAGAATCGGGCAACTTGTTCCGATCAAAACCCAATATGGCCGCCATGGCCATTATCTTAAAAATCTTTTCTGTGCTTCTTTTCCGTATAGGAGAAAGTCCGAGTATCTGTCCATTCCTGAAAAATAATGGAGACGAGCCCCGAAGGGGCCGAGTCTCCATTATTTTTCAGGAATGGACAGATACGAGGATTTTCTCCTACTTAAAATACACGTCATTACAGACAGGTTACATCTACCTGTAACAGCGTAAAAGTTAACGTTACTGTAGTCATTATAGGACAAGAAAGTGTCTTCATTATTACTGTAAATACCCCTATCATCCCTCACTATACCGATAACACTAAAGGTAAAGGTACGTGAATTTCTGGTTGGATAAACATTGTGTGTAAGGGCAACTCTTTCTAACTTTTGCTGTACAACATATACTGTCTTGAAAAAATGATTTTACTGTTGATATTGATGAGCAGAATATTGACTTGATTGATCACATTTTCTCCATTCATTTCGATGAAATAAAATAGCCTCCGTAGCTTAATATCGGGCTGACTAAATTAGCAGTAACGGGCTCGAATCCCACGGGGAGGGGAATTCTTCAAACCTTTCACGGGACCTCACTGCACTCAGGGCTTCATTATCATGGACTGACGGGCGCCGTGGACTCTACCATTTTGTTTAGCGAGTTTATGAGAAGGTTGAAAAACCTAAAGCCCGTAGCCCGTAGACGTTGTAGATAGCATCGCACAATCCCCGCACGGGGACCGCGCCGAGGCCGCGCGCTGATCGTAAAGAAAACGCAAACGCACGACAATCGCACATTCACCATACCATCTCCGCGCAGTCTTTGTGCGGAAGCCGCACTAGCTCCGTACGACTTCCTGCGAAGGCAGCGGGGACTGCACGACAACAGCACGGAAATTGCACGACCTCCGTACAATATCCGCGCAGCCTCCGTATGGCTTTGTATCGAACTGTCGCCGAGTGCCCGAACTAGAAATCGCACGATGCTCGTGCACAATGTGAACACATAGGCCGTAGCCCGTAGCCACCTACGATGCCTGAAAAATCGTAGACCCATTTATCGTACGGCGCCCGGGGCAATTGTGAACTAGGCATTAGTTCGCCGTCAACATCGTGTCATCCATTGCTTTCCAACCACCTCCACCACCCCCCTCCACCCCCACCCCACCATCCAAACCACACCATCCCACTTTAGACATACATACAAACCTACAGTCTGTCGAAAAATTCTGAAATACTGTTGAAAAGGCTGTAAATCCCGAAATCATGCTTCCTCTCCTATCAATTGGATGGGCCAAAATATATTTTTGGTCCGTATATACAACCTAGCACATGATTTTGTCACGTAGACGAATCGTATATGTATATCGGCAGTTCGGATCTGGGCGTTACCAAGTCAGCATGGCAGCATACGATTCAGACGAAAGTGAATTATTTTTGACTCAGTCAAAATTCTCAGTGGAAGACTATTATAATGATAATGCAGTCAGTGGTGCGCTGAATATGGAGGACGAAAGAGAGAAATATTTCGTACAGTCCGATGGGGTGGTCGGGTGGTGCGAAGGTGCTGTGTATCTTAGATCACCGGGGCGTCCAACTGATATTGGCTTACAGTTGGGCAAGGCCTGCTATCCTTGTAGTGGGTAAGGGTAGAGGGGGAATGTTTTTATTTCTTCTGTTTCTTCACTTTCATTCCTGTTCCTCTTTCTTCCCTGTCCCTCTCTTTCATCTCATCTACTCTCTCTTCTATCTCTTTTCTCCCTTTCTCTGGGAGACGACACAAAATGACCCTCAAGGGTTGACGTGTCGTTAAACCCCAACACAATCAAAAATCGTACAGTCCGAAGATATATCGTCCGACGACGGCGCCGACGACAGTGCTGAAAACAAAGCAGAGGCGGTTACAGCATCCGACGAAGAACTAATGGCTTCGTGTGAGGTTGCTGAGCAAAGTCGGTTTAAACTACCAATGGGAGAAACCAAGATAACTGAGCTTCAATCCAAACGGTAAGAAATGCATATACATGTAGTTCTGTTTAAGAACAGAAATGGAGAGAAAAAAAATTGGTACTTATGACAGCCAGCCCTACAGTGTCATATCAGTCTGCATATCATTTGTGCTATGAATGTTTTATAAGTGGTTGTTGTGAGAAAACGCAAATTATGTCAATGTACTGAAAGAAATTCAGTAAAACCTGTCTTAGTGGCCACCTCTATTAAGCAAGCAACCTATATTAAGCAAGCATATATTCAGTTACCACAACAGGCAAATAAATTGAAAGGTACCTGTATTAAGCAAGCACCTGTCTTAAGCAAGCAATTTCTGGTTATCCCTGAGGTGCTTGCTAAATACAGGTTGGACTGTAATTAGACAAACTAATAATTAGTTTGTCTTCAAAACCTTATGTATCTGAAGACAAAATGACCAAGTGTTAGTCAGTTTGACTAGTTATTTCTGTGTTTACCCAGGACTCAATTTGACCTGAGCAGACTGGTTGATATCTTCGCCCGACGCCCGTACGAAGAAACCTTTGGTAATTTGAGCTATCCACAGAGCGTATTAGACCGCGTAGATGTCTGCGCGTGCTAATCTAAGCCAAGCTAGTGAAAAATCTTACCATCTTTATCAAAATGCTGATACATACTGTTCACTGATACATCACCTGATCTCTCATATGCAGTACCCTAAGTTTACGTACCCTTTATAAGCTAAATTATTTTATACTGCTCTAAACCTGATCCGAACCGCACTTGAAAAAAAGGTGTCCTGTAGCTGGGATCGTGTGGCCAGGGTGGTTTGATACAGCGCACTTTGTAAATAATGTATGACGTTTACGGTGCCTCAGCGGACACGTGGCCGCGATAAGGCACCGTATCGTCTTCGAGGCGACATCACAATGTCGCCTCGACGTCGATACGAGGTTTGGTCGGTGCCATGTGCCCGCTGCGGATGTTTATTTCATTAGACTATTTCCCTTTTTCATTAAAGGCATCTGAGATTCGAGCTCCCAAATCGCACGATGGTTAAATCTGGAGAAGCGGGTGCAGTGCCTTCGGTGCTGCATCTGGGTTCAACAGTTCCGGAGATATTAAAGGTAGTTTGCGAGCTGGAGCCTCTGACACCTGTGGCTTACTAAGTACCATTTATTACTACATTTATCTATTATGACTCAATGCCCATTAGTTTGCTGGAGGATCCGATCATCGCCGGTCGTGATACGGTTGGTGTCCGTCCGGTTTCGGAGCGATCCTCAATGCACTCAATGCCAGTCCAGCTAATGTACTGACATTGGCCGTATGATGTGCTGCTCATGGGTGACTGGCATGGATCGTGTCATTGCCGGTGTTGATCGGATCGGTTTGCGATTGAATGTATAAGATGAAACAATTAACTTACATCTGCCCATTGTACTATAATGCTAGCTGTTTATATAATCCGTATGGACTTAAATTAAGATTCACATATCACTCCATTTGTATTTCAATTGAAAAAAAGGCTTGGAATAGTAGTTTGTAGTCCAAAGCACATGCACAGGTTAGACAGAGCTGAACTACTCCGTTTTATTCATAATATTTGTGTACTGAGGCGTGCTGAATGAAATCTCGTGCAAGATTACTTTCGTACACCCGGAAAGGTTATGAATTTGTATATGGGACGCAACTCATACAAAGTCAGTAACAATGTTTATGGTAGGTTATCTCGCTTCGAATTTCTCTCATGCTAGTTTTAACCCCCACTCAGAATTTTTCAGTCGTAAATAGGTAGACGAGCTACGTCAATATCATGCGATTCTTAAAATAAAATTATCTTGACACACGTAAGAAAACAAGTTTTACGTCTGGTCATACATGGCCAATTTTAATTTTTAAAGTGCACGTACCTTGGAGTTTTGTTCTCTGTCTTAAGCGAATGTCAAAGTTTAAGGAAAATAAGCCACTTACCAGGAAACTTCAAAAGTTTATCTTATAGTCAGAAAAAATCGCTGTTTCGAAGTGTTCTGGTAAAATACTTAATTTCCTAAAACAATGATATTTGCTGCGGACAAAGGATATGCCTAACGCTTCGAGGAACGTGCACTTTATATAATTAATCGGTCTTGTAAGACACTAGTCCGAGCCTTCTCTGACTTAAAAGCCTTCTTACATATTTTGATTGGCGGCTTTAGGTAAAGCCGCCAATCAAACTATATAAGAAGGCTTTCAAGTCAGAGAAGACTCGGACTAGTAAGACACGAGGTGTATTTAATTTTCATAACGACATGGAGATTATTTTGTTTCTAAAATTGTATAATTTAGTGTTAAAATCTCGTGATCGTGACGTATCGTATTTATTCGGCTATAAGACGGATATTTTTCCCATAAAAAATAACACAGTTATATATAAATCAGCAAACAACCCTAAATCTAGATCCGTCTTATAAGACGGATCTAGATTATTGGGATTGTTTTTGACAGGAAAACTCCATCTTTCATCAGAATTACATCACTGATTTATATATAACTGTGTTATTTTTGATGGAAAAAATATCCGTCTTATAGCCGAATAAATACGGTAGGTTGCCCACCGTGCATAAGCAGCTTGTTTTTCTTCATGAGGGTCACCATAAGACAGGTTTGACTGTATGCCAACCTTTTCTCTTTTCCAGATTTGCAGACAGCACAATGTCTAAACTGAGATGGGCTGTTACGCTGTTCAAAGACTGGCAGAGTAACAGAAACAAGCATGCGTTGGATCCTTCCAATAAATTGGATATTAGTCCGATCATGGTATCCTTGGAAGATATGACAATAGATGAAATAAATTATTCGGTATCACGCTTTATTTGCGAAGTGAAGAAAATGGATGGGACTGAATATCCTGCTGATACGTTGTATAGTCTGGTTATTTCTGTCCAATTGTATATGGACAGCATTGGTAAACCATACAAGTTTTTAAACGACGAGTCGTTTATTCAGATTAAAAACACCTTAGACAATGTAATGAAATGTCATGCTCGTGATCCTGATGCACGACCGAGGAAACAGGCTGCAATAATAACTTTGGGGGAAGAGGACTTTTTGTGGTCAAAGGGAGTATTAGGCTCTGAAAATGCAAAGCAGCTTTTGAACACCATGGTTTACCTGATTGGGTTGAATTTTGCATTACGAGGGGGTCAAGAGCACCGGACTCTGAGCTCTGGGCCAACATCTCAGCTTAAATTGCGGTCAAATGAGCATGGACAGTACCTTTCCTATACAGAAGACGTCTCTAAGACAAACCAAGGGGGACTAAAACATCGGAAATGTAGTCCGAAGTCTGTAGTTGCATTCGAAAATACAGAAAACCCGACCCGTTATATTGTTAAACTATATGAAAAATACATTTCGCACTGCCCAGTCCCATCAGATGATGACGCACCTTTTCCATTTTATCTACGTCCCCTAGAGAAACCAAGGGGCAATATATGGTATAGTAACCAGTGCGTGGGGCGCCACAAGCTCGCACAAACAGTTGCAGATATTTGCAAGAAAGCAGGTTTAAGTGGATACAGAACTAATCATTCGCTTAGAGCATCAGCAGCCACTCGTATGTTCGATGCAGAAGTAGACGAACAACTTATATGCGAAGTTACGGGGCATCGATCCAACGCTGTTCGGAGTTACAAACGCACTAACGCTGCTCAAAAACGTAAACTCAGCTCTATTGTACAGGGACAGGGACAAAGTGAATGCGCAAGCAGCTCTACTAAAAGTGTACATTCGGAGGTGTCCCGTGAGAACAATGGTGTGTCACTTACAGTGAATATTTCCGTGAACAAGAATTGATTAAATAAAATGTTATTCATTATGTACGGATTATATGGGTTATATGCTATTTCATAGAAGTTTTTCGGACTATATAAGTTGTGTAGACCTTCCTATAAAACGAATCTTATCCGGGTCCCCTACTTAAAAAGCTTTGCTATGTAAGACATAAAAATGAGTCTTGCTGCGAGAAAAGAGACCTCAGAGCATGTGCAAACAGCATAGACGGCGTTATAGCTTTAGAGCTGCACAGACTGACAAGAGTCTAAGCTTTTTACGCAAATGTGCCGGCGTAACATTACATTTCGAGCGCATTGCAAAATGACATAAGGGCCACTTTTCAGTACATGCTGAAATGAAAAGTGACACATTCAACAGTAAGGCATGGAGCCTATTTTCAACGGGATGCACATAGGATGTGAGCCAGGTCCGAGGAACACACACTGAAAACCGCATACTTTTGTCAGTCTGTGCAGGTCCAGAAACTTATGGGCTATGTCAAGCGAAAATGAATCTTCAAGCATATGCGGAAAGCGCATGCACACACTAGTTTGTGAGTCCCTGCAGTTATTCTATAGTTTTAATTTTCTGCCAGTAGATTTCTAAGGATGAGTACTTCATGTGTGCGAGCTGCAAATGGTCTGATCAGACTGCGCGGATGCGCAGGCTGATCTTAGGCTTAGCTGGTCGCATATGCTAAGACAATTTTTTGGACGCGGCCCATATGCTGATATTCAAGTCGGTTGTAAGATCTATCACGATTCACCAATGCTTAGGAAAAACTGTGTTTTGAGTAGTTACCCATAAAGGCAAATAAGGGCAAATTGATAAATACCGTCAAATATCGTCAGTCATCGACAAGCTTCGTATCCTTTCGTTGGCAAGTTCATTTAACACCGGCTAGTCGATGTTAAACGAACTAAGCAACGGCAGAACACGACGCTTGTTTGTGTTCGCAGGTATTATAGCAAATTACGATGTTTGCCGGTCTTTGCCGATGTTTACCGATTTGTCCATATATGCCATTATCTGATTATGGTTTAATATGCCTTAATGTGCAAAAAATTATTTGTTTTTATGACAAATACCTGTGCTCAACCGAACGTATGGACCTGTATGAAGCCCTAGGATTCATAAGTAGCCTAAATATTTGGACACCTTACCTCCTTAAATGTGTTTTTTGTGGAATGTCATTGAGCTGCAACACACGAAAAGATGCGAATCAGCCAATAGTTAATAGTCTATATACGCTGTGCGCGTACAGCAAATGCGCTGATTATACTGTGCCGATGTGCAGTCTGGTCTGACGCTTGCCTTAGCGTGTTTCTTTCGCACCCTTTTTGCCTGTCGCAACCCAATTCAAAATCGTAGTTTGATGTGGGTTGAATATTGGATAAGTGAAATTGATTTGCTTTTTGTTTCAGTTATACATCATTTTTTAAGGATAGTCTGTACGTCTACCAGACTTGATAGCTAAAGTTTACCGTGGTTTAACACTCCGACGTGTATCTAGAACAATAACTGATTCTGCTCTAAATTATGGAAATAATCATAAACATATATTATGTATGTATTTTTGTTATTGAAAGAAACATATACGTTCAGTTTGTCAAAAATTTCATTCAAAATGCTCTATTTTCTTTGGTCTTATTCTCCATTTTTTTTTTTAAATATACTAGATATTGGTGTAAACGCGTATGTTTCTGTTGACGAAAAATGGAGAATAAGATCAAAGAAAACAGACTACATTAAAGGTTATTTCTGACAAATTTGATAAATGTTAATTTTCTTTTCAGCAACCAAAATAAGTTGTATAATAAATATGGTATACATGTATGATTACTTCTGTAATTCAGGACATAATTGCTGATTTTTCTTGATACACGTAAAAGTTCTAAACAACGGTAAACGTTAACTATCAATTCCGGTAGACATACAGAAGTACCTTAAATGCCCCAAAATATTTCGAAAAACAAACAGCTGTCGTATGACACTTTTTTGTGTTTTCGTGAGGTGTCTTTTTTGCTGTTTGTGGCGCGTCTTTTGTCTAGCTATCTCTTTTTTATCTTTCATACATATGGACACTTTTTCTTCAAAGCGTTTAAAGTGGAAATGTCAAAAATGCTGATAATTTCAAGGATATAATAATCTATTTTGTACCTGTAGTTAAAATATGCATATGACGTCATTCTCTTGATCTAACTCTCCATTTATTTTCAGGAATGGAGAGTTAAGTCTTCATTACTTGTGTGTAAAAATGTGTCTTATCATGCTTGCATTCGAGGTAGTTGTGTTTCTACACAGCATTTTTACACACAAGTAATGGAGACTTAACTCTCCATTCCTGAAAATTAATGGAGAGTTATATCAAAAGGATGACGTCATAGGTGTATTTTAAGTATAGGAGAAAGTCCGAGTATCTGTCCATTCCTGAAAAATAATGGAGACGAGCCCCGAAGGGGCCGAGTCTCCATTATTTTTCAGGAATGGACAGATACGAGGATTTTCTCCTACTTAAAATACACGTCATAACAAACAGGTTACATCTACCTGTAACAGCGTAAAAGTTAACGTTACTGTAGTCATTATAGGACAAGAAAGTGTCTTCATTATTACTGTAAATACCCCTATCATCCCTCACTATACCGATAACACTAAAGGTAAAGGTACGTGAATTTCTGGTTGGATAAACATTGTGTGTAAGGGCAACTCTTTCTAACTTTTGCTGTACAACATATACTGTCTTGAAAAAACGATTTTACTGTTGATATTGATGAGCAGAATATTGACTTGATTGATCACATTTTCTCCATTCATTTCGATGAAATAAAATAGCCTCCATAGCTCAATATCTGGCTGACTAAATTAGCAGTAACGGGCTCGAATCCCACGGGGAGGGGAATTCTTCAAACCTTTCACGGGACCTCACTGCACTCAGGGCTTCATTATCATGGACTGACGGGCGCCGTGGACTATACCATTTAGTTTAGCGAGTTTATGACAAGTTTGAAAAACCTAAAGCCCGTAGCCCGTAGACGTTGTAGATAGCATCAGACAATCCCCGCACGGGGACCGCGCCGAGGCCGCGCGCTGATCGTAAAGAAAACGCAAACGCACGACAATCGCACATTCACCATACCATCTCCGCGCAGTCTTTGTGCGGAAGCCGCACTAGCTATGTACGACTTCCCGGCGAAGGCAGCGGGGACTGCACGGCAACAGCACGGAAATTGCACGACCTCCGTACAATATCCGCGCAATATGGCTTTGTATCGAACTGTCGCCGAGTGTCCGAACTAGAAATCGCACGATGCTCGTGCACAATGTGAACATATACCGTAGCCCGTAGCCACCTACGATGCCTGAAAAATCGTAGACCCATTTATCGTACGGCGCCCGGGGCAATTGTGAACTAGGCATTAGTTCGCCGTCAACATCGTGTCATCCATTGCTTTCCAACCACCTCCACCACCCCACCCCTCCACCCCCCACCCCACCATCCAAACCACACCATCCCACTTTAGACATACATACAAACCTACAGTCTGTCGAAAAATTCTGAAATACTGTTGATAAGGCTGTAAATCCCGAAATCATGCTTCCTCTCCTATCAATTGGATGGGCCAAAATATATTTTTGGTCCGTATATACAACCTAGCACATGATTTTATCACGTAGACGAATCGTATATGTATATCGGCAGTTCGGATCTGGGCGTTACCAAGTCAGCATGGCAGCATACGATTCAGACGAAAGTGAATTATTTTTGACTCAGTCAAAATTCTCAGTGGAAGATTATTATAATGATAATGCAGTCAGTGGTGCGCTGAATATGGAGGACGAAAGAGAGAAATATTTCGTACAGTCCGAAGATATATCGTCCGACGACGGCGCCGACGACAGTGCTGAAAACAAAGCAGAGGCGGTTACAGCATCCGACGAAGAACTAATGGCTTCGTGTGAGGTTGCTGAGCAAAGTCGGTTTAAACTACCAATGGGAGAAACCAAGATAACTTAGCTTCAATCCAAACGGTAAGAAATGCATATACATGTAGTTCTGTTTAAGAACAGAAATGGAGAGAAAAAAAATTGGTACTTATGACAGCCAGCCCTACAGTTTCATATCAGTCTGCATATCATTTGTGCTATGAATGTTTTATAAGTGGTTGTTGTGAGAAAACGCAAATTATGTCAATGTACTGAAAGGAATTCAGTAAAACCTGTCTTAGTGGCCACCTCTATTAAGCAAGCAACCTATATTAAGCAAGCATATATTCAGTTACCACAACAGGCAAATAAATTGAAAGGTACCTGTATTAAGCAAGCACCTGTCTTAAGCAAGCAATTTCTGGTTATCCCTGAGGTGCTTGCTAAATACAGGTTGGACTGTAATTAGTCAAACTAATAATTAGTTTGTCTTCAAAACCTTATGTATCTGAAGACAAAATGACCAAGTGTTAGTCAGTTTGACTAGTTATTTCTGTGTTTACCCAGGACTCAATTTGACCTGAGCAGACTGGTTGATATCTTCGTCCGACGCCCGTACGAAGAAACCTTGGGTAATTTGAGCTATCCACAGAGCGTATCAGACCGCGTAGATGTCTGCGCGTGCTAATCTAAGCCAAGCTAGTGAAAAATCTTACCATCTTTATCAAAATGCTGATACATACTGTTCACTGATACATCACCTGATCTCTCATATGCAGTACCCTCAGTTTACGTACCCTTTATAAGCTAAATTATTTTATACTGCTCTAAACCTGATCCGAACCGCACTTGAAAAAAAGGTGTCCTGTAGCTGGGATCGTGTGGCCCAGGGTGGTTTGATACAGCGCACTTTGTAAATAATGTATGACGTTTACGGTGCCTCAGCGGACACGTGGCCGCGATAAGGCACCGTATCGTCTTCGAGGCGACATCACAATGTCGCCTCGACGTCGATACGAGGTTTGGTCGGTGCCATGTGCCCGCTGCGGATGTTTATTTCATTAGACTATTTCCCTTTTTCATTAAAGGCATCTGAAATTCGAGCTCCCAAATCGCACGATGGTTAAATCTGGAGAAGCGGGTGCAGTGCCTTCGGTGCTGCATCTGGGTTCAACAGATCCGGAGATATTAAAGGTAGTTTGCGAGCTGGAGCCTCTGACACCTGTGGCTTACTAAGTACCATTTATTACTACAGTTATCTATTATGACACAATGCCCATTAGTTTGCTGGAGGATCCGATCATCGCCGGTCGTGATACGGTTGGTGTCCGTCCGGTTTCGGAGCGATCCTCAATGCACTGAATGCCAGTTCAGCTAATGTACTGACATTGGCCGTATGATGTGCTGCTCATGGGTGACTGGCATGGATCGTGTCATTGCCGGTGTTGATCGGATCGGTTTGCGATTGAATGTATAAGATGAAACAATTAACTTACGTCTGCCCATTGTACTATAATGCTAGCTGTTGATATAATCCGTATGGACTTAAATTAAGATTCACATATCACTCCATTTGTATTTCAATTGAAAAAAAGGCTTGGAATAGTAGTTTGTAGTCCAAAGCACATGCACAGGTTAGACAGAGCTGAACTACTCCGTTTTATTCATAATATTTGTGTACTGAGGCGTGCTGAATGAAATCTCGTGCAAGATTACTTTCGTACACCCGGAAAGGTTATGAATTTGTATATGGGACGCAACTCATACAAAGTCAGTAACAATATTTATGGTAGGTTATCTCGCTTCGAATTTCTCTCATGCTAGTTTTAACCCCCCACTCAGAATTTTTCAGTCGTAAATAGGTAGACGAGCTACGTCAGTATCATGCGATTCTTAAAATAAAATTATCTTGACACACGTAAGAAAACAAGTTTTACGTCTGGTCATACATGGCCGTTTTTAATTTTTAAAGTGCACGTACCTTGGAGTTTTGTTCTCTGTCTTAAGCGAATGTCAAACAAAGTTTAAGGAAAATAAGCCACTTACCAGGAAACTTCAAAAGTTTATCTAATAGTCAGAAAAAATCGCTGTTTCGAAGTGTTCTGGTAAAATACTTAATTTCCTAAAACAATGATATTTGCTGCGGACAAAAGGATATGCCTAACGCTTCGAGGAACGTGCACTTTATATAATTAATCGGTCTTGTAAGACACTAGTCCGAGCCTTCTCTGACTTAAAAGCCTTCTTACATATTTTGATTGGCGGCTTTAGGTAAAGCTGCCAATCAAACTATATAAGAAGGCTTTCAAGTCAGAGAAGACTCGGACTAGTAAGACACGAGGTGTATTTAATTTTCATAATGACATGGAGATTATTTTGTTTCTACAATTGTATAATTTAGTGTTAAAATCTCGTGATCGTGACGTATCGTATTTATTCGGCTATAAGACGGGTATTTTTCCCATCAAAACTAACACAGTTATATATAAATCAGCAAACAACCCTAAATCTAGATCCGTCTTATAAGACGGATCTAGATTATTGGGATTGTTTTTGACAGGAAAACTCCATCTTTTATCAGAATTACATCACTGATTTATATATAACTGTGTTATTTTTGATGGGAAAAATATCCGTCTTATAGCCGAATAAATACGGTAGGTTGCCCACCGTGCATAAGCAGCTTGTTTTTCTTCATGAGGGTCACCATAAGACAGGTTTGACTGTATGCCAACCTTTTCTCTTTTCCAGATTTGCAGACAGCACAATGTCTAAACTGAGATGGGCTGTTACGCTGTTCAAAGACTGGCAGAGTAACAGAAACAAGCATGCGTTGGATCCTTCCAATAAATTGGATATTAGTCCGATCATGGTATCCTTGGAAGATATGACAATAGATGAAATAAATTATTCGGTATCACGCTTTATTTGCGAAGTGAAGAAAATGGATGGGACTGAATATCCTGCTGATACGTTGTATAGTCTGGTTATTTCTGTCCAATTGTATATGGACAGCATTGGTAAACCATACAAGTTTTAAACGACGAGTCGTTTATTCAGATTAAAAACACCTTAGACAATGTAATGAAATGTCATGCTCGTGATCCTGATGCACGATCGAGGAAACAGGCTGCAATAATAACTTTGGGGGAAGAGGACTTTTTGTGGTCAAAGGGAGTATTAGGCTCTGAAAATGCAAAGCAGCTTTTGAACACCATGGTTTACCTGATTGGGTTGAATTTTGCATTACGAGGGGGTCAAGAGCACCGGACTCTGCGCTCTGGGCCAACATCTCAGCTTTAATTGCGGTCAAATGAGCATGGACAGTACCTTTCCTATACAGAAGACGTCTCTAAGACAAACCAAGGGGGACTAAAACATCGGAAATGTAGTCCGAAGTCTGTAGTTGCATTCGAAAATACAGAAAACCCGACCCGTTATATTGTTAAACTATATGAAAAATACATTTTGCACTGCCCAGTCCCATCAGATGATGACGCACCTTTTCCATTTTATCTACGTCCCCTAGAGAAACCAAGGGGCAATATATGGTATAGTAACCAGTGCGTGGGGCGCCACAAGCTCGCACAAACAGTTGCAGATATTTGCAAGGAAGCAGGTTTAAGTGGATACAGAACTAATCATTCGCTTAGGGCATCAGCAGCCACTCGTATGTTCGATGCAGAAGTAGACGAACAACTCATATGCGAAGTTACGGGGCATCGATCCAACGCTGTTCGGAGTTACAAACGCACTAACGCTGCTCAAAAACGTAAACTCAGCTCTATTGTACAGGGACAGGGACAAAGTGAATGCGCAAGCAGCTCTACTAAAAGTGTACATTCGGAGGTGTCCCGTGAGAACAATGGTGTGTCACTTACAGTGAATATTTCCGTGAACAAGAATTGATTAAATAAAATGTTATTCATTATGTACGGATTATATGGGTTATATGCTATTTCATAGAAGTTTTTCGGACTATATAAGTTGTGTAGACCTTCCTATAAAAGGAATCTTATCCGGGTTCCCTACTTAAAAAGCTTTGCTATGTAAGACATAAAAATGAGTCTTGCTGCGAGAAAAGAGACCTCAGAGCATGTGCAAACAGCATAGACGGCGTTATAGCTTTAGAGCTGCACAGACTGACAAGAGTCTAAGCTTTTTACGCAAATGTGCCGGCGTAACATTACATTTCGAGCGCATTGCAAAATGACATAAGGGCCACTTTTCAGTACATGCTGAAATGAAAAGTGACACATTCAACAGTAAGGCATGGAGCCTATTTTCAACGGGATGCACATAGGATGTGAGCCAGGTCCGAGGAACACACACTGAAAACCGCATACTTTTGTCAGTCTGTGCAGGTCCAGAAACTTATGGGCTATGTCAAGCGAAAATGAATCTTCAAGCATATGCGGAAAGCGCATGCAAACACTAGTTTGTGAGTCCCTGCAGTTATTCTATAGTTTTAATTTTCTGCCAGTAGATTTCTAAGGATGAGTACTTCATGTGTGCGAGCTGCAAATGGTCTGATCAGACTGTGCGGATGCGCAGGCTGATCTGAGGCTTAGCTGGTCGCATATGCTAAGACAATTTTTTGGACGCGGCCCATATGCTGATATTCAAGTCGGTTGTAAGATCTATCACGATTCACCAATGCTTAGGAAAAACTGTGTTTTGAGTAGTTACCCATAAAGGCAAATAAGGGCAAATTGATAAATACCGTCAAATATCGTCAGTCATCGACAAGCTTCGTATCCTTTCGTTGGCAAGTTCATTTAACACCGGATAGTCGATGTTAAACTAACTAAGCAACGGCAGAACACGATGCTTGTTTGTGTTCGCAGGTATTATAGCAAATTACGATGTTTGCCGGTCTTTGCCGATGTTTACCGATTTGTCCATATATGCCATTATCTGATTATGGTTTAATATGCCTTAATGTGCAAAAAATTATTTGTTTTTATGACAAATACCTGTGCTCAACCGAACGTATGGACCTGTATGAAGCCCTAGGATTCATAAGTATCCTAAATAGTTGGACACCTTACCTCCTTAAATGTGCCGGCCTCGGTGGCTCAGTTGGATGCGCCGTCCGACTGGAGACCAGGAGGTCGCGGGTTCAACCCCCGCCGAGGTCGGCAACATTCTTTCGTGGAGATTGATCATGAAATATTTTCTACGGTCATTCTCTCCCTTCCGCTGATTCAAGAAGGGCAGTTGTCAGTTTCTGGCGAAAGAATGTGCACAATACTGGTTAACCGCTTAGAGGACTAAGCCTGCCCAGTAAACGTGTGGTTAGGTAAACTGACCGCGCTCGACATGACCCCATTGGGTTGACTGGGCCGTAAAACCTCAACACAAACAAAAACCTCCTTAAATGTGTTTTTTGTGGAATGTCATTGAGCTGCAACACACGAAAAGATGCGAATCAGCCAATAGTTAATAGTCTATATACGCTGTGCGCGTACAGCAAATGCGCTGAATATACTGTGCCGATGTACAGTCTGGTCTGACGCTTGCCTTAGCGTGTTTCTTTCGCACCCTTTTTGCCTATCGCAACCCAATTCAAAATCGTAGTTTGATGTGGGTTGAATATTGGATAAGTGAAATTGATTTGCTTTTTGTTTCATTTATACATCATTTTTTAAGGATAGTCTGTACGTCTACCAGACTTGATAGCTAAAGTTTACCGTGGTTTAACACTCTGACGTGTATCTATAACAATAACCGATTCTGCTCTAAATTATGGAAATAATCATAAAAATATATATTATGTATGTATTTTTGTTATTGAAAGAAACATATACGTTCAGTTTGTCAAAAATTTCATTCAAAATGCTCTATTTTCTTTGGTCTTATTCTCCATTTTTTTTTTTAAATATACTAGATATTGGTGTAAACGCGTATGTTTCTGTTGAAGAAAAATGGAGACTAAGATCAAAGAAAACAGACTACATTAAAGGTTATTTCTGACAAATTTGATAAATGTTAATTTTCTTTTCAGCAACCAAAATAAGTTGTATAATAAATATGGTATACATGTATGATTACTTCTGTAATTCAGGACATAATTGCTTATTTTTCTTGATACACGTAAAAGTTCTAAACAACGGTAAACGTTAACTATCAATTCCGGTAGACATACAGAAGTACCTTAAATGCCCCAAAATATTTCGAAAAACAAACAGCTGTCGTATGACACTTTTTTGTGTTTTCGTGAGGTGTCTTTTTTGCTGTTTGTGGCGCGTCTTTTGTCTAGCTATCTCTTTTTTATCTTTCATACATATGGACACTTTTTCTTCAAAGCGTTAAAAGTGGAAATGTCAAAAATGCTGATAATTTCAAGGATAGAATCATCTATTTTGTGCCTGTAGTTAACATATGCATATGACGTCATTCTCTTGATCTAACTCTCCATTTATTTTCAGGAATGGAGAGTTAAGTCTTCATTACTTGTGTGTAAAAATGTGTCTTATCATGCTTGCATTCGAGGTAGTTGTGTTTCTACACAGCATTTTTACACACAAGTAATGGAGACTTAACTCTCCATTCCTGAAAATTAATGGAGAGTTATATCAAAAGGATGACGTCATAGGTGTATTTTAAGTATAGGAGAAAGTCCGAGTATCTGTCCATTCCTGAAAAATAATGGAGACGAGCCCCGAAGGGGCCGAGTCTCCATTATTTTTCAGGAATGGACAGATACGAGGATTTTCTCCTACTTAAAATACACGTCATAACAAACAGGTTACATCTACCTGTAACAGCGTAAAAGTTAACGTTACTGTAGTCATTATAGGACAAGAAAGTGTCTTCATTATTACTGTAAATACCCCTATCATCCCTCACTATACCGATAACACTAAAGGTAAAGGTACGTGAATTTCTGGTTGGATAAACATTGTGTGTAAAGGCAACTCTTTCTAACTTTTGCTGTACAACATATACTGTCTTGAAAAAACGATTTTACTGTTGATATTGATGAGCAGAATATTGACTTGATTGATCACATTTTCTCCATTCATTTCGATGAAATAAAATAGCCTCCATAGCTTAATATCTGGCTGACTAAATTAGCAGTAACGGGCTCGAATCCCACGGGGAGGGGAATTCTTCAAACCTTTCACGGGACCTCACTGCACTCAGGGCTTCATTATCATGGACTGACGGGCGCCGTGGACTATACCATTTTGTTTAGCGAGTTTATGACAAGTTTGAAAAACCTAAAGCCCGTAGACGTTGTAGATAGCATCGCACAATCCCCGCACGGGGACCGCGCCGAGGCCGCACGCTGATCGTAAAGAAAACGCAAACGCACGACAATCGCACATTCACCATACCATCTCCGCGCAGTCTTTGTGCGGAAGCCGCACTAGCTCCGTACGACTTCCCTGCGAAGGCAGCGGGGACTGCACGACAACAGCACGGAAATTGCACGACTTCCGTACAATATCCGCGCAGCCTCCGTATGGCTTTGTATCGAACTGTCGCCGAGTGCCCGAACTAGAAATCGCACGATGCTCGTGCTCAATGTGAACACATAGGCCGTAGCCCGTAGCCACCTACGATGCCTGAAAAATCGTAGACCCATTTATCGTACGGCGCCCGGGGCAATTGTGAACTAGGCATTAGTTCGCCGTCAACGTCGTGTCATCCATTGCTTTCCAACCACCTCCACCACCCCTCCCCCCTCCACCCCCACCCCACCATCCAAACCACACCATCCCACTTTAGACATACATACAAACCTACAGTCTGTCGAAAAATTCTGAAATACTGTTGAAAAGGCTGTAAATCCCGAAATCATGCTTCCTCTCCTATCAATTGGATGGGCCAAAATATATTTTTGGTCTGTATATACAACCTAGCACATGATTTTATCACGTAGACGAATCGTATATGTATATCGGCAGTTCGGATCTGGGCGTTACCAAGTCAGCATGGCAGCATACGATTCAGACGAAAGTGAATTATTTTTGACTCAGTCAAAATTCTCAGTGGAAGACTATTATAATGATAATGCAGTGGTGCGCTGAATATGGAGGACGAAAGAGAGAAATATTTCGTACAGTCCGAGGATATATCGTCCGACGACGCCGCCGACGACAGTGCTGAAAACAAAGCAGAGGCGGTTACAGCATCCGACGAAGAACTAATGGCTTCGTGTGAGGTTGCTGAGCAAAGTCGGTTTAAACTACCAATGGGAGAAACCAAGATAACTGAGCTTCAATCCAAACGGTAAGAAATGCATATACATGTAGTTCTGTTTAAGAACAGAAATGGAGAGAAAAAAAATTGGTACTTATGACAGCCAGCCCTACAGTTTCATATCAGTCTGCATATCATTTGTGCTATGAATGTTTTATAAGTGGTTGTTGTGAGAAAACGCAAATTATGTCAATGTACTGAAAGAAATTCAGTAAAACCTGTCTTAGTGGCCACCTCTATTAAGCAAGCAACCTATATTAAGCAAGCATATATTCAGTTACCACAACAGGCAAATAAATTGAAAGGTACCTGTATTAAGCAAGCACCTGTCTTAAGCAAGCAATTTTTGGTTATCCCTGAGGTGCTTGCTAAATACAGGTTGGACTGTAATTAGTCAAACTAATAATTAGTTTGTCTTCAAAACCTTATGTATCTGAAGACAAAATGACCAAGTGTTAGTCAGTTTGACTAGTTATTTCTGTGTTTACCCAGGACTCAATTTGACCTGAGCAGACTGGTTGATATCTTCGCCCGACGCCCGTACGAAGAAACCTTGGGTAATTTGAGCTATCCACAGAGCGTATCAGACCGCGTAGATGTCTGCGCGTGCTAATCTAAGCCAAGCTAGTGAAAAATCTTACCATCTTTATCAAAATGCTGATACATACTGTTCACTGATACATCACCTGATCTCTCATATGCAGTACCCTAAGTTTACGTACCCTTTATAAGCTAAATTATTTTATACTGCTCTAAACCTGATCCGAACCGCACTTGAAAAAAAGGTGTCCTGTAGCTGGGATCGTGTGGCCCAGGGTGGTTTGATACAGCGCACTTTGTAAATAATGTATGACGTTTACGGTGCCTCAGCGGACACGTGGCCGCGATAAGGCACCGTATCGTCTTCGAGGCGACATCACAATGTCGCCTCGACGTCGATACGAGGTTTGGTCGGTGCCATGTGCCCGCTGCGGATGTTTATTTCATTAGACTATTTCCCTTTTTCATTAAAGGCATCTGAGATTCGAGCTCCCAAATCGCACGATGGTTAAATCTGGCGGGTGCAGTGCCTTCGGTGCTGCATCTGGGTTCAACAGATCCGGAGATATTAAAGGTAGTTTGCGAGCTGGAGCCTCTGACACCTGTGGCTTACTAAGTACCATTTATTACTACATTTATCTATTATGACACGATGCCCATTAGTTTGCTGGAGGATCCGATCATCGCCGGTCGTGATACGGCTCGTGTCCGTCCGGTTTCGGAGCGATCCTCAATGCACTCAATGCCAGTCCAGCTAATGTACTGACATTGGCCGTATGATGTGCTGCTCATGGGTGACTGGCATGGATCGTGTCATTGCCGGTGTTGATCGGATCGGTTTGCGATTGAATGTATAAGATGAAACAATTAACTTACGTCTGCCCATTGTACTATAATGCTAGCTGTTGATATAATCCGTATGGACTTAAATTAAGATTCACATATCACTCCATTTGTATTTCAATTGAAAAAAGGCTTGGAATAGTAGTTTGTAGTCCAAAGCACATGCACAGGTTAGACAGAGCTGAACTACTCCGTTTTATTCATAATATTTGTGTACTGAGGCGTGCTGAATGAAATCTCGTGCAAGATTACTTTCGTACACCCGGAAAGGTTATGAATTTGTATATGGGACGCAACTCATACAAAGTCAGTAACAATGTTTATGGTAGGTTATCTCGCTTCGAATTTCTCTCATGCTAGTTTTAACCCCCACTCAGAATTTTTCAGGCGTAAATAGGTAGACGAGCTACGTCAATATCATGCGATTCTTTAATAAAATTATCTTGACACACGTAAGAAAACAAGTTTTACGTCGGGTCATACATGGCCGATTTTAATTTTTAAAGTGCACGTACCTTGGAGTTTTGTTCTCTGTCTTAAGCGAATGTCAAAGTTTAAGGAAAATAAGCCACTTACCAGGAAACTTCAAAAGTTTATCTAATAGTCAGAAAAAATCGCTGTTTCGAAGTGTTCTGGTAAAATACTTAATTTCCTAAAACAATGATATTTGCTGCGGACAAAAGGATATGCCTAACGCTTCGAGGAACGTGCACTTTATATAATTAATCGGTCTTGTAAGACACTAGTCCGAGCCTTCTCTGACTTAAAAGCCTTCTTACATATTTTGATTGGTGGCTTTAGGTAAAGCCGCCAATCAAACTATATAAGAAGGCTTTCAAGTCAGAGAAGACTCGGACTAGTAAGACACGAGGTGTATTTAATTTTCATAATGACATGGAGATTATTTTGTTTCTAAAATTGTATAATTTAGTGTTAAAATCTCGTGATCGTGACGTATCGTATTTATTCGGCTATAAGACGGATATTTTTCCCATCAAAAATAACACAGTTATATATAAATCAGCAAACAACCCTAAATCTAGATCCATCTTATAAGACGGATCTAGATTATTGGGATTGTTTTTGACAGGAAAACTCATCTTTTATCAGAATTACATCACTGATTTATATATAACTGTGTTATTTTTTATGGGAAAAATATCCGTCTTATAGCCGAATAAATACGGTAGGTTGCCCACCGTGCATAAGCAGCTTGTTTTTCTTCATGAGAGTCACCATAAGACAGGTTTGACTGTATGCCAACCTTTTCTCTTTTCCAGATTTGCAGACAGCACAATGTCTAAACTGAGATGGGCTGTTACGCTGTTCAAAGACTGGCAGAGTAACAGAAACAAGCATGCGTTGGATCCTTCCAATAAATTGGATATTAGTCCGATCATGGTATCCTTGGAAGATATGACAATAGATGAAATAAATTATTCGGTATCACGCTTTATTTGCGAAGTGAAGAAAATGGATGGGACTGAATATCCTGCTGATACGTTGTATAGTCTGGTTATTTCTGTCCAATTGTATATGGACAACATTGGTAAACCATACAAGTTTTTAAACGACGAGTCGTTTATTCAGATTAAAAACACCTTAGACAATGTAATGAAATGTCATGCTCGTGATCCTGATGCACGATCGAGGAAACAGGCTGCAATAATAACTTTGGGGGAAGAGGACTTTTTGTGGTCAAAGGGAGTATTAGGCTCTGAAAATGCAAAGCAGCTTTTGAACACCATGGTTTACCTGATTGGGTTGAATTTTGCATTACGAGGGGGTCAAGAGCACCGGACTCTGCGCTCTGGGCCAACATCTCAGCTTAAATTGCGGTCAAATGAGCATGGACAGTACCTTTCCTATACAGAAGACGTCTCTAAGACAAACCAAGGGGGACTAAAACATCGGAAATGTAGTCCGAAGTCTGTAGTTGCATTCGAAAATACAGAAAACCCGACCCGTTATATTGTTAAACTATATGAAAAATACATTTTGCACTGCCCAGTCCCATCAGATGATGACGCACCTTTTCCATTTTATCTACGTCCCCTAGAGAAACCAAGGGGCAATATATGGTATAGTAACCAGTGCGTGGGGCGCCACAAGCTCGCACAAACAGTTGCAGATATTTGCAAGGAAGCAGGTTTAAGTGGATACAGAACTAATCATTCGCTTAGAGCATCAGCAGCCACTCGTATGTTCGATGCAGAAGTAGACGAACAACTCATATGCGAAGTTACGGGGCATCGATCCAACGCTGTTCGGAGTTACAAACGCACTAACGCTGCCCAGAAACGTAAACTCAGCTCTATTGTACAGGGACAGGGACAAAGTGAATGCGCAAGCAGCTCTACTAAAAGTGTACATTCGGAGGTGTCCCGTGAGAACAATGGTGTACACGTCACTTACAGTGAATATTTCCGTGAACAAGAATTGATTGAATAAAATGTTATTCATTATGTACGGATTATATGGGTTATATGCTATTTCATAGAAGTTTTTCGGACTATATAAGTTGTGTAGACCTTCCTATAAAAGGAATCTTATCCGGGTTCCCTACTTAAAAAGCTTTGCTATGTAAGACATAAAAATGAGTCTTGCTGCGAGAAAAGAGACCTCACAGCATGTGCAAACAGCATAGACGGCGTTATAGCTTTAGAGCTGCACAGACTGACAAGAGTCTAAGCTTTTTACGCAAATGTGCCGGCGTAACATTACATTTCGAGCGCATTGCAAAATGACATAAGGGCCACTTTTCAGTACATGCTGAAATGAAAAGTGACACATTCAACAGTAAGGCATGGAGCCTATTTTCAACGGGATGCACATAGGATGTGAGCCAGGTCCGAGGAACACACACTGAAAACCGCATACTTTTGTCAGTCTGTGCAGGTCCAGAAACTTATGGGCTATGTCAAGCGAAAATGAATCTTCAAGCATATGCGGAAAGCGCATGCACACACTAGTTTGTGAGTCCCTGCAGTTATTCTATAGTTTTAATTTTCTGCCAGTAGATTTCTAAGGATGAGTACTTCATGTGTGCGAGCTGCAAATGGTCTGATCAGACTGCGCGGATGCGCAGGCTGATCTGAGGCTTAGCTGGTCGCATATGCTAAGACAATTTTTTGGACGCGGCCCATATGCTGATATTCAAGTCGGTTGTAAGATCTATCACGATTCACCAATGCTTAGGAAAAACTGTGTTTTGAGTAGTTACCCATAAAGGAAAATAAGGGCAAATTGATAAATACCGTCAAATATCGTCAGTCATCGACAAGCTTCGTATCCTTTCGTTGGCAAGTTCATTTAACACCGGATAGTCGATGTTAAACGAACTAAGCAACGGCAGAACACGACGCTTGTTTGTGTTCGCAGGTATTATAGCAAATTACGATGTTTGCCGGTCTTTGCCGATGTTTACCGATTTGTCCATATATGCCATTATCTGATTATGGTTTAATATGCCTTAATGTGCAAAAAATTATTTGTTTTTATGACAAATACCTGTGCTCAACCGAACGTATGGACCTGTATGAAGCCCTAGGATTCATAAGTATCCTAAATATTTGGACACCTTACCTCCTTAAATGTGCCGGCCTCGGTGGCTCAGTTGGATGCGCCGTCCGACTGGAGACCAGGAGGTCGCGGGTTCAACCCCCGCCGAGGTCGGCAACATTCTTTCGTGGAGATTGATCATGAAATATTTTCTACGGTCATTCTCTCCCTTCCGCTGATTCAAGAAGGGCAGTTGTCAGTTTCTGGCGAAAGAATGTGCACAATACTGGTTAACCGCTTAGAGGACTAAGCCTGCCCAGTAAACGTGTGGTTAGGTAAACTGACCGCGCTCGACATGACCCCATTGGGTTGACTGGGCCGTAAAACCTCAACACAAACAAAAACCTCCTTAAATATGTTCTTTGTGGAATGTCATTGAGCTGCAACACACGAAAAGATGCGAATCAGCCAATAGTTAATAGTCTATATACGCTGCGCGCGTACAGCAAATGCGCTGATTATACTGTGCCGATGTGCAGTCTGGTCTGACGCTTGCCTTAGCGTGTTTCTTTCGCACCCTTTTTGCCTATCGCAACCCAATTCAAAATCGTAGTTTGATGTGGGTTGAATATTGGATAAGTGAAATTGATTTGCTTTTTGTTTCATTTATACATCATTTTTTAAGGATAGTCTGTACGTCTACCAGACTTGATAGCTAAAGTTTACCGTGGTTTAACACTCCGACGTGTATCTATAACAATAACCGATTCTGCTCTAAATTATGGAAATAATCATAAACATATATTATGTATGTATTTTTGTTATCGAAAGAAACATATACGTTCAGTTTGTCAAAAATTTCATTCAAAATGCTCTATTTTCTTTGGTCTTATTCTCCATTTTTTTTTTAAATATACTAGATATTGGTGTAAACGCGTATGTTTCTGTTGAAGAAAAATGGAGAATAAGATCAAAGAAAACAGACTACATTAAAGGTTATTTCTGACAAATTTGATAAATGTCAATTTTCTTTTCAGCAACCAAAATAAGTTGTATAATAAATATGGTATACATGTATGATTACTTCTGTAATTCAGGACATAATTGCTTATTTTTCTTGATACACGTAAAAGTTCTAAACAACGGTAAACGTTAACTATCAATTCCGGTAGACATACAGAAGTACCTTAAATGTCCCAAAATATTTCGAAAAACAAACAGCTGTCGTATGACACTTTTTTTGTGTTTTCGTGAGGTGTCTTTTTTGCTGTTTGTGGCGCGTCTTTTGTTTTGCTATCTCTTTTTGATCTTTCATACATATGGACACTTTTTCTTCAAAGCGTTAAAAGTGGAAATGTCAAAAATGCTGATAATTTCAAGGATAGAATCATCTATTTTGTGCCTGTAGTTAAAATATGCATATGACGCCATTCTCTTGATCTAACTCTCCATTTATTTTCAGGAATGAAGAGTTAAGTCTTCATTACTTGTGTGTAAAAATGTGTAGAAACAGTCTTATCATGCTTGCATTCAAGGTAGTTGTGTTTCTACACAGCATTTTTACACACAAGTAATGGAGACTTAACTCTCCATTCCTGAAAATTAATGGAGAGTTATATCAAAAGGATGACGTCATAGGTGTATTTTAATAAAACTGAAAGGCTTATTGACTCGAAACTTGTTTGGAAGTATCGAAGCAACGTAGGACAAATGGCTAAAATTGTTCCTGCGCGGTATTTCAAGATGGCCGTCATCTTAAAATCTATTTTGAGCTTCTCCTAACTCGAAACAAATCTATTTGAGCTTCTCCTAACTCTAAACTTGATAAGAAGTATCGGTAATAGCTTATATCGTTACGATTAAATTTCCAAGATGGCCGCAATGGCCGCTATCTTGAAAATCTATTTTGCGCTTCTTCTCTTGAATCAAAAGGCCATTTGACTCGAAAGTTGGTAGGAAGTATCGGGTCAAATGTGTAGATAAAAAATAGCTAAAATCGTATCGATCGGAAAACCCAGATGAACGCCATCTTGAAAACCTACTTTGAGCTTCGTCTTCTGAACCGAAGTGCCTGTTTACTCGAAACTAGGTAGGAGGTATTGGGGCGAATTAGACCAAAACCAGCTAAAATCGTTCTGATCGGAAATCCAAGAATGGCCGCAATGGCTGGCATCATGAAAATACCTTTTCAGCTTCTTGTTCTGAACCGAAAGGTTAATTGACTTTATTTGGGGCTTGACGATATGTCTTTGGCTTGGTCTGCCGTGGTTCAACTATTGGTTTTCATTTACTCTGGCACCCAGTAGACTAAGTCATGAGTACTTGATTTTGCTTATCTTGGGGATTACTTTGATTTTTATATTTTCGCTTTGACGCAGTGACCGAGTTTGGAGCCTTCATGCGAACCGAATTTTTATGTATTTCAGTATTAAGTATAGCATCGGGACCCAGGGTGAAGTTGACCGGCTGTAAAAGTGCTTTAACCTCCCCAACCCCCCACCCCCACCCCACGGTGGTTTATTCTACTGGGCGTTCTAAGTCGGTGGTCCCGGTTTAGTCTTACTCCTTATTGCTTTGTGGTTTATTCTACGAGGCGATTTGTTTTAAGTCTTGCCTTGTGTTATCTTGTTCTCGTGTTTATTAGTCCGTTTAGCATTGCGATTACCTCGCTTGTAATCTTGGTGTTTTTCGCACTTTTGTTCGATTAGCGCTTGTTTGGTTTTGTCTGTTTCCTCTTCCTCTTGGTGTTTGGGAAAGGCTGCAGCTTGTGATTTATATGGCACTCCCTGGACTTTTCTCTTACTATTTTTGAACATTTGTAGGATACATCAGTGTCTTGTAGATCAAGAAAAGCTTAAATCTTTTCGATCGGAAATCAAAATGAACCGAAAGGACATTTGACTCGAAAGGCAGTATCGTGGTGACTTATAGCTTAAATCTATCTGATAAGAAAATGCAATATGGCCGCCATCTTAAAAATCTATTTTGAACTTCTTGTCCTCAAATGAAAGACCTATTGACTCGAAACTTGGTTGAAAATATCGGGGTAAGTTGAAATTCACAGTAGCTAAAATCGTTCTTATCGGAAATCTAAGATGGCTGCGTGGCGGCCATCTTGAAAATCTATTATTAATTTATTCTCCTAAATGGATGGGCCAGGTGACTAGAAACTTGGTAGGAAGAGCGACTTGTAGATAAATATAAGCGAAAATCGTTCCGATCAGAAATCAAAGATTTTGATTTTTTTTATTTTATTTTTTATTTTATTTTATTTTTTATTGTTTTTTTTTTTTTTTTTTTTTTTTTGTTTTTTTTGTTTTTTTTTTTGTTTTTTGCTATTTCTCCTGAACCGCGAAAGGCCGATTGACGTAAACTTAGTAGGATATGTATCGGGGCGTATTGTAGATCAAAAGTAGTTAGACTCGTTCCGATCGGAAATCCAAGATGGCTGCTAAGGCTGCTATCTTGAAAATCTATTTCGGAATACTTCTCCATAACGGAAAGGCTAATTGACTCGAAACTTTATAGGAAGTACTAGGGGTGACTTCTAGTTAAAAATGGTTAAAATTGTTCTGATCGGAAATCCAACATGGCCACCACGGCCGCCATCTTAAAAATCTATTTCCAGTTTTTCTCCTTAACCGAAAGGCGCGTTGACTCGAAGCTTCATTGCAAGTATCATTACGAAAACATGCCTATTCAAATATACTGAAAATTTTACCACCAAAAAATGAAAATTTTCAGATAAAAATTCTGATATTTTTTAATATATTTGCTCAAAACATAGATTGTGGGTACTCGTTAGAACCGCCTCAACAAGTACCCACAATCTACAATGTATACCCCTATAAACCCCAGTTTTACTATATAAAAGTGGGGTTTAAGGGGGTCAATATTATATAGGCATGTTTTCGTGATGTCGAGATAACTCGTGTATCAAGAATAAACAGAAATTGTTTCGCTCGGAAAATCTCTTTTTGAACTTCTACTCCTGAACCGTAAGGCAATTTGACAACACGAAAACATGCCTATATAATTTTGACCCCCTTATACAGGGGTATACATTATTTTTCTTATTTCTGCTCAAACACATAGATTGTGGGCACTCGTTAGAACCGCCTCGCCAAGGCGGTTCTAACGAGTACCCACAATCTATGTTTTTAGTAGAAATATGAAAAAATCATAGTTTTTATCTGAAAATTTTCAGTTTTTTGAGGTGAAATTTTCTGTATATTTGAAATAGGCATGTTTTCATAATGGATACGAATTATCGGAATTATCAAAAATAGCTAAACTTGTTACAATCGGAAATTCAAGTTGGCCTCAGTCGCCATCTTGAAAATTCATTTTGAATTTCTTCTCCTGAATCGTAAGACCAATTGATTCGAAACTTGATAGGAAGTAATGGGGTGATTTGTAGAGAAAAAATAAAAATAAATCGTCCCGAAAAAAAAAACAAGATGGCGGCCACGGTTACTATCTTAAAAATCTATTTCGAACCTCTTTTCCTTAACTGAAAGGCCAATTGACTCGAAACGTCATTAGAGGTATCAAGTTGACATGTTCAAATTACCACCTTCCCAGTCAGCATTCTACGTAAATCTATATCGGGCCGTCATCGGCCCGTCAGGGTAGCTGACGGGCCGATGACGGCCCGATGTAGATTTACGTAGAATGCTAGCTGGGTTAGGCTAAACAAGAAATATCTTTAAAAAAGATAAACGGCGTAAGAGGTACTGGAATATGAATATTGAAACAACTTTGTGGTTCAATATGAAAAGAAGAAGGCATTTAAAATATAAATATATTACGAATTCAAACAGAATCAAGGAAGTTTTAATACTGTATAACATTGTATAACATTGTATATATTGCAAGGGTTGGGGGGGGGGGGGGGGTGGTGGGGGGAAAGAGAGTGTACTCAGATGAAGAAGAAGAAGAAGAAATTTATTTTCTCTCAAAACAACATACAAATACAATTTGCAATAGGGCATATCTGATCCTCGAGCAAAGAGTTATGATACAAATATTGCTAAACATTGTCATGGCGGACAGTGAGATGCCATTATATTTACATCTATTATACCATCTACATTTAATAACAATGAAATACATAATAAGCAAAGCGCTGACAGAATCAAGAAGAGTAACTCTTATAATGCCAATAACCGTTCATAACATGAAGTTATTTCCCTTGATCTGTCGACTTACTTAGATAGATAGATAGATAGATAGATAGATAGATAGATAGATAGATAGATAGATAGATAGATAGATAGATTGACATATGCATGCAGATAGATAGATAGATAGATAGATAGATACACACACATTTACTACATAATATGAAGCATTCATATTTTCTATAATATTAGTATATCAAAGCCATACAGCAAAGAAAATATAGTCCTTAGCACGGGAGAATGCACACATTACTGACACAACCAGCTTAGAAAACTTTTTGTTATTTAGTAATTGTAGTTTCAAATAGTGGAGCCGACCATCGGATGATAGGCCTATCCACTACCTACCCTGTGATCAGTTCCACTTTTGTTTATTTATTAATTCAATTGATTTATTTATTTACATGTAGCTATTAAGTTTATGATTATTGTTAAACCCAGGCCAAAATTTTTCATTACGTTAACACTACTATGCAATGAGGCGGCTCTACTGAGCATCCAAGAGCCATGATCAAAAAAAAAAAAAAAAAAAAAAAAAAAAACTAGCTCCTGGACCTTGATGTCATGACATCTTGTATAGCCAGTCTCTAATAGTTGGTCTCTGACATCAACTATCTCCATGATTAGTTGCTGCTATCAAAGAGGTGAGGCAAGCAGTAAGTAGTAGATGACCCTTAGTTCATTAAGTAAATTAATAATTATAATTGATTGATGAAAATAATATTGATATCCGACTAGTAGCTAGTCTATCAGATGTGTAAATATCTGTACTAAATAATGAAAAGCAATTTAGCATATAAATGTAAAGCATATAATTTTGTGTGTTAATTTGTATACTATACTAGTATTTGAAAATTCCTTGCCAACCATGCACCCTTTTGATAAAGTAAGCAAAGTGTAATACTGGCCATGAAGATTGGCATTAATTCGGTAAACATACATTATGTATTTTTTATATTTTGTTTCTTTTGGTGATACAAATTAATTTGAAAAAGTTTGATGGATGGTCAATCCAGTAATGTTTGTGAGTATTACTGAAATCTAATTAGTTATAATACACACACACACACACACACACACACACACACACACACACACACACATATATATATGTGTATATATATATATATATATATATATATATATATATATATATATATATATATATATATATATATATATATATATAATCTGAACAAATTTGATAGACATTCACCTATGGAACATTTGAACAAAATTTTTGAAATTGGACCGTAGAGTGTGCAGAAGAAGAACTGTCAAGTTTACTCTACATATATCATGAAATGTAACCACACCAACTGGAAGCCATATTTTGAGACAGAACAGAATTCTTTTAACAAGATTTAAAGACCTTCTATTGAAGAAACATTCTTGTGAAAAAAAATCCAACCAGCCCGTACTAGATTTGGTTGCTATAGCAACAATAGGGATAACTCTATTCATAAACTTTGAACAATCATTCGGCCCTCCAACACATTGACTTTTCAGACGTGGGAACACGTGACCAAATGACTAGGTGCACAGAGTTTGTTACTATTTTTAGCTCCGCTTCAGGTAGGATGTTTTAGAATATCTCGATTTATACCTGATGGATTTTTGTTTTCAAATAAAGCACAGAGTTCGTGGAAAACCAAGCTCTCTCTCGTGGTGTCAGTGCTACTCTGCAATCTGGTCTGATTCTCGAAACATTCGGAGAATGTTTTTCGTCAAAATCCATGTACATTGTCACGATGACCCAGATTGACACCAAAAATGTTCTTCGAATGTTCTCGAGAATTAGATCAGATCGCAGAATAGCGCTTACACAACAGAAAGAGATTGATTTTCCGCGTACTCTGCGCTTTATTTGATCAAATTCAATTCGGTATGAGAAGAGATATTCTAAAAAATCCTACCTGAAGCGGAGGCTAAAAATAGTAATATTTCTTCTTCGTGTCGTTTACGCTCCGACGCAATAGGCCGCTTACATCGCGAATAAAAAAGGGGTGTTCAACAAACCTATTTCCTAGTTAAGAATGAACAATATTATTTATGTTGCCAATATTTGTACCAAGCTTAAGGCATAGCTCCTGTTTATTTATTATATAAAATTAAACCATGCGATTTTACATCTCTTTTTGCACATAATACAAGGCACATGATAATTCTGTATATTATGGACACAGTGGAGAGAAGTAAACTTGAACGCCCCTTGTTCGCAAAGCGTTTGGGCCGCTTACATCAAACATTTAATTACAGTATACAGTGTCTCATCCAAAAGACTACATAAATATGCAGCGACTGTGATTAAGAGGAGGAAATGGGATAAGAGAGGAAAGGGAGAGTAGAGGAATGTAAACAGGGGGGAATAGAAGAACTTGATGGTGGGAGAAAGATTTTATAGCAAAGTTTTTTACTTACGTCTGTTATTTTCATTCATGTGTCCGTATTTTCTCTACCTAGTTCGTATATTGCATGATCCAATAGCTCAGCAATTTTACCATAATTTAATGGTTTCAGTCCCCTCTTGAATGATTATTTAAATATCTTAGTCAGAAGAAGACAAAAACCAAACGAAAAATCCGGTAACTAAAAGCCTAACTAGCCATGAAAAACATTTCCATATGCAAATTTCGTCCGTATTTACCCGGATACACAATATGCTTGCACGATTGAAAATACTGTTCGCAGTATTCTTGTTTATAGCTCACCTGAGCACGATGGTGAGCTATTGTGGTCAGTCAATGTCCGTCGTCCGTCGTCCGTCGTGCGGTGTCAACAATTGCTTTAAAAGCCTACTCCTCCTGCACCTCTGGGCCAATTGACTCGATACTTAGTAGGAAGCATCGGGACGACTTGTAGATTAAAATTAGCTGAAATCGTACCGATCGGAAATCCAAGATGGCCGCCATCTTGAAAACTTTTTTGCTTCTTCTCCTGAACCGAAAGGCCAATTGACTCCAAACTTGCTAGGAAGCATCCGGATGACTTGTAGATCAAAAATAGCTAAAATTGTGCCGATCGGAAATCCAAGATGGCCGCCATGGCAGCCATCTTGAAAATCTAGTTTTTGCTTCTTCTAAACCCAAAAGCCAATTGACTCCAAACATGATAGGAACCATTGGGGGGGGGATTTATAGATCAAAAATAGTTAAAATCATTCCAATCAGAAATCCAAGATGGCTGCCATGACAGCCATCTTGAAAATCTATTTTTTGCTTCTTCTGAACCGAAAGGCCAATTGACTCCAAACTTCCAAGGAAGCATCGGGGTGATTTGTAGATGAAAAATAGCTAAAATCCTTCCCATCGTAAATCCAAGATGGCCGCCATGGCCGCCATATTGAAAATCTATTTTTCGCTTCTTCTCCTAACCCCAAATGCCAATCGACTCGAAACTTGGTAGGAAGCATCTGATTGACTTGTAGATCAAAAATGGCAAATATCATTCAAATCAGAATTCCAAGATGGCCGCCATCTTGAAAATCTATTTTTCGGTTCTTCTCCTGAGCCGAAAGGCCAATTGACTCCAAACTTAGTAGGAAGCATCAGGGTGACTTGTAGATCAAAAATAGCCAAAATCATGCTGATCGGAAATCCAAGATGGCCTTTTACCCTTCTTCACCTAAACCCAAAAGCCAATTGACTTGGTAGGAAGCATTGGGGTGACTTATAGATAAAAAATGGCTAAAATCGTTCCGATTGGATATCCAAGATGGCCGCTATGGCGGCCATCTTGAAAATCTATTTTCACTTCTTCTCCTGAACCGAAAGGCTTATTGGCTTTAAACTAGGTAGGAAGCATCAGGGTGACCTGTAGATCAAAAATAGCTAAAATCGTCCCTATCAGAAATCCAAGATGGCCACCATGACAGCCATCTTGAAAATCTATTTTTCGCTTCTTCTCCTGAACTGAAAGGTCAGTCAATGTCCGTCGTCCGTCGTGTGGCGTGTGGCGTCAACAGTTGCTTTAAAAGCCTACTCCTCCTACACCCCTGGGCCAATTGATTTGATACTTGGTAGGAAGCATCGGGGTGACTTGTAAAATAGAAAATAGCTAAAATCGTTCTGATCGGAAATCCAACATGGCCGCCATGGCCGCCAATTTGAAAAAATGTTTTTCGCTTTTTCTCCTGAAAAAAAAAGGCCAGTTGAGTCCAAACGGTAGGAAGCATCGGGGTGACTTGTAGATTAAAATAGCTAAAATTGTTCCGATAAGAAATCCAAGATGGCCGCCATGGTAGCCATCTTGAAAATCTATTTTTAGCTTCTTTTCCTAAACCCAAAAGCCAGTTGACTCTAAACTTGGTAGGAAGCATTAAGGTGACTTATAGATCAAAAATAGCTAAAATCGGTCCGATCGGAAATCCAAGACGGCCGCCATGGCGGCCATCTTGAAAATCTATTTTTTCGCTTATTCTCCTGAACCGAAAAGCTTATTGATTTTAAACTTGTAGGAAGCATCGGCGTGACTTATAGGTAAAAAAATAGCTAAAACCGTCCCTATCGGAAATCCAAGATGGCCGCCATAGTGGCCATCTTAAAATCTATTTTTAGCTCACCTGAGCACGAAGTGTTCATGGTGAGCTATTGTGGTGAGTCAATGTCCGTCGTCCGTCGTGCGTCGTTCGTCGCGCGGCGTCAACAATTGTTTAAAAGCCTGCTCCTTCTACACCCCTGGGCCAATTGACTCGATGCTTAGTAGGAAGCATCCGGACGACTTGTAGATTAAACATAGCTAAAATCGTGCCGATCAGAAATCTAAGATGGCCGCCATCTTGAAAATCTATTTTTCGCTTCTTCTCCTGAACCGAAAGGCTAATTGACTCCAAACTTGCTAGGAAGCATTGGGATGAGTTGTAGATCAAAAATAGCTAAAATCGTGCCGATCGGAAATCCATGATGGCCGCCATAGCAGCCATCTTGAAAATCTATTTTTCGCTTCTTCTCCTGAACGGAAAGGCCAATTGACTACAAACTTGCTAGGAAGCATCGGGGTGACTTGTTCAAGCAATTATCATGAATCTTGCTAAAAATGTTTGTCTTGATGATTTCTAGGTCAAGTTCGAAACTGGGTCACCTGAGGTCAAAAACTAGGTCACCTGGCCAAATCAGCGGAAAACCTTGTTATCATTCTAGCGGTCACATTTTTCAAGCAAACATCATGAATCTTGCTAAAAATGTTTGTCTTGATGATTTCTAGGTCAAGTTCGAAACTGGGTCACCTGAGGTCAAAAACTAGGTCACCTGGCCAAATCAGCGGAAAACCTTGTTATCATTCTAGCGGTCACATTTTTCAAGCAATCATCATGAATCTTGCTCAAAATGTTTGTCTTGATGATTTTTAGGTCAAGTTCGAAACTGGGTCACTTGGGTTTAAAAACTATGTCACCTGGCCAAATCAGCTAAAATCTTGTTAACACTCTAGCGGTCACATTTTTGAAGCAGTCATCATGAATCTTGCTTAAATGTTTTGTCTTGATGAGTTCCAGGTCAGGTTTGAAACTGGATCGCTTGGGGTAAAAAACTAGGTCACCGAGCCAAATCAGAAGATAACTTTGTTAACATTCTAGCGGTTACATTTTTTAAGCAATGAACATGCATCTTGCTCAAAATGTTTGTCTTGATGATTTCTAGGACAAGTTCGAAACTTGGTCACCTGGGGTCAAAAACTAGGTCACCTGGCCAAATCAGCGGAAAGCCTTGTTAACACTCTAATGGTCATATTTTTCAAGCAATCATCATCAATCTTGCTCAACATGTTTGTCTTGATAATTTCTCTGTCAAATTTGAAACTGGGTCACTTGGGGTCAAACACTAGGACACCGGGTTAAATCAGCAGAAAACCTTAACACTCTAGCGGTCACATTTTTAAGCAAACATCATGAATCTTGCTCAAAATGTTTGTCTTGATGAGTTCTAGGTCAAGTTCGAAACTGGGTCACTTGGGGTCAAAAACTAGGTCACCAGGCCAAATCAGCAGAAAATTTCTTAACACTCTAGTGGTCACATTTTGAAGCAATCATCATGAATCTTGCTCAAAATGTTTGTCTTGATGATCTCTAGGTCAAATTTAAAACTGGGTCACATGGGGTCAAAAACTGGGTCACCAGGCCAAATCAGCAGGAAACTGTTAACACTCCAGAGGTCACATTTTTAAATAGTCATCATAAATATTGCTCAAAATGTTCGTCTTGATGATTTCTAGGTCTAGTTTAAAACTGGGTCCCTTGATATCAGAAACTAGGTCACCTGGCCAAATCAAAGGAAAACCTTGTTGATGCTCTAGAGGTCACATTTTTGAAGTGATCATCATGAATCTTGCTCAATATGTTTGTCTTGATGATTTCAAGGTGATGTATATTTTTCTATCCAGTGACTTTCTTAAGTTTTTGCATTTAGGTCAGTTTTTCAATAATTATTGGTCCCAGAGTGGTACTTGGTACTTGTGAAGTGTTTGTGTTTAGGTCAGTTTCTCAGTAACTATTCCTCCTACAGCCAGCGATACTTAGTACATGTATACATCTTAGCATGGCCTCTTGAGTGCAGTCATCAATATTTGACCTTTATTTCACAGTCCATTAGACATGCTACATTGTCTTACTTGTTAATATAATCATTTTGAATTTTGATCAGAATGTTTGCCTTGATCAGTTCTAGATCAGGTTCTCAAAGTGCTATGATGCTCAGGTGAGCATTACAGGGCCATCATGGCCCTCTTGTTTTTCCATTTTGTCGGTCGACATTGAACCGCGAATACATACTATATATACGTATTTTTTTTAATGAAACTCACCGAGAAAAATATTCTTGTTATTGTTTATTCTTAAATGACGAAAAGTGCGGCAAAAATAAAATTATGGTATCCATGGCAATATAAATGTCAGGAATGTAACACAAACTGGTTTTGATAGATCACGTGGAAAGGTTTGTTTGGCAAAGATCAGTTGACAATGTACAAAATTCACGCTAAATAATGACTTATGTATGCTTTTGTAAGGTGGACAGTGTGCCAACGACATGCCAGAATAGTTAACTACTTCAGCACAAGCTGCCTACTAAAGATAACATGTGAAGACATGGTCGCAGGTACAGGTCCAGAAGTCAACGCGAATGACAAACAAGTTCACTTAAAATGGGCTTGTCGAGTTAGCACAATGAATCACGATCAATTGATAAAGAAGGTTTTCGGTGATGCACTACAAAACACTCTGGAAACTTCCTGGTGACGTTACCGTACCACACTTCTTCAAGAAAAACACGGCTGAATATCGTTCAATACCGTACCACACTTTTTCAAGAGAAACACGGCTGAATATCGTTCAATATTGAACGATATTCAGCCGTGTTTTTCTTGAAGAAGTGTAGTACGGTAACACTAGAAAGGATGCGCATGAATCTGTAGAAGAGACAACACATAAAAAGTGACTGTGGTGGAGCAGATTATCTGTGTCGCAGTAATGTTGTTCTGGATATTCAGAAATGATATGGATATGGAATTCTGAGGGAAGTGAACTTTTGCTATTTATTTGTCCAATCGCGTAAGGCGCTATCTTGCCATATAACATTCCCATATAACACTATTCTTTTGTATAAATGAGAACTAAAGGTAAATTCAAAGTCCTGTGAGCGGGGACTCCACGCTGAATTATTCAAAAAGTATACTGAACAACAAAAGTGACGCCTCTAAATTGAACCATGTCAACTGAGACCGTCATTGCCAAAACCAAGCTAAATGTCGGTGCTGTTGGTCAGTACACCCTTAAATAAAGTTGACAAACGCGTGGCCTCCTCTCCTCTTGAGTCAGATGATAGTGATTTGAAGAAACAGCGCCATATTTCAGGCGGCAGTCATACTTACCTGTTGGAAGAGGGAGAAACAACTGGTGACCACAGCCCCGTTCACTTGCTGTCACAGCCCATGGCGCCAACGGACATTATCAGTATTGCTGCAGAACTACGGTCCCTCATGCTTCCCGAGATGGTAGCATCAATAGATACTCATCAAGAATCAGCTTCCTGATATTAAAGAATGTTAAGTAGTCATCCGACACACTGTCGATGGAAATAAAAGCGGTACGGGAGAATGCTAAACTCCGTGTTAACAACGCCAAACTTCGAGAAGACGTCGACAAACTGACCCCAACGTGTGGGCAAGGTCAAAACGGAGAACGACGCTCTTGAACAGTACACCCGCAGGATCAGTGTTCGGATATGAGGAGTACTTGAACTAGAGGGAGAGAATACGGATGAAGTAGTAATCAGGATTGCAAATGAATTGCAAACACATCGGCCCTTCAGATATCGACCGATCTCACCGTATCGGAAAACCTAAGGTTAGTGGACCAAAGCCCCGGCATCGTGTCATAATAGTTCATTTTGCGACATACAGACATAGAGTTTACTTCAAACTTATGGATTTACGTGACAGTGAAAATGAGGATATGAAGGGGATGTTCATTAATGAAGACCTCACTAAGCTGAGATCAAAACTTTTATTTCATGCTAGATCTCTTGCTCGTACAAATATGTTGGTCCGCTTATTCGACTGACGGTAAAATCTTTGTGATGAGGTACGGCACATGATAAAGACATACACTGACATCTTAAAATTCGGAAATCCGGACGAAGCTAGAAAAATAGTAGCCGAAAAGGCAAGAGTACGTGGACTAGGGCCAATGGCTGCTGGATCTGCGTAAGCAAGGCTATACTATTAATCTCACATTAACCTTTACCCATCTCTGCGCTGTTTCAGCAGACGACAGGCTGATGCTAATTTTCTTTTTTCCAGGGAAGAAGGATTTGGTACCTCTTACCGGGTTGTCTCTCCAGGAGACAACTTGCATCAGGTGTAGACATCACGAAAACACGCTTATATAGTTTTGACACCCTTAAACCCCACTTTTATTTAGTAAAACTGGGGTTTACAGGGGTATACATTATTTTTCATATTTCTGCTCAAAACATAGATTGTGGTACTCGTTAGAACCGCCTCGCCGATGCGGTTCTAACGAGTACCCACAATCTATGTTTTGAGCAGAAATATGAAAAATATCAGAGTTTTTATACATGAAAATTTTCATTATTTGGAGGTGAAATTTTCTATATATTTGAATAGGCGTGTTTTCGTAATGAGGGCCTGTTTCCGGGGCGGAGTATTCAGAGGCGTGCTTCGGTATGTCGTCTGCTGAAAAGATTTTACCTAGGGTGTGAAGTGTTAAGACCAAAGTGATTAATAAACTTAAACTGTCACTTTCGTGGTTATTCATTGCTACTTCAACATGAATTAAGCATAATATTCTTGCCTTTTGGTACCCGAATCTATACTTAATGTGTTTGGACAGCTACTTTAACTGTTGTACTCAAGATGCCTATTCAGCACATTACCACCACTCAGTTGTGTCGCATCAAGAGAAAACCTGAACACATGTGCGCAGATCGGATTGCGCATTCATGTATTCTGACCAGCGTACTTCTAGTTAGATTTTTGGACAGGCTTTCTCATGACGTGGCTCGCTTAACGAATAAACTATCGTTCATATTTTTCGTAAAAAGAGACTAGTATAATACTTTTTACAGATTTTTGAAACCTTACACGGTCATGATCAATAGAAATGTTATCGAGTCATATTCCTGTTATATCATAAAACCTAATCTGCTTCAGATTGTGTATGCGAACATAAACATGCTAATACATACGCATGAACGCACACACGCATATATACAAACATTCAACAGAACCATACCTCTCCACGCAAGCACGCATTATACGTACGTACGCACACATTCACACACACAGACACACACATATTCCGTACCGCGCCACCTCACACACTGGACCAAATCACACCATATCCCTCGTTGTTGTACTAGAAGCAAATATTATAGAACTATTGTTGTTTTAAAACGCCTATAACATGTACATCTAGATAATGGTAGATTCTAGAGTGCTAACTGCTACTGAAAATCGATGGGAACTAACTGACATGCGGACACGTCAATCCTTATCACTGTCTGGGCTAATTCAGCATTCGACAATGTGTTTCTTATTTTATTGATGTCTGGCATTTCTTGCAAATTGCCTACTTTGGAAGACAATTTGCATGAGGTGTCGGGACCTGTTTTCGGGGAGTGGCGTGTCGTTTGCCGAAAACTTTGCCCGGAGCGAGGGGCGTTGAGGTGTGCAGCATGTTAAGAGTATATTCCAGGCTCCAATATAGTTGACATCTCCACTGACTGCAGGAGTTAAATCATTTTAAAATGTAAAACACTGTATTTCAGCACTTCTGCGCCTACATCACAAAGCTTATATTGTAATAAAGAAATTACTTATACCGATCCAAATCCAGTACAGTCCATTTGAGTGTTCAGTTGAGACAGTTTTCACGTCATGTTCATACATATGTCCAGGCATACACATACGACTGCACAAGCACGCACAAACCATAATACACACCAATGCACTCTGTGTCTTGAAATCAGCATGCCTAGCACTTGAATTAAATACGTTACTATTGTTGTTAATATGGTTAGTATCTGTAGAAATGTACTGTATTATCCATAATACACTATCATGTTACTTGTGATATTATTATTATTATTATTATTATTTTCTCAGAATTCTATAAGTTTGATTATCACCACGAGTTTCACACAGATATACGAGTACGAAATAGTGACGCTTCAGGTAGCATTACACTAAATACTGGAAGTGCCGGGTTTTATAACTTTTGGACCGAGGTTTCAGTTGCAGTCTAAATACCAGACATGCTTCCATTGGATATATACCCCAGGTTTTATTTCAATGTGAGAAAAGGATAGTTATAAGGAAATAAAATGATGTGTGTTTTATAATTATATCTGCAAGCTCAAGGAAATTGTTGTTGATTTTATATGGTCACCCCCACATTAAAAAAGTCCGCTTGTTATTCGCTGCGAAGCTGCAGGTAAACAATCATGGTGGACCATAACTTGAAAAGAAGCAGGACAACATGTGGATTTTTTCTCAGAAACTTGTTGAGCTAGGGTGGCTCTATAAACAAGTAAGGTTTGAAAAGTTTTGTATGTGTAGTTTTTGTGGCAGCATGTAAAAGGTTACTATTGTCACCTATGGAAAACTATTTAGTGGTTAGCTACCTGAATTCACGAGATGGCTGGGCCGGTTAGGTGCGACGTCGTCGGCAACAGACGGCGTCATGGTGGCGCTGTCGCTGGACTCGCATGTCACTCAGTTCCATTGCGGTATTTTTTTTTCTTAGACAATTTCTAAAGCTTTAACTTTACATTGAGAATGTCATTTTTTAGAGACCGCATAGCTCCTACGTCATTTATCCTTGCGGATCTTGCAGACGACGCCGCAGCTCAGCAGGCCCGGAGATCTCGTGGAGGGTCAAATTAATTACTTATGCTCTTACACAAAAGAACCTAGTCAGCATGCGCGGTGTTGATGCCGCGTCGAATCATGGTCTATTCGACGCCACGACGTCGAGTCGACGCTGATTGAATGCTGCTTCTGCGTTGTGTACCTGGTGTGATGTTTTAAATTATCTCAGTATTATTCTTCCTTTTCAGTCCTCCCTTGGGTAGACTTATGCAACGTTGCTTTGAAAAATAAAATATTATTCACCACAACGGTTGCTGTTTTTCAAATACTTGATGTTTATCATCCCTTTTCTTTATTGTTTATTATGTTCTTTTTCCTACCCCTTTCTACCTGTAACTTGGACTGACCACCCTGCATTCAGATAGTCACAGCCGAAGACTTACGTTGAAACCACACACCAATTTAAAGACACACCAGACCTGCTTTTAGGACTCTTCTTGATATTCCTACAGTTCCTACTGAGCACTACCTGAAGGTCAACCAGTTTAAATCAGACGGGCTTGGTGGCACGTTAGGCGTTTTTGTCGCACCTGCGTTAGCACGCAGGTGCGATATAGGCGTGCCGTGACCCGTCCGTTCGTCAACAATTGACTTGTGAGCGCAACTCCTCCTACAGTTTTTTGGCCAATCGTTTTGAAACTTCACAGATGTTTTGGCCATGGCGTGTAGATGTGCATATTATTTGCTCATAATTCTCAGATGTTTTTTTTTTTTTCAACTTTTTCCGCTTTGTTAACTTAGTCGTTTTTTACCTAAAACCCTTATAGTCAGTGGGCGTGCCGTGACCCGTCCGTTCGTCAACAATTGACTTGTGAGCGCAACTCCTCCTACAGTTTTTGGCCAATTATTTTCAAACTTCACAGATGTTTTGGCTACGGTGTATAGATGTGCATATTGTTTGCTCATAATTCTCAGATTTTTTTTTTCAACTTTTCCGCTTTGTTAACTTAGTCAGTTTTTACCTAAAACCCTTATAGTCTGTGGGTGTCTCGTGAGCGCAACTCTTCCTACAGTTTTTGGCCAGTCATTTTGAAACTTCACAGATGTTTTGGCCATGGTGTGTAGATGCGCATATTATTTGCTCATAATTCTCATTTTTTTTTTTTTTTTTTTTTTTTTTTTTTTTTTTCAACTTTTTTCGCTTTGTTAACTTAGTCAGTTTTCACCTAAAACCCTAATAGTCAGTGGGTGTCTCGTGAGCGCAACTCTTCCTACAGTTTTTGACCAATCATTTTGAAACTTCAGAGATGTTTTGGCCATGGTGTGTAGATGCGCATATTATTTGCTCATAATTCTCAGATTTTTTTTTTTACTTTTTTCGCTTTGTTAATTTTTTTGCCTAAAACCCTTATAGTCAGTGGGTGTTTCATGAGCGCAACCCCTCCTGCAGTTTAGGCCAATAGCTTTGAAACTTCACAGATGATTAGGTCATGGTCTGAAGATGTGCATATTGTTTGCACATAAATCTCAGATTCATTTCAGCAGAGTTAGGGGCCCTTGATTTATGCCCAGAATTGGTTTCCGCTCAATATCTTGCGAAAGAACTGATGGATTAGGATCATATTTTGCATACATATTGTTGTTAACAATACCTAGCTTGGATTGTCACATGACATTTTCCATCAATTTTCAGCTGAGTTACTGGCCTTGATTGATGGGCAAAAATGATATCCGCTCAATATCAATATCTTGTGAAATAATGGACAGGTTTAGATAAAATTTTGATATTTTGCAAGCCAATATTCCAAATTTTCTACTTTGTCCATTTTTCTAACCCATCAATTTCTTGAATATTGCAAAATAGATTTTTTCAATACAAATAGGAACTTGTATGACTTAATCTCCGCAGGTGCGACATCGCTTTCCGCGGATTTCTTGTTTATCGTTAAGGCTAGGTGCAAGAAGCGAATAACACATAACAAATTCCACCTACTTTTATTTACAATGACACTAGTATTGTTATGTATCCCAAATAGCCGTAACCTCTCTGCGTTTAGTAGCTATTCAGCGAAGCAACGAGGTTTACAAAGATATTAAGGTTCTCTACCGGCGCATGTCCTTTCGCATATTACATCAAAACATTTCTCCTCCTTTTTTTCCCTAGTCCTAATCGACCTGACACTATGGTTAACCTCTTTATTACTTGTATGTGGGGACATTGAAACCAACCCAGGGCCAGACTGTTGCCAGCAGTGGCTCCTATTGCGAATATCTGTCAGTAACATCAGTTAAACTACTACATAACCATCTAAGTATTATTCACGCAAACGTCCAAAGCCTGGCTCTGAAAATCGACACAACACGCAGTGGAGCTGAGCCATGTGTTTGTCTTCTCTGAAAGCTGGCTAAACCCTGACATTGACAATAGCACAATACAGATAGACCACTTTATGTCACCTTTTAGGACAGACAGGCAAGGTCGTCCTGGTGGAGGCGTGATTATCTATGTCCGCGATACTCTATTCTGTAAGCGAAGATCCGACCTAGAAATACAAGGTTTGGAATCTACTTTGGTCGAGATCCAAATCAAATCGAAAAAAAAGTGCTAGTGGGATGATTCTATAGACCCCCTAACAGCAGCTCTGACTACTTCGACCTTATAAAAGAAGGTGTCGATAGAACATACAGCACCAATCTAGCAGACATTATAATCACAGGTGACTAATATGACATGTCTCAAAACAACAATAATAGATCTTCTCAAATATAACCTGAAACAGCTTGTAACAGAACCTACGCATTTAACAGAAAATTCTTCTTCGCTCATCGATCTAATCTTAGTATGTAATAATAATAATGTTCCAACCAGTGGTGTAGCTGACCCCTTTATGGCAGATTATACCAGATATCATTGTCCGGTAATTATTCTACTCAAATTTACTCGTCCACACACGCCATCCTTTAAAAGACTAATATGGAACTATAAATAAGCAGATTATAACAAACTTAGGAACTTGGTGTTTGAATCTAATCTCTCAGAAAAAAAATTGAACACGAAAAGAATATTGACCAGAATATTAAGGATATTACTGATATAATTCTTGCGGCTGCTAAACAATCAATACCAAACAAAGAGTCACCATAAACCAAAAGACTATCCTTGGATAACATGCAAAATAAAAAAAAACTTGATAAGGAAACGCAAACGCACCTTTTGGCAATTTTAAAAGACAAACAACAATTATTTTTGGATGAAATATAAATTTCTCAGAAACAAAGTCAATGCTGCAAAACGGTTATCAAAAAAACAGTATTTCGACAAACTTGATCATCTGCTGTCCTCAGAAAACTGTGACTCTAAAATATTCTGGAAAACTTCAAAACGACTTTTGAATATTGGGCCACCCTCTAGCAATATTCCAGTACTCACAATGAACCACGAAATGGCTGAAACAGACCAACAGAAAGCAGAAATGTTGAACAAATACTTCTCCTCTCGGACAAAGGTCAATGATACAAACAAAGCATTACCAACTCTAGAACCGGTATAGCACATCTTAGAATCAATCACAATAACCTCGCAATAGGTCCTTGATATATTGAAACACTTGGATGTCAGCGAAGCCTGTGATCCCGATCTGATCAGCTCAAAGGTCTTCAGGGAATGCGCGGACTATGGCCTATCCGTACTCTATTGTTTTTAACAGGTCCCTCGCTCAAGGCTACTTTCCTACTTCGTGGAAGGACGCCAACCTATCTCCAATTCATAAAAATAGGATGAAAAATCCCTCCCAAGCAACTATAGACCCATATACATCTTGAGTTCTGTAGGCAAAACAATGGAACGCTGCGTACACAAATGTCTTTATAATTACATCACATCACATCAGATGATAACTCTATTCCAGTCGGGCTTTGTACAATGTGACTCTACAACCTAGCAACTCCTCCCCACTTATCACACCTTTTGTGAGGCCATAGACCGCGGTAAAGAGGTACGAGCAGTTTTCTGCGACATAACCAAGGCCTTTGACAGAGTCTGGCATAAGGAGTTGCTCCACAAACGTCGATGCTTAGGTGTTTCCGACCAGGTTTTGAAATGGTTTACTTGCTACTTATCAAGGCGTAGACAATGCTTCGTCATCAGCTCTATTTTATCAGCTCTATACAGTAGTGCTGATATTTAAAATAGGTCAACAGGTCAAGGCTAAGGTCATGAAGGTAAATCATTTACAATTAAGTGCTTAAGTGAACATGGGGACAAGTTGCATTGCTGTAGCTATAAAAGCAAGGTGGTAGGTTAAAGTCAAGGTCAAACTAATTTTTTAGTTCTGATTGACATTTTGTGCAATGTCTTTTTGAGCAATTTTAAAACATGACCATCTAAAGAAATTTTCTGTAAAATGTTTGTAAAGCATCTCAGCAGTTTGGAGTGGGTCTAAATGTCATTTAATATGTTCTGAACAGCAAGCCAACTGCGAACCAATTAATGTCATTTAACATGTTCTGAACAGCAAGCCAACTCCTGCGAACCAATTAATCAAGATAATGTGATACATGAAGGCCAAAATTAGTCAAAGTTAAATTAATTTGTTTTCATGCCTTTTCTGGGCGCATCCATGTTGGAAATCATACCGAAAATACATGTTTCTTCCACATTTATTGGTAATTTCTAATGTTTTGAATTGTTTTCTATTTTTAGCATGTATGGCCATTTTGTTCAGCAGAGCAAAATGGTTTGAGCAATTTTGGTAAAGGACCTCCCAAAGAACTATCCTATCAAGCTGGGATGAAATCTGCCCAGTGGTTACGAATTAAATGTTGTTTGAAGTTTTTTCTCTATCTTTAGCTCTGGCAGCCATTTTGGGATGCGAAGTGAAACAGTTTGAGCAAATTTGGTAGATGATCTCGAAAGAAACAATCCTATAAAGTTTGATTGACATCCGCCAAGTAGTGACGGAGGAGATCTTGTTTCTATTTTCAATTTTAGCTGCCATTTTGTGCAGTCGAGTGAAACGATATGAGCAATTTTGGTAGAGAACCTCCAAAGGAACAATCCTATCAAGTTTGGTTATGGAGGAGATGCTGTTTGAAATTTTTTTTTTTTTTTTTTTTTTTTTTGTTTGTTTGTTTTTTTCTGTAGCTCTGGCCACTAGTTTGTGCGGCAAAGTAGAACGGTTTGTGCAGTTTTTTAGGGAACTTCCCTAGGAACAATATTATCAAGTCTGGTTGAAATCCACCAAGTGTTTACGGAGGACCTCCCAAGGAACAATCCCACCGTTTAGTTGAAATCCTTCAAGTAGTTATAAAGGAGATCTTGTTTGAAGTTGTTGTGTTTTTTTTTTCTATTGTAGCTCTGGTCGCCATTTTGTGCAGCTGAGAAGAAAAGATTGAGCAATTTTTGTAGAAGACCTGCAAAAGAACTGTCCTATCAAATTTGGTTCAAATTTATGAAACCTTTATGTTTATTAAACCGCAAACTGAAAAGAGGTGGCGCAAGCACACTAGAGAGTTTGCTAAAGCTAAAACGTGTTAACATGCTGACGATTACAAACGCATAGTGAAAACAAAATCTCAAAAAATAAGGCATTTCACTTTATAATTGTCTCCACATGTGACAATTTCATTGAAACGTCAAAAATTAGAAGTAAAATACCAAATTACAAAGCACAAACCTTAACGAGCCACAAAATAGGAGAGATGGCGAATAAACAAAGTGAAAACAAACTTCACATACGAAACTACCTGTACACGAATAAAGATAAAATTGCAACAGAGGAACCGCCTTGGAACTGTCATTAGTAAAACATTTACCTTGTGAGGGGGCGGGAAGGGGAAAGCTTAAACCAGTTTTACTCGCGCAATAATTTGCCCTTAGTTCTGATGCATCTCCAGCTTACATACCTATGTTCGGTCCGCATAGCTATCTTTCTCATATTTGAAGCATCACAGTGATACATATATAATCACAAACACTGATAAAGCATGACAAAATATTCGATCGTGACTAGAAAATCGGGAAACAAGAAACCCACCATCAAGAAAACATACCGATATAATTTTGACCCCCTTAAACCCCACTTTTATACAGTAAAACAGGGGTTTACAGGGGTATACATTATTTTTTTCTTATTTCTGCTCAAACACATAGATTGTGGGTACTCACTAGAACCGCCTCGGCGAGGCGGTTCTAGCGAGGCAGTTCTAGCGAGTACTCATAATCTATGTTTTGAGCAGAAATATGAACAAGAGCTCCGCCAAGCGTGGCATTATACGCCCGTGGCAAGTAATAAGATGTAGCGCATAAACTGGCTCCTGTATAATTCAGCGCTCCGGATATAAACTGTAAGTTGAATTACAAAAAAAAAATCATTGGGGCAAAGCTCTGCTGATATTTGGTGAACTGTAACCTAAGGGTCCAAGCTGGCCCAGAAATTAAGGGAGAAGTGACTTCTCCCTCCTGGGAAGATAGGGAGAAGTTTGCTGCATCTAGGGAGAAGTGCTTTCTGACGGAGGACACACCACAGAAGCATGGCTATATTATAAGCTCCTATAAGCCTTTGGTTGATTTGCTTTTCCTATACTTCAATATTGGACCAAACAATAACAAAATAACCAACCAAAAAAAAAAAAAAAAAAAAAAATGCTGCAAGAATTTTTTTTTGTAAACCTTTAAATTCTTTAATATTGGTTTTATTTTTGTTCTTCAAGGGAGTCAAATCAGAAGAGTATTAAAAAAATCCAAAAAGAATTATGTTTATAAGTTTTGATATTAGTCAAGCTTCTTAATTCTGTATCATTTAATTAATGTATTTATAAAGATTTAATAATGGCAACATTTCCTTGCAAATCTAATAAAAGATGTTAAAAAAAATCAATATCTTGCCCATATGACCAAAACTTAAGTTTATGTAAAAAAAAAAAAAAAAAAAAAAAAAAAAAAAACCTATTATAAAATATAATTTGCACACTATTACTTTACATTCCACATTCGACCTTCGAAGTGTGAACATCGTCTGCTGAAATAACTAAAGAATAACCATGAATCAGTCTGTTATACCTGCAGTACTACTCAGGGCCCTGAGTGAGTACAAGTTTGTTGGTCATCCTCTCTGGAAGATGGCTGATGGGAAGGATCATGTTCGCATTGAACTGACCTTCCACAAGAATCTACCGACACAACCAATCTTCAAGAAGAGGGCCGAAAGCAGGAGGCAGCCTGCACCCTCTGCTGGCGAGTGGCCTCGCCAGCCCACAGCTGCTAGAAGACCACCGCCTACCAGATCAACGCCTACAGCACAGCCTACAGTACGCCGAGAAGCACCGGAGAAGGAGACCTCACCGCCAGCACTACAGATAATAGAGATTACACCAGACACCATCACAGTTTCAAGACCACCACAGACAGCACAGCTTACACCATCTCCAAGCATCAAGAAACCAGCTACACCGTCTCCTTCTCCAGAGGTTCCACGTGCGAAGAGACCGAGAACGAAGTCGCCGAAGTATACCAGTAAACAGCCGACGCAGTACTTCCACGCCAAAATAGAGGACGAATATCCACTTCACGAGAAGTACGACCTCCAGAACGTCCACGCCACCACCTATAAGGTCATCATCAAAGTGACAAGACTGCCCAGGGAAGACGAAGAACTCAACATTGATCTTCCAGTATTCTTCGTTTACCAGAAAGAGAACAACCACTGGCTACTCCAACATCGATATGCTGATGGGAGCGGCCGGCGTGAGACAGACAAACACGGCTCACTGGTACGACGTCCTGGAAAAGTCATGCCAGGATCCCTTAGGGGTTGGTAGAGGACCACCGCTACTTCGGCTCGTGCCGCCAAGCTATTTTGGCAAGACTTACTAAGTAGCTCAACTGGCGGCACGCGGACTCAGGTGAGGACACCCAATAGGTCCAAGGGTTAGGACACCCTCTCGGCTCTTGTGAGGACACTCTCTCGGCTCCTGAGAGAGGACACTCTCTCTGCTCTTGGGTGAGGACATCCACTCCTCGGCTCCTGGGTGAGGACACCCACTTGGTTCCTGGGTTAGGACACTCACCTTGCACCCTTTCCGGCGTCCGATCGATGACATGTGGCCTATGTCCGAAACTTCTGCACGACTCGAGCTGAGTGCCTAATGCATTTTGCAGTCGGAATTGACACGCATTAGGTACGAGATTAAAAGCTCATACTTTTCGACCGATAAACGAAATTCTGCAACTTATAGGCTGGACTACTACTCTTGCACGAGGTCTGGACACGCACGAGTCTTGACGTGCACGCACTCCGTGTCTGGGCGAGGTGACCTAGTTATGAATTATAACTAGGCACCGTTTCAAGCCAACCCAGTAGTCCAGTAAAACTAATCCAGATTTATCTGGCGCTGCCTCTATGTGTCTCAGTTGCCTGGCAGCGTTAAAAATCTAAAAACTGAAACTGATTACCTCTAAACAATATGCTGCGAAAAGTTTACAAAAACTTTCAAAGGGGCATAACTCTGCAATTATTTGGTGCACTGTAACCTAGAAATAATATGTGCTGCTCCACATCATCGTGTAACTATTTATGAATTTTCAGCTTGATTGGATGTAAACTGTAGGAGGATTTAGCCGGAAATAAAATATTAATAGAAATTTTCAAAGGGGTTTAACTCTGCTAATATTTGGTTGAATGTAACCTAGAAATAATATGCGCTGCTCACAATCATGGTCTAACTACAAATCTAGTTTCAGCTTGATAGGATGTAAACTGTAGGAGGAGTTAACCGGAAACGACAAGTTTAATGGAATTTTCAAAGGGGCATAACTCTACTAATATTTGGTGGACTGTAACCACGAAACAATATGCGCTGCTCCACATGATGGACTAACTATACATGAAGTTTCAGCTTGATTGGATGTAAACTGTAGGAAGATTTAGCCAGAAACGAAAAAGTAATAGAAATTTTCAAAGGGATATTATTCCGCTAATATTTGGTGGACTGTAACCTTGAAATAATATGCGCTGCTCTACATCATGGTCTAACTACAAATCAAGTTTCAGCTTGATAGGATGTAAACTGTAGGAGGAGTTGACGGAAACGTAAAGTCTACAGGAATTTTCAAAGGGGCATAAATCTGCTAATATTTGGTGGACTGTAACCTCGAAACAATATGCGCTGCTCCACGTCATGGTCTAACTATACATAAAGTTTCAGCTTGATCGGATGTAAAATGTAGGAGGAGTCAACCGGAAATGAAAAGTTTACAGAAATTTTCTAAGGGAAATAACTCTGCAAACATTTGGTTGACTGTATCCCGGAAACAATATGCGCTGCGCCACATCATGGTCTAACTATATACCAAGTTTCAGCTTGATCGGATGTAAACTGTAGGAGGAGTTAGCCGGAAATGAGAAAGTTTACGGACGGACTGACGGACGGACGCCATACCAGAAACATAATACGCCCCGTTTTTCAAACGGGCGTATAAAAAAATCAGATTTTTTATCTCAAAACTTTCAGTTTTTCTGTGGTGAAATTTTCAATATATTTGAATAGGCGTGTTTTCGTAATGCAAACATAACCTCGATGTACCCGATCACAGACATTGATAGTCAAGCGCCAACCTTCTGGCACAGACTAATACAGGAGTCTTTATTTAGCCTAAGGACAGACTCAGCGCCGCGAAATTAAAGACGGAAGCGAACTTATCGACCATATTGCATCACGAAAACATGCCTATATAATTTTGACCTCCTTAAAACCCACTTTGATACAGTGAAATTGCGGTTTACAGGGGTATACATTATTTTTCTTATTTTAGCTCGAAAACATATATTGTGGGTACTCGTTAGAACCGCATCGCCGAGAAGGTTCTAACGAGTACCCACAATATATATTTTGAGCAGAAATATGAAAAAAATATTTTTTTTCATCTAAAAATTTTCAGATTTGGAGGGGAAATTTTCTCTATATTTGAATAGGCGTGTTTAGGTAATGCGTTGCTGGACTGATATTTCAGGCATATTAACTTTTGTGATTTTCTGTTTGCTTTCCTGCACACCAGACCCCATATGCATTACGAAAACACGCCTATAGAAATTTTACCAACAAAAAAAAAACTGAACATTTTTATATAAAAATTCTGATATTTTTCATATTCCTGCTCAAAACATAGATTGTGGGTACTCATTAGAACCACCTCGGCGAGCGGTTCTAACGAGTACCGACAACAATCTATAATTTTGAGCAAAAATAAGAAAAATAGTGTATACCCCTGTGAACCTAAGTTGTACTCTATAAAAGTGGGTTTTATGGGGTCAAAATTATATAGGTATGTTTTCGTAATGGGCTAACAACCATGCATGCAGTCTGCCGCAGAAAATCCATGTTGTAACATCACTTTGTAGCGAGTTTCTCTCTTTTAAAATTGTCTATAGTCCTGCACACCCTTCTGAAAAGGTGACTTCTCAAAACGAAACAAAACTGCTCCAACGAGGAGCAAATTATTTTCATTTAGAGTAGAACCTCGTTTCAGAAGGGTACAAAATTAATTTAGACAGTTACTTGCCCTGAAGTTATATCCATCCCTCCTGACATGTATATGTGACGGAACACTCAGTGCCTTTCCACTCTGTTTGTAGGTTCTTGAGTTTTTCAGTTCTCAAATTTATCTATGTTATAACCCAAATGACTTTCGCGGAAATTGATCTTGAAATCATTTCTATGGTTATTCTCTTCTTTCAGCTGATTCAAGGAGGACAGTTGTCAATTATTGGCGAAAGTAAGTGAATAAGCACTGGTCAACTGCTTAGAGGACTAAAACTGCCCAGGAAAAAAGGTGTGTAGCTTAACTAACCGGCTCGACATTACCTTTACAGTGTTGACTAGGCTTTATAACTCCATCTCAAATAACTAAATAATGCGACTCTTCATTCTCGAGCAACAACAAGACATTACATCTGATCATTCAGGTGTCAAATTTATATACAGTGTCTACATTCATGAATAATTGACTTCTCAACTATGTTATATCCCAAATGAAAAATAATGCGACTCTTTATTCTCGAGCTACAACATGATCTAACATCTGATCATTCAGGTGTCAGATTTATATACAGTGTCATGCCGTGTTTTTCTCTTAGAGAAACTGACCCCCACTAACCCGACTATTAATATATCAAAGTCGGGTTAGTGGGGTATTGCTTTCTCATATGTTTCTAATGACTGAGACCATAAAACTCTGCCCATTTGCCAATAAAATGATGCTCTGTTATGCAATTAGTTAAGTAATACTGATAAGACAGTTAACTAGAAACCAGCACACAAAATTCTTAAATATAAAACACAATGGAGAAGCTCAAAACCGATACCAAAATCTACATTTGCATCAAAAATTAATCAAATTACAAATTTTAAATGGTTTCCTATGTTAAAAAATAAAGATTTTAAGACTATATATTTCAGTGCAGGGAACCAGTGTTATCAGAGAAAAGTAGTTCCCCAGGTAAATCTGGTAATACCACCTGTTGTGAACAGACTCATTAATGTAGAAGAGTTGAGGGCAGTAGCCATAAAACATCTGGTTGAATTATCAGTTGAGCACGAATTTTTTTGCCACTTTTTTTCTAAGAGAAAAACTTGTCATGTCTACTTTCATGAATAATTGACTTTTCAACTATGTTATATCCCAAATGACAAAATAATGCGACTCTTTATTCTCGAGCTACAACATGATCTAACATCTGATCATTCAGGTGTCAGATTTATATACAGTGTCTACATTCATAAATAATTGACTTCTCAACTATGTTATATCCCAAATGACAAATTAATTCGACTCTTTATTCTCGAGCTACAACATGATCTAACATCTGATCATTCAGGCCTTAGATTTATCAATAGTGTCTATGTTCATGATTTTTTTAGTTCTCATTATATCTATGTTATATCCCAAATGACTACATAATGCGACTCCTCATTCTCGAGCTACATGATCTGGCCCCGAGGTTATAAAACCATTTTCATGCTCAGCTGAGCTGAGCATGAAATTTGTTTTGCTAATAAATCTCAAATTACTAACAATTGGTAATTCTTTCTTGCTAAACTCACCCGAGCATGAAATTTTCTATGCTAATAAATATAAAAATGCCAAATTTTGTTGGCATTTTCATATTTATTAGCAGAGAAAATTTCATGCTCAGCTGAGTTGAGCATGAACCTCAAACCTCGACCCATATCAGCCCTCGGGCCTTCGGCCCTCGGGCGGATATGGGTGTCTCGGGTTGATATGGGGTATGATATGAAAGTTGCCATATCGTAATCTATTTATCATACATTTTCTTTCTGACAAAACAGAAAGGAAGGCAATGATCAGGAATAGATACAATTATCCCGCACCTCCCATCAGAGACATCAAAGGGAAAGAAACACAAACACGAAATAACTGGACCCTAATGGAACCTTCACTAGCAGAAAGCCAAACGGACAGTTACTTTCCCACAAAGTGGCCAAATGGCTATCCAAAACAAAAAGATGTAAGCGACACACACATTCAAAGACGAACTATAACAAAAATAAACCATGACACAAGAACCGCCTTGGAACGGTCAGTGAAAATGTATTTCACTGGGGGCTTAAATCGATTTAACGTGGCCACAATCCTCGCTCTTACTTCTGCCGCGGTTTCGACACATAGTTTGTTCAGTCCGCATGAAGGCTTCCTAACTCATCAGTGCTACTTCTCCGAGAACACAAAAAATCAACAAATTACAGAGATGAAATAACGATGAGGACTCGACAGCACGAAACAACTGAAATGCTAGAGCAAAAGAAAACCAGCAGTAAGACTCCAGTGGGACTATTTGATATGGTATGCGGTCACATTAGTGTACTGCTAGAGCGCCGAGTGCTCCGAATAGACCGCCGAGTGCTCCGAATGTGGTTATATGGGTTTTTTACCCGGGCAAAAAAGCCGTATCACCCACGTGACCTGGTAATATGGGTTTTTTTGCCCGTGCAAAAAAGGTAAGAGAAAAGTTCAGGGAGTGCCACAATCACAAACCGCAGCCCTTCATAGACCCTAAGAGGAAGAGGAAACCGACAAATCTAAACAAGCACAAACCAAACAAACGTACGAAAAGCACTAAGATTAGCTCTCTCTTCCCCAAGCGAAGTAATCGCAATACTAAAAGGACTGAAAAACACAAGAACAAAATGACACACGGAAAGACATACAACAAATCGCCTCGTAGAATAAACCACAAAGCAACAAAAAGTAAGACTAACACCGGGACCACCGCCTCAGAACGGTCGGTAGAGCAAACCACCGGGGGGTTTAAAGCACTTTTACAGCTAGCTAACTTCAAAAGCCGTATCACCCACGTGACCCATTATCACACCTTTTGCGCTCCACAAGAGTGATAAGTGCTCGAATGCCATGTTAGTATCACATATGCAAAATAACCATATTTTCTAGTAAATGTATGATAAGGTCTAACATCTTATTATTCAGGTGTCAGATTTTTCTGTAATGTCTAGGTTCATATGAAGAGTATTTGAACTCTCATCTGAGTGAATACTTTTAACCCACTTATGTTCTATAAACGGGACATTGGCAAACAGTGTAGGCCCAATTTAGACCCCGCCCAACACGACGTCTGATCAAGGTCTACAGTATTTGCATAAATACAGGAATTTCTATAAGAAATGGTGTTGTCCAAAGAGTTGAGGCAGAAGCGTCCATTTAGAATTAATTTAGAATTAATGAGTTTCCAATAGCAAACATTTTGCTGCTTTTTCATTGCACGAAAGTGTTCACTAAATCCGTTCCTGAGGTTTCGGCCAGTCCATCATACATTTAAACTGGCTCCAGTCTCCAGTGACTAAATATTTTTCTCATAATCCTGTTTGATAATCCACTAAAATAAAACCAAAAAATATCATGCCTAGTGACCAGCCTTTGTAGTCATGATATTACTTTGGTTTTATTTTAGTGGATTATTAAACAGATTATAAGAAAAAAAAATTTGTCACTAGAGACTGGAGTCAGATCTTTCCTACATTCTGCATCCCACAATTTCTGACACCTCAGATTAATACATAAATGACATCAGTGAAATAAAAATCAAGGTCATGCGTACTTATAACAGACAACTGTCAAATATTTAACTTACAATACAGTTGATATTGGAGTCACAACATTGATATTTACAACTGTTACACCTCTTGACATTGTTTTAGACACCGATGGATACAGTATTCAGTTTTCTAAGTCATGCCTGACAAATCTGGCACCAGGAGACACAAATGTCTCTGTTTAACAGTTTACCTTGCCGAAGCAAGAAATCGTAGTTTTGAGATCCTGGCGAAATCGCTGTCCACTAAGAACATAAAGGTAAAAGTTGACTCCATAGTTCATAAAAGATAACATGTAAACAATTGTTCCTAGCAGTTCATCTATGTCGTTGCTGAAGAAATAGGGATTCACTTCTTCATAAAGATATGGTCTCAGTGAATAATACACTGTCCACGGTGTTACCAATATGATGTATGTAATGCTGACGAAGATTGCCATAACCAACAAATACCTGGGCCGTTTTTGCCTGTTGTCTGGTAGTGTCGCTGAAGCTAAGTTGCCCATCGTCATTACTTTAATCACTGTGGCGGAGTTAGCAACGATTATAACAACAACAGGAATGAGGAAAATCACAATGCCGTTCACCCAGTTGAAATACAGCATGAATTATTCGTAGCTGTTGTCAACAAACACGCAGATGGTGAAATTGTTTACTGTTGCCGATTGAAATCCGTAGAGTGTATGGGAGTTTAGAGAGCCAGAAAAAAAACACAAACATAATCGCAATGAAGATATAGCCATTTCTTGGTTGACAAAATGACTTCACCTTCAATGTTAAGAAAACACTGAAAGCTCTTTCCAATGTCATTGTAGCAATAAGCCATGACGACAGCTGAGTCATTAGTGTGCTAAGAAAAGTTATGTTTGCAAGCAGAAGGAATAACCTCGAAAATGTTGACGTCGAATACTAGCAACAGTTGACGTCGAATGCTAGCAACACTAGAGGTAGTACAAACATATATAAATAGCTTAAATCAGCCACAGCCAATGCGGCGATGTACGTGGTAGACTGATTTCTTGCAGTGTCGATTTGTTACAGTGACGATGGATAGAATGTTTCCAATGGTACCAACTGCTAGAATTGTAGGCAGAAGGTATTGCCATACTTTAAGAATATTGCCGGTCGGCAGTGACATAGTATCTATGTATAGTAGTGTATATTTACCACTTCTTTACCTTGTAGCTGCATATATCCAAATCCTGCTGGTTGGAGAGAAAGACCGGCTTTGAAACAAAAAAACACATATGCTGTGGTTTTATACCCGTCACCTGAAAGAACCGCTACAGACAAATGACACTTTTTTCTGCAAATGCGAACAGGAATGAGTAAAATATCTCTGTACGTAGGCACAGTCTAATAAGACCATTGGGCGTTTATGATATATAGTTTGCATAGACTAGAGTTTGTAATGCGAATTAGAGTCTGGTCAGACTGCACTGATGTGCTGAATAACTCAAGACCGTTTATTTTTAGAAGTGAAAATGTACCTTAGTTTGTCTCTACGGCATAATATATTTTTGTAATTTGAGTCGCAACGTGAGAAAATATATCTTCTGACATGTGCGCCCAACGAAGTCTCTAATCGGCCTAAGCATCCGTGCAGTATGATCAGTCATCATCGTCCGCAAGAAGAAACTTTGCATTCTTGGCTATCCAAAACTTGCCCAGTTAAGATTCTAATCGGACTGCGCGATTGAAGATACGTTTTCAGAGGTACCGGCTCTTATTGTGTTTGGTGGACAAGAAAATGATGCCTATGTCATATACGAACATCGAACATCGAGCTCGACCTGCGCGTCGCGCAATCCTAATTAAGGTTATTTGTTGACATTCTTACAAATTTGAGGGCTGACCTTAGCCTTGACCACTTGCATTAGGCATCAGGGATATTTTCTTGCATCACGCATAGGCTGTCTTAAGCGAGAAAATGTGTCATATTACATGCATGCCAAGCAAAAATATGTGAAGATACCAAAGGACTACCAGCCACGAAGACAGCCTTCCCGAGGTACCAAAATTAGAGAAATGAGGAACAAATAATGACAAAAAAGAAACGCCACTTATGAAACCACCGACTCACAAATAAAAAAAACTGCAACGCCTTGGAACAGTCAGTAGGAAAACTATCTATTTCCGATGCAGCTCCAAGTAACAAATATACAAGGGATGATCAATAAATTCGAAAACTTTTGGAATATCTCAATAACAAAAATATACTTACGATTGCTATTTATTCTTTCTCAGCATAGGATCCCTTGACTTTGATACACTTGTTATATCTGCGCAACCGTGCATCAAACGCATGACGTAAGCCGTCACGTGAGATTAGTCTAAGCGCCGCCGTTATAGCCACACCAAGTCTTTCGCTCGTGTCATATTTTTTTCCACATCACTGCTCTTTAACATTTGGAAATAGGAAGAAGTCACATACAGCCAAGTCCGGACCGTTAAGTGGGTGAGGTTGAGTCTCTATGCCTAGTTCCTGGCGTGTCGAATTCACAAGTTGACACATGCACAGGAGCGTTGTCCTGATGCAAAATGAACCCCGACCTAGCAAGACCTGGACGCTGGTCTCGAATGGCTCTTTGAAGCGGGGCCCGAATGAGATATGCAAAGTACTCAATTATAACGGTAGTTTAAGCTGGCACCATATAATTAGTACTATTCCTCTGGTAGCACAGAATATAATCGACATTACTTTATCCACAGCCTTAGAAAGTCGAACTTTCACAAATGATGGCGATAAAGCATGGGACTCTTTTGCTTGTAAGCTCAAAGAAGTTAACCCTTGTCCTGCTGAATAAATTAAAAAAACACACCCATTTCTAATTTTCAGATTATTTGATTAAGGCAGATTTACATACTGAATGGTAAACAGTGCAGATTCTAAAGAAGCCAACTGATCTGGATCTACACTGTTTGCAAAAGCAGGGTATATCCGGGTTCAGGAGGACAAGGTTAAACAATGGATCGTCATAAGTCACTATTCTATTGAGAAACCCATCTACTTCTGATGAATATCGACTGGTACGATCACGACAGATTTGCACCTTTACCCGCTTGTGTTCCGGCTGAAGCTAACGAGGTACCAATCTGGTACAAACGCGTTTTAATTCAAGCTTACTGGTCAGAATTTCTTGGGCTGTACCATACTTCAGTCGACATTCTCAGCTACTATTCTAGCCGTCATTCGTCTATCTTCCATTACATGGCTCTATAGCAGCACATTTTTCTTCTGTTGCCTGTGTCACAAGACGACAATGTCATCTTTAAAGGACTTTCTAACGTCACTAAATCGATGTCCTCTGTACGGCAACGACGTCGTCAGCCACTTCTCGACGGTGAGCATGGTGTGTGACGTCAGAATTGTGACGTCATTAACTACTGTATGATGTCATGAACGTAGTAAGTAGATGACGTTGCTCGTTAAGGCCATAAGGACTGACCATTTGATTTTTATGGCGGGGTTGGAGAGGGGGGGGGGGGGAGGTTGGGGAGAAGATGTTTTCGGGCCTGGTTTTTACAAAAGATATCATGTCATTTACCCTGGTCCTGGCTATTTTTTTTTTTCGGGTGAAAGAGGGTCCTAGATTTTTTTCAAAACATATTTGTCCCCCCCCCCCTGCCCCCCCCCCCCCACAAAAAAAAAAAAAAAAAAAAAAACAATGGTCGCTAATTTATTGGCCCTGTGCAAATTTTGGTATAGATAAACCAATATTTTTAGTGCTACAGTAAAGGTTCTCGAATTTATTGATCACCCCACGTATATTTGGTCCGCATAAGGACCCTCTACTTCTTCCGTGGCGCATCTTTGGAAAACGCATATAATCACACACACTATGAGAAAAAAAAAAAAAAAACAGACAACCCTCTTGCTACCGACACTCGCTACAACGACAATATTCGTTACAATGATAATTTAACTGTCACGAAACCTTCGCTTAAGACGAAAAAAATTATCACAAATGATGCAAGAATATGTATTTAAATTCTTTGAAGAAACAAATGTTTTGGACATTTGCTAGAATCGCCTCAGTGAAGCGATTCTAACAAATATCCAAAACATATTTTCTATGAGGAAATATGAATAAAACAAAGTCTTTCTTACATATTATTGTGTCCATTTAGGATTCTTTGCAACAGCAAATTAATCTCAATTGCAACATCTTTGGGAACAAATGCTGTCGTTGTAACGAAGTTTCAACGTATGAAAAGGGCTAAAATGCAAAACCAGAATGCTAGAAAACCACAAATCTTTATAATATGTAGCCCGTAATACGTGAATAAAAACAGATGTATACAGGTGTAAACATTCTTTGGCGGATTTTTATAATAATGCAGTTTATCAACTAGCTTTCAATTTGTTTCTGACTTCAAAAAAGGTAAAATAAAAGTCCAGGGAGTGGCACAATCACAAACGACAGCCCTTCTCAGACACCAAGAGGAAAACGAAACAGACAAAACCAAACAACCGCAAATCGAGCAAACGTACAAAATGCACTAAGATTAGCTCTCTCTTCCCCAAGCGAGGTATTCGCAATGCTCAAAGGACTGAAAACACACAAGAATAAAATAACACTAGGCAATACTTAAAACAAATCGCCTCGTAGAATAAACCAAAAAGCAACAAAGAGTAAGACTAACACCTGGACCACCACCTTAAAACGGTCAGTAGAATAAACCACTGGAGAGGGGAGGGGGTTGTGGGGCGATGTTAAAGCACTTTTTACAGTTAGCCAACTTCATCCTGGGTCCCGATGCTACTCTTTACAGAAATACATATAATAAAAATTCGGTTCGCATATAAGCTCCCAACTCAGTCAGTGCATCAAAGCAAAAACATAAAAATCAAATTAATCACTACGATAAACAAAGACTAGCAATCATATACGTGTACTGCATAAAGCGAGTCGCGCATCAAGAAACAGTCTCTTTAGACATTCAGTCGAATATGTCTTTCAGTGTGCATTCCCGGCCTCTTAGAAGGGCTACACGTCTAGTCCTTTGGTCTGCCCCCCCTTACCTTAGCGAAAAGTATAAGTTCTGGTGGGATTGCGTCTATTCGCAGGTTTGTCTGCACTTTTGCTGAGAAGTTCAAAACAGATTTTCAAGATGGTGGCCACATTGGATTTCCGATTGAAACAAGTTTTGGTTATTTTGAATATACAAGTCATCTCGATACTTCTAATGAATTTTCGCGTCAACTGGCCTTTTGGTTAAGGAGAAAACAAAATGTAAGATGGCAGCCGTGGTCACCATGTTAGATTACCGATCAGAACGATCTTAGCCATTTTTTATCTACGAGTCACCCCTAATACTTCCTATTAAGTTTTGAGTCAATTGGCCTTTCCGTAAAGGAGAAGTATTCCGAAATAGGTTTTTAAGATAGCAGCTTTGGCAGCTGTCTTAGATTTCCGATCGGAACGATTCTAGCTACTTTTAATTTACAAAACGCCCCGATACTTCTAGTCAAATGACTTTTCGGTTCAGGAGAAGAAGCTAAAAACACACACACACACACACACACACACACACACACACACACACAAATAAAATAATAATAATAATAATAAACAAGATCTTGGATTTCTGATCGAACGATTTTCGTTTATATTTATCAACAAGTCGCTCTGATAGTTCCTACCAAGTTTCTGGTTACCTGGCCTATCTATTCAGGAGAACAAATCAAAAAAAGATTTAAAAGATGGCTGCGTGGTGGATTTCTGATCGGAACGATTTTAGCTATTTTTAATCTACAACTTGCCTCAATACTTCCTACCAAGTTTCGAGTTAACAGACCTTTCATTTTAGGACAAGAAGTTTAAAATAGATTTTCAAGATGGAGGCTGTGGTGGCGATATTGGATTTCTGGTCAGATAAATTTAAGCTACAAGTCACCACGATACACCTACCAAGTTTTGAGCCAAATGTCTGTTCGGTTCATTTCGGATTTCCGAGTCAAATGTCCGTTCGGTTCATTTTGAATTTCCGATTGGAATGATGTTTGCTTTTCTTGATCTACATGACACTCTGCTAAATCATACAATGTTCAAGTCAACAGGCCTTTCGGTTCAGGACAAGAAGCTTAAAATAGATTTTCAAAATAGCGGCCTTTGCGGTCGTCTTGGATTTCCGATTTTAGCTGGTTTTGATGTGAATCGCCGCAATACCTCGAACCTAGTTTCGAGTAAATAGGCCTTTCGGTTCAGAGCACGAAGCTGTAAGAAGAGTTTGAAGATGGCAGCCATCTGGGTTTTCCGATCGATATAGTTTTAGCTATTTTTGATATACAAGTTGACCCGAAACTTCCTACCAACTTTCGAGTCAGTTGGCCTTTCGATTAAAGACACATAGTCCATTGCATAACAGCCTAATGACCCTATTAGTAAAATATTCAGATAACAGATCATACATCTCTGGTGACCTATGACTCTCAAACAGGTAGGGGTCACACATGGAGAAATCAGTTTTGGACAGAAAGTAAATGGCTCGAAGTATAATTTTGTTTCATTTATTTAGCCATTTGAAACTATTTTGATAAAGTAGAGAACTTGAAAATTAAAAAGTCTCTTACAGAAGTGTAACCAAATTTATCTGAAATCACTTAGATATATTTTTTTTATCTATTTATTGTTATTATTATTATTATTATTATTATTATAAATAAAAAATTAAACATTTAATCTACTATGACACACCATTCATCATAACTGTGCAAGAACTTTTAGGAATAAACTTGCTTTCATTATCCAGTGAAATTTAACTTCTTTAAGTCCATTTTGAAACATGAAATTTCTCTAAAAAGTGATAATTTATCAGGTATCTGAGATGTACATATTATTTTGTTCTTAATTTAAAGCCTGTAATAATAGATTGGGTAAATAAAACAATATCTGGCATTTCTTCGTTGTTCAATCATTAATGGAGAACAAAGATTTAGAAAACAAACCATTTTGTAGCTTCAAATGAAGCTCAAAATGTTTTGCTTTATGACAAGTCTGATGACAATTTATTCTTTTGAAGTGTTCATCTTTTAACATAAACTTAAATAAGAGTAAATAAAGAAATAGATAAAAACGATCTGTCTTATTATTATTATTCTTTCTTTTTTTTTTATAACTCTTAAAATTAAGAAATCGTCTATTTACTTTTTAATTCAATAAGAAAACATTAAAGTAAAAAATGCTTAATTGAATTTAGGTATTTCTTATAAAACTTGATCAGTAAGATTTAAAATTAAATCAAAATATTCATGTAGTTCAGGCAAAACAATGAACGTTTTATTAGATTATATTCATTTTCCCCCTTTCTGGCCCCACCTAAATAGACCAGACAGTGTTAATTCTCGCATAATCACTTAGCTAAGACCAGCCTTTGATGTGAGCCACCACTATCATGGCCGTATATAGGGTGCAATCATGATGGACCACCCCAGCCAAAAGGGAGAGAATATGTGTCTTTAAGGAGTAGAAGCGCAAAATATATTTTCAAGATAGTGGCCACAGTGGCTATCTTGGATTTTCAATCAAAACGGTTTTAGCTATGTTTATCTACAACAAGGTAAGAGAAAAGTCCAGGTAGTGCCACAATCACAAACCGCAGCCCTTCCCAGACCCCAAGAGGAAGAGGAAACCGACAAATCCAAACAAGCACAAATCGAACAAACGTATGAAAAGTACTAAGATTAACTTTCTCTTCCCCAAGCGAGGTAATCGCAATACTAAAAGGACTGAAAAACACACGAACAAAATGACACAACGAAAGACATACAAAAAATCGCCTCGTAGAATAAACCACAAAGCAACTAAGAGTAAGACTAACACCGGGACCACCGCCTTAGAACGGTCAGTAGAGTAAACCACTAGGGACAAGTTGTCCGATACTTCCTGTCAAGTTTCCAGTCAACTGGTCTTTCAATTTTGGAGAAACTCAAAATAGAGTTTTGAGATGGCGGCCATCTTGGAGCACGGACTGGAACATTCTTAGCTATTTTTGTTCTACGTTGCTCCGATACTTCCTACCAAGTTTCGAGTCAGTTAGCCTCTCGGTTCAGAAGAAGAAGCACAGAACAGATTTTCAAGATACATGTAGTGGCCATGGCGGCCATATTGGATTTTCGGATCGGAACGATTTTAGCTATATTTGATCTACAAGTTGCCCGATACTTTCTACCAAGTTTCGAGTCAGTTGGCTTTTTGATTCAGGAGAAGACGTACAAAATAGGTTTTAAGATGGGGAAACGATTTTATAATTTGCCCGGAGGAGTAGGAGGTGTAGTCATTAAAAGCAAATTGCTGACGACGCACGACGGACATTGACCGATCATAGTAGCTCAGCTTAAGCCCTTCATGCTCAAGTGAGCTAATAAGCCATTTTCATGCATCACATTTATCAAAACACCAACAACATACAACTAATCTGTAATCTGTACATCACATGATCCAATTAATTTCATGCGACAAGTCATAATCCTCTGATATGTCTCTGCAACACAGATAAATTCGTTTCACAAGTGACAATGAAGGACCTGGCATTGGAAATGATGCAATTAAAACATAGTAAAAGATATTATACTAGATATGAACTATATTATTAAAATTATAAACTATTCATGTTTAGCTGATTTTCTGTTTTTTTCCTTTCGAACAGCTGCACCGAGTATCCACAATTCATAACAGTTTCTGGCTCCAGTATTTTAAATTCATTGGTGTACTAGCTTAAAGATGATATATATTTGCTATATAAAAAGAAAGAACCTGCTGTCAGTTGTGTCAAAGCTGCATGCTGGTTTGCTGCACAGTCGTACCAATAACCTGAAGTCAATCGGATCCTGCTAGTCTATTTATAAGCTGGGATGAACACAGATGTTTGTTATAAAACTACTTACCTGAAACCTTCATCTACAAGATTTCATTACTCTGAGTACCTTTCTTTACTATAAATTGTTGTTAAAGTTCTATCCTTCTCTTAAAGGGGAGTAATTTCCTACTTTATAAGTATCAGGAGAGCATGTATTTCGTTACATCTATTTCTGAAATGGTACGCACATCTTGAATTTTACTCTTTTTTTATACCAGGAAAAACGAAATACGATATCTTAAGGACGAGGTGTTCTAAGTACCTCTGCGTATGCCTCTTCTTTTTCGCGTGTTTTTTCACAATGTACTTACGAACAAAGTAAAGAAATCACCACTGTCAGTCGCGTCATACCCTGCTGTCAGCCAAAACGACAAGATATTTTACATGGTGTGTCAGGCTTATTCAGTTAAGAATCAGTCAATGTTTGCCACGCACATTCTGAAGATTGTTAGAATACTTCACTTTTGAACCGCACGTCAGAAAACGAACCTTTGGACATGTGTGCCCTACAAAGACTCAAATCAGCCTGATCATAAGTGCAGCCTGATCAGCGTTTATGTTGTCCGCTAAAAGAAACTTTGCATCCAAAATGAACCCAGTGACGATTCTGATCAGACGGCAAACGCGCAGGGTGATTTGAATCTTCGCCTGGCGCACATTTGCAAAGGTACGTTTTCTGGCCTCGCGGTTATAAAACTTCTTTTTATGCTCAACTCAGCTGAGCAGGAAATTTATCCTGTTAATAAATCTCAAATTACTAACAATTGCTAATTCTTTCTTGCTAAACATAGCGGAGCATGAACATTTATCTGCTAATAAATATAAAAATGACAACTATTGTTGGCATTTTCATATTTATTAGCAGAGAAAATTTCATGCTCAGCTCAGATGAGCATGAAAAAAGTTCTATAAGCTCGGGGCCTGACTGATATTGCAGATCGATACACATTACGAAAACCCGCCTATTCAAATATGTTGAAAATTTCACCACCAGAAACTGAAAATTTTCAGACAAAAATTCTAATATTTTTCACATTTCTGCTCAAAATATAGATGGTAGGTACTCGTTAGAACCGCCTCGCCGAGGCGGTTTTAACGAGTACCCACAATCTATGTTTTTTAGAAGAAATAAGAAAAAATAATGTATACCCCTGTAAACCCCAGTTTTAATATATAAAAGTGGGGTTTAAGGTGGTCAATATTATATAGGCATGTTTTCGTGATGGTTCTTTTTCACCTACCGCTGAGAGCCGTCATTTCTGTACAAAGAAGAAACTTTTGGTTTCCTTTCCTAGACGTTTATAGACCCTGTTTGTTTGAAAAAAGAAGCGTTTCAAACAAATAAAAAAAAAAATAAATAAAATAAAAAATGAAAAAAAAAAAAAACATGTCTCTTGAAGTAATAAATAAATGTTCTTTCATAGTTCATGATTAAATGTTTCGGCGCCTTATTTCAGACGATATTTGTCGTCTGCTTTATTTTTCAATCAGAAGATTATCTCATTATTAATCGCTTTCAGCCGAGTACCAACTATCAGTGTATGGACCGTTTCTGTTTAATGACCCATTCTAAACCCGCTCTTATGTTTATGAAGAAGCTTATAGTTACCTAGATAAGTCATAAGTTTCTTGGAAACCCAGTTTTAATTTTGTTTGACAAAGTTGGTAGTACAGAAGGTTGTTTCCGTACATGTATTTATTCCCTATTTCCGCTAATAAAGTTGTTCTCAGTCGCGTTAGTTGTCTTCGGGTAACCGTTGTGTTTTACTTGTGGAAATATCACGCTTATTTGTTGAGATCACCGCTTACATTAAACAATGTATATCTAACCCACATGTTGTTCACATAAGTTTTTCGTCATTATAAGATGGTGTCACAATAACATCTGACAATCAATTTCGTACACGAAATCGTTTTAGGGAGCAACCATTTAATTTTGAATAGAAGGGACGGGCGGAAATGTGAACTGATACACGTAAACATGAACCTTCATTATTAGAAAGAGAGATCAGGTGTCCACGGAGAGTAAATATCTCTAGGCTTTTTAGAAATACTCCGTTATATTTCTGCAGGTCCTCATCGGTGAGAGGTCGAATATCGAGAAAGGCAGAAATGAATTATAGCAAACGATAATATATTTTGGTCACACCGGTATTTATCTGTGCATTACTTATCTATGATAATAGAAATACAGTTTTAACAGTTATAGCAGCAAACAACAACTTAATTATATTTGCTCTATTTTTCCAGAATATAGTCTTTTTTTACATTTCATGTCAATTATCTCAGGAGACAATTTGCATGAAATGTCAAGGCTTTTTTCCTGAAGAAAAGGGAAATTCAAATGCTGTCTGCTGAAATTTTTACCCAGCATGCTAAGCGGTAAAGATATAGCCTCATGTTTGGCTTAAACAACATTTTATTAATTCATTTTGTCGCATACATAAAATAAACAGAGCGATGAAGGTATGGACATTCTAAAAGTAAATCTTTCATTCTGTGCTATGATTTAATATACACCGTAAAGCAACAGCAATGGTGCTAAAGAATCCTTGTTATAAACCCAATTATTTCATTCTGTGATAAGATTTAATATATACCGTGTTCTTACAGCTATGATGCTAGGGGCATTCTTAAGAATCCTTGTCATAGCAAATATTTCATTTCATGCTATGATTCAATACCTACATCGTTACAGCTATGATACTAGGGACATTCTAAAGAATCCTTATGCTAGTAAATATTTCTCGTTATCTCGACCTCGCTTATCTTGATCCTATCACTTATGTCGAACTGATTTCTAAGTCCCGATTATTTTCCCTATGTATTTATTATATTTCAGCTTCGCGTATCTCGAACTACTTTTTACTTCGGCTATCTCGTCCATCACTTTCAGTCCATAAATATATTTTTATGATGGAGAAAATGAAAACAATGAAAGATGCGGCGCCGCCGGTCCCTCATTTAACGAAAATCATAACAGGCCATTGATAAATTCATGAATAGTTTAATTTTCCCCTATGTCCAGGTAATTACAGTCAACACAGACGTCTAAAATCAGCCATTATGAAATCACACGCGTGTCGCGTCGGGTTTGACACTCGGCGCTCAACACCGTCTCGTGTTATTGATTTGTAAGATGAAAGGCAGTCCAGAATAGTGTTATGGAAGATTAGTCAAAGAAGGGAAGTTTCTTTAATTGATTGTTTGGATATTTTCTTCAATATTGAGTACTGTCCGTCTGACTGGTATAGAGTCTTCAAGAAAAGTGAGTGTGCGATAGATTCCGACTCAGATCAGCCTGTATTGATCAGGCTAGCTAAGTAAATCTTCGCTTGTTACTCTTTGAAAGGCGGTGCTCTTTGGTAAGCCCAGATAAGGCTCACGAAAAATTCATGGGCGTGGAGGCTGATCTTTGACAGTCGCACAGTCTTCTATAAAAGTAGGATTTGCCCTACACGGCCTCAGATAGACGAATCGATTTCACCCTTCCGACTGTTGACTGGTTCGAATACCCGTACAAATAATGTAGATCCAGGTGAGACGTTTCAGCGAGCTTTCTCCGCAGGTTTGCCGTGCTGAGAGTTTCGTTTATGCCAGGGGAGATATTCCAAACTAGCTTACAGCTGCCACTTACCGATATTGTAAGCGTTCTAAATACATGCAGAAACCAGTCAACTCTTTATCGAGTCATCTATGCGAAGGGAGCTAATCCAAACCAGTTCATAACTGTAATTTATTTATAGCTTATATTGAAATCTAAATTTGCAGGAATTAAAAGAACAAAACACATGAGAAATCTACCATTTATTATTATTGTTAATATTTATTGATGGTGTAATTCCAAGAGAACCATTGCCTATCCCAAAACAAACAGTAACAATGCAAACTGAAGTACGCGTAAATTATTTAAACTACCATATAAATGTGCCTTCCAAGCACATTTGGGCGAACAGCAATGCGAACATTCGTCATACCTATGGCGTCACGATTTGGTTGTCTCGAACTACTGATAACTCGAACATTTTATCAGGTCTCGTGAAGTTCGAGATAACGAGAGTCAATTGTATTTCATTTTATGCAACGATTCAATATATACCGTATCGTTACAGCTACATACACCGTATCGTTACAATTATAATCTAAAGATCCTTATGATAGCAGTAAATCTTTTAGTCTGAGCTACGATTTAATAAATACTATATCGTTACAGCTATGATTCTAGGAACCTTCTAAAGAATCCTTATGATAATGGTAAATCTTTTATTCTGTCCTACGATTTAATATACAGTTGTATCTTGTTAAATAAAAAAACTTATAACTCAAACTGCTGCTAAAGGTAAACTAGTAAAACTTCATTTTGTGCTAGGATTTAATGAACTCCGTTTTTTTACAGCTACGATGCTAGGGTCGTGCTAAAGAGTACTTGTGATAACAGTAAATCTTTTATTCTGTGCTACAATTTAATAGAAGACTACATGTCATTACAGCTAAGATGCTAGGGATATTCAAAATGAATATTTATGATAACAGTAAATTATGTCATTCTGTGCTTCGATTTACTATTTCAGTATTTTACATACAAGGTGACTTTACAGATATGATGCTAGGGACATTTAAACGAATCCTTATGATAATTAGTTGCGGTCATGGTACCTAAGCCATAATCCAAACTCATAAATCCGTAAATGAATGACGAATCAGAATGTTCAGACCAACAGATATGGACCCCAGAATAAAGGATGTAATCAGGCGTCCGCGGATAGTAAGCATTCCTTGGTAAGCAAGCTTCGCCCACCATGTCCATAGGCCTGAACGAAGGAAATATCGGTAGAAGCGTATGTCCGGGATTTCGGAAGTCTACTTATGGCGCGTCAGTGGCAAAAAAAAATCAGAAACAATTTTGGAAACTGCCACATTGTAGGGATTGACCAGATCATGATGATAACAGTAAATATTTCATTTTTTGTTTCGATTTCATATACACCGTGTCCTTACAGCCATGATGCTGGAACATTCTGAACAATCTTTATGTTAAAAGTAAATCTATATTTCTGCAGTACGATTTGATATATACCGTGTCGTTAAAGCTATGATGCTTGGGACATTCTAAAGAATCCTTATGATATAAGTAAATCTGAACAAGTAAATATATTGCTACGATCTAATGTACGCTGTGTCATTACAGCTTTAATGCTAGAGACATTCTAAAGAATCTTTGTAATAAAAGAAAATCTATCTTTCTGTAGTACGATTGAATATGCACCATGTCGTTACAGCTACGATGCTATGGACATTCTTAAGAATCCTTATGATAAAAATATTATTCTGAATTACGATTAAATAAATACCGTGTTGTTACAGACGTAATGCTAGCGACATTATAAAGAATCTTTATCTTAAAAGTAAATGTAAATTTCCATAGTACAATTTTATATAAACCGCGTCATTACAGTTGTATGATGCTAGGGACATCTTAAAGAACTCTCATGGTACATTAAAGCTTCATTCATGCTACGATTGAATATGTACCGTGTAGTTACAGCTATGATGCCAGCGACTTTCTAAAGAATCCTTATGATAAAAGTAAATGTTTCATTCTGTTCTACGATTAAATATACACCGTGTCGTTTCAGTTATGATCCTTGAGACATTCTAAAGAATCCTTATGATAACAGTATATCTTTCATTCTGTACTACGGTAGTGTCAGGGTAAGCTGCTTTTAGAATTGTTTACTATCCTGCACACCAAGACTCTTCTGAAAAGGGGACTTCTCAAAAAAAAAAAATTACGGGGAGCACATTATTATAGGGATCAAACATGCTTTTTCATGATTTAACATTCGCCAGGTCCCGTGGGAGGTGTTGAAAAACGAGGCCGAAGGCCGCGGTTTTCAACACCTCCCAAGGGACTTGGCGAATGTTGATACATTGAAAAAACATGTTCGATCGCTATTATTGCATAAAAACTGAAAACATTTGCTACATTTCGTGTTATTTCTTGCATTATTTTGTTTCGCCTTTTCACCGATGTCTCGCGAACGTAATTTCCACGGACTATGCTCGTTCTAGGACCGGGCAGTACACATCTCGTAACGGCAGAAAATCTGTGGCCCCGGTACTGTCATATTGAAAGTTGCGTAGCCGTGCATTAACAGCATTAATTGCCTTGTTAAAACACGGTTTTTCGCCGGTTAATGCACGGCAGTTAATAACGTGCGGCACTGCTTTTTATGCAATAATTTCATTTAGAGTCGAACCCTTTTCAGGAGGGTACAAAAGCAATTTTGACAGTTACCTGTGGTTCTACTATTAGTTTTCATTTACTCTGGCATACAGTAGAATTAGCCATGAGTACTCGCCTTTGTTTATCATAGTGATTAATTTGATTTTTGTGTTTTCGCTTTGATGCATTGACTGAGTTGGAAGCCTTTATGCAAACCGAATTTTTATGTGTTTCTGTATTAAGAGTAGCATCGGGACCCAGGGTGAAGCTAGCTAGCTGTAAATGTGCTTTAAACCCCCCGGTGATTTACTCTACTGACCGTTCTAAGGTGGTGGTCCCGGTGTTAGTCTTACTCCTTGTTGCTTTGTGGTTTATTCTACGAGGCGATTGTTGTATGTCTTTCCATGTGTCATTTTGTTCTTGTGTTTTTTAGTCCTTTTAGTATTGCGATTACCTCGCTTGGGGAAGAGAGAGCTAATCTTAGTGCTTTTCGTACGTTTGTTCAATTTGTGCTTATTTGGATTTGTCGGTTTCCTCTTCCTCTTGGGGTCTGGGAAGGGCTGTGGTTTGTGATTGTGGCACTCCCTGGACTTTTCGCTTACCTTTTTTTTCTGCCCTAAATGTATATCCTTCCTCCTAACACGTATATGTGACGGAACACATAGTACCTTCCACTCTATAAGCAGATTCATGAGCATTCCAGTTCTCAACTGTATCTATGTTATAACCCAAACGACTTCCGCGGAAATTGATCTTGAAATCGTTTCTATGGTCATTCTCCCCTTTCATCTGATTCAAGAAGGACAGTTGTTAGTTACTGGCGAATATATGTGCACAGTTACTGGTTAGAGGACTAAAACTATCCCGGAAAAAAAGTATGTGGGTTAACTGACCGGCTTGACATGGCCTTTACAGTGTTGACTAGGCTGTACAGCTCCAACTCAAATAACCCAAATAACTAAATAATGCGACTCTTCATTCGTGAGCAACAAGTCCTAACATATAAATCATTCAGGTGTCATATTTATATACAGTGTCTACATTCATGAGTAATTGATCACTCAACTATGTTATATCCCAAATGACAAAATAATGCGACTCTTTATATTCTCCAGCTACAACATGATCTAACATTTGATCATTCATGTGTCAGATGTATTTATAGTGTCTATGTTGTAAGTATTTGAGATCTCACTATATCGATGCTATATCCAAAATGACTACATCATGCGACTCCTTACTCTCATGCTACATGATCTGTGCCACGTCAAGCGAAAAAGTGCCTTAGATCGTCCTGCGCATGCGAAAAATATCAGTTTAGACCTCGCAGAACGCGGTGTCTAATTAAGGTCTATACTGTTTGCATGAAATACAGGAATTTTTAGGTAATAACGAAAACTAAATGAAGATGTCCAAAGAGTTGAGGCACAAAAGTCCATTCAGTATAAATGGGTTAAAAAATCAAACATTTTGTTGCTTTTTCATTGTACGAAAGTGTTCACTAAACCGGTCCTGACTTTCCGGCCAGTCCATCCCACATATTGCATCCCGCAACTCCTACCATCTCAAATCAAAACATAAACTAGACTTTGTTTTTCTACAAAAACATAGATGTCTCACCCCTTATTGTGTCATATTTTATTGTACATTCAACGAACATTTATATTAACTAATGAGATTCAAAAGGAAACAACTCTAAAAGTATAAATACAAGATGATGGATTTTACACTTTGCACGTCGTCTAATATTGATTGATATTCATATAAACTTTCATGATAATATATTGAATGGTTTTCAAGTTATAGAGTGGACATGTTTTTTATGACCAACAAAGTTCCAAGAGAAATAATTCAAAAAGTATAAATGCGAGAGCTATGGTTTTTGTGCTCTAATGTTGATTAATATTTACATGAAGTTTCTTGAAGCTATCTTGAACAGGTTTCAAGTTACAGAGCAGACACGATTTTGTGATGGACAAAGTTTCAAAGGAAATAATTCAAAAAATGTATAAATGCAAGAGTTATAGTTCTTGCGCTCTACACGTCCTCTAATGTTGATTGATATTTATATGAAGTTTCCTGAAGATAGCTTGAACAGTTTTCAAGTTATAGAACGGACACAATTTTGTGACAGTCCAAGGAAAATATCTCAAAAAGTATAAATGCAAGAGTTGTGGTTCTTGTGCTCTGCACAATGTCTGATGTTGATTGATATTAATATGAAGTTTTTATGAAGATAACTTGAACGGTTTTCAAAGTTATACAGCGGACACGATTTTAAGACAGAGTCAAAGGGAAATAATTAAAAAAAGTATAAACACAAGAGTTATGGTTCTTGCACTCAGCATGTCGTCTAATGATGATTGCTATTTATATGAATTTTCGTGAAGATAACCTGAACGGTTTTCAAGTTACAGTACAGCTAAGACTAAATGTTACACCCTAGTGCACATGGAGTTCACTACGTTTAGACTTGGTGCACTACAAAGACTTACTTTGTCAACACGGTGTGCACTTCATGCCTTCCTACAAATGTATGGCCTGTCAAACTTCCAGTTCAGATAAATGAACGTCATTGCTTGTATGGATGCGCTTCAGAATGAATGAATGAATGAATATTAGCAGATTGTTCAGTATGATTTTCAAAAAAATATCAATAGTTTAATCTAAGAATTAATTAATGATGATAATAACAAAATATTAATTAATTGATTAAACTCAATCTGTTTTTGTTTTGTTTATTATTATTATTATTTCAAATTAAATAAAAAAATGTTGTATTTAGTTATAGATAATTCAATATAATTTTGAAACGAATTTCACTAGTTTAAGCTTAAAAACAAAAGTAATTAATAAATTACAAAAGTGTTATATTAAGGAACGATTTTAAAATGAAGACCAATAGTTAATCTAAGAAAACAAATTAGTTAATTAATTAAGGTTGTATTTAGTTAATGATAATTCAGTACAATTTTTTGAATGAAAAATGAACTTTTCATCTGAAGAAAACAAATGAGAAAATTTAATTAAATATAAGTAATTTGAAAAGACAAATGAATGAATGGATAAAAAAAAAAAACATTAATTAATGATAACCCTTAACTGAAGAAAGAAAGAAAGAAAGAAGCATATGGATAATAAATACAGAGGAAAGACCTGTGTCATCCACTTCTTAACCGCAAAGGACAGTCTGCATACCTCCGTTATTAAGTTAGGTTATTCTTAGACATTTGTTAGTGCAGTACAAAAACAGAAAGAAGAAAGAAAAAAAGAAAGAAAGAAAGAAGCATATGGATAATAAATACAGGGGAAAGGCCTGTGTCATCCACTTCTTAACCTCAAAGGACAGTCTGCATACCTCCGTTATTATCCTTAGACATTTGTTAATACAATAATTAAAGGTACCTATCTTTAAGGTGATCTAGGTAGCCTAATTCTCATCAATACTATCACCACGAATAAAGAAACCTGTTAATCAGAATGCAGAAGAGTGTTTAATCAATGCTCACTAGACATCATGATATGCGGCGTCTGATCTGCGTCTGAAGTTCTAAACTATTTGTGTATGTCCCTTTTCTAGCATAAATGAGAAATAATTACTAAATATTACAGTGTTTTAAGCAACCTTCAGGTATGTGCCATTTGTAGACCAAAGCCCCATTGCGCTTTCTGAGCAAGGTTTAAGCTCTTTGCTTAAGTTGTGTTAAGATCAATATGTGCAGATGCTTATGCTAAACAATCCACCTGGTCATTCTGTGCCTGAGCACAGTTTGGTCTGGATCGAAAGTACAAACAACGCTTGTTATTATTTCCTTTTCTAGTAGTATTAGGGTACATGATTAGAACAGAAAAACCGTAAAGTTAAGATTTTTAATTAATATTATTGATGATTTAGTAATTTAGTAGTTTGAAACCAGTCTGCAAAGCTCACAAAGACCTTCAGCTGGACAGAGGTGTACAAGCAGGACATTTCTTTCAAGACAGGTACATAAATACCTTTGGGCTATTTGTTCACAGCATAGAGACAACTTAATCCTATTTCATAAACTTGGGACCCATTGGTGGCGCGAATCAGCATAGGACTTATCAGTTAAGCCCTTAGCACTTTGGGTAAAACTTTTAGCAGAAAATATAATTATGGGATAATTTTCTTCAGTTCTCCATTAAAACATCTATTGTAGGTATTCATTTGATGCACCTCGGTGAAGCAAAAAGATATGTTGTGAGTACTCATTAGAAGCACCTTGGTGAGGCTCTTCTAATGAGCATCCACAACATATATATTTTATGGAAAAATAAGAACAAATAACAAAATTATCACTGAACTCTGAAATATCAGAATTATCACCTGAACAATTCCTCTGTATTTTTTTTCTAAACAGGATTTGACATTTCATGCGAATTGTCTCCAATGAAGACGATTTGCATGAAGTGTCAAATCCTATTTTCTGGATAAACTAAGACAATAACCAATTTATCGTATGCTTAATTAGCCCAGAAAGCGATAAATGTTAAGGGATCAAATATCACCGCCATCCTTAAAAAAGAAAGGGTTTGACATTTCATGCAAAGCATCTCCATTGCAAACAGTTTGTAAAATCCTATTTTCTGGGTAAAATACAAAAATATCACCAGCTCAGTGCTGCTGGATTAGCCCAGAGAGTTGAAAAGGTTAAGGGTTAAAAATTTTACCCTCCCTTCCACACCCGCTCCCCCCGTCCCCCGCCCCCACCCTCAAAAAAAAGAGAAGGTTTCAAAACTTTCTGGGAAAAATAAAAAAAAAAAATAAGAATATCATCATCAGTTTGTCCCTTGATGCATGAACGTTGTCTTAAAATCATTTTTTCAGTTAACCAATTACACTGAAACAAAAAACAAAACAAAAAAAAAAAAACAAAAAAAAAAAACAAGACAAACTGTCAAAAAACTTACAAAAAAAATAATGTAGCGTATGCTATTTCTATTTTTATCTTATCATCTCAAGAATTGCAGGACCCGCTGACATGTCTCAGATAAAGGACTGTTGTGCCAAATTATGAAAAAAGGGAGATGATGTATTATGCAACACTAAAGATCTAGCTCAGACTGCGCGTTTGCACACTCTGATCAAGATTTTCACTATTAATTAATATATTCTACAGTAATCGGTGTTTCTTTAGGTACGTAGTTAAAGATGGCGCTTTGTCTGCCCATTTATTCTTAGATCATTGTCATAATGGTCCTTTACAAATGTTGATGTATCATTTAAGCTATTAACTTGTCCAGTTGCCAGAGGCTTCTAGTTCCCAGCTCTATAATGTCGGGTAGAGAAATGAAACCAGGAAATACAGATCCTTGGAGAAGATTTATTTAACCTGTTCACCCTTCATAGAAAAACACAATAAACAACATTTGCTGTTATTAAACTTGTATTTATATGTGTTTGAACAATTTTTTTAATACTAATATAACTAAAAATAAAATGTTTCTTTGATCGTTTCGAGAACTTTGAGGTGTCATCAAGTAAAATAAGAAACTATTATGATTGATGTTTTTTCAAATAAAAACTGACCTAATGAATTATGCGATCAATGTAGACCAAGATTAGTCTGTGTGTCCGCTTTGATCAGAGTCTATACTGCATGTTAAATAGAGCTTGCACAATCTATCAGAGAAAAATGTTTGCACATGCTGATCTGCAACTACAATGGTTTCTGCTTTTATTTGGAGAGACTCGTGTTATTCCTGTGTTGCGTAGTTAGCAAATATGAATAAAGTCATTTTCCTCGGATTATTACTGTTACTACTACCCTGGGTTTTTAGATAGAGCGGTCTGTGCAAACAGTATAGACCCAGATCAGATGTTACATTACACATTGTGTGTTCAGGGTCTATACTATTTTACACTTATCTAGCAATGTTTAGACAAATCAGTTGGTTCTATAATGGCCTTGTTAAAAAGATAAGGCAAGTATTGTAAAGAATCATCTGGTATCCCAGGTTTGTTTTTGAAAAAAATGCCTCTAGGGTAATGTTTGCACACAATAGGGCCAATTTTATATATAGGGTGTTCAATTATTTTAAGCATCATGTTTACTATGTTTCCATTAATAACTTTATTTACTATGTTTCCATAAATAACTTTCTGGAACAACATGTTTACAATAACATGTTGTTTATGTCCTTGGTTCTGGACTGAGTTATTTTTGGCATTCATAGAATGTTTAGAGCTTTCTTGACTGAACCTAGAAAATGTGTGATACCTGTAGTTGTTTCTTTTTCTAGAATGTTCTTTGATCTTATATAAGGAGAAAAGATTTTCATATGCGCATTTTTGTAAACTTCCACTGGAAATTATTCTATACTGGATTACTTTAATATTTTATTCATTTTGGACTTAAATTCTGAATTCAGGAACTTTAAATTGTAGGATCAGAAACTGTTATTCAAAGGATTTGTTTTATAAGCTCCTGTGGATTATTTCTGAGGGACTTTGTGACATAAGCTTGAAAGGTGCTCTTTACTTACATTCTTTTGTTTTGAAACTTGTCCTATTTTTTGGTGAATAAATATTGTTAATAATTTAAAGCTTGTTGCTGGTTTCACATTCACTTCTTTCTCATTACGCCTGGCTCGTAACAGCCATACAGTGCGATGACCTTTTTGTCGCTGATCTGTGTAGTGGAAAAATCTTTGTCGTTATGTCGGGTAAGGTTTGGCACTGTTTATTTTTGTGTTTTAAAAACAGTTGTTGTCGGAGTTTCAACTAAATAATTATACTTTGATATGCATTAATACCGTTGCTTCAGATATGCCACTCTGATATTATTAAAAGTTGTTATGGCATGCTTTATTTTTGCCAGAGTTTTGAGAAAATCACTGATCTACTTTTGAGTGCGCTGTTACTTGTATCAAGAACATGCAATTACGTTTTTATAATACGACTGAGTTTTCATTCTAATTCTGCCTCGAACATTTAAGCTAAAGATTCAATGAATGTGCTGGCTATCCTGTAACAGCAGCATCAATTAATTTGATAAAAGCTAACAGAGTGGTCAGAGCAATGTTTGTATCGTGTGTCGTAAAATCTGATTTCAGTGCTGTATGGTGTGTCCATTTAAGTGTATAGTGTGTCGTAGCACCCCTGGACCTATTAGTACTAGAAACCTGCTATAGGTCATGCAATTATTGACTTCTAACTTATGTCTTGAAAATTTTCAACGCTGCCTTTTCCATATTCATTTGTATACAATTTGCATCAATTTTATTCAAAACCCAAAGTCTTATATTTAGCTGCCAGGGGTGTGGTTCACATCCCAGTCATACCTATTTTTCCTTTTATTTTTATTTACTTCAGTAATTGCAGATAGCACGCACGGTTCTTGTTTTGCACTATCAACAGTTTGTCACACGCGTATGCACGAACATAAATACACGCTGACCTGTTCATGCAGATATCAAGATCTGCACCGGTTTCTCCGCTTGCTGCTTCTTGTGCAGGTTCATTGCAAAAAAAACAGTAAGAGAAAAGTCCAGGGAGTGCCACAATCACAAACCGCAGCCCTTCCCAGACACCAAGAGGAAGAGGAAACCGACAAATCCAAACAAGCACAAATCGAACAAACGTACTAAAAGCACTAAGATTAGCTCTCTCTTCCCCAAGCGAGGTAATCGCAATACCAAAAGGACTGAAAAACACAAGAACAAAATGACACATGGTAAGACATACAACAAATCGCCTCGTAGAATAAAATACTAAAAGGACTGAAAAACACAAGAACAAAATGACACATGGTAAGACATATAACAAATCGTCTCGTAGAATAAACCAAGTTTTAATATGGTTGCATTCACTTATAGAAAAGTATTTTACCAACATAAATATCCTACCATGTATACTTATTTAAGAAATAGATCAGCTATGACAGGAATTTGTTGAGTAATATATCACGTTAACAAGCCAATTAAATGAAAAACCTTGTCAACAGCTTATATAGCAAAAACAGGGTTTACATGCCTAAGCATTTAATTCCTTAGTACTCATCAATACCATTGTGGGTACTCATTGGACCGCCTCGACAAAGCGGTTTCAATGAGTACTCACTATCCATGATAAGAAGAAAATTAAGGAAACTTTCATTGTTAAAGAAAACCATATATTACATAACATAGGCATTTAAACGTAATGAACGTATAAGTACGTTATGAGCAGGAGAATCCTTCAAATGATTGGGATTGGTTTGCAACACTTTGATATGTTTCTCTAAACTATTCCAAATGTAGTTGAGGGTGGCCGTTTAAATCGCACAAGCTATGTACCTGTACAATTTTAAGAAAGAGTGTACACCTTATCCATACTTTTCCCCATATAAAGGTATTATTCTTAATTAGGAAGAATAAATAGTTACAATACCAGTATTTGAATTCACTCCTTGTATGAATTTTTCAGCCTACCGGCGGAACTAGAACTGTTTTCGACTACATCTTGAACTATAGCTGCCATTTTCTTTAGAACATGACAGCCTTATCAAAAGACGAAGATGAAAATCTTTTCTGATATAATAAACACTTTTTGAAATATAAAGCAAAGAGTATAGCTGTTGCTTACGTTTGCTAAAGTCAGAGTATCAGCCTACACTAGACAAAATATTGCACTTTCCTTTCACTAACTATAAAATATGCTTTGCGACAAACTATCCTACTTTTCGACAAACCATCCAGTGATAGTGCGACATACTATACAGTTGTATCAAACAGGGGATGCTCAGATTTGACGAGCGTAAAGTTAGCATCTGGTTCACGGTTAATTATTCACGGTTCAGAATTCAGCGTATGGTTCATTATTCAGGGTATTATTCAAAATACGACCTGCAGCGTCTGGTTCAGGATTCAGGGTATTATTCAAAAATGTCCAGGGTATTATTGAGCGTATGGTTCAGTATTCAGAGTATTATTCAAAATACGACCTGCAGCATCTGGTTAAGGAGTCAGCGTATTATTAAAAAATATCCAGGGTATCATTCAGCGTCTGCTTCATTATTCAGGGTGTTATTCAAAATACGACCTGCAGCGTCTGGTTCAGGATTCAGCGTATTATTCAAAATACGACCTGCAGCGTCTGTTTCAATATTCAGGGTATTATTCAAAATACGACCTGCAGCGTCTGGTTCAGGATTCAGCGTATAATTCAAAAATATTCAGGGTATTATTCAGCGTCTGGTTCATTATACAGGGTATTATTCAAAATACCACCTGCAGCGTCTGGTTCATTATTCAGGGTATTAGTCAAAATACAACCTGCAGCGTCTGGTTCAGGATTCAGGATATTATTAAAAAAATGTCCAGGGTATTATTCAGCGTATGATTCAGTATTCATGGTATTATTCAAAATACGACCTGCAGCGTCTGGTTCATTATTCAGGGTATTATTCAAAATACGACCTGCAGCGTCTGGTTCAGGATTCAGGGTATTATTAAACTTTTTGCAGGGTATTATTTAGCGTATGGTGCAGTATTCAGGGTATTATTCAAAATACGATCTGCAGTGTCTGGTTCAGGATTCAGCGTATTATTAAAAATATCCAGGATATATATCAGCGTCTGCTTCATTATTCAAGGTATTATTCAAAATACGACCTGCAGCGTCTGGTTCAGGATTCAGCGTATTATTCAAAATACGACCTGCAGCGTCTGGTTCATTATTCCGTGTATTATTCAAATTAAGACCTGCAGCATCTGATTCAGAATTCAGAGTATTATTAAAAAATGTCCAGGGTATTGTTCAGCGTTTGGTTCCGTATTCAGGGTATTATTCACAATACGACCTGCAGGGTCTGGTTAAGGATTCAGGGTATTATCCAAAAATGTCCAGGGTATTATTCAGCGTATGGATCAGTATTCAGCGTATTATTCAAAATACGACCTGCAGCGTCTAGTTTAGGATACAGAGTATTATTCAAAATACGACCTGCAGCGTCTGGCTCATTATTTAGGATATTATTAAAAATACGACCTGCAGCGTCCGGTTCACGATTCAGCGTATTATTCAAAATATGACCTGCAGCGTCTAGTTCAGGATTCAGCGCCTTATTAAAAAAATATCCAGGGTATTATTCAGCGTCTGGTTCATTATTCAGGGTATTACTCAAAATACGACTGCAGCGTCTGGTTCAGGATTCAGCGTATTATTAAAAAATATCCAAGGTATTATTCAGCGTCTGGTTCATTATTCAGGGTCTTATTCAAAATACGACCTGTAGCGTCTAGTTCAGGATTCAGCATATTATCCAAAATACGACCAGCAGCATCTGGTTCATTATTCAGGGTATTATTCAAAATACGACCTGCAGCGTCTGGTTCAGGATTCAGGGTATTATTAAAAAATGTCCAGGGTATTATTCAGCGTTTGGTTCATTATTCAGGGTATTATTCAAAATACAATCTGCAGCGTCTGGTTCAGGATACAGGGTATTATTCAAAAATCTCCAGGGTATTATTTAGCGTCTGGTTCACGATTCAGGGTATTATTCAAAATACGACCTGCAGCGTCTGTTTCAGGATTCAGGGTATTATTCAAAACACGACCTGCAGCGTCTAGATCATTATTCAGGGCATTATTCAAAATACGACCTGCAGCGTCTGGTTCAGGATTCAGCGTATTATTTAAACATATCCTGGGTATTATTCAGCGTCTGGTTCATTAATCAGGGTAGTATTCAAAATACGACCTGCAGCATCTGATTCAGGAGTCAGCGTATTATCCAAAATACGACATGCAGCGTCTGGTTCATTATTCAGGGTATTATTCAAAATACGACCTGCAGCGTCTGCTACATTATACAGGGTATGATTCAAAATACGATAAGCAGCGTCTGGTTCATTATTCAGGGTATTATTCAAAATACGACCTGCAGCGGCTGGTTCAGGATTCAGCGTATTATTCAAAATATGACCTGCAGCGTCATTATTCAGGGTATTATTGAAATACGACCTGCAGCGTCTGATTCAGGATTCAGCGTATTATCCAAAATACGACCTGCAGCGTCTGGTTCAGGATTCAGCGTATTATTCAAAATATGCCCTGCAGCGTCTGGTTCATTATTCAGGGTATTATTGAAATACGACATTCAGCGTCTGGTTCAGGATTCAAGGTATTATTAAAAATGTCCAGGGTATTATTCAGCGTCTGGTTCATTATTCAGGGTATTATTCAAAATACGACCTGCAGCGTCTGGTTCAGGATTCAGCGTATTATTCAAAATACGACCTGCAGCGTCTTGATCATTATTTAGGGTATTATTCAAAAAACGACCTGCAGAGTCTGGTTCATTATTCAGGGTATTATTCAAAATAGGACCTGCAGCGTCTGGTTCAGGATTCAGCGTATTATTAAAAAATGTCCAGCGTATTATTCAGCGTCTGGTTGAGTATACAGCGTATGATTAAAAATATGACCTGCAGCGTCTGATTCAGGATTAAGCGTATTAATCAAAATACGACCTGCAGCGTCAGGCTCATTAGTCAGGGTATTATTCAAAATACGACCTGCAGCGTCTGGTTCATTATTCAGTGTATTATTCAAAATACGACCTGCAATGTCTGGTTCAGGATTCAGGGCATTATTCAAAATACGACCTGCAACGTCTTGTTAATTATTCAGGATATTATTCAAAATACGACCTGCAGTGTCTGGTTCAGGATTCAGCGTATCATTCAAAAAATATCTAGGATATTATTCAGTGTCTAGTTCATTATTCAGGGTATTATTCAAAATACCACCTGCAGCGTCTGGTTCATTATTCAGGGTATTGTTCAAAATACGACCTGCAGCGTCTGGTACAGGATTCAGGGTATTATTCAAAATACGACCTGCAGCGTCTAGTCAGGATTCAGCGTATTATTAAAAAATATCCAGGGTATTATTCAGCGTCTGGTTCATTATTCAGGGTATTATTCAAAATACGACATGCAGCGTCTGATTCTGGATTCAGCGTATTATTAAAAAATATCCAGGGTATTATTCAGCGTATGGTTCAAAATTTCAGGGTATTATTCAAAATACGACATGCAGCGCCTGGTCCATTATTCAGGGTATTATTCAAAATACAACCTGCTGCGTCTGGTTCATTATTCAGGGTATTATTCAAAATACGACCTGCAGCGTCTGGTTCAGGATTCAGGGTATTATTCAAAATACAACCCGCAGCGTCTGATTCATTATTCAGGGTATTATTCAAAATATGACCTGCAGCATCTGGTTCAGGATTCAGGGTATTATTAAAAATGTCCAGGGTATTATTCAGCGTATGGTTCAGTATTCAGGATAGTATTCAGAATACGACCTGCAGCGTCTGGTTCAGGATTCAGCGTATTATTAAAAAATATCCAGGGTATTATTCAGCGTCTGGTTCATAATTCAGGGTATTATTCAAAATACGACCTGCAGCGTCTGATTCTGGATTCAGCGTATAATTCAAAAATATCTAGGGTATTATTCAGCGTATGGTTCATTATTCAGGGTATTATTTAAAATATGACCTGCAGCGTCTGGTTCAGGATTCAGTGTATTATTAAAAATATCCAGGGTATTATTCAGCGTATGGTTCAGTATTCAGGATAGTATTCAGAATACGACCTGCAGCGTCTGGTTCAGGTTTCAGCGTATTATTAAAAAATATCCAGGGTATTATTCAGCGTCTGGTTCATTATTCAGGGTATTATTCAAAATACGACATGCAGCGTCTGATTCTGGATTCAGCGTATAATTCAAAAATATCCAGGGTATTATTCAGCGTATGGTTCATTATTCAGGGTATTATTCAAAATATGACCTGCAGCGTCTGGTTCAGGATTCAGCGTATTATTGAAAAATATCCAGGGTATTATTCAGCGTATGGTTCAAAATTTCAGGGTATTATTCAAAATACGACATGCAGCGCCTGGTCCATTATTCAGGGTATTATTCATAATACAACCTGCTGCGTCTGGTTCATTATTCAGGGTATTATTCAAAATACGACCTGCAGCGTCTGGTTCAGGATTCAGGGTATTATTCAAAATACAACCTGCAGCGTCTGATTCATTATTCAGGGTATTATTCAAAATATGACCTGCAGCGTCTGGTTCAGGATTCAGGGTATTATTAAAAATGTCCAGGGTATTATTCAGCGTATGGTAAATTATTATTCAAAATACGACCTGCAGCGTCTGGTTCAGGATTCAGGATATTTTTATAAATGTCCGGGGTGTTATTCAGCGTCTGGTTCACGATTCAGGGTATTATTCATAATACGACCTGCAGCATCTGGTTCAGGATTCAGCGTATTATTCAAAAATGTCCAGGGTATTATTCATCGTCTGGTTCACGATTCAGGGTATTATTCAAAATACGACCTGCAGCGTCTGGTTCAGGATTCAGCGTATTATTAAAAATTTCCAGGGTATTATTCAGCATTCAGGTATTATTCAAAATACGACCTGCAGCGTCTGGTTCAGGATTCAGCGTATTATTCAAAAATATCCAGGGTATTATTCAGCGTATGGTTCATTATTCAGGGTATTATTCAAAATATGACCTGCAGCGTCTGGTTCAGGATTCAGCGTATTATTAAAAAATATCCAGGGTATTATTCAGCGTATGGTTCAAAATTTCAGGGTATTATTCAAAATACGACATGCAGCGCCTGGTCCATTATTCAGGGTATTATTCAAAATACAACCTGCTGCGTCTGGTTCATTATTATTATAAAGAATGTCCAAGGTATTATTCAGCGTCTGATTCACGATTCAGGGTATTATTCAAAATACGACCTGCAGCGTCTGGTTCAGGATTCAGCGTATTATTAAAAAATGTCCAGGATATTATTCAGCGTCTGGTTCAGTATTCAGGGTATTATTCAAAATACGACCTGCAGCGTCTGGTTCAGTATTCAGGGTATTATTCAAAATACGACCTGCAGAATCTGGTTCAGGATTCAGCGTATTATTAAAAAATGGCCAGGGTATTATTCAGCGTCTGGTTCAGTATTCAGCGTATTATTCGGGGTATTATTCAAAATATGACTAGCGTATTATTCGGCGTCTGGTCCAGGATTCAGGGTATTATTAAAAAATGTCCAGGGTATTATTCAGCGTCTAGTTCAGTATTCAGCGTATTATTCAGGGATTTATCCAAAATACGACCAGCGTATTATTCAGCGCCTGGTTCAGGACTCAGGGTATTATTCAAAAAATATCCAGTGTATTATTCAGCGTCTGGATTATTAGAAAATGGCTAGGGTATTATTCAGTGTCTGGTTTAGTATTCAGTATGTTAACATGTTTAAGGTTTCAGCGTACGCAGTTAAAACTGATGTTTATGCTACATGTTCTGTTTTATTTGGGAATTGCCATTAATTCTTGAATTACCTTCGTATATAAGTATAGGTTTAGTTACGTGTATATGCATCAGCGATAAGTATTGTTTTAATATTTATAGTGATAATGCATCCGTAATTGGTGCATCTGTAAAAGCCATTTGTGCCGACGCTTATGCTTTTTAAGCGTAGCTTGATAAAGTGTTGAAAATCCGTGCTCGATATATGAACTTTGAAAAAAAAAATCAAACGTAACGATTTCCGATATTTTTTTATTGACTAAGGACTAAATCAAAGGTTCAAAATTTAGTTCCGGATTTCAATATATGCCAGTTCAAGTTTCAGTTCACGATGCATGGTTGAAATTAGGATTCAAACTGAACAAAATCAGAGTTCAGTCCATGATTAAGGAAACACTACAAGATTCTAAATTTAGTGTAGTTCTTGATTCAGTCTACGGGGCAGGATTCTGAATTAATCAGTTCAAGATTTTGTTCGCGGTTTGGAATAAAGTTCAGAGTCAGTCAGTGTTTCAGTATTCACTTTATGCTGCAAACGTAATCACATAATTATTCAGTTAATATAATTTTATGTAAATCGTCCTTTCACGATACCATATTGTAGACTAAGTTCCTCATTTCCTCGAATTGTTTGCTCCCTGTCTCTTGATCTACGTCGGTTGATGTGTGCTCGGAGCGGGGTGTGCTTCGCTTGCCGGGTTTTGCCAATCAGCTGTTTCGGTTTCACACTTTTGAGGTTTAGATACAGTGACGACGTTTTAATAACAGAAAGCCTCAGTGTCACTTAACTTGGTATAGTTGCGCTTATATTGCAAACCACTGTGTCGGTATCTCTGCTGGTGGATGTTTCCTTCGTCCCCTAGGATAACATCTGCTCAGAATCAGTTCCCAAGTGCTGATGTTGATACTGCGGTGTTAACGTCAGTACGTAAGTACTGAATTAAATTACTATATTATACCTTAACATTTGCAGCAGTACAAATTTTAAGTTCTTCTAAAACTAAGCTTGATTTGTCATGGTGACATGTATCTTAGCGGATTTGTTCGCCATTTTGGGGGGTTGAGTTTACCTGTTGCAGGTCTCGCTGCCTGGGACACTCTCCTTGCTGATGCCCGGGATTGTCGTGGTGCGTGGACCATGACGGCTGAGGTGGCACGGTGGGGGACGCACGTTAATCGATCGGTAGGCGTCTCTTACCTGATGTCTGCGGTTGGACTCTCATGATTTACGTAGATTGATGTATGCTCGGAGGGGGATGTGCTTCGCTTGCCGGGTCTTGCCAATCATGATTTTCGGTTACAAACTTTTGGGTCTCTGTGTCACTAAATTTGGTACAGTTACGCTTATATTGCTCTTGTTTGACAGCTAGTGGAGTCTGCCAACCATAGAAATACTAAGGATCTAAGTAAAATAAGAACTATTGATGGTTTATATATATATCTCTTTTGACAAACCGCAAACTATTGTGGTGTACATAACAGCATACGTAAAAAAAGACAGATGGACGAACAATCTGGATGAAGTAACCTGATTGGCTAAAAATTTGAAAAGGGTGTGGCATCTTAATTTATTCTTAATTTTGTTTTCAGGTAAAAATAATAATATCATCAATTTGTCATCTGCTGAATTTGCCTATAGAGTGGTAAAGGCTAGATAGCCATAGTTCGGACTGAAAAAAAGTATGGGACACAGGCTTTACTTAAAATTATTGATGTCAGGAAGTTACAAATACTGTAACGGAAGATAGGCAATTATGATAAATTGCCTACCTTGGCAAAATTGGTAACTTCCTTACACTAGCAAAGCCTGTCACAACGGCTACAGATGACATTCCAATTTTTTTTTTCAGAGAAAACAAGGCTCAACACTACATGTAAATCCTCTATTAAGCAGACAATTTACATGAAATATCAAGAAATATAAAGAACAATTCTGATAGTGCCTCAAGGGTTAACAATATTTTTTTCTGTCCAAATATTAGATAATCTATGATAATATCACTGCTGCATATTTCATAGATCTTGTTCTGTCCTGGTTTCCATGGTTGTGTCAGTGTCCTGAAGTTGCAACTCGAATGGATTTCAATAAATAGCTGCCATTTTCTACCAAATAGGTTGCAGTCGAGTACTTTAACTTCAACGTTTAGCATGCTGAGTAAAATTTTCAGATGAAATTTTGGAATATTTTTCTTATATTCACCAGAAAATAGGCTTTGGCATTTCATGCAAATTGTGTCCAGAAAATTTGCGTGGATGCGAAATCTTGTTTCTATGAAAAATTAGAAATATGTCCCAAATTTATTATCTGCTAAAATTGGTCAAGAGAGAGTGGTAAAGGAAGGTTAAAATGATATTTTAACCTTATACCTTTTTGCACTTAAACAGCAATAAAAAAATGCTTTTTATTTTCTCACCTGGATCTACACTGTTTGCACTGTTTTGATCTGCAGGGATGAAAAGGTTACGGTGAACAGAGATACCTCTCAACACTCTCCTCCCTTTCAAAGGGAGACCATTCCAGCGGAACAGATCCTTTCCTGGTTTATAAACCCCTCTTCAAAAGGGGGCTATTCTGATCAGAAAATATGTTCCTTCCATTTAGAGTAGCCCTGTATGAGAAAAGAGGTAATTACTTTCTCGCCAAAGTGGGCTTACGTGGATTCCCTTGGAGATGCATCCAATCAACTTGAATGAACCTGGTTGCTGATATCAAGATCCACAATAGGGAATAATTCCTTACTGTGAACAGCCAAGAAAAAGGCCCTTACCCTAAACCTAACCTTAATCCCTGTCCAGCCCCTACTCACCACACCCCTAACCCCTAACCCTAACCTATCACTAACCCTAACCCTAGCTGAAAATCATTAGAATTAACCGCAATCCCTAAACTAACCGCAATACTTAGCCACGGCCTCTAACCCTGGCCTCACCCCAAAACCCTCACCATGCCGAGCCCAAACCCTAACTCTAGCTACAAAACACTGCAGTTAACCGCAACCCCAGAATTAACCCCAAGGCTCAGCCTAAGCCGCTAGCCCTAGCCCCAGCCTCTAACACTACCCCTGTCCAGCCCCTACTCACCCCAGCCCTAACCCCTAAAGCTAACCCTAACCTATCGCTAACCCTAACCCTAATCCTAGGTGAAAATCATTATAATTCACGCAACCCCTAAACTAACCGCAACTCTTAGCCACCGCCTCTAACTCTAACCCCTAACACTAGCCCCAGCCTCTAACACTACCCCTATCCAGCCCCTACTTACCTCAGCCCTAACCCCTAATCCTAACCCTAACCTATCAGTAGCCCTAACCCTAGGTAAAAATCATTAGAATTAACCGCAACCCCTAAACTAACCGCAACGCTTAGTCACCCTGGCCCAAGCCCAAAATCATCACCGTGCCCAGACTAACCCTAACCCTAGCTAAAATCACTGGAATTAACCACAGCCCCAGAAATAACCGCAAGGCTCAACAGAAGCACCTAACCCTAGCTCCAGCCTCTTACACTACCCATGTCCAACCCCTACTGACCCCAGCCTTAACACTTAACCCTAACCCTACTCTATCACTAACCCTAACCATAGCTGAAAATCATTAGAATTAACCGCAAGCCCTAAACTAACCGCAAAACAGCAGCAGCTTCTAACCCTAATCCCAGCCCAAAACACGGCCCAAAACACTAACCCTAACCCTAGCTACAAAACATTGGAATTAACCGCAACCCCAAAACTAACCACAAGGCTCAGCCAAAGACGCTAACCCTAGCCCCAGCATCTAACACTACCCCTATCCAGCCCCTACTAACCCCAGATCTAACCCCTAACCCTATCCCCTAGCTCTAACCCATTTAAAATAAACCACAACCATTAAACTAACTGCAACTCTTAGCCACAGCCTCTAATCCTGGTCCCAGCCCAAAACACTCACCCTGCCCAGCCCTAACCCTAACCATAGCTAAAAAACATTGGAATTAACCACAACCCCAAAACCAACCAGAAGTCTTAACACACACTCACACTCACCCTGCATAGCCCCAAGGTTTGAATTACCTTACCCTAGGGTTACCTTAACCCTTACCCATCCTAGAAGACATCAGAATAAACCGCAACCCCTAAACTAACCGGAACGTTTAGCAGCAGCCTCTAACCCTAACCCCAGCCCCATACCACTAACCCTGTCAAGTCCCCGCTACCCTAGCACTAACCCTTACCCTATCACTAACCCTAACCCTAGGTACAAAACATTAGAATTAACCGTAACCCCAAAACTAACCGCAAGTCTTAGACACACCCTCTCAACCTAGCCCCGGCCCCAAACACTCACCCTGCATAGCCCCTGGGTTGGAGCTACCCTAACCCTAGGTTATCCTAACCCTAACCCTAGTTAAAAGACATCAGAATTAACCGCGACCCCCAAACTAACCGCAACCTCAAGCCGCCAACCCTAGCCCCAGCCCTAACACTCACCCTGTCAAGCCCTTACTACCCTAGCCCTAACCATAACCTGTTGCTTACCCAAACCCCAGTCCTAGGTATGTAAACATTAGAATAAACCACAATCCCAAAACTAACCGCAAGTCTCACACACCCTCTCCCCCTAGCCCCAGCCGCAAAGACCCTCCCTGCATAGCCACAGTGTTGGGACTACCCTAACCTAGGGCGACCCTAACCCTAGCTGCAAGGCATCAGAATTAACCATAACCCCAAAACTAAACGCAACCTTTAGTGGCAGCCTCCAACCCTAGCCCCAACCCCTAACACTAACCCTGTCAAGCCCCTACTACCCTTGCCCTAACCCCAAAGCCTAACCTTAACATATCACTAACACTAACACTAACACTAACCCTAGCTGCAAAACATTAGAATTAACTGCAACCCCAAAACTAACCCCAAGAGACACACCCTCTCACCGTAGCCTTAGTCCTACACACCCTGCAAGCCCTAGGATTGGGGCTTCTCTAACCTTAGGGTTACACTAACCCTAACACTAGCTAGAAGACATCAGAATTCTGCAATCCTCAAACTAACCGCAGTCGCACCCTCTCATCCTAGCCCCAGCCCCAAAGACTCATCCTACATAGCCCCAGGGTTGGGGCTACCCTAACCCTAGCCCCAACCCTAGCTACAAGGCATCAGAATTAAACGCAACACCCAAAACTAGCCAAACCCTTTAGCGGCAGCCTCCAACCCTAGCCCCAGCCCCTTACACTAAACCTGTCAAACCCTTACTACCCTAGCCCTAAACACTAACCCTTACCTATCACTAACACTAACCCTAGCTACGAAACAATAGAATTAACCGCAATCCCAAAACTAACCGCAAGTCTCACCATCTGACGCTAGCCCCAGCCCCAAACACTCATCCTTACAGCCCCAGGGTTTGGGCTACCCTAACCCTAGGGTTACCCTAACCCTAACCCTAGCTACGACATCAGAATTAACCGCAACCTCTAAATTAACCGCAACCCCTTTAGCAACAGTCTCCAACACTAGTCCCAGCCCCTAACACTTACCCTGTCAAGCCCTACAACCCTAGCCCTAACCCCTAACCCTAACCTATCACTAACCCTAACCCTAGGTACAAAACATTAAAAGTAACGGCAACCCCAAAGGAAACCGCTAGTCTCAGACAAACCATCTCACGTTAGCCCCAGCCAAAACACACACCCTGTATTGCCCCTGGGTTGGGACTACCCTAACTCTAGGTTTATCCTAACCCTAACCCTAGTTGAAAGAGATCAGAATTAACCGCAACCCCAAAACTAACCACAACATTTAGCTATAGCCTCCAACCCTAGCCCCAGCCCCTAACACTAACCCTGTCAAGCCCCTACTACCCTAGTCCTAATCCCTAACCCTAATATAACCTAACCTATCACTAACCCTAACCCTAACCCTAGCCCCAATCGCAATCCCAAAACTAACCGCAAGTCTCAGACACACCCTCTCACCCTAGCCCCAGCCGCAAAGACCCTCCCTGCCTAGCCCCAGTGCTGGGCTACCCTAACTGGGTTACACTAACTCTAGCTAGAAGACATCAGAATTAACCGTAACCCCAAAACCAACCGCAACTTTTAGCGGCAGCCTCCACCCTAGTCCCAGCCCCTAACACTAACCCTGTCAAACCCCTACTACAACCGCAATCCAAAAACTAACCGCAAGTCTTAGACACACATTCTCACCCTAGCCTCACTCCCAAACACTCACCCTGCATAGTCCCTGGGGTTGGGCTACCCTAACCCTAGAGTAGAACGTCTCCCCGTGCTTAACCATAGTGCAGATTATATTTCCTTTGGGATCATTGGACCCATTATGATATATTTATAAATGGAGTTCTGCTCGTATACGTTAGAGGGCGTAAGCAGTGTTGCAAACCATTACTGCTTATGAAGAGACTCAATAAAACCGAGACTCCCATTTTCTAATCCGTAGTGTATTTTTTGTTTCCAAAGGCTTTTTGACGTTTATTTACCCTAACCCTAACCCTAACTCTAGCTACAAGGCATCAGAATTAACCGCAACCCCAAAACTAACCGCAACGTTTAGCGGCAGCCTCCAACCCTAGTCCCAGCCCCTAACACTAGCCCTGTCAAGCCCCTACTACCCTAGCCCTGACCCTAACCTATCACTAACCCTAATCCTAACTCTAGGTACAAAACATTAGAATTAACCGCAACCCCAAAACTAAACGCAACCTTCAGCGGCAGCCTCTAACCCTAGTCCCAGCCTCTAACATTAACCTTGTCCAGCCCCTGCAAACCCTAGCCCTAACCCCTAATCCTAACCTATCACAAACCCTAACACTACCCTAGCTACAAAACATTAGAACTAACCACAACCCCTAAACTAAACGCTACACAACCGCAGCCTCTAACCCTAGCCCTAACCCTAACCTATCTAGCCCCTACTAACCTTTACCCAAACCCCTAACACTACTTACCCTAACTTGTACACCTAACTTCACCTCGGGCTAGGCGCAACAGCCCGACTGAGATTTACCCTAACCGTAACTCTTAGCTGCTGCCATAAAACCCTTACCCTAACCCTGACCTAACCTAACCTTACCTAACCCTAAACCTTATTCTAACACTCAGAGATCCCTAACCTACTCATATGTAATAATGAGACTAACTGGCCAATTACACAGCACCGTTACCCTAACCCTAGCCCTGAATATTACGCGTGCGGTTAAGACACATCTGTCGTTTCAGCGGTCGAAGCCACTCTTAAGAGTACGCGTAATGGGTTTCAAACGAATCAATTACTCCCTGGGCTTCCCGCTGCTTCAGCGATATTCAGACCGAACAAGCCGGGGTTGGGGGGAGGGCACACCTGAGGCTTCCCCCAATTTTGGACAGTTTATTTTTTGAAGAAAATGCGAACCTAGTCTTTTTTCGGTTGTGTGCTTAATTCGGGGCGATTTTGGACTCCGGGGACTTCCCCGCTACTTTAGCGCTATTGAGGCCGTATAGGCCTTGTGGCGACACGCTCGGGGCTTCCCCGCTACTTGAGCGATGTTGAGATCGGGCGCACTGGGTCTTTTGAAGAAAAAAATACGTGTGTGTGGTTAATTCAGAGCAAGTTTGGACTAGGTTTATTTTGGAATAAATTTCGAAGTCGTTTTTTGGTGTGGTTACTTCTGGGCGATTTTTTGACTCCCGGGACTTCCCAGCTGCTTCAGCGCCACTGAACCCGGACAGGCCAAGCGGGGGACACTCCCGGGTCTTCCCCGCTTCTTGAGCGGTGTTGAGACCGGGTACGTTGGGTCTTCAACCCAATTTCGGAGGCGCTATTGAGCCCGTACAGGTCTGATGGCAATCACGCTACTTGAGCGATGTTGAGACCGGGCACACTGGATCTTTTGAAATCAATTTTGGTATGTGTGGTTATTCAGAGCCATTTTGGACTTGGTTCATTTTGAAATAAAATGCAAACTTAATCATTTTTGGTGTGGTTACTTCTGGGCGATTTTGGACTCCCGGGACTTCCCTGCTGCTTGAGCGCCATTGAGCCAAGACAGGCCGGGCTGGGACATCCTCTGGGCTTCCCAAATTCTTGAGCGATGATGAGAACGGGAATATGCTGAATCCTGAACCAGTCGCTGAATAATAACTTGGGCAATTTTGAATAATGTTGTAACGGCACTGGCTATTGCTATTATTTTTCATCAATGCTCCAAATTTACGTTCGCGTGTATCGCGGGCTTATTTACTTGAAAGTTTTCTCGGTCCGAAATTACCGAGGGTCGAGACAACCATGTGCCACTTCGCCTCCTATTTTTACATGTAAATAAATGCAGCAAGTCCCTTTCTCTGCATAATCCTGGACATCTTTCTATTAGTGAACTGTGCATACCGTGTTTACATCTTTTATTCTATTTTTGTAGCATATTCTTCGATAATTCCAGTTCAAAAGCTCATTCTCTTCATCTGTCATTTGCCGATCATGCGGAATGCACGGATTTTATTGTTTTGAGTCCGTATGTCTAGTTCTGGGCCGTAATGACCGAACATTCCGTATGAGCGGCAACTAGTCAGTCTCGTGTGAAGAAGCGAGACCGCGTCCATGGAGACAGACGTCACCAGGCGCGTGTTTTGACTTGTATAAATAAGCGATTCAGATGTAGTCTGCGGTTGTTTATCGACAACCGGCTTGAGGTTAAAACCTTAAAAAACTTGATATTGTTGCTTGCACGCCTAGATTGTAATTCGGAAAGTTTGTAGGCGGAATGCCACCTAGAAGATCAACATTTGGGCCCTCTCAGGTCTCATAATAAAAATATTTTTTCTATTGGTCTTCACCTTTTTCTCTCTCTCTCCATTCAATATGCTTGCATTTTAGGTGGAAACCTAAAATTCCTGAACTCCTTATCTTTTTTTATATATATTTTTTCACTCTTCTTGGCGAAGGCACATGTTCTCCTGATAATATTTTGAAGATATGTTGATTATTTAAACTAGTAGAACCCCTTTTTATTATAATTGTTATTCATATCGCTGCTTCCACCTACGTAGGTGAAGGCTGCTACGGCGTCTGTATAGTCAAAGTACACACTTGTATTACTTTCTAAGTATTAGTTCTTGCCCCTATTCATTTAGACATACCGGGAAAAACAATATAGACGTGTTTATTTTATTTTTGTTTTTCACTGCTTAATATTTATAATGTGCGCCTATATAGGTGGAAGGCTGTGAATCTTAAATGAATGTTTGTAGCGAACGTCTCTATGAGTGGAACAGAAATTGTAAACTTTCGTTGTATAAGTGCACGTTAACTAGGTCCTCAGATATTGAATGTAGATTGTACTACTTCACAGCATAGTATACCACTTCATAGGTGTAACATTTGAGGTTTAGACACGACCTAACGTTATCCTTATTTACTTTGTTCTGACGAAGGATCTGTTTCACCTATATAGGCGAACACCTATGTAGGTGAAACGTCTTTCACTCGTGATTTTGATGAAATTATTTATACACCATTTAGTTCTTAAACAGTTATAAAACAATTATAAACCAGTTATGTGTGTCGGCTGACGTATCTGCTAGGTGAGAGATCGCATATAGAATAGAATAGAATATATTTGCTTGGTTTGAATACAGACACGACTGACAGCCTGGTTTGAGTGCAGATACTACCGACAGCAGATACATATGCAGTAACTGATTGATGTGTAATTAAAAAAGCATCCGTTGCCCTGTCAATTATAGATGATTTGGGGTTACATAACTACTACAGGAAAGTTTATCTTATCTAGAGTAGATTGAGCTATCTGACTACAACTACAGATTTGATGTTCTATTGAAGGCAACGGTAAGTCAGCGATATCTTTGTGTCAGAACATTTAACAGCATTTAAATGATTGTATTCTAGATTTATTACGTTCCATAATATCATATACAGACGCCGCTGCAAATTTAGATATATGTAGTTTTCTATTAGGGATACTCTGAGATTTTGAAATACCCCTAATTTAACAACTACACACACCTGTGTAAATGTGCTTCCTTTGTTATTTATTTACTTAGTTAAGACCCTTAGTTTGGGTTCTACTCAATATTGTTAAGGGAGAAACTAAATAAATTAAGAAATTATAAATATGGCTGGCTATCTTTTCACCTCCCTAAAGCATTGAACACGGCCCAGGTCGGATCCACATATATTCCTTGTAATAGCACCATCACCTCCTGCCCTTTCCAAGGTATTCAGTTATAGCTCGACCAGATGGTGGTCTGCCATTACAATTTGGTGTCAGAAGTATTGAATACATGTAAATGACTAAAACAACTGAAATAATTAACACCAGTTAGGCATAATTTTCAAGATAGTCATATAATCAGGTTGTCAAAAGAACGCACTGGCTGTAGCTAGCTTGCTGGATAGTTGTTGGTTCGTTCTGGTAGTTTGAGCCTGTGGTTCTCGTAGCTGATCTCCTGAAAATAAAGTGAGTTTTGATCATAATATATGACTAAAATCCTGGTGTTCGGTCTTTGCTATTTGTGGAAGTGAAAAGAATAAAATAAATAAGATAAATAAATAATCAGTAAATTAGCTAAATTTCAACATGGCAAGTGAGGATAATGCCAATGCTGAAGTGAACATGAATACTGCATCCACTTCTAAACACAACATAGATACAGAAACCTACAATGATGGCAACTCAATTGCGAGTTCTGCCAATTCGTTACAATTGTCTTTGCTTGAAAACAAATTAGAATCAGAAATTACAAAAATGGCCAAGATGATGCAAGATACTATTTCTTGTCTTACTGAGCACATGAACCAGAAATTTATTGAACTAGATACTAAATTCAATAATCTTGTTGCTGACATAATTCCAAATAATCAAAACTCGAATGTAAATTCTTCCATTGCCCAAACCACTCAAATTACCTCTGAGGACCGTATCAGCACACCAAATGTAGCATGTAGCGCTCATTCAAAGAAAGACAACTACCACCCTAAAATGAAACCTCAGAACCTCAGCGGAGCCACTGATTTTGATGAATTCCTTTCCCAGTTTGAGATTACCTGTGAAATAAATAGTTGGCAATACAGAGAGAAATCCCTGTATCTAGCGAATTGTTTGACAGGAGACGCATGTTCTCTGTTGAGTGAACTTGACCCTGAAGGAAGGCGTGATTATGACACTTTGGTTGAAAAGCATGCTAACCGGTTTGAATCAGAGCACAGGTCTGAGATATACAGAACACAGCTGAAATCAAGGTCTAGAATTAGTTAATCCCCGAATTGGCTCAAGCTGTCAAGAAGCTTGTTCGTCAGGCATACCCTGGGGTGAATAAAGATGCAATTGAAACTTTGTCCACTGATAATTTTATTGATGCTTTGAATCATTCAGAGATTCGTTTGCGCGTTCGGGAGCTTGGTCCCAAGACTCTTGCCGAGGCAGAACGAACAGCGCTGCGTCTAGAGTCACATAAAATTGCAGATAAACAACGTTCACGGTTAGATGAACAAATTGAAATCAATTCTAGTCAAAGCAGTAGCGAAAATAAGGGTGATGCAAATAAGCTATTCAAGAGTCTACAAAGTTCATTAGATTCACTTTTAGACCATGTAAAGGACCTTAAGAGGCAAACTTATATAAACAGGAGCCATAGTTAGTATGCTAATGGTAGACAACAAAACAACACAAATTTCGATTCAATTGGTAGACATGGTAGGCCATATAAAAATAATCCTCCTCCTACAAACTGTTCCAAACAAAATTCTTTCAGTCAGCACAGAAGTAACAACTACCAACGCAATAGGCATTATGGCACATTCCAAAATCAACCTGCCCATGGTCTATACATTCTGGTGCAAATCCGTTTGTTCCTAGAAGTAGGCAAAACCAAGTGGATAGACCTGTTAATAATGACAGCAGGAATGGATCCACACGCTTTGAAAATAATCAGGAAAACTGGAATCAGTCGGTTTGGGGGGCCACAACCCGACAGCACTAGACAGGCCGGTCAAAAACTGCATTCTCCATACCAGGCAGTGGCTTGTGGCAATGACGAGTTTTGCCATTTGATCTAATCAATTCTCCTAGTGTTTTTGAACGCCTTATGGAGAGAGTGTTTGCTGGGCAGACCTTCCTCATCCTGCTCATATACCTTGATGCTTGGACCCAATATACACTGGACTAGTAACTACGGTACAGGTATTGTATTTATTGGAAATATGTTGTCGTGGCTGAGTTTTAATAAATTTGTATGATGAAGTTTAAGTGCCCGTATTTCAATTATTTCTCCAAATATTTGTGATTTGTTTTCAAAAAGCAATAGTTCAATACATTACCTTTAAGACTGCAGCATTATATTTAAGGAAAATCCAACAGTTTTTTGTAAACATCAGCTAGAAACCTAGGTACCAATTTTAGCTATTTTCGGCACTTTTAGCAGAAAATCATCAGAAATTCACGCAAAATGATGTTATAACATCAATTTTATTAATTGTGACTAAACATTTTTCAACTAAACCTATTAAAAACAATTTATTACAACTTCGGTTATTGTCCAAAATCATTTTTAATGTTTTAGTGCTGTAAAATAGTGCTAAAATCAAGCCAAGACAACATATTTTGGGAATTCCGTTAGTGACAAGTCCGGGTTTTATTAGGTCCGAGCTTGATGATATAATTGTTTATTCAAAAACTTCTGAAGAGCATTTGGAAAATTTAGGAATTGTTTTCGAAAGACTCAAGGAAGCTAACCTAAAACTTAATCCCAAAAAGTGCAATCTGCTCTGTAGAAAGGTCGCTTTCCTTGGACATGAAGTGTCTGAATCTGGGATTTCTACCGATCCATCCAAAGTACAGGCAGTAAAAGAATGGCCGCAGTCAAACACTGCAACCGAAGTTCGACAGTTTGTTGGTTTAGCTTCTTACTATCGAAAATTTATACCTAGCTTTGCAACCATATGTAAACCATTTCATAAGTTAACAGAGAAGGATGCTAAGTTTGTTTGGACTAACCACTGTCAGAATGCTTTTGACACTATACAGCAGTTACTGACCAGTGCCCCTGTCCTCAGTTATCCGTTACTTGAGGATCAACCTTTTCTACTTGACTGTGACGCGTCAAATGTTGGTGTGGGCGCAGTCTTGTCACAGTTACAGAATGGTGAAGAAAAAGTTATTAGTTATTTTAGTAAATGCGTGTCCAGATCTGAGAAGCAGTACTGTACAACAAGAAAGGAACTGTTAGCTGTAGTGCTGGCGGTAAAACATTTTCACTATTATTTATTTGGACAAAAATTTACAGTTAGGACCGACCATGGTTCTCTGCAATGGCTGATGAGATTCAAGAATTGTGAAGGCCAAATTGCACGTTGGATTGAGACCTTGTCTACATATACGGTTACTGTCGTGCACCGTGCAGGTAGGGTGCATAATAATGTTGACTCATTGTCACGTAGATCCTGTCACAATGATCACTGTAAGTTTTGTGATCGGTATGAGAAGAGATACTCTTCTGAGACATTAGCTGAAACAAATAAATATGCAAACGAAACAGGTGCTGTGAAAACCATAGACTTTGGGAGTGAGAATAAAATCACTCTGCCTATTCTTGGGAGTAACAAACAGGTTACCCTATCTTGTATTGAGAGTGACAAGCTCACTCTGCTTTGTTATGGGGGTGAACATAAGTTCACCCTGCCCTCAATAGGGGGTGAACATGGATTCACTGACAGTGACCATGGACTCACCCTGTTCGACGTCGGTAACTTTCAGGATCACAAACAATGTGTTTCCTATTATTCCCAGGAGAAAACTCCTGCGCATGCTGGGCCCATTAGTACTGACGACAGAGGTAGCATAGCGCTAACTACTACTTCTTCAGGACCTGGAGTAGCTGAGGTGCTCTCTAAAGAGATGCCACCTGGAACGACCCAGATCGGGGTTCCACACTTCAAACATACAACGCGTAATTCTGTATGTGATGGAGTGGACGCAGAAGCTCACAAAATTGTAAATGGTCGTCACGTACATTGTTGTTGTTGTAGAAGTATTTGCGAGATGTCAGCAAACAATACAGGCGATTGGTGGGATCATCTTGAAGATGGGACATGGTTTGGGTATTTGTTTGAGGCTGGGGAAAATCCAGAAGAGATGTATGTTGCTCATGCAGGCATGGCAACAACAGGAGAGGCTCGTGATGACAAGCCCGGGTGTCCTTGCGAGTATGGATCTTCAGTGGTAAGCACAAGCACTATCAACTCTGACAGTCTTCAGTGTGAACAAGGATACAGCACCTGCAATAGAAAAATATGTTTTAATACAAGTCAGATATTGAGTGGATCCAATGAATCTACTTCTTCTGGTGCCGAGGCAGAGGTATGCTTAGATTTAACACAAGAAAATATTCGTTTGAGACAGGAAACAGATTCTGTTCTTAAACTATTACTTCAATGGAAAAGAGATGGTGATAAACCTGCCTGGTCTATGGTGGCACCTTACGGCAGAGAACTTAAAGCCTACTGGCATGTATGGGATATTATAGAACTTAAAGATGATATTCTGTTTATGAAACGTTTTCGGGATATTGGTAATGGTGCTGAATATCTTTTTCTTGTGCCTGAAGCTTTGAGGAAAGAAGTGTTTCGACAATTACATGAGTGTGTAACTGCTGTCATTTAGGCAGGAGAAAAACGTATGATAAAATCAAGAAAAGATTTTATTGGTGTAACATGCAAAAAGATGTTTCATATTGGTGTAGGATCTGTCCTACGTGTGGATCTAGAAAGATGCCTTATAGACATGCAAAAGCACCTATGCGACAGTACAACGTCGGTTACCCAATGGAACGCATTGGAGTAGATATATGTGGACCTTACCTAATTTCAAAAAAGGGTAACAAATATTTGATGGTTGTGTCATGCTATTTCACAAAATGGGTGGACGCAATCCCTTTGAAAACTCAGTGGGCTAGATATGTAGCTTCTAAGCTGGTAAATAAATTCATATCCATATTCGGAATTCCCCTGTAATTACACACTGACTTGGGAAAAGACTTTGAGTGAAAGGTATTTCAAGAGGTTTGCCAGCTTCTAGGTATTGATAAGACCAGAACTTCTATCCGAAGGCCTCAGTCAGATGGATGGTTGAAAGGGCTAATCGTTCCATTCAAAATATTATTGCTTCATACATATCTGATACACAGAACGACTGGGATGAACACGTACCTCTACTTATGATGGCTTACAGGTCTTCTGTTCATGAAACTACAGGGATCTCACCAGCCATGGTGACGTTTGGAAGGGAATTGACACTCCCTATAGATATGACATTAGGAAAACCCATAAGAGAAGATAGATTCTGTGCAACTGAACACGCTTATCAGCTTGAGCAAAAACTATTGGATGTTCATGATTTTGCGCGAAAACACCTAAACATTTCGAGCGAAAGCATGAAAAGGAGATATGATATAAAAGTACACAAGATACCATATAAAGTGGGAGATGCTGTTTGGTACTATAATCTTAAACGTAGTTGGATTCAATCCAAAACTACAAAGGCCCTGGAAAGGACCTATGGTCGTGGTTGGGGTTCTGAATGATGTTCTTTTCAGAATTCAGTCTGGTCCAAAAGCAAAATCCGTGATTGTTCATCATGATAAGTTGAAACCATATTTAGGTGAGGACAAGCCAGATTGGTTTGCCACTACATAAACATGTACTGAAGCGTCAAATGAAACGTTTTGAACCTCTCATTTTCACGTGTTATATCGGTTTATAATCTTTTATAATTAAACATTAGGTTATCAGTTTGAAATTGGAGAAGAAGCCTGTGCCAGCCCGCTTTCTATCTTTCTCCTGTTTTATAAAAGAACTCCTGCTTCCATGTTTTGGTATGTTTGCTGCAAGTATGAATGGAGTTTGTCAGTATGCCATGGATTGTTAAATAGGAGTGGGTGTATGCAACAGTTTTGAATTTTGCATATCACTTGTTACTGTATGCTATATAATTTTTGAATGTATGATAGACTGCTGATGAGTAAAACGTCAAAGATTGATGTTGCTTTCATAAAATTTGCTGTTCAAAAATAATTGACAATTTGTAGGAGCTAATTACCTTGTCTGCGTATGTTGGTGCACTATATGGTAGGGCTATAATGGCTTCATCATGTATGTCTCTAGGCTCCTGCAAAGAAAACGAAAGAATACATAAACTCCATGGTAAAAACTATGGTAGACTGATTGTTATATTTGTTGGTAGGTGGCTTGTACTGTAATGAAGTCTGATATTCCAATAGTCAACTACTGTCTTTGCAGAATGATTGCCTGCAGAATATATCTGTAATAAGTTTGATGCCTACTGGATAAACGGTAGGAGTATGCTCTGAAACTGTCCGAGTCTAAACTGTTAGTTAGGATAGCCAAGAACGACTGAATTATAAAAAAAAAAAAAAACAGACGCATTTAACGTACCCATTGTGACTGAAACAGGGTGTTTGTCTCGAAATTTAAAAGCCTTTTCCTGTATGTTTTTCAGGGATTCCACTATTTATGTTTAGTGTGTACTAACCACTACTTCAAGAGCAAGTGGGAGGTGCAACGTCACCTACAAGATCAGCACACAGGTATCGGATATCAGTGTGATATATGTAAAAAAGTCCAGGGAGTGCCACAATCACAAACCGCAGCCCTTCCCAGACCCCAAGAGGAAGAGGAAACCGACAAATCTAAACAAGCACAAACCGAACATTTGTACGAAAAGCACTAAGATTAGCTCTCTCTTCCCCAAGCGAGGTAATCGCAATACTAAAAGGACTGAAAAACACAAGAACAAAATGACACACGGAAAGACATACAGAAAATCGCCTCGTAGAATAAACCACAAAGCAACAAAGAGTAAGACTAACACCGGGACTACCGCCTTAGAACGGTCGGTAGAGCAAATCACCGGGGGATTTAAAGCACTTTTACAGCTAGCTAACTTCACCCTGGGTCCCGATGCTACTCTTAATACAGAAATACATAAAAATTTGGTTCGCATAAAGGCTCCCAACTCAGTCAATGCATCAAAGCGAAAACACAAAAATCAAATTAATCACTATAATAAACAAAGACGAGTACTCATGGCTAATTCTACTGTATGCCAGAGTAAATGAAAACCAATAGTTGAACCACGGTGGGCCAAGCCGTAAGCTTCTCTTTGTACGGAAAAAAACTCAAAACATGCCTGCAATATCACAGAGGATGACATGGTATACATGCATAGGGAATCGGGAGTGAGAGGAGCAGCAGCAAAGGAGATGATGCATAAATTTATATCGGAGGTTCAGGATACAAAATGGAAGTTTGTTGATAGCACAGAGGAGGCAGAGCGCTATTCCAGACAATATCAGTCAGCCATGGTTAGGCCTAACTGAAGATGGCGGAGCTAAGAAACAAAAAGAGAAAGGCAATGAAACCCAAAATAAAGGAATTAATGATAAGAAAAGAAACAAAAAACAAACCAATAAGACAGAAAAGCTACAGGAAGAAAAAGAGAACGAAAGATCAGCACATAAAAGAAGTATGGATAAGAAAGACAAAATGAAGAATGTAATCAAACAAACTGATAGAGAAAATGAACAAAGTCAGAAACAGAAAACAACAAAAAACAGTGAAACAAAAGACTGTGAAAAGGTGAATGAAAACAGTAATGTTTGTGATAATATTTTAAAAGAGATGACAAATCCATATCAGGAAGTGATCACCCCAATTAGTGGGGAATCTTTAACACATAATTCAGATAGTGAGGAGATAGAAAGGGCTGTTGCCAGCATCTAGATGCCCCTGAAATAAGAGACACAATTGACAGGGCAGTAGAGTCAGTAAGTGAACATGCGACAGAATATATTGTAGAAATCATATGTGGGGAAATTATGAATGAAATGGAAGAAGTGGTGGCTCAGGAGGAAGTATGTATTATGAAAGAGATAGAAATGGCAGTAAATGTGGGTGTTATGGAGGAGGCGAATTCAATTATAAGTGAAAGTGTGATTGCTGTAAGACAAGAGGAGATGGAAGAGGAGAGATTACGAAAGGAAAGAAAACGAAAAAGAAAAGCGGAAAAGAAAAGGAAAAGGATAGAAAGTTTATTTATAGAGTGACAATGATAATAATAATAATTCAAGTGTAGATGATGAATCAGAAGTAGAAAGAAGGTTAAGAAAAGAAAGTAAGAAATTAAAAAGGGCAGAGAAAAGTGATGCAGAACAAAAAGACGTCTGTAGAAACGAAGTCCCTCTATGTTTGGAACCACACGTAACAGAACCCGACAGGAGGGCCCAAGATCTAGAAAAACTTCAAACGTATTTAGAGGAAACGCAGAAGGGCCGTGTGATTCCGAACATAGGTGGACAGCGTTTCGAGACTAGCAAACTTACCTTGCAAAAAGATCCAGAGTCTTTGTTTGCACTCCTTTTTAAGCCGGGGACTCCGATTACTCCAGTAAACAACACATACTTCTTTGATAGAGACCCGGCCCATTTTAGGCTAATAATAAACTATCTTCGCAATGGATGTCAGCTTCCAAGGAGAGACGTTATTTACTGGAACTGAAAAGTGAATGCGAGTTTTACCAGATCAATGGCTTTTAAACCTTGGTTGACAAACGTCTCATGTCTCATGTGAGTTGGATGACATTGACGGATTAGACCATTAGATGATTGTAGTTTATTTTCGGGTAAACCAGGGTTTGGAGTTTACCTGGGAATAAACTAGAGTTTGTGGTCCATGAAGGTGGACTATCTCTCTGTTTGGGATAAGTGCCAGCCTATCTGATGGGATGTAGAACAACAGTATCTGGAACAGACTATTCAAGACCTTTCGGTGATGATGTTTACGTGTTCTTTTAACATACATATTAAGTGATAAAATACTGAACTCTAAAAAAAAAAAATAATAAAAAATAAAACCTCAAATGCAGGGGAACTGGGGCCTGTTTACTATATTTCAATGTTTAAGTGCTTGGTGGACATGTGCATCAGAGATTAAATATGCTTAATTTTTACTGTCTAAGGAACATGTGTACCAATAACTTGAAATGCAAACAGGTCCGGTTCCCCTGTTATTTGAAAACTACTATTTTAAGTAGGGAAATATAATTAAAAGGATAGTTATAATGTTCTAAGTATAATGTGCTAAGAAGATTTATTTCAAATTCTGAGACTGTTGTGGAATGTGGATCTTTCAAATACTGAGTCTACTTACATTATTTCCACCATTTTAATTAAAATAGATTTTGAGGTTTTGGTTTATACAACAGCATCAAATTAATTACTGCATCCTTTGGTGAACGTTTCCAAATACTTCCTGGGAGCAGGGATGTGGCATTTGTTAGCTGGGTATATAGCAGTTACGTTGCTGCAGCATCTTTGCAGTGCCTTTGGTGTTGCAGTATTGTATTTGCTGTTTTTAATGCTAACCAGTGACATCTTTGCTCTTTGTGTCTGGATTTATTTGGATAGGGTTTATTTTCGGTTGTTGTACTATGCTGTGCTATTAACTCTGGTGATAGAATACATAAATATATTTCATAATGCTCTTTGCACTTTGCTCTGCAAAAAAAGAGCAACATTTGGCTTAACTTACCTGCCTGGATTTTGAATGGACTCGGAGTGGGCCATCTTTGCATTCTGTTCGACATCCAGGCTGGTCATTCCAATTTTTTTTATTGTTACTATATCGAACTATAAAGAGAAATAAGATAATTAGGTATGTGTGTTGATGCGATGGTTTTGGGGTACATTTAGTAGTAATGGAAGGAAACTTTTAAACGTTTATTTCCTTGCATATCTATTATATTCCAAATCTTGCAATCTCAAAAATTAAATTTGCATCATCACCTGTTCAAACATCTGATAATTAAACTGTTTAATATTGTTCATCTGTAAGAAAGCTGGTGTGGAGTGTTGAAAGGTTAAAATAAATTAATAGCCAGTTGCCTCCACACTGATTATTACTGATATTTGCAATGACCAACTTTCCAAGCTGTTTTTACTTACATGACTTCAGCATGGGGTCCATGCCTTTATCGGATGGGGGGCTGTTGTAACGGCACTGGCTATTGCTGTTATTTTTCATCAATGCTCCAAATTTACGTTCGCGTGTATCGCGGGCTTATTTACTTGAAAGTTTTCTCGGTCCGAAATTACCGAGGGTCGAGACAACCATGTGCCACTTCGCCTTCTATTTTTGCATGTAAATAACCACCGTGTATCATAGAATCCGGAACTTGGTACCACTTCAGTCGATAAACAACTATAAAAATGGCTGGAATGGCACGTAGCCAGGTCAGTAGAATTTTTTTTTTCGATGCCTTTGAATGAGTGTCATCCTTTGAAATGAAAAGTATTAGTTCCTAGAGACATCTGACTGTTGTCCATGCCCGTGATTTTTCAAAAATATTTCTGTATTTCGCTAAAAACACTTGGAATCCTGTGAGCTGGTACTTTTCAAAACAACGTGTCTCCTCGAAAACATAATCGTTTCGGCATTGTTTAAAGCATTTTCCTGTTCTTTTTCAATGTCAAAACATTCAGCATATTAAGAATCACCTTCGGTATAAGTTTCATTTGCAACGACAATGATTTGACTGAATTATTCTCGAAAACACGAGTTTCTGGGAGTACGGCAATTTGGAAATTCTGTGTACGGCAGCTTGAAAAACATAATAAATTTACAGTACGGCAACTTGCATCGATATAACGCAGCAAAACTGTCCGATTTCCATGCATTATGTTTGTTAAACTTGTCTCTTTGCAGGTTTTAATGCCTTTCACATGTGGCTATTGCCCTAAATCTTCCAGCCAGTTCAAAGAGACAATTAATCACTTGGTAACATCTCATAGTGAAAAAGAAATCAAAATGTGTGCGATTTCCGAACATTTTGCAATATGTTTTATGGTAATCGATCAAGATAAGGAGTTATAAATGTTTTAAAACTGGCCATCCAGAGTCAAAAACGAGGCTGTGGGTGAATATCATAAACTCACAATCAAAAATATTGATTAGCAGCCATTGCTAATAGAATACGAAAAAATGTGGAAATTTTTAAATTCGCGGCAGAATAGCCGAAAATGATGCGATTGGTCGAGACAAACACTGAACAAATTAAGGCCCTTACGAATGCTTGCGAAAACGTGATGAAACATCACTAATGCTTGCGAATTTCTAAAGAAGCTTACGTTTCATTAATGATCCATTTTCCAAGCCATGCGAATCTTTTACGAATGATAAGAATAATTACGAATGCTGATGCTAACCTTGCCAATGCTTTCAAACGCCTTTGAATAAAGTTAATACACAACGTTTGCTTGCCAATATTCGCTTATCGGCAGTTATTCTTCAGATTTTACAAAGAGTAAATTTGTATTTTAGATGGCATATTTGATCAAGATAACTGGCTTAAGCATTAAATAAGCCGACATAGGTATACAATTTCTTGTGGCACGCATTTATATGCTACGCGTTTCTTACTTTGATGGTTTCTAGAAAATTTCACCATGAGTATACTTTTCTTCTCCAGTTTCTCTATCAATTACTAATAATACGTGCTGCTTCGTTTGCGTGCATGCACGCTCTGAAAATACAGGGAAAATGCTAATGAATACTCTACAAATGCCTTACCAACGTTACAAGTGTAACGTGCAATCAATACGAACAGCTTGTCAATTCTTAAGAATGCGTTGCGAAAAAAGGAGAATGTGCTTTCCTTGCGAATATAAGGAGCATGTTTCTAATATTCGTAACACCCCCAAAACGTCAGCGAATGCTTATGAACGCTTGTGAATGTTTGACAATCATTTTACGATCATTACGAATTGGCGACGAATGACATTTGCAAGCACATTCGCCATAGTGTGAGAGCACTATAAGAAATGGGGAATTTCCACTCCTTTCGCCAGTTACAAAGGACAACGTGCATTAACAGAACTTTTTTGGCCCCTTGGGCCACTATAAAAATTGTTTGTTTGCTGTCCCCCGACCGACTCACTATTTTACCCCCACTCAAAAATTTATTGAGATCTGGCAATTTTTTCACACATTTTTATTGGGAAAAGTCTTTATGATTCAATGTTTGTTTTAATTTTGAACATCACTCTGACAATAATTCAAATGTTTTACTTAACAGCGGAGAATAGGTCATTAACTACTAGGCATTGAATCCACGAAGATTATTTAACATCACAAGTTTATCGAAAAAAATCACCTACCTACCGACCCACCCTGAGAATTCTGGGTAGGGTGACAGCAAACAAAAATATTTTTAAGGATGGTCTTGTGATGCCAACAAATCAAAGTTGTAGTCAAGAAATTTCTTTGAGCTGATTTGTTTTGGTTTTTGTTTTAAATAAGATCAATGATCCTTCTGACCAAGTTCACTAACATTCAGGTTTTGTGGTTGCTATGGTAACAGAAAATGGCCGCCGAAGTAGCCTAAATCCTGTGAAATCGAGTTTTTTGGCCTGAATTCCCCTCGTTACAGCACGTTTTCAAAAATTAAATACAAGCACAGCTGAATATCAAAAATATATTTTTTCATTCTGTACATTTGATGAGGTTTAGCATCTGTTAAAATATCTTTTTTGTAATCAGCTATGCTTTTTCCAAAGCCATCCACAACAAAATTCCCGATCCCATAAGAATTATGTTTATGCAGGGTGCACAATATGCTCCTCGAGGGAGCACATTTTGTAGGGAGCGTAGTGAGTTCCGTTAAGCATAAAAGGTGTCTGCGTGCCCTCAATAAATCAAAATTCAAATGCGCATGCTCAGTCACTCAGAGGGCTATGGGTCCAATGGGTCCAGTTCTTTTGTTGATTTTAGATAAGACTAGGCATAACTTGCCCCAGAGTTGAGATTTTGATGAGTCGGTGGTGGCTGGAGGGGCAGCGTTTCTTCTGGGTGCCTTGGGTTGGCCTCATTTGCAGATTGTGGCGTTCCCTGAACCGCATCGCCCACTATTTGGCGTATTATTTGTTTCTTGACAATGCTAATCGCCGTACAGTTAGTGAAAAAGTCGCCGTCCTGTACTTCTGTGCAGTGTCGCAAGTTGCCGTACTCAAGTGCTTCGCGATTTTTCCTGTTTTCATCGAGTTCCTGGACAGTTCGGAGAAAAATGTTAAATGAATATGAACAGCAGGCATGGCAATGCGTGTGGGACATAATGAAATGGAATTTATCGCAGTTGTTTGTGCGATAAACGGGCGTGTTACAAAGATGACACATATTTTCGCGGTACCAGGCTGCTCGTTTTGCACTGAAAAATGAACTTTAAACCATTTTCATGTGATTTCAGGGGGTGCATTTAAAACTAAAATGTCTTCGATAAATGAGGAATGTTTATTTAGTCCACAATACCTCGACAGAACATTATGATAACGGATTTTCTTACCTTGGACATAATCCAATTCGTTAGTTTATGAGTTGTTTATCGACTGAAGTGGTACCAAGCTCCGAATTCTATGATACACGGTGATAACTGCGGCAAGACCCTTTCTCTGCATAATCATGGACATCTTTCTATTAGTGAACTGTGCATACCGTGTTTACATCGTTTATTCTATTTTTGTAGCATATTCTTCGATAATTCCAGTTCAAAAGCTCGTTCTCTTCATCTGTCATTTGCCGATCATGCGGAATGCACGGATTTAATTGTTTTGAGTCCGTATGTCTAGTTCTGGACCGTAATGACCGAACATTCCGTATGAGCGGCAACTAGTCAGTCTCGTGTGAAGAAGCGAGACCGCGTCCATGGAGACATACGTCACCAGGCGCGTGTTTTGACTGGTATAAATAAGCGATTCAGATGTAGTCTGCGGTTGTTTATCGACAACCGGCTTGAGGTTAAAACCTTAAAAAGCTTGATATTGTTGCTTGCACGCCTAGATTGTAATTCGGAAAGTTTGTAGGCGGAATGCCACCAAGAAGATCAACATTTGGGCACTCTCAGGTCTCATAATAAAAATATTTTTCTATTGGTCTACACCTTTTTCTCTCTCTCTCCATTCAATATGCTTGCATTTTAGGTGGAAACCTAAAATTCCTGAACTCCTAATCTTTTTTTATATATATATTTCTTCACTCTTCTTGGCGAAAGCACATGTTCTCCTGATAATATTTTGAAGATATGTTGATTATTTAAACTAGTAGAACCCCTTTTTATTATAACTGTTACTCATATCGCTGCTTCCATCTACGTAGGTGGAGGCTGCTACGGCGTCTGTATAGTCAAAGTACACACTTGTATTACTTTCTAGGTATTAGTTCTTGCCCCTATTCATTTAGACATACCGGGAAAAACAATATAGACGTGTTTATTTTATTTTTGTTTTTCACTGCTTAATATTTATAATGTGCGCCTATATAGGTGGAAGGCTGTGAATCTTAAATGAATGTTTGTAGCGAACGTCTCAGTGAGTGCAACAGAAATTGTAAACTTTCGTTATATAAGTGCACGTTAGCTAGGTCCTCAGATATTGAATGTAGATTGTACTACTTCACAGCATAGTATACCACTTTATAGGTGTAACATTTGAGGTTTAGACACAACCTAACGTTATCCTTATTTACTTTGTTCTGACGAAGGATCTGTTCCACCTATATAGGCGAACACCTATGTAGATGAAACGTCTTTCACTCGTGATTTTGGTGAAATTATTTATAACCATTTAGTTCTTAAACAGTTATAAAACAATTATAAATCAGTTATGTGTGCCGGCTGACGTATCTGTTAGGTGAGAGATCGCATATAGAATAGAATAGAATATATTTGCTTGGTTTGAATACAGACACGACTGACAGCCTGGTTTGAGTGCAGATACGACCGATAGCAGATACATATGCAGTAACTGATTGATGTGTAATTAAAAATCATCCGTTGCCCTGTGAATTATAGACGATTTGGGGTTACATAACTACTACAGGAAAGTTTATCTTATCTAGGGTAGATTGAGCTATCTGACTACAACTACAGATTTGATGTTCTATTGAAGGCAACCGTGAATCAGTGATATCTTGGTGTCAGAACATTTAACAGCATTTAAATGATTGTATTCTAGATTTATTACGTTCCATAATACAGACGCCGCTGCAAATTTAGATATAGGTAGTTCTTCTATTAGGGATACTCTGAGATTTTGAAATACCCCTAATTTAACAACTACACACCCCTGTGTAAATGTGCTTCCTTTGTTATTTATTTACTTAGTGAAGACCCTTAGTTTGGGTTCTACTCAATATTGTTAAGGAAGAAACTAAATAAATTAAGAAATTGTAAATATGGCTGGCTATCTTTTCACCTCCCTAAAGCATTGAACACGGCCGAGGGCGGATCCACATATATTGATTGTAATAGCACCATCACCTCCTGACCTTTCCAAGGTATTCAGTTATAAGCTCGACCAGATGGTGGTCTGCCATTACAATTTGGTGTCAGAAGTATTGGATACATGTAAATGACTAAAACAACTGAAATAATTAACACCAGTTAGGCATAAATTATATTTTCAAGATAGTAATATAATCAGGTTGTCAAAAGAACGCACTGGCTGTAGCGAGCTTGCTGGATAGTTGTTGGTTCGTTCTAGTAGTTTGAGCCTGTTGTTCTCGTAGCTGATCTCCTGAAAATAAAGTGAGTTTTGATCATAATATATGACTAAAATGCTGGTGTTCGGTCTTTGCTATTGTGGAAGTGAAAAGAATAAAATAAATAAGATAAATAAATCATCAGTAAATTAGCTAAAATTCAACATGTTTGTTTGTGTTGAGGTTTTACGGCCCAGTCAACCCAATGGGGTCATGTCGAGCGCGGTCAGTTTACCTAACCACACGTTTACTGGGCAGGCTTAGTCCTCTAAGCGGTTAACCAGTATTGTGCACATTCTTTCAAATTCAACATGGCAAGTGAGGATAATGCCAATGCTGAAGTGAACATGAATACTGCATCCACTTCTAAACACAACATAGATACAGAGACCTACAATGATGGCAACTCAATTGCGAGTTCTGCCAATTCGTTACAAATGTCTTTGCTTGAAAACAAATTAGAATCAGAAATTACAAAAATGGCCAAGATGATGCAAGATACTATTTCTTGTCTTACTGAGCACATGAACCAGAAATTTACTGAACTACATACTAAATTCAATAATCTTGTTGCTGACATAATTCCAAATAATCATAACTCGAATGTAAATTCATCCATTGCCCAAACCACTCAAATTACCTCTGAGGACCGTATCAGCACACCAAATGTAGCATGTAGCGCTCATTCAAAGAAAGACAACTACCACTTTAAAATGATAACTCAGAACTTCAGCGGAGCCACTGATTTTGATGAATTCCTTTCCCAGTTTGAGATTACCAGTGAAATAAATGGTTGGCAATGCAGAGAGAAATCCCTGTATCAAGCATATCGTTTGACAGGAGATGCATGTTCTCTGTTGAGTGAACTTGACCCTGAAGGAAGGCGTGATTATGACACTTTGGTTGAAAAGCTTGCTAACCGGTTTGGATCAGTGCACAGGTCTGAGATATACAGAACACAGCTGAAATCAAGGTCCTGAAATAGTCAATGCCCGAATTGGCTCAAGCTGTCAAGAAGCTTGTTCGTCAGGCATACCCTGGGGTGAATAAAGATGTAATTGAAACTTTGTCCACTGATAATTTTATTGATGCTTTGAATGATTCAGAGATTCGTTTGCGCGTTCGGGAGCTTGGTCCCAAGACTCTTGCCGAGGCAGAACAAACAGCGCCGCGTCTAGAGTCACATAAAATCGCAGATAAACAACGTTCACGGTTAGATGAACAAATTGAAATCAATTCTAGTCAAAGCAGTAGCGAAAATAAGGGTGATGCAAATAAGCTATTCAAGAGTCTACAAAGTTCATTAGATTCACTTTTAGACCATGTAAAGTACCTCAAGAGGCAAACTAATGTAAACAGGAGCCATAGTTAGTATGCTAATAGTAGACAACAAAACAACACAAATTTCGATTCAATTGGTAGACATGGTAGGCCATATAAAAATAATCCCCCTCCTACAAACTGCTCCAAACAAAATTCTTTCAGTCAGCACAGAAGTAACAACTACCAACGCAATAGGCATTATGGCACATTCCAAAATCAACCTGCCCATGGTCTATACATTCTGGTGCAAATCCGTTTGTTCCTAGAAGTAAGCAAAACCAAGTGGATAGACCTGTTAATAATGACAGCAGGAATGGATCCACACGCTTTGAAAATAATCAGGAAAACAGGAATCAGTCGGTTTGGGGGGCCACAACCCGACAGCACTAGACAGGCCCGCTGACATACCGATCAGAAGCATGGAGGATGATTATTTTGTTGCTGGTTGTATTCACGGTAAATCTCTTGCTTTCCTTGTTGATACTGGCTCATGCTGTACGATACTTAGAAAGAATGTGTTTGATAGGTGGCCCCAAGAAACATGTCCATGTTTGAGCCCTGTAAACCTGAATTTAATAACAGCCACAGGTGTAATGTCACCTTTTCTGGGTAAAGCGGAAATAAAAATTAGACTAGGTAGTCAAAAAGTACTGCATGATGTACTATTTGCAGATGTCAAAAATGATGGAATCCTTGGCATAGATTTTGTGACAAAACATCGTTGTGACATGTTTCTGAACAAAAATCACCTCATCCTAAATGGCGAAAATATTGCATGTTTTCACAATAGCGTTGATGCAATATCCACCTGCTGCAGGATTGCTATTCTTGAGAGTGTTGAAGTGCCACCTGAAAGTGAAATAATCGTTCGAGGCCGACCGATGGATATGATTGATAAAAACAGCACAGGTGTCGTGGAGGCTACAGATCGTTTTGTTGACCGCAGTGGATTATTGATTGCAAGAGCCTTAGTCTGCCCTGAATTTGGTACTGTTCCACTTCGCATCATGAATTTGAACAGCGAGTCATTCATGCTACATAAAAACACTGTAGCAGCGATGTATGAGCCAGTAGAAAAAGAAAAGTTGAAGGAAGTCAACTCTCTTAGCACTGACACGCCCTCGACCAAAGATTCACTATCTCACATTGATGGACTCCTCCAACAAAGTTCTTCGAGCCTAACTGAGCCTCAGAAACAAAGTTTGAGATATTTGTTGTATCAATACAAAGATCAATTCTCTAGATCTTCTCATGACCTTGGTTGTACAAATTTGGTTGAGCATACTATTAAAACTATACCCAACTGTAAGCCTCTTAAATTAAGACCTTATAGAATACCCCTTGCTAAGAGGGAGTTTGCCGAGAGTGAAATAGAAGCAATGGCGAAAAAGGGTCTGATTGAGCCTTCTTATTCTGCGTGGAGTGCGCCAGCCGTATTGGCATCCAAACGTGACGGCACTCTACGATTTTGTGTAGATTATAGAAGGCTTAATGAACTGACCATACCCGATAGCCATCCTCTGCCACGGATCGATGATACCCTGGATGCTTTAGGAGGGTCAAGTTGTTCTACCTTAGATTTGAAGAGTGGTTTCAATCAAGTCAGTATCGCTGAGGAAGACCGGTCAAAAACCGCATTCTCCATACCACGCAGTGGCTTGTGGCAATGACGAGTTTTGCCATTTGGTCTGATCAATTCTCCTAGTGTTTTTGAACGCCTTATGGAGAGAGTGTTTGCTGGGCTGACCTTCCTCATCCTGCTCATATACCTTGATGATATAATTGTTTTTTCAAAACCTTCAGAAGAGCATTTTGAAAATTTAGGAATTGTTTTCGAAAGACTCAAGGAAGCTAACCTAAAACTTAACCCCAAAAAGTGCAATCTGCTCTGTAGAAAGGTCGTCTTCCTTGGACATGAAGTGTCTGAATCTGGGATTTCTACCGATCCATCCAAAGTACAGACAGTAAAAGAATGGCCGCAGCCAAACACTGCAACCGAAGTTCGACAGTTTGTTGGTTCAGCTTCTTACTATCGAAAATTTATACCTAGCCTTGCAACCATATGTAAACCATTTCATAAGTTAACAGAGAAGGATGCTAAGTTTGTTTGGACTAACCACTGTCAGAATGCTTTTGACACTATAAAGCAGTTACTGACCAGTGCCCCTGTCCTCAGTTATCCGTTACTTGAGGGTCAACCTTTTCTACTTGACTGTGACGCGTCAAATGTTGGTGTGGGCGCAGTCTTGTCACAGTTACAGAATGGTGAAGAAAAAGTTATTAGTTATTTTAGTAAATATGTGTCCAGATCTGAGAGGCAGTACTGTACAACAAGAAAGGAACTGTTAGCTATAGTGCTGGCGGTAAAACATTTTCACTATTATTTATTTGGACAAAAATTTACAGTTAGGACCGACCATGGTTCTCTGCAATGGCTGATGAGATTCAAGAATTGTGAAGGCCAAATTGCACGTTGGATTGAGACCTTGTCCACATATACGGTTACTGTCGTGCACCGTGCAGGTAGGGTGCATAATAATGCTGACTCATTGTCACGTAGACCCTGTCACAATGATCACTGTAAGTTTTGTGATCGGTATGAGAAGAGATACTCTTCTGAGACATTAGCTGAAACAAATAAATGTGCAAACGAAACAGGTGCTGTGAAAACCATGGACTTCGGGAGTGAGAATAGACTCACTCTGCCTATTCTTGGGAGTAGCAAACAGGTTACCCTACCTTGTATTGAGAGTGACAAGCTCACTCTGCTTTGTTATGGGGGTGAACATAAGTTCACCCTGCCCTCAATAGGGGGTGAACATGGATTCACTGAGAGTGACCATGGAATCACCCTGTCCGACGTCGGTAACTTTTAGGATCACAAACAATGTGTTTCCTATTATTGCCAGGAGAAAGCTCCTGCGCATGCTGGGTCCATTAGTACCGACGACAGTGGTAGCATAGCGCTAACTACCACTTCTTCAGGACCTGGAGTAGCTGAGGTGCTCTCTAAAGAGATGCCACCTGAAACGACCCAGATCGGGGTTCCACATTTTCAGACATACAACGCGTAATTCTGTATGTGATGGAGTGGACGCAGAAGCTCACAAAATTGTAAATGGTCGTCACGTACATTGTTGTTGTTGTAGAAGTGTTTGCGAGATGTCAGCAAACAATACAGGCGATTGGTGGGATCATCTTGAAGATGGGACATGGTTTGTGTATTTGTTTGAGGCTGGGGAAAATCCAGAAGAGACGTGTGTTGCTCATGCAGGCATGGCAACAACAGGAGAGGCTCGTGATGACAAGCCCGGGTGTCCTTGCGAGTATGGATCTTCAGTGGTAAGCACAAGCGCAACCAACTCTGACAGTCTTCAGTGTGATCAAGGATACAGCACCTGCAATAGAAAAATATGTTTTAATACAAGTCAGATATTGAGTGGATCCAATGAATCTACTTCTTCTGGTGCCGAGGCAGAGGTATGCTTAGATTTAACACAAGAAAATATTCGTTTGAGACAGGAAACAGATTCTGTTCTTAAACTTTTACTTCAATGGAAAAGAGATGGTGATAAACCTGCCTGGTCTATGGTGGCACCTTACGGCAGAGAACTTAAAGCCTACTGGCATGTATGGGATATTATAGAACTTAAAGATGATATTCTGTTTATGAAACGTTTTCGGGATATTGGTAATGATGCTGAATATCTTTTTCTTGTGCCTGAGCTTTGAGGAAAGAAGTGTTTCGACAATTACATGAGTGTGTAACTGCTGGTCATTTAGGCAGGAGAAAAACGTATGGTAAAATTAAGAAAAGATTTTATTGGTGTAACATGCAAAAAGATGTTTCATATTGGTGTAGGATCTGTCCTACGTGTGGATCTAGAAAAATGCCATATAGACATGCAAAAGCACCTATGCGACAGTACAACGTCGGTTACCCAATGGAACGCACTGGAGTAGATATATGTGGACCTTACCCAATTTCAAAAAAGGGTAACAAATATTTGATGGTTGTGTCATGCTATTTCACAAAATGGGTGGACGCAATCTCTTTGAGCACTCAGGAGGCTAGATATGTAGCTTCTAAACTGGTGAATAAATTCATATCCATATTCGGAGTTCCCCTGTAATTACACACTGACTTGGGAAGAAACTTTGTCAAAGGTATTTCAAGAGGTTTGCCAGCTTCTAGGTATTGATAAGACCAGAACTTCTATCCGAAGGCCTCAGTCAGATGGAATGGTTGAAAGGGCTAATCGTTTCATTCAAAATATGATTGCTTCATACATATCGGATAAACAGAACGACTGGGATGAACACATACCTCTACTTATGATGGCTTACAGGTCTTCTGTTCATGAAACTACAGGGATCTCACCAGCCATGGTGACGTTTGGAAGGGAATTGACACTCCCTATAGATATGGCATTAGGAAAACCCATAAGAGAAGATAGATTCTGTGCAACTGAACACGCTTATCAGCTTGAGCAAAAACTATTGGATGTTCATGATTTTGCGCGAAAACACCTAAACATTTCGAGCGAAAGCATGAAAAGGAGATATGATATAAAAGTACACAAGATACCATATAAAGTGGGAGATGCTGTTTGGTACTATAATCCTAAACGTAAAGTTGGATTCAATCCAAAACTACAAAGGCCCTGGAAAAGAACCTATGGTCGTGGTTGGGGTTCTGAATGATGTTCTTTTCAGAATTCAGTCTGGTCCAAAAGCAAAATCCGTGATTGTTCATCATGATAAGTTGAAACCATATTTAGGTGAAGACAAGCCAGATTGGTTTGCCACTACATAAACATGTACTAAAGCTTGAAATGTAAAGTTTTGAACCTCTAATTTTCACGTGTTATATCGGTTTATAATCTTTTATAATTAAACATTAGGTTATCAGTTTGAAATTGGAGAAGAAGCCTGTGCCAGCCCGCTTTCTATCTTTCTCCTGTTTTATAAAAGAACTCCTGCTTCCATGTTTTGGTATGTTTGCTGTAAATATGAATGGAGTTTGTCAGTATGCCATTGATTGTTAAATAGGAGTGGGTGTATGCAACAGTTTTGAATTTTGCATATCACTTGTTACTGTATGCTATATAATTTTTGAATGTATGATAGACTGCTGATGAGTAAAACGTCACAAGATTAATGTTGCTTTCATAAAAATTTGCTGTTCCAAAATGTTAACTGACAATTTGTAGGAGCTAATTACCTTGTCTGCGTATGTTGGTGCACTATATGGTAGGGCTATAATGGCTTCATCATGTATTTCTCTAGGCTCCTGCAAAGAAAACGAAAGAATACATAAACTCCATGGTAAAAACTATGGTAGACTGATTGTTATATTTGTTGGTAGGTGGCTTGTACTGTAATGAAGTCTGATATTCCAATAGTCAACTACTGTCTTTGCAGAATGATTGCCTGCAGAATATATCTGTAATAAGTTTGATGCCTGCTGGATAAATGGTAGGAGTATGCTCTGAAACTGTCCGAGTCTAAACTGTTAGTTAGGATAGCCAAGAACGACTGAATTTAAAAAAAAAAAAAAAAAACAGACGCATTTAAGGTTCCCATTATGACTGAAACAGGGTGTTTGTCTCGAAATTTAAAAGCCTTTTCCTGTATGTTTTTCAGGGATTCCACTATTTATGTTTAGTGTGTACTAACCACTATTTCAAGAGCAAGTGGGAGGTGCAACGTCACCTACAAGATCAATCCACAGGTATCGGATATCAGTGTGATATATGTAAAAAAGGTAAGAGAAAAGTCCAGGGAGTGCCACAATCACAAACCGCAGCCCTTCCCAGACCCCAAGAGGAAGAGGAAACCGACAAATCTAAACAAGTACAACCCGAACGTTTGTACGAAAAGCACTAAGATTAGCTCTCTCTTCCCCAAGCGAGGTAATTGCAATACTAAAAGGACTGAAAAAAAAACAAGAACAAAATGACACACGGAAAGACATAAAAAAAATCGCCTCGTAGAATAAACCACAAAGCAACAAAGAGTAAGACTAACACCGGGACTACCGCCTTAGAACGGTCGGTAGAGCAAATCAACGGGGGCTTAAAGCACTTTTACAGCTAGCTAACTTCACCCTGGGTCCCGATGCTACCCTTAATACAGAAATACATAAAAATTCGGTTCGCATAAAGGCTCCCAACTCAGTCAATGCATCAAAGCGAAAACATAAAAATCAAATTAATCACTATAATAAACAAAGACGAGTACTCATGGCTAATTCTACTGTATGCCAGAATAAATGAAAACCAAAAGTTGAACCACGGTGGGCCAAGCCGTAAGCTTCTCTTTGTACGGAAAAACTCAAAACATGCCCGCAATATCACAGAGGATGACATGGTATACATGTATAGGGAATCGGGAGTGAGAGGAGCAGCAGCAAAGGAGATGATGCATAAATTTATATCGGAGGTTCAGGATATAAAATGGAAGTTTGTTGAAAGCACAGAGGAAGCAGAGCGCTATTCCAGACATATCAGTCAGCCATGGTTAGGCCTAATGATCGTCCGAGGCAACCGAGGCCAAGGAAAGAAAGAAGAGAGCCCTCTCCATTTCGCCTTGAGGACCCAGATATAACACTTGAGGAGCCCCCTTTTAAAATTCAAAGGACTGTAAAAGAGAAGGCTTTCATATATGATTTACCTCTACAGGCAGTGCCGCTTGATGAACAAGTACCTATCACATCACCTGAAATAGCAAGCACAAAAACCATTAGTGAAAAAGAAATGAGAGTTACAGAAAGACAAAACAGAGTGTTTAAGGAAAATCAAACAATAAATAAAAGTCAAAAGGATGTAACGGAGGAGAATCTAAGAGAAGTTGAAAAGAAAATGAATGAAAAACAAAAGACTGTGAATGAAAGACAAACAGTGGTGAATGAAAAACAAATGGTGACTGAAAAACAGAATTCAGATAATGAAAAACAACTGACAGCCCATGAAAAGCGTCAGGTAATGAAAAACAAAAGTTAGTAAATGAAACACAAAAGAAAAATATCTCAGAAGGGCAAACTGAAGATGGCGGAGCTAAGAAACAAAAAGAGAAAGGCAATGAAACCCAAAATAAAGGAATTAATGATAAGAAAAGAAACATAGGAAAACAAACCTATAAGACAGAAAAGTTAGAAGAAGAAAAAGAGAACGAAAGATCAGCACATAAAAGAAGTATGGATAAGAAAGACAAAATAAGGAATGTAATTAAACAAACTGAGAGAGAAAATGAACAAAGTCAAAAACAGAAAACAACAGAAAACAGTGAAACAAAAGACTGTGAAAAGGTGAATGAAAACGGTAATGTTTGAGATAATATTTTAAAAGAGATGACAAATCCATATTAGGAAGTGATCACCCCAATTAGTGGGGAATCCTTAACACATTTCAGATAGTGAGGAGATAGAAAGGGCTGTTGCCAGCATTCTAGATGCCCCTGAAATAAGAGACAGAATTGACAGGGCAGTAGAGTCAGTAAGTGAACATGCGACAGAATATATTGTAGAAATCATATGTGGGGAAATTATGAATGAAATGGAAGAAGTGGTGGCTCAGGAGGAAGTATGTATTATGGAAGAGATAGAAATGGCAGTAAATGTGGGTGCTATGGAGGAGGCGAATTCAATTGTAAGTGAAAGTGTGATTGCTATAAGACAAGAGGAGATGGAAGAGGAGAGATTACGAAAGGAAAGAAAACGAAAAAGAGAAGCGGAAAAGAAAAGGAAAAGGATTGAAAGTTTATTTATAGAGACTGATAATGATAATAATAATAATTCAAGTGTAGATGATGAATCAGAAGTAGAAAGTAGGTTAAGAAAAGAAAGTGAAATTAAAAAGGGCAGAGAAAAGTGATGCAGAACAAAAAGACGTCTGTAGAAACGAAGTCCCTCTATGTTTGGAACCACACGTAACAGAACCCGACAGGAGGGCCCAAGATCTAGAAAAACTTCAGACGTATTTAGAGGAAACGCAGAAGGTCCGTGTGATTCCGAACATAGGTGGACAGCGTTTCGAGACTAGCAAACTTACCTTGCAAAAAGATCCAGAGTCTTTGTTTGCACTCCTTTTTAAGCCGGGGACTCCGATTACTCCAGTAAACAACACATACTTCTTTGATAGAGACCCGGCCCATTTTAGGCTAATAATAAACTATCTTCGCAATGGATGTCAGCTTCCAAGGAGAGACGTTATTTACTGGAACTGAAAATTGAATGCGAGTTTTACCAGATCAATGGCTTTAAAACCTTGGTTGACAAACGTCTCATGTCTCATGTGAGTTGGATGACATTGATGGATTAGACCATTAGATGATTGTAGTTTATTTTCGGGTAAACCAGGGTTTGGAGTTTACCTGGGAATAAACTAGAGTTTGTGGTCCATGAAAGTGGACTATCTCTCTGTTTGGGATAAGTGCCAGCCTATCTGATGGGATGTAGAACAGCAGTATCTGGAACAGACTATTCAAGACCTTTCGGTGATGATGTTTACGTGTTCTTTTAACATTCATATTAAGTGATAAAATACTGAACTCTAAAAAAAAATAATAAAAAATAAAACCTCAAATGCAGGGGAACTGGGGCCTGTTTACTATATTTCAATGTTTAAGTGCTTGGTGGACATGTGCATCAGAGATTAAATATGCTTAATTTTTACTGTCTAAGGAACATGTGTACCAATAACTTGAAATGCAAACAGGTCCGGTTCCCCTGTTATTTGAAAACTACTATTTTAAGTAGGGAAATATAATTAAAAGGATAGTTATAATGTTCTAAGTATAATGTGCTAAGAAGATTTATTTCAAATTCTGAGACTGTTGTGGAATGTGGATCTTTCAAATACTGAGTCTACTTACATTATTTCCACCATTTTAATTAAGATAGATTTTGAGGTTTTGGTTTATACAACAGCATCAAATTAATTACTGCATCCTTTGGTGAACGTTTCTAAATACTTCCTGGGAGTAGGGATGTGGCATTTGTTAGCTGGGTATATAGCAGTTACGTTGCTGCAGCACCTTTGCAATGCCTTTGGTGTTGCAGTATTGTATTTGCTGTTTTTAATGCTAACCATAGTGACATCTTTGCTCTTTGTGTCTGGATTTATTTGGATAGGGTTTATTTTCGGTTGTTGTACTATGCTGTGCTATTAACTCTGGTGATAGAATACATAAATATATTTCATAATGCTCTTTGCACTTTGCTCTGCACAAATAGAGCAATATTTGGCTTAACTTACCTACCTGGGTTTTGAATGGACTCGGAGTGGGCCATCTTTGCATTCTGTTCGACATCCAGGCTGGTCATTCCAATTTTTTTTATTGTTACTATATCGAACTATAAAGAGAAATAAGATAATTAGGTATGTGTGTTGATGCGATGGTTTTGGGGTACATTTAGTAGTAATGGAAGGAAACTTTTAAACGTTTATTTCCTTGCATATCTAGTATATTCCAAATCTTGTAATCTCAAAAATTAAATTTGCATCATCACCTGTCCAAACATATGGCAATTAAACTGTTTAATATTGTTCATCTGTAAGAAAGCTGGTGTGGAGTGTTGAAAGGTTAAAATAAATTAATAGCCAGTTGCCTCCACACTGATTATTACTGATATTTGCAATGACCAACTTTCCAAGCTGTTTTTACTTACATGACTTCAGCATGCCTTTATCGGATGGGGGGCTGTTGTAACGGCACTGGCTATTGCTGTTATTTTTAGTCAGTGCTCCAAATTTAGGTTCGCGTGTATCGCGGGCTTATTTACTTGAAAGTTTTCTCGGTCCGAAATTACCGAGGGTCGAGACAACCATGTGCCACTTCGCCTCCTAATTTTGCATGTAAATAACTGCGGCAAGACCCTTTCTCTGCATAATCATGGACATTTTTCTATTAGTGAACTGTGCATACCGTGTTTACATCGTTTATTCTATTTTTGTAGCATATTCTTCGATAATTCCAGTTCAAAAACTCGTTCTCTTCATCTGTCATTTGCCGATCATGCGGAATGCACGGATTTTATTGTTTTGAGTCCGTATGTCTAGTTCTAGACCGTAATGACCGAACATTCCGTATGAGCGGCAACTAGTCAGTCTTGTATGAAGAAGCGAGACCGCGTCCATGGAGACAGACGTCACTAGGCGCGTGTTTTGACTGGTATAAATAAGCGATTCAGATGTAGTCTGCTGTTGTTTATCGACAACCGGCTTGAGGTTAAGACCTTAAAAAGCTTGATATTGTTGCTTGCACGCCTAGATTGTAATTCGGAAAGTTTGTAGGCGGAATGCCACCTAGAAGATCAACATTTGGGCCTCTCAGGTCTCATAATAAAAATATTTTTTCTATTGGTCTACACCTTTTTCTCTCTCTCTCTCCACACAATATGCTTGCATTTTAGGTGGAAACCTAAAATTCCTGAACTCCTAATTTTATATATATATATATATATATATATATATATATATATATATATTATATATATATATATATATATATAATATATATATATATATATATATATATATATTCACTCTTCTTGGCGAAGGCACATGTTCTCCTGATAATATTTTGAAGATATGTTGATTATTTAAACTAGTAGAACCCCTTTTTATTATAACTGTTACTCATATCGCTGCTTCCACCTACGTAGGTGGAGGCTGCTACGGCGTCTGTATAGTCAAAGTACACACTTGTATTACTTTCTTGGTATTAGTTCTTGCCCCTATTCATTTAGACATACCGGGAAAAACAATATAGACGTGTTTATTTTATTTTTGTTTTTCACTGCTTAATATTTCTAATGTGCGCCTATATAGGTGGAAGGCTGTGAATCTTAAATGAATGTTTGTAGCGAACGTCTCTATGAGTGGAACAGAAATTGTAAACTTTCGTTGTATAAGTGCACGTTAGCTAGGTCCTCAGATGTTGAATGTAGATTGTACTACTTCACAGCATAGTATACCACTTTATAGGTGTAACATTTGAGGTTTAGACACAACCTAACGTTATCCTTATTTACTTTGTTCTGACGAAGGATCTGTTCCACCTATATAGGCGAACACCTATGTAGGTGAAACGTCTTTCACTCGTGATTTTGGTGAAATTATTTATACACCATTTAGTTCTTAAACAGTTATAAAACAATTATAAACCAGTTATGTGTGTCGGCTGACGTATCTGCTAGGTGTGAGATCGCATATAGAATAGAATAGAATATATTTGCTTGGTTTGAATACAGACACGACTGACAGCCTGGTTTGAGTGCAGATACGACCGACAACAGATACATATGCAGTAACTGATTGATGTGTAATTAAAAAGCATCCGTTGCCCTATGAATTATAGATGATTTGGGGTTACATAACTACTACAGGAAAGTTTATCTTATCTAGGGTAGATTGAGCTATCTGACTACAACTACAGATTTGATGTTCTATTGAAGGCAACGGTGAATCAGTGATATCTTGGTGTCAGAACATTTAACAGCATTTAAATGATTGTATTCTAGATTTATTACGTTCCATAATATCATATACAGACGCCGCTGCAATTTTAGATATATGTAGTTCTTCTATTAGGGATACTCTGAGATTTTGAAATACCCCTAATTTAACAACTACACACCCCTGTGTAAATGTGCTTCCTTTTTTATTTATTTACTTAGTTAAGACCCTTAGTTTGGGTTCTTCTCAATATTGTTAAGGGAGAAACTAAATAAATTAAGAAATTGTAAATATGGCTGGCTATCTTTTTAACCTCCCTAAAGCATTGAACACGGCCCAGGTCGGATCCATATATATTCATTGTAATAGCACCATCATCTCCTGACCTTTCCAAGGTATTCAGTTATAAGCTCGACCAGGTGGTGGTCTGCCATTACAATATGCTGAATACTTCACCAGACGCTAAATAATACCCTGGACAATTTTAATAATACGCTGAATCCTGAACAAGACGCTGAATAATACCCTTGACATTTTTAATAATATGCTGAATCCTGAACCAGACGCTGCAGGTCGTATTTTGAATAATACCCTGAATCATGAACCAGAAGCTAAATAATACCCCCAGGACATTTTTGAATAATACGCTGAATCCTGAACCAGACGCTGCAGGTCGTATTTTGAATAATACCCTGATTCGTGACCCAGACGCTGAATAATACCCATGGACATTTTAGAATAATACGCTAAATACTGAACCAGATGCTGCAGGTCGTATTTTGAATACTGAACAAGACGTTGAATAATACCCTAGACATTTTTTAATAATTCGCTGAATCCTGAACCAGACGCTGCAGGTCGTATTTCAAATAATACCCTGAATACTGAACTAGACGCTGAATAATACCCTGGACATTTTTTAATATTACGCTGAATCCTGAACCAGACGCTGCAGGTCGTATTTTGAATAATACCCTGAATACTGAACCAGACACAGAATAATACCCTGGACATTTTTTAATAATACGCTGAATCCTGAACCAGACGCTGCAGGTCGCATTTTGAATAATACCCTGAATACTGAACCAGAAGCTGAATAATACCCTGGACATTTTTTAATAATACGCTGAATCCTGAACCAGACGCTGCAGGTCGTATTTTGAATAATACCCTGAATAATGAACCGGACGCTGAATAATACCCTGGATATTTTTTAATAATACCCTGAATAATGAACCAGACGCCGCAGGCCGTATTTTGAATAATACCCTGAATCCTGAACGAGACGCTGCAGGTCGTATTTTGAATAATACCCTCAATAATGAACCAGACGCTGCAAGTTGTATTTTGAATAATACGCTGAATCCTGAACCAGACGCTGCAGGTCGTATTTTGAATAATACCCTGAATAATGAACCAGACGCTGCAGGTCGTATTTTGAATAATACGCTGAATCCTGAACCAGACGCTGCAGGTCGTAATTTGAATAATACCCTGAATAATGAACCAGACGCTGAATAATACCTTGGATATTTTTTAATGATACGCTGAATCCTGAGCCAGACGCTGCAGGTCTTATTTTGAATAATACCCTGAATACTGAACAATACGCTGAATAATACCCTAGACATTTTTTAATAATACCCTGAATCCTGAACCAGACGCTGCAGGTCGTATTTTGAATAATACCCTGAATAATGAACCAGACGCTGCAGGTCGTACTTTGAATAATACGCTGAATCCTGAACCAGACGCTGCAGGTCGTATTTTGAATAATACCCTGACTAATGAACCAGACGCTGAACAATACCCTGGATATTTTTTAATAATACGCTGAATCTTGAACCAGACGCTGCAGGTCGTATTTTAAATAATATGCTGAATCCTGAACCAGTCGCTGAATAATACCCTGGATATTTCTTTTTATAATACACTGAATACTGAACCAGACGCTGCAGGTCGTATTTTGAATAATACACTGAATACTGAACCATACGCTAAATAATACTCTGGACATTTTTTAATTATATCCTGAATCCTGGAGCGGACGCTGCAGGTCGTATTTTGAATAATACCCTGAATAATGAACCAGACACTGCAGGTTGTATTTTGAATAATACCCTGAATCCTGAACCAGACGCTGCAGGTCGTATTTTGAATAATACACTGAATCCTGAACCAGACGCTGAATAAAACCCTGAATATTTTTTTTATAATATCCTGAATTCTGAACCAGACGCTGCATGTCGTATTTTGAATAAAGCCCTGAATACTGAACCATACGCTGAACAATACCCTGGACATTTTTTAATAATACCCTGAATACTGAACCAGACCCTGCAGGTCGTATTTTGAATAATACCCTGAATAATGACCAGACGCTGCAGGTCGTATTTTGAATAATACGCTGAATCCTGAACCAGACGCTGCAGGTCGTATTTTGAATAATACGCTGAATCCTGAACTAGACGCTGTATAATACCCTGGATATTTTTTAATGATACGCTGAATCCTGAACCAGACGCTGCAGGTTGTATTTTGAATGATACCCTGAATAATGAACCTGACGCTGAATAATACCCTGAAGTTTTTATTAATAATACGCTGAATCTTGAACCAGACGCTGCAGGTCGTATTTTGAATAATACCCTGAATACTGAACCATACGCTGAATCATACCCTGGACAGTTTTTAATAATACCCTGAATCCTGAACCAGAAGCTGCAGGTCGTATTTTGAATAATACCCTGAAAAACGAACCTGACGCTGCAGGTCATATTTTGAATAATACGCTGAATCCTGAACCAGGCGCTGCAGGTCATATTTTGAATAATACCCTGAATAATGAACCAGATGCTGAATAATACCCTGGATATTTTTTAATAATACGCTAAATCCTGAACCAGACGCTGGAGGTCGTATTTTGAATAATACCCTGAATACTGAACCATACGCTCAATAATACCCTGGACATTTTTAATAATACCCTGAATCCAAAACCAGACGCTGCAGGTCGTATTTTGAATATTATCCTGAATAATGAACCAGACGCTGCAGGTCGCATTTTGAATAATGCCCTGAATAATGAACCAGACGCTGCAGGTCGTATTTTGAATAATATCCTGATGCAGGCCACTGATGCAGCTGTCTTCGTCGCTCCGTAAACAGCCACCCTTCATGTTTTTAACTGTACATAGAGGACTTTTAATGCTTTTAACCCTTTCATGAAGAGGACGGCTGTCCCATCCTCCTAACAGGTCAACGATACAGTCTAAGAAGACTCCTGACCTTTATACGGAAGAAGATCCTGAATACTGAACCATACGCTAAATCCTGAACCGTGAATAGTGAACCGTGAACCAAATGCTAACTTTACGCTCGTTTAGATTTGCTTACTATAGCAATCCTCCTTCTACCTAAAGGAGACTTACGATCGTATGGTGTGTAAATCTGATCTAGTATTATTAATCTACCCTCTGTAATGCTTAAAATGTGACTGCTAAACGTTTATTGGCAAAATCAGGCATTTTTGAACTCAGGTGAAATATTTTAACCTTAGTCGCCAGCGATTTGGCAAAAAAAAAACAAATTAAATTTATGGCAAACAAAACGGCATCTAACCGTCTAAATAACTACCGATTTTGATAAAAAAAAAAAAATACTATGTAAACGCACTTACTGAGTGGTTTAAATCCAATATGTCAAAAATCAATAAAAAAAAATAGATCTGTCGCCAACACATCCTATATATCACAACAAACGACAAGGATTTATTCACTATACAGATCAGCGACAAAAAAGGTCACCACACTGTACGGCCCTATACTGTGGTTTGAAAAGGTGTAGTGGTTTATAGCATCTAATAGGATTTATACAGTAATTAGCAATATTATAACCCTAAAAACACATGTAGTATATAAAACTGTCCATGTGGCTATTTTACAAACAAAACATTTTAAATATGACCGGCACAATAATATTTATTTTTTCGGAATTGTGATATACAGCTCAATCACTTTTACTTTAATAATAATAATAATAATAATAATAATATTATTATTATTATTATTATTATTATTATTAATTATGACATTATTATCACTATGATTTAATTTCCTAAATAGATAGCCATTTTATGAAATAAAATAGGACCAGCATAGGATTATTTAATTTCCGAATTATGATATACTTTTATAATTATTTCTGAAATTAATATCAATTATCATTTTGTTTTAATGTATTTTTTTTTTTTAATATTATTAATTATTTATTAAATAGTCATATTTTACACTGCATGTTGAATAGAGCTTGCACATTATGGTCAAAAAGAGAAAAATGTATGCACAAGCTGATCTGGAACTACAATGGTTGCACATCATATTGAATGCTGCTTTTGTTTGGAGAGACTCGTGTTATTTCTGTGTTGGGTAGTTAGCAAATATGGTTAAAATGTCGTTTTCCTCGGATTATTACTAGATTATTACCCTAGGTTTTTTGACAGAGAGGTTTGTGCAAACAGTATAGACCTAGATCAGATGTCACATTACACATTGTGTGGTCAAGGTCTACATTGTTGTACACTTACCCAGCAAAGTTCAGACAAATGAGTTTGTTCTATAATGGCCTTCTTAAAAAGATAGAACAATGGTGTAAAGAAACATCTGGTATCCTAGGTTTGTTTTTGAAACAATTTCCTATAGGGTAGTGTTTGAATAGGTGTGAACAATTTATTGAATCTGTCTAAGAAAGTTGGTTATAGTATTTAACATAAGTATTCTGATAAACACACCATAACAAACGGCAGTGACCCTGATCAGACATTACATCACAGAGCATCTTATCAATATCTACACTGTTTGCCACTCAAATATACCCCTAAACTCTTATGTAGTATAAACTGTTAAAGCTCCTTGTGGCTATTTTACAAACAAAACGTTTTGAATATGACCAGCATAATAATATTTATTCTTCGGAATTGTGATGTAAAGCTTAATCACTGTTACTGTAATAATAATAATAATAATAATAATAATGTCATTATTATCACTATGTTTTAATTTCTAAGATAGAAAACCGTTTTATGCAATAAAATAGACCAGCATAGGATTATTTATTTTCAGAATTATGATATATAGTTTGATTACTATTATAATTATTTCTGAAAATAATATCAATTATCATTTTGATTTAATGTAATTTTTAAATATTATAAATAATTAATTAAATATACGTATTTTATTGAATGTAATATGACCAACATAAGATTATTTTTTCTGAAAACTGTGAAATTACTTTATAATACGACTACTACTACTACTACTACTACTAAAAATAAAAATAATAATAATAAAAGCAATAATAAATTGAATTCAAATAAACTTATTAGTATCCAACACTTGTTTTAATTTATATTCTTACAATACAACAATAAGAATATGAATATGAGTTGCCATTGTAAGTCCCTAAATAATGAACAGTATAATTACAAATCAAATACAACCATAATAGTCATATAATAAAAAGTATCATAAAAGTGTTCTTTCAAAACTACCCAATAAGATCATGTAAGTGCACTTTTGCCTGACATATAATCTTCTCTGTGATTACCTACACAAACAGGCCCTAAAGCACTCGGTGTTCACTCCCTAGTGAACAATTGTGCACTTTGGACTTAACTTCTAGTTCACTTTGATGTCTATTCCTCGTCTAAAAGCAGTGACCACCAAGTGCACTAGGAGTAACCTTAAGTCTTAGCACTACTGTATAGAGCTGATAAAATTTTGTGGCTGACAAAGTTCCAAAGGAAATAATTCAAAAAGTATAATGCAAGATTAATGGTTCTTGCGCTCTGCATGTCGTCTAGAATGTTGATTGATATTTATATGAAGTTTCGTGAAATAGCTTGAACGGTTTTCAAGTTATAATGCGGACATAATTTTGTGATGGACAAAGTTCCAAAGGAAATAACTCAAAATGTATAATGTAAGAGTTATGGTTCTTGCATTCTACACGTCGTCTAATGGTGATTGATATTCATATGAAGTTGCGTGAAGATAGCTTGAACGGCTTTCAAGTTTTAGAGCAGACACGATTTTGAAATGAACAAATTTCCAAGGGTAATAACCCCAAAAGTATAAATGTAAGTGTTATGGCTCTTGTGCTCTGCACGTCATCTAATGTTGATAGATATTTATATGAAGTTTCGTGAAAATAGCTTGAACGGTTTTCAAGTTATAGAGCGGACACGATTTTGTGACGCGAAGTTCCAAGGGAAATAATTCAAAAAGTATAAATGCAAGAGTTATGGTTCTTGCACTCTGCACGTCATCTAACAGTGATTGATATTTATATGAAGTTTCGTGAAGATAGCTTGAACGGTTTTTACGTTATAGAGCGGACAATATTTTATGACGGACAAAGTTCCAAGGGAAATAAATCGAAAAGTATAAATGCAAGAGTTATGCACGCAGTCTAATGTTGATTGGTATTTAGATGAAGTTTCTTGAAGATAGCTTGAACGGTTTTCAAGTTTTAGAGCGGACACGATTTTGTGGTGGATAAAGTTCCAAAGGAAATAACTCAAAACAAAATAAATGCAAGAGTTATAGTTTTGCACTCTGCACGTCGTCTGAAGTTGCTTGATATTAACATGAAGTTTCGTGAAGACAGCTTGAACGGTTTTTCAAGATATAGAGCGGACACGAGTGTGACAGACAGACAGATGCCCGGGGAAAAAACAATATGTCTCCCAACCCTAAAGCGGGGTTGGGGGAGAGACATAATAACATCAGTGAAATGACAGTCCAGCTTAGGCATATTGATAACAGACAACTGTCTTCCGTTTACAGTACAGTTGATATTGGAGTCACAACATTGATATTCACAACTGTTACACCTATTGACTTTGTTTTTAGACACCGATGGATACATTATTCAGTTTTCTTAGTCGTGCTTGACAAATTTGGCATCAGGAGACACTAACATGATTGTCTCTGTTTAATCAGTTGACCTTGCCAAAGAAGAAAACACAGCTTTGAGATCCTGGCGAATTATCTGTCCACTAAGAACATAAAGGTAAAAGTTGACTCCATGGTTCACAAAAGCTAAGTGGTAAAGCATTGTTCCTAACAATTCATCTGTGTCGTTGCTGAAGAAATAGGGATCCACTTCTTCATAAAGGTATAGTCTCTGTGAATAGTACACTGTCCACGGTGTTACTAATATGATGTATGTAATGCTGACGAGGAGTGTTATACCTAACAAATACCTGTTTCGGTTTCGCCTGTTGTCTGGTACTGTCGCTGTAACCAAGTTGTTCATCGTCATTACTTTCATCACTGTGGCGGAGTTAGCAACGATTGTAACAACAACAGGAATGATATACGTATTAGCTTGTCCCTACGGCATAATAATTTGAGCTTTAACGTGAGAAAATATACCGTCTGACATGTGCGCCCAACGAAGTCACTAATTAGCCTACGCATCCGCGCAGTATGATAAGTTTTCGTCGCCCGCGAGAAGAAACTTTGCAATCTTGGCTATCCAAAATGTGCCAAATTAAGATTCTGATCAGACTGCGCGAATGTGCTGGCTGATCTGAATTTTCGTTGGGCGCACATGTCCGAAGGTACGTTTTCTGAGGTAGCGGTTCTTACTGTGTCGGGTGCACAAGAAAATTATCCTTATGTCATATGCGGACATCCAACACCGAAGTCGACCTGCGCGTCGCGCAGTCCTAATTACTACTATTCGTCGATTATCTTACGCTACTTGGTTGAATATATTTGTACGCTGGCAGCAAAGATCATGAACAGATTCTGCGAATTTGCAGGCTGACCTAGCCTTGACCACCCGGCGCATTCGGCATCAAGTATATTTTCTTGCATCGCGCATCGACTGTCTTAAGCAAGAAAATGTACCATCTTCCAAGCATGCCCAGTAAAAATACGTGAAGTTACCAAGTGAATGCTAGAAAATAGAGAAATGAGTAGTAATAGGACTGCGCGACGCGCAGGTCGAGTTCGGTGTTGGATGTCCGCATATGACATAAGGATAATTTTCTTGTGCACCCGACACAGTAAGAACCGCTACCTCAGAAAACGTACCTTCGCACATGTGCGCCCAACGAAGATTCAGATCAGCCTGCACATTCGCGCAGTCTGATCAGAATCTTAATTTGGCACATTTTGGATAGCCAAGATTGCAAAGTTTCTTCTCGCGGACGATGAAAACTTATCATACTGCGCGGATGCGTAGGCTAATTAGTGACTTCTTGGAGGCACATGTCAGACGGTATATTTTCTCACGTTAAGGCTCAAATTATTATGCCGTAGGGACAAGCCAATACGTACATTTCTGTTTTTAAAAACAAACGACCTCGTGTTATCCAGCATATCAGTGCAGTCTGACCAGACTCTAAATCGCTATCACAAACTCTGATACATGCAGAACATATATTTCAAACACTCAATGCGCTTATCAGAATGCGCATATGTACACAGATATTTTACTCATTCCAGTTCGAGATGCAGAAAGTGTCGTTTATTTGTAGCGGTTCTTTCAGGTGGGTGGTATAAAATAAGAGTCTATGTGTTTTTTTGTTTCAAAACCGATCCGTATCTCGAATCAGCAGGATTTGGATGTATGCCATTACAACGTAGAGAAATATCAAATCAAATGAATTATAGAGACTATGTCACTCCAAATCGGCAATAGTCTTAAAGTATGGCAATATGTTTCGCCTACAATTATAGCATTTGGTACCATTGGAAACATTCTATCCATTATCACTGTAACAAATCGACACTGTAAGAAATCAATGTTTACCACGTACATCGCCACATTGGGCGTGGCTGATTTAGGCTGCTTATATATGCTTGTGCTACCTATAGTGTTGTATGCATTCGACGTCAACATTCTGGATATTCCTTCTGCTTGCAAACTTGTAACTTTTGCTGGCTATCTATCATCTCAGATGTCGTCATGGATTATTGCTGCAATGACACTAGAAAGAGCTTTCATTGTTTTCTTTCCATTAAAGGTTAAGTCAGTTTGTAGACAAAGAAATGGCTGTATCGTCATTGCTATCATCTTTGGTTTTCTTCTGGCTTTAAACTCCCATGTACTATATGGGTTTCAATCGGCAACAGTAAACAATGTCACCATCTGCGCGTTCGTTGACAACAGCTACGAAGATTTCATGATGTATTTCAACTTGATCAACGGGATTGTGGTTTTTCTCATTCCTTTTGTTGTTATAATCGTTGCTAACTCCGCCACAGTGATAAAAGTAATGACGATGGGCAACTTAGCTTCAGCGACAGCACTAGACAACAGGCGAAAACAAAACAGGTATTTGTTGGTTATAACACTCCTCGTCAGCATTACATACATCATATTAGTAACACCGTGGGCAGTGTACTATTCACTGAGACCATACCTTTATGAAGAAGCGGATCCCTATTTCTTCAGCAACGACACAGATGAACTGCTAGGAACAATGTTTTACCAATTAGCTTTTGTGAACCATGGAGTCAACTTTTACCTTTATGTTCTTAGTGGACAGAGATTTCGCCAGGATCTCAAAGCTGCGTTTTCTTCTTTGGCAAGATCAACTGATTAAACAGAGACAATCATGTTAGTGTCTCCTGATGCCAAATTTGTCAAGCACGACTAAGAAAACTGAATAATGTATCCATCGGTGTCTAAAAACAAAGTCAATAGGTGTAACAGTTGTGAATATCAATGTTGTGACTCCAATATCAACTGTACTGTAAACGGAAGACAGTTGTCTGTTATCAATATGCCTAAGCTGGACTGTCATTTCACTGATGTTATTATGTCTCTCCCCCAACCCCCTTTAGGGTTGGGAGACATATTTTTTCCCCGGGCGTCTGTCTGTCTGTCACACTCGTGTCCGCTCTATATCTTGAAAAACTGTTCAAGCTGTCTTCACGAAGCTTCATGTAAATATCAAGCAACATCAGACGACGTGCAGAGTGCAAAACTATAACTCTTGCATTTTTTTTTTTTTTTTTTTTTTGAGTTATTTCCTTTGGAACTTTATCCACCACCAAATCGTGCCGGCTCTAAAACTTGAAAACCGTTCAAGCTATCTTCAAGAAACTTCACATAAATATCAATCAACATTAGACGACGCACAGAGCTCAAAAACCATAACTCTTGCATTTATACTTTTTGATTTATTTCCCTTGGAACTTTATCCGTCATAAAATCGTGTCCGCTCTATAACGTTAAAACCGTTCAAGCTATCTTCACGGAACTTCATATAAATATCAATCACTGTTAGAGCACAAGTACCATAACTCTTGCATTTATACTTTTTGAATTACTTCCCTTGGAACTTTTCTGTCACAAAATCGTGTCCGCTCTATAACTTGAAAACCGTTCAAGCTATTTTCACGATACTTCATATAAATATCAATCAATATTAGATGACGTGGAGAGCACAAGAACCATAACACTTACATTTATACTTTTGGGGTTATTTCCCTTGGAATTTTGTTCATTTCAAAATCGTGTCTGCTCTAAAACTTGAAAGCAGTTCAAGCTATCTTCACGCAACTTCATATGAATATCAATCACCATTAGACGACGTGCAGAATGCAAGAACCATAACTACTGCATTATAAATTTTGAGTTATTTCCCTTGGAACTTTGTCCATCACAAAATTATGTCCGCATTATAACTTGAAAACCGTTCAAGCTATCTTCACGAAACTTCATATAAATATAAATCAACATTAGGCGACATGCAGAGCGCAAGAACCATTAATCTTTCATTATGCTTTTTGAGTTATTTCCCTTAGAACTTTGTCAGTCACAAAATTTTATCAGCTCTATACAGTAGTGCTAAGACTAAAGGTTACACCTAGTGCACTTGGTGTTCACTGTTTTTAGACAAGGAATAGACATCAAAGTGAACCAGAAGTTAACTCCAAAGTGCACAATTGTTCACTAGGGAGTGAACACCGAGTGCTTTAGGGCCTATTAGTGTAGATAATAATAGAGAAGATTATATGTCAGGCAAAAGTGCACTTACATGATCTTATTGGGTAGTTTTGAAAGAACACTTTTATGATATTTTTATTATATGACTATTATGGTTGTATTTGATTTGTAATTATTCTGTTCATTATTTAGGGACTTATAATGGCAACTCATATTCATATGCTTATTGTTGTATTATAAGAATATAAATTAAAACAAGTGTTGGCTACTAATAAGATTATTTCAATTGAATTTATTGTTGCTATTATTATTATTATTATTAGTAGTAGTAGTAGTAGTAGTATAAAGTAACATCACAGGTTTCAGAAAAAATAATCTTATGTTGGTCATATTTTATTCAATGAAATACGTATATTTAATTAAATATTTATAATATTGAAAAAATACATTAAAACAAAATGATAATTTATATTATTTTCAGAAATAATTATAATAGTAATCAAGCTGTATATCATAATTCGGAAAATAAATAATCCTATGCTGGTCTATTTTATTGCATAAAATGGTTTTCTATCTTAGTAATTAAAACATAGTGATAATAATGACATTATTATTATTATTATTATTATAGTAACAGTGATTGAGATTTACATCACAATTCCGAAGAATAAATATTATTATGCTGGTCATATTCAAAACGTTTTGTTTGTAAAATAGCCTCAAGGAGCTTTAACAGTTTATACTACATAAGAGTTTAGGGGTATATTTGAGTGGCAAACAGTGTAGATATTGATAAGATGCTCTGTGATGTAATGTCTGATCAGGGTCACTGCCGTTTGTTATGGTGTGTTTATCAGAATACTTATGTTAAATACTATAAACAACTTTCTTAGACAGATTCAATAAATTGTTCACACCTATTCAAACACTACCCTATAGGAAATTGTTTCAAAAACAAACCTAGGACACCAGATGTTTTTTACACCATTGCTCTATCTTTTTAAGAAGGCCATTACAGAACAAACTCCTTTGTCAACTTTGCTGGGTAAGTGTACAACAATGTAGACCTTGAACACACCATGTGTAATGTGACATCTGATCTAGGTCTACACTGTTTGCACAAACCTCTCTGTCTAAAAACCTAGGGTAGTAACAGTAACAATCCGAGGAAAACGACATTTTAACCATATTTGCTAACTACCTAACACAGAAATAAAACGTGTCTCTCCAAACAAAAGCAGCATTCAATATGATGCGCAACCATTGTAGTTCCAGATCAGCATGTGCATACATTTTTCTCTTTTTGACCATAATGTGCAAGCTCTATTCAACATGCAGTGTAAAATATGACTATTTAATAAATAATTAATAATATTTAAAAAATACATTAAAACAAAATGATAATTGATATTAATTTCAGAAATAATTATAAAAGTATATCATAATTCGGAAAATAAATAATCCTATGCTGGTCCTATTTTATTTCATAAAATGGCTATCTATCTACGAAATTAAATCATAGTGATAATACTGTTGTTATTATTATTATTATTATTATTGTTATTATTATTATTATTATTATTGTTATTATTATTATTATTATTATTAAAGTAAAAGTGTTAGAGCTGTACATCACAATTCCGAAAAAATAAATATTATTGTGCTGGTCATATTCAAAATGTTTTGTTTGTAAAATAGCCACATGGACAGTTTTATATACTACATGTGGTTTTAGGGGTATAATATTGCTAATTACTGTATAAATCCTATTAGACACCTAAAATGCTATAAACAACTACACCTTTTCAAACCACAGTATAGGATCGTACAGTGTGATTACCTTTTTGTCGCTGATCGGTATAGTGGATAAGTCCTTGTCGTTTGTTGTGATAAATAGGATGTGTTTGCGACAGATCTACTTTTTTTTATTAATTTTGACATTTTGGATTTAAACCACTCAGTAAGTGCGTTTCTTAGTATTTTTATCATAATCGGTAGTTATTTGGATGGCAGTGACTATTCGTACGGCCCCGTACGATTAGCCAATACAGGCTATTCGTACGGCCCCGTACGATTAGCCTATATCATGTATATTGGCTAATCGTACGGTCCCGTACGATTAGCCAATATAGGCTATATTGGCTAATCGTACGGCTATACTAGTTCATTACCAATGAATATGTTAAAATATTTTGCGAATATTAAATGTGTTTTGGGCAGTATGAAACAGAATTATATTATTTAATTATATGTATATAAAATACATGACAACAAAAATGATTTAATTGTTTAATATAATTATCAGTTGTCAGTTTGTTTATGATTATTGGTAGTTAATGAAATTACTTGCTTCAATTATCGTTTTCGGCTTCGACTGATGTTTTAGCTACTAAGTTCTGGCATTTAAGTGGCCGATAATGCTACTTAAGTTGTGAAAAACACTTCGAAAACGGCTTTCAGATGAGTCGCGGTATAGATCAATATACAGAATGTGGACGGCATACTTTAAAGGCTATGGCAGAATATTTAAGTACCCATAATTAAAATAATTATTTCTGTTCCCTTAATAAAAACAAGGTTATCTACAAGCAAGAGGTTATTTCTCCAAAAATGGAGATATCATTTAGTGTGAGTGAAAATTTTTTAAGTTATAGTGCTTTGGAGAGCAAAATTGAACAATATCAACGTTCTAGCTGCGTTCAATTTTATAAGCGTAGTTCACGCACAATTCCGGCTGCTAAAAGCAGATGTCCTAAAAAGACTTTCAATGAGGCTCTTTAAGTGTCAGAAATAACGTTTAGCTGTATCCATGGCGGGAAGACCTTCAAAACTGAATGCACAGGGAAACGTAATCCGAGGTAAAGGATATTTTTTATCATATTGTTAATTCTTCTATTTCCTTAACTTACTTATATGTTAAGTTACTTGCATTTCTTTCAACATTTTCTTCCTATATAAAGCATTCAAAATATGATCTAGCCTGCGCATATTTAAAATTGTTGAGTGAGAAAATAATCATTGGTGGTACGGGGACCGATGCGAGGAAATTTCAGGCTAATTTTCACATTTTTACGTCTCATTCCCCGAATAGCCTCGCATTCGACTTACTAATGAAATTTTCTTGCCTCAGTCTCAACACCATCAAAGATTTCATTTATACGGCCAACTACGAATTTGACAATCATTTCGAAGGCATAACTATTCAAATATATTGAAAAAAGAAAAAAAAAAAAAAAAAAAAAAAAAATACCACAAAAATTAAGATTTTCCGATATTTTTTTTTTGGATATTTTTCATATTTCTGCACAAAACATGGATTTTGGGTACCCGTTAGAACCGCCATCGGCGAGGCGGTTCTAACGAGTACCCACAATCTTAATTTTGATCAGAAATAAGAAAAAATAATGTGTACCCTGTAAAGTTTTACTATAAAAATAGTGGGGTTTAAGTGTGTGTGTGTGTGGAGGGTGGGGGGGGTGGTGAGATGGGGGTCAAAATTATAAAGGCTTGTTTTCGTGATGTTGTGTGGATGCACAGGCTGATCTGCGCCATATTTGCTCCCTGACGGATGGAGCGGTTCAAATAATATCATTATAAAAACTTTGCATTTAGCATATATCAATACATAACTGCCTTCATAGTGAACAACAAATATATTCATAAGACGGTGGATGCGCAGGCTGATCTGTGCCATCAATGTTTCCACATGGTATGAACATATTAAAATTCTTCATTTAGTCTGTATACATGCAAAACTAGCAAACATGGCCAAAGTCCTCGCTTGTTACTCTTTGAATAGAAGGGTAACACGAGCAGCGAAGATTCTGATCAGCTTTTGCGACTTCGCGGGCTGATCTGAGTGTTCGCTGGTCGCACATGTCTTTTTCCTCCTTAAAGTGTTTCAAGTGTCTCCAGACTACGATAGTCAATTGTTCCAAGCATAGTTTGTGGGTGCTTGTTAGCACCGCCTCATCGAGGCAGTTCAAACAAGCTCCCACACTCTGTCTTTGCAACAGAAGTAACAAATTTTCAACCTTATATCTGTGAAGAAGCCACGTCATGAGAAAATGTGCCTTTGGGAAATTCCGACCAGGTATGATACAAACCGATTTGCGTAGGTATAGTCTCTTGCTATTCGCTTAAAATATCAAATCTAAAGTCCAACTAGACGGCGAACAACAAGGGACGCGCAGGTTGATCTGCGTCCTTGATGGTCCAAAATGACCTAAGGCCTGTTTTGTCATGGCCCGGCTCATTTATCACAATTAAAAAAAATCCTCACTGTAAGTAGTAAGCTTGTAGGAACTTATCATTTTTTTCAAGGGGGGGGTTGGGGGGGGGGGGGAATAAGTGAGGGCCTCGATTTTAATACCGGTCCAGGTCTAAGACGAGGAGGCACTCCTACACGGCAGGTTAAAAATGATGTCCTTCGGGTATATAATTTCGTATTGTATATGCAGTAACCAAATGTGCTAATTTCAGTTTTCTTCTTTCAAAACTTTTACAGCGCAATATACGGCATTTCATCTATGTGTCATTTTACATTCTTGTTGCCTTATAATCAGTTAAAAAATACAATTTGTATTTAATGCTTTAGAATATTCACAGGTTAACATTTTTATACACTTCCCATTAAACACAAAACGTCATTACAACGTCGCTGCAAAGTCGTGACGTTGTAACGACTTTTTGGCGACGTTGTGTATTTGCTGGGTTTTGTTAATACTTTTTCCCACTGTTAAATTCTGTTGAACGTAGTTTACAAATGTGCCTGTTACTTTTGAAACCATACATTTACTTTTTGAATGTACAATACAATACGTCGTTATCACACAACGTCATAACAAGGTCGCTGCAAAGTCGTGACGTTGCAGCGACGTTGTAACGATGTTTTGGCGACGCTGTGTGTTCGCTGGGTTTTGTTATTACTTTTTCCCATTGTTAAATTCTACTGAACGTAGTTTAGAAATATGCCTGTTACTTTTGAAACCATACATTTGATTTTTGAATGTACAATACGTCGTTATATACGTTTTCTTATGTGCTTTTGAATAATTGCCATGAAGTATTCTGCAATTGAGGAAAATAAATAGTAACTTTGTTTTTTATATGATTGTTTGTTTGTTTGTTTTCTACCACAGGTCTGCTTATTCATCGACATTTTGAGGTACGAACTATGCACCCCGACGCGAAGGAAAAAAAAAAAAAAAAAAAAAAAAAGAAAAAAAAAAGAAAAAAAAAAAAAAAAAGAAAAAAAAAATGCAAAAATGACGTGCGCCAATCGAAGGTTCAGTTCAGCCTAGGAATCCAATCAGTCTTCGTTTTATGGTAGCTATATAATGACCTTACGTTACCTTTCTTTATGCGGTTACCGTAGACTCTGATTAGACTAGGTGGATGTCCAGGCTTCTTAAGGGCGCATACGCCATGTGATTTGTATTGTTTTGTCATGTCATTTGTGTGTTTGTGACAATTGATAATAATATTAAACAATTAAATCATTTAATTCACAAACACACACACACACACACACACACTCACACACACACACACACACACACACACACACACACACACACACATATATATATATATATATATATATATATATATATATATATATATAAAATGCAATTCTGTCTCATACTGCCCAACACACATTTAATATTCGCGAAATATATTTTAACATATTCATTGGTACTAAACTAGCCGTACGATTAGCCAATATAGCCTATATTGGCTAATCGTACGGGACCGTACGATTAGCCAATATACATGATATAGGCTAATAGTAAGGGACCGTACGATTAGCCAATACAGGCTATTCGTACGGGGCCGTACGAATAGCCACTGCCTATTTGGATGGTTAAATGCCGTTTTGTTTGCCATAAATTTATTTTTTTTTGTGCCAAATCGCTGGCGACTGAGGTTAAAATATTTCACCTGAGTTCAAAAATGCCTCATTTTGCCAATAAACGTTTAGCAGTCACATTTTAAGCATTACAGAGGGTAGATTAATAATACTAGATCAGATTTACATACCATAAGTCTCCTTTAAGTAGATGGAGGATCGCTATAGTAAGCGAATCTGAGCATCCCCTGTTTGACACAACTGTATGGCACTATCACTGGATGGTTTGTCGAAAAGTAGGATAGTTTGTCGCAAAGGATATTTTATAGTTAGTCAAAGGAAAGTGCAATATTTTGTCTAGTGTAGGCTGATACACTGACTTTAGCAAACATAATGCAGATTTTAATCAACAGCTATACTCTTTGCTTTATATTTCAAAAAGTGTTTATGATATCAAAAAAGATTTTCATCTACGTCTTTTTATAAGGCTGTCATGTTCTAGAGAAAATGGCAGCTATAGTTCAAGATGTAGTCGAAAACAGTTCTAGTTCGGCCAGTAGGCTGAAAAGTTCATACAAGGAGTGAATTCAAATACTGGTATTGTAACTATTTATTCTTCCTAATTGAGAATAATGCCTTTATATGGGGAAAAGTATGGATAAGGTGTACACTCTTTCCTATAATTGTACAGGTACATAGCTTGTGCGATTTAAACGGACACCCTCAATTACATTTGGAATAGTTTAGAGAAAAATATCAAAGTGTTGCAAACCAATCCTAATCATTTGAACGATTCTCCTGCTCATAACGTACTTATACGTTCATTACGTTTACATGCCTATTTTATATAATAAATGGTTTTATTTAACAATGAAAGTTTCCTTAATTTTTTTCGAGTACTCGTTCAAACCGCTTTGTCGAGGCGGTCCAATGAGTACCTACAATGGTATTGATGAGTACTAAGGAATTAAATGCTTAGGCATGTAAACCCTGTTTTTGCTATATAAGCTGTTGACAAGGTTTTTCATTTAATTGGCTTGTTAACGTGATATATTACTCAACAAATTCCTGTCATAGCTGATCTATTTCTTAAATAAGTATACATGGTAGCATATTTATGTTGGTAAAATACTTTTCTATAAGTGAATGCAACCATATTAAAACTTGCAATGATCCTGCACAAGAAGCAGCAAGCGGAGAAACCGGTGCAGATCTTGATATCTGCATGAACAGGTCAGCGTGTATTTATGTTCGTGCATACGCGTTTGACAAACTGTTGATAGTGCAAAACACGAACCGTGCGTGCGTGCGTGCTATCTGCAATTACTGATGAAAATAGAAAAAGGAAAAATAGGTATGACAGGGATGTGAACCCCGCCCATCCACGCCCATGGCAGCTAAATATAAGACTTTGGGTTTTGAATAAAATTGATTCAAATTGTATACAAATGAATATGGAAAAGGCAGCGTAGAAAATTTTCAAGACATAAGTTAGAAGTCAATAATTGCAATGACCTATAACAGGTTACTAGTACTAATCGGTCCAGGGGTTGTTACGACACACTATACATTTAAATGGACACACACCATACAGCACTGAAATCAGGTTTTACGATACATGATACAAACATTGTTCTGACCCCTCTGTTAGCTTTAATCAAATTAATTGATGCTGCTGTTACAGGATAGCCCGCACATTCATTGAATCTTTAGCTTAAATGTTCGAGGCGGAATTAGAATGAAGACTCAGTCGTATTATAAAAACGTGATTGCATGTTCTTGATACAAGTAACAGCGCACTCGAAAGTAGATCAGTGATTTTCTCAAAACTCTGGCAAAATAAAGCATGCCATAACACCTTTTTATAATATCAGAGTGGCATATATGAAGCAACGGTATAAATGCATATCAAAGTATAATTATTTAGCTGAAACTCCGACAACAACTGTTTTTAAAACACAAAAGTAAACAGTGCCAAACCTTATCCGACATAACGACAAAGATTTTTCCACTACACAGATCAGCGACAAAAAGGTCATCGCATTGTACGGATGTTATGAGCCAGGCGTAACGAGAAAGAAGTGAAAGTGAAACCAGCAACAAGCTTCAAATTATTAACAATATTTGTTCACAAAAAAAAAAAATAGGAAAAGTTTCAAAAGAAAAGAATGTAAGTAAAGAGCACCTTTCAAGTTTATGTCACAAAGTCCCTCAGAAATAATCCCCACAGAAATTTATAAAACAAATCCTTTGAATAACAGTTTCAGACCTCACAATTTAAAGTTCCTGAATTCAGAATTTAAGTCCAAAATGAATAAAATATTAAAGTAATCCAGTATAGAATAATTTCCAGTGGAAGTATACAAAGATGCCCATATGAAAATCTTTTCTCCTTATATAATACCAAAGAACATTCTAGAAAACGAAACAACTAGAGGCATCACACATATTCTAGGTTCAGTCAAGAAAGTTCTTAACATTCTATAAATGCCAAAAATAACTCAGTCCAGAACCAAGGACATAAACAACATGTTATTGTAAACATGTTGTTCCAGAAAGTTATTTATGGAAACATAGTAAATAAAGTTATTAATGGAAACATAGTAAACACGATGCTTAAAATAATTGAACACCCTATATATAAAAACGGCCCTATTGTGTGCAAACATTACCCTAGAGGCATTTGTTTCAACAAGAGGACCATGATGGTCCTATATCTCTCACCTGATCAGACAGATTTGCATACTTACTGTTGAAGATTCAGCCAAGTTCACTGCTCTAAGATTTATGTATAAATTTTACAGCCCTGCCCCCCTCCCCTTCCCCCCCCCCCCCCCCCCACACACACACACAAGGCCATGTTTTTTCTTTTTAACACATCATGGCTTGACTTAATCTTGAAAGGGAACATTTCTGCCAAGTTATTTTGAAATTGGTCCAGTGGTTTCTGACAAAAAGATTTTTAAAGTGTTTTATATCGCTATAAAGCCCAACCCCTTAAGGGCCATTTTTTTTATGAATCTTGACAGCTTGAAGAAACTTGGTAGAGGGTAACCAAAGGAACATTCCTGCCAAGTTAAATTAAAATCAGTTCAGTGGTTTCTGACAAGAAGATTTTTAAAGTTTTCTATTTAGATCTATAGGGAAAATAAGCCCCACCCTCTAGCAGCCATGTTTTTTTTGACAAATCAGGTTTGCTTGAACATTCTTGGTAGAGGGTTACTAAAGCATTATTGAAATCAGTCAGGAGGTATTTGACAAGAAGAATTTTAAAGTTTTCTATACAGATATATATGGAAAATAAGTCCCACCCCCTGGAGGCCATGTTTTTTTATGTATCATAAAGACTTGAACAATCTTGGTAGAGGGTCACCAAAGCAACATTCCTGCCAAGTTACATTGAACTCGGTCTAACGGTTTCTTTAAAGAAAATTTTTAAAGTTTTTTATATAGATACATAGGGAAAATAAGCCCCGCCCCCTAGCGGCCATGTTTTTTGACGAATCACGATTACTTGAACAATCTTGGTACAGGGTCACCATGGAAACATTTTTGCCAAGTTATAATGAAATTGGTCCAGTGGTTTCTGACAAGAAGATTTTTCAAGTTTTCTATAAAGATATATAGGGAAAATAAGCCCCACCCCCTGGCAGCCATGTTTTTTGACAATCCAAATGGCTTGAACAATCTTGGTACAGAATCACAAAGGAATATTTCTGCAAAATTATATAGCAATTGGTCCAGTGGTTTCTGACAAGAAGATATTTTAAGTTTTCTATATAGATATATAGGGAAAATGAGCCCCGCCCCCTGGCGGCCATGTTTTTTGACAAATCCAAATGGCTTGAACAATCTTGGTAGAGAGTCACCAAAGGAACATTTCTGCAAAATTATATGGAAATCGGTCCAATGGTTTCAGACAAGAAGATTTTTTAAGTTTTCTATATAGATATATAGGGAAAATAAGCCCCGCCCCCTGGCGGCCATTTTTTTTTTGATAAATTCAAATTGCTTGAACAATCTTGGTCGAGGATCACCAAAGGAACACTTCTGCAAAATTATATTGAAATCGGTCTGGTGGTTTCTGACAAGAAGATTTTTTTATATAGATATATAGGGAAAATAAGCCTCGCCCCCTGGCGGCCATGTTTTTTGACGAATCCAAATGGCTTGAACAACCTTGGTAGAGAATCACCAAAGGAATATTTCTGCAAAAGTATATGGAAATCGGTACAGTGGTTTCTGACAAGAAGATTTTTTAAGTTTTCTATATAGATAAATAGGGAAAATAAGCCCCGCCCTCTGGCGGCCATGTTTTTTGACTAATCCAAATAGCTTGAACAATCTTTGTAGAAAATCACCAAAGGAACAGTTCTGCAAAATTATATTGAAATCGGTCCAGTGGTTTCTGACAAGAAGATTTTAAAGTTTTCTATACAGATATATAGGGAAAATAAGCCCCGCCCCCTGGCGGCCATGTTTTTTGACGAATCCAAATGGCTTGAACAATCGTGGTAGAGGATCACCAAAGAAACATTGCTGCAAAGTATATGGAAATCGGTCCAGTGGTTTCTGACAAGAAGATTTTTTAAGTTTTCTATATAGATATATAGGGAAAATAAGCCCCGCCCCCTGGCGGCCATGTTTTTTGACGAATCCAAATGGCTTGAACAATCTTGGTAGAGGATCACCAAAGGACTATTTCTGCAAAATTATATTGAAATCGGTCCAGTGGTTTCTGACAAGAAGATTTTTAAAGTTTTCCATATAGATAATATAGGGAAAATAAGCCCCGCCCCCTGACGGCCATGTTTTTTGACGAATCCAAATGGCTTGAACAATCTTTGTAGAGGGTCACCAAAGGAACATTTCTGCAAAATTATATGGAAATCGGTCCAGTGGTTTCTGACAAGAAGATTTTTTAAGTTTTTAGTTAAAAAATCTATTTTTAGCTCCTGTGACCTAGATATGCAATGAACCGAAACCATTTGAACAATTTTGAAAGAGGACCAACCAAGGATCATTCCTGTGAAGTTTGGTGAAAATCCAATCAGTGGTTTAGGAGGAGATGTTGTTTAAAGATTGTGGACGGACAGACGGACGACGACGCCGACGACGACGGACGGTGGGTGATCACAATAGCTCACCTTGAGCCTTCGGCTCAGGTGAGCTAAAAACAAACCTGGGATACCAAATGATTCTTTACAACACTTGCCTTATCTTTTTAACAAGGCCATTATAGAACCAACTGGTTTGTCTAAACATTGCTAGATAAGTGTAAAATAGTATAGACCCTGAACACACAATGTGTAATGTGACATCTGATCTGGGTCTACACTGTTTGCACAGACCTCTCTGTCTAAAAACCCAGGGTAGTAGTAACAGTAATAATCCGAGGAAAACGACATTTTATCCATATTTGCTAACTACCCAACACAGAAATAACACGAGTCTCTCCAAATCAAAGCAGCAACCATTGTAGTTCCAGATCAGCGCTCTATTTAGCATGCAGTAGAGACTCTGATCAAAGCGGACACACAGACTAATCTTGGTCTATATTAATCGCACAATTCATTAGGTCCATTTTTATTTGAAAAAAATTAATCATAATAGTTTCTTATTTTACTTGATGACACTTCAAAGTTCTCGAAACGATCAACGAACCATTTTATTGTTAGTTATATTAGTATTAAAAAGATTGTTCAAACACATATTAATACAAGTTTAATAACAGCAAATGTTGTTTATTGTGTTTTTCTATGAAGGGTAAACATATTAATGAACAGGTTAAATACAATCTTCTCCAATGACCTGTATTTCCTGGTTTCATTTCTCTACCCGACATTATAGAGCTGGGAACTAGAAGCCTCTGGCAACTTGACAAGTTAATAGCTTAAATGATACATCAACATTTGTAAAGGACCATTATAACAATGATCTAAGAATATGGACAGACAAAGCGCCATCTTTAACTACGTACCTAAAGAAACACCGATTACTGTAGAATATATTGATTAACAGTGAAAATCCTGATCAGAGTGTGCAAATGCGCAGTCTGAGCTGGAGCTTTAGTGTTTGCATAATACATAATCTCCCTTTTTTCATAATTTGGCACAACTGCCCTTTATCTGAGACAGGTCAACGGGTCCTGCAATTCTTGAGATGATAAGATAAAAATAGAAATAGCATACGCTACATTATTATTTTTTTTTTTTTTTTTTCAGTGTAATTGGTTAACTGAAAAAAATGATTTTAAGACAACGTTCATGCATCAAGAGACAAACTGATGATGATATTCTTATTTTTTTCTTTTTCCCCTGAAAGTTTTGACACCATTTTTTTTTGGGGGCGGGGGGGGGGGGGGGAAGGGTAAAAATTTTAACCTTTTCCACTCTCTGGGCTAATCCAGCAGCACTGAACTGGTAATTTTGTTATTTTTTCTTATTTCTCCATAAAAATATATGTTGTGGATACTCATCTAATGCCCAGTCAGCATTCTACGTAAATCTATATCGGGCCGTCATCGGCCCGTGCCGACGACGGCCCGATGTAGATTTACGTAGAATGCTAGCTGGGTGAGTACTCACAACATATATTTTTGCTTCACCGAGGTGCATCAAATGAATACCTACAACATATGTTTTAATGGAGAACTGGAGAAAATTATCCCATAATTATGTTTTCTGCTAAAAGTTTTACCCAAAGTGCTAAGGGCTTAACTGATAAGTACTATGCTGATTCGCGCCACAAATGGGTCCCAAGTTTATGAAATAGGATTAAGTTGTCTCTATGCTGTGAACAAATAGCCCAAAACTACGAAGGGAGTTCAATAAGTTCCTAGAACTCGGGGTTTAACTCACAGATTGGAAGATGGTTTCAACATTATTTTTTAATATAATCCCCCTTTACAATGCATTTGGCCCACTTTTCTTTTAAGCAGTCTATACCTTTGAAATAAAAGTCGTCTATTTGGTCCTCAAACCAAGCCTCTGTAGCAGCCTTGAGCTCATCATCGTCCCGAAATCTCGTTCCACGCAAGCGGGACTTCAAATTTCGAAACAGATAATAATCACTTGGGGCCAGGTCTGGACTGTATGGCAGGTGATTTAACTGCTCGAACTTGCACTCCCGAATAGCCGCTTGTGCAACTCTGGACTTGTGCACAGGGGCATTATCATGCAAAAGAAGGACACCAGCAGCTAGCTTTCCCCTTCGTTTTTCTTTAATAGCAGCCCTTAATTGTTTAATGACATTGGAATAGTATTTGAAGTACCAGCAGGCTTGTAATCTATCAATACAATCCCTATGGAGTCCCAAAACACCGTGGCCATTACCTTGCCGGCTGATGGTTGGGTACAAAATTTCTTAGGTGAGGGTGAGCCAGGGCGCTTCCATTGCATGGACTCTTTTTAGTATCTGGGTCCCAGCGGTAAAGCCAAGTTTCATCTCCTGTTACAAGACGAGTGTGAAAGTCTTCTGGATTGGCATGTACACCTGCAGAAGTTCTTGACTTGACTCCATCCTTTGCTGACGATCTTGCATGTTCAGGTTTCTGGGTACCCACCTGGCAGATACTTTGGACATGCCTAAATGTTCATGGATTATAGTGTCAACACTTCCATTACAAATACCACATTCTGAAGCAAGTTCGGCAACTTTGATTCGGCGATTGTTAAGCACAAGTCTCTCAACACGGCCGATCATCTCCTGGCTGATGACATCAGCAGGGCGACCTAACCTGGCCTTGGGTCATCTTCTAAGGAGTCTCGCCCACGTTTAAATTCTGCTGACCACTTTGCCACTGTGGAATACTTTGGGCTACTATCACCATACACATCAGCCATGCGCCGATGGATTTCTTTGGCCTTTGCACCCTCCTTAGTGATGAACTTCGTGACTGCTCTGAACTCAATATTCTGACTTCCCATTTTTGCCTATTTCAAACAAAAAGTAAGAGCAAAAACTGTACGTATTGACTAAACGGCTGTTATCATTCAACTGACAAAGGTTTACACTGCACAAAAATGAAAACAAAATCTTGGATTGTATAGAAAAATACCGAGTTCTACGAGAACTTATTTAACTCAAAGCTATTTATGTACCTGTCTTGAAAGAAATGTCCTGCTTGTACACCTCTGTCCAGCTGAAGGTCTGTGTGAGCTTTGCAGACTGGTTTCAAACTACTAAATTACTAAATCACCAATAATTTTAATTAAAAATCCTAAATTTACGGTTTGTCTGTTCTAATCATGTACCCTAATACTACTAGAAAAGGAAATAATGACAAGCGTTGTTTGTACTTTCGACCCAGACCAAACTGTACTCAGGCACAGAATGACCAGGTGGATTGTTTAGCATAAGCATCTGCACATATTGATCTAAACACACATTAAACAAAGAGCATAAACTTTGCTCAGAAAGCGCAATGGGACTTTGGTCTACAAATGGCACAATCCTGAAGGTTGCTTAAACATTGTAATATTTAGTAACTATTTCTCATTTATGCTAGAAAAGGGACATATACAAATAGTTTAGAACTTCAGACCCAGATCAGACGCCGCATATCATGATGTCTAGTGAGCATTGATTAAACACGCTTGACTGCATTCTGATTTACAGGTTTCTTTATTCGTGGTGATAGTATTGATGAGAATTAGGCTACCTAGATCACCTTAAAGATAGGTACCTTTAATTATTGTATTAACAAATGTCTAAGGATAACTTAACTTAATAACGGAGGTATGCAGACTGTCCTTTGAGGTTAAGAAGTGGATGACACAGGCCTTTCCCCTGTATTAATTATTCATATGCTTCTTTCTTTCTTTCTTTCTTCTTTCTTTCTTTGTACTGTACTAACAAATGTCTAAGAATAACCTAACTTAATAACGGAGGTATGCAGACTATACTTTGAGGTTAAGAAGTGGATGACATAGGTCTTTCCTCTGTATTCATTATCCATATGCTTCTTTCTTTCTTTCTTTCTTTCTTTAATGGTTATCATAAAATAATGTTTGTTTGTTTTATCCTTTGTCTTTTCAAATTACTTATATTTAATTAAATTTTCTCATTTGTTTTCTTCAGATGAAAAATTCATTTTTCATTCAAAAAAATGGACTGAATTATCAATAACTAAATACAATCTTAATTAATTAACTAATTTGTTTTCTTAGATTAACTATTGGTCTTCATTTTAAAATCGTACTGAATTACGTTCACTTAGTATAACACTTTTTTTTTTAATTTATTAATTACTTTTGTTTTTAAGCTTAAACTGGTGAAATTCGTTTCAAAATTATATTGAATTATCTATAACTAAATACAACATTTTTTATTTAATTTGAAATAATAATAATAAAAAAAAGCAGATTGAGTTTAATCAATTAATTAATATTTTGTTATTATCATCATTAATGAATTCTAAGGTTAAACTATTGATATTCCTTTGAAAATCATACTGAACAATCTGCTAATATTCATTCATTCATTCATTCTAAAGCGCATCCATACAAGCAATGACCTTCATTTATCTGAACTGGAAGTTTGACAGGCCATACATTTGTAGGAAGGCATGAAGTGCACACCGTGTTAACAAAGTAAGTCTTTGTAGTGCATACCAAGTCTAAACGTAGTGAACTCCATGTGCACTAGGGTGTAACATTTAGTCTTAGCTGTACTGTAACTTGAAAACCATTTAGGTTCTTCACGAAACTTCATATAAATAGCAATCACCATTAGACGACATGCAGAGTGCAAGAACCATAACTCTTGTGTTTATACTTTTTTAATTATTTCCCTTTGACTCTGTCTTAAAATCGTGTCCGCTGTATAACTTGAAAACCGTTCAAGCTATCTTCACAAAAACTTCATATTAATATCAATCAACATCAGACAATGTGCAGAGCACAAGAACCACAACTCTTGCATTTATACTTTTTGAGATATTTCCCTTGGTCTGTCACAAAATTGTGTCCGTTCTATAACTTGAAAACTGTTCAAGCTATCTTCAGAAAACTTCATATAAATATCAATCAACATTAGAGGACATGTAGAGAGCAAGAACCATAACTCTTGCATTTACACATTTTTGAATTATTTCCTTTGAAACTTTGTCCATCATAAAATCGTGTCTGCTCTGTAACTTAAACCCTGTTCATGTAAATATTAATCAACATTAGACAACATTAGAGCACTAAAACCATAGCTCTCGCATTTATACTTTCTGAATTATTTCTCTTGGAACTTTGTTGGTCATAAAAAAAGTATCCACTCTATAACGTGAAAACCATTCAAGACATTATCATGAAAGTTTATATGAATATCAATCAACATTAGACGACGTGCAAAGTGCAAAAACCATAACTCTTGTATTTATACTTTTTGAGTTGTTTCCTTTTGAATCTCATTAGTTAATATAAATGTTCGTTGAATGTACAATAAAATATGACACAAAAAAGGGGCGAGACATCTCTGTTTTTGTAGAAAAACAAAGTCTAGTTTATGTTTTGATTTGAGGTGGTAGGAGTTGCGGAATGCAATATGTGGGATGTACTGGCCGGAAAGTCAGGACCGGTTTAGTGAACACTTTCGTACAATGAAAAAGCAGCAAAATGTTTGATTTTTTAACTTATTTATACTGAATGGACTTTTGTGCCTCAACCCTTTGGACATCTCCATTTAGTTTTCGTTATTACCTAAAAATTCTTGTATTTCATGCAAACAGTATAGACCTTGATTAGACGCTGCGTTCTGCGTGGTCTAAACTAGGCCTACACTGTTTGCCAACGTCTCGTTTATAGGACTCTGGGGATAAACGGGTTAAAAGTACTCACTTACTGATCATTTGGAATATAACAGATATATAGTACTCTTCGTATGAACCTAGACATTACAGATAAATCTGAAACCTAAATAATAAGATTTTAGACCATGTTATAGCTCGAGAGTGAAGAGTCGCGTTATTTAGTCATTTGGGATATAACATATAGCTAAGTCTCAAAAGTCCGGATGATATTTTTCGCATGCGCAGGATGATCTAAGGCACTTTTTCGCTTGACGCGGCACAGATCATGTAGCACGAGAGTAAGGAGTCGCATGATGTAGTCATTTGGGATATAGCATAGATATAGTGAGATCTCAAATACTTACAACACAGACACTATAAATACATCTGACACATGAATGATCAAATATTAGATCATGTTGTAGCTGGAGAATATAAAGAGTCGCATTATTTTGTCATTTGGGATATAACATAGTTGAGTGATCAATTACTCATGAATGTAGACACTGTATATAAATATGACACCTGAATGATTTGTATGTTAGGACTTGTTGCTCACGAATGAAGAGTCGCATTATTTAGTTATTTGGGTTATTTGAGTTGGAGCTGTACAGCCTAGTCAACACTGTAAAGGCCATGTCAAGCCGGTCAGTTAACCCACATACTTTTTTTTCCTGGATAGTTTTAGTCCTCTAACCAGTAACTGGGCACATATATTCGCCAGTAACTGAGAACTGCCTTTCTTGAATCAGCTGAAAGGGGAGAATGACCATAGAAACGATTTCAAGATCAATTTCCGCGGAAGTCGTTTGGGTTATAACATAGATACAGTTGAGAACTGGAATGCTCATGAATCTGCTTATAGAGTGGAAGGTACTATTTGTTCCGTCACATATACGTGTTAGGAGGATGGATATACCTTTAGGGCAGGTAACTGTCAAAATTGATTTTGTACCCTCCTGAAAAGGGTTCGACTCTAAATGAAATTATTGCATTAAAAGCAGTGCCGCACGTTATTAACTGCCGTGCATTAACCGGCGAAAAGCCGTGTATTAACAAGGCAATTCACGCGCTGTTAATGCACGGCTACGCAACTTTCAATATGACGGTACCGGGGCCACAGATTTTCTGCCGTTACGAGATGAGTACTGCCCGGCTCTAGAACGAGCACAGTCCGTGGAAATTACGTTCGCGAGACACCGGTGAAAAGGCGAAACAAAATAATGCAAGAAATAACACGAAATGTAGCAAATGTTTTCAGTTTTTATGCAATAATAGCGATCGAACATGTTTTTTCAGTGCATTAACATTCGCCAAGTCCCTTGGGAGGTGTTGAAAACCGCGGCCTTCGGCCTCGGTTTTCAACACCTCCCACGGGACCTGGCGAATATTAAATCATGAAAAAGCATGTTTGATCCCTATAATAATGTGCTCCCCGTATTTTTTTTTTTTTTTTTTTTTTTTTTTTTGAGAAGTCCCCTTACATTTACTTTTAAGATAAAGATTCTTTATAATGTCGCTAGCATTACATCTGTAACAACACGGTATTTATTTAATCGTAGTTCAGAATAATAGAATTATTTTTATTTTTTAAGGATTCTTAAGAATGTCCATAGCATCGTGGCTGTAACGACATGGCGCATATTCAACCGTACTACAGAAAGATAGATTTTCTTTTATTACAAAGATTCTTTAGAATGTCTCTAGCATTAAAGCTGTAATGACAAAGCGTACATTAAATCGTAGCAATATATTTACTTGTTCAGATTTACTTATATCATAAGGATTCTTTAGAATGTCCCAAGCATCATAGCTTTAACGACACGGTATATATCAAATCGTACTGCAGAAATATAGATTTACTTTTATCATAAAGATTGTTTAGAATGTCTCAAGCATCATGGCTGTAAGGACACGGTGTATATTAAATCGAAGAACAGAATGAAATATTTACTGTTATCATCATGATCTGGTCAATCCCTACAATGTGGCAGTTTCCAAAATTGTTTATGATGTTTTTGCCACTGACGCGCCATAAGTAGACTTCCAAAATCCCGGACACGCTTCTACCGATATTTCCTTCGTTCAGGCCTATGAGCATAGTAGGCGAAGCTTGCTTACCAAGGAATGCTTACTATCCGCGGACGCCTGATTACACCCTTTATTCTGGAGTCCATGTCTGTTGGTCTGAACATTCTGATTCGTCATTCGTTTACGGATTTATGAGTTTGGATTATGGCTTAGGTACCATGACCGCAACTAATTATCATAAGGATTCGTTTCAATGTCCCTAGCATCATAGCTGTAAAGACACCTTGTATATAAAATACTGAAATAGTAAATCGAAGCACAGAATGACATATTTACTGTTATCATAAGGATTCATTTTGAATGTCCCTAGCATCATAGCTGTAATGACACGTTGTCTTCTATTAAATTATAGCACAGAATGAAAGATTTACTGTTATCACAAGTACTCTTTAGCACGACCCTAGCATCATAGCCGAAACGAAACGGAGTTCATTAAATCCTAGCACAAAACAAAGTTTAACTAGTTCACCTTTAGCAGCAGTTTGAGATATAAGTTTTTTATTCAACAAGATGCAACTGTATATTAAATCGTAGGACAGAATAAAAGATTTACCATTATCATAGGGATTCTTTAGAAGGTTCCTAGAATCATAGCTGTAACGATATAGTATTTATTAAATCGTAGCTCAGACTAAAAGATTTACCCAGCTAGTATTCTACGTAAATCTACATCGGGCCGTCATCGGCCCGTCAGCTACCCTGACGGGCCGATGACGGCCCGATATAGATTTACGTAGAATGCTGACTGGGTACTGCTATCATAAGGATCTTTAGATTATAACTAACAATACGGTGTATATAGCTGTAACGATACGGTATATATTGAATCGTTGCATAAATTGAAATACAATCGACTCTCGTTATCTCGAACACGAGACCTTATAAAATGTTCGAGGTATCAGTAGTTCGAGACAATTCAATCGTGACGCCATAGGTATGACGAATGTTCGCCTTGCTGTTCGCCCAAATGAGCTTGGAAGGCACATTTATATGGTAATTTAAATAATTTACGCGTACTTCAGTTTGTATTGTTACTGTTTGCTTTAGGATAGGCAATGGTTCTCTTGGAATTATGTCATCAATAAATATTAACAATAATAATAAATGGTAGATTTCTCAAGTGTTTTGTTCTTTTAATTCCTGCAAATTTAGATTTCCATATAAGCTATAAATAAATTACAGTTATGAACTGGTTTGAATTAGCTCCTTTCGCATAGAGGACTCGATAGAGAGTTGACTGGTTTCCGCATGTGCTTAGAACGCTTACAATATCGGTAAGCGGCAGCTGTAAGCTAGTTTGGAATATCTCCCCTGGCATAAACGAAACTCTCAGCATGGCAAACCTGCGGAGAAAGCTCGTTGAACCGATTCATCTGGACCTACATTATTTGTGCGGGTATCCGTACCAGTCAACAGTCGGAAGGGTTAACATGGTACCCACATGTGATTCGTCTATCTGAGGCCGTGCACGGCAAATCCTACTTTTATAGAAGACTGTGCGACTGTCAAAGACTCAGATCAGCCTGCACGCCCACGAACTTTTCATTGTACGCATGAGCCTTATCTGGACTTACCAAAGAGCACCGCCTTTTCAAAGAGTAACAAGCAAAGATTTAGACTTTGCCCGCTTGATCAATACAGGCTGATCTGAGTCGGAATCTATCGCACACTGATTTTCTTGAAGACTCTATACCATTCAGACGGACAGTACTCAATATTGAAGAAAATATCCAAACAATCAATTAAAGAAACTTCACTTCTTTGACTTATCTTCCATAACACTATTCTGGGCCGCCTTTCATCTTAACAAATCAATGACACGAGACGGTGTTCAGCGCCCCGTGTCAAACCCGACGCGACACGTATGTGATTTCATAATGGCGGATTTTAGACATTGTTTGTGTTGATTGTAAATACCTAGACAAAGGGGATCATGAAACTATTAATGAATTTATCAATGGCCTGTTATGATTTTCGTTAACTGAGAGACCGACGGCGCCGCATCCTTCATTGTTTTCCTTTTCTCCATCATAAAAATATATTTATGGACTAAAAGTGATGGACGATATAGCCAAAGTGTTGACATAAAGTAGTTCGACATACGCGAAGCCGAACTATAATAAATACATAGGGAAAATAATCGGGACTTAGAAATCAGTTCGACATACTCGTAAGTGATAGGATCAAGATATACTAGCATAAGAATTCTTTAGAATGCCCCTAGTATCATAGCTGTAACGATACGGTATGTATTAAATCATAGCATGAAATGAAATATTTGCTATGATAAGGATTCTTAAGAATGCCCCTAGCATCATAGCTGTAAGGACACGGTATACATTAAATCTTATCACAGAATGAAATAATTGGGTTTATAACAAGGATTCTTTAGAATGTCCCTAGCACCATAGCTGCAGCGATACGGTGTATATTAAATCATAGCACAGAATGAAAGATTTACTTTTAGAATGTTCATACCATCATCGCTCTGTGTTTATTTTATGTATGTGATTAAATGAATTGATAAAATGTTGTTTAAACCAAAAATGAGGCTGTATCTTTACCGCTTAGCATGCTGGGTAAAAATTTCAGCAGATGACATTTGAATTTCCCTTTTCTTCTGGAAAAAGGCTTTGACATTTCATGCAAATTGTCTCCTGAGATAATTTTCATGATATGTATAAAAAAAGACTATATTCTGGTAAAAATAGAGCAAATATAATAAAGTTGTCGTCTGCTATAAATGTTAAAACTGTATTTCCATTATTATATATAAGTAGTGCAGATAAATACCGGTGTGACCAAAATATATTATCGTTTGGTATAATTGATTTCTGCCTTTCTCGATATTCGACCTCTCACCGATGAGGACCTGCAGAAATATAACGGAGTATTTCTAAAAAGCCTAGAGATATTTACTTTCCGTGGACAAATAATGAAGGTTCATGTTTACGTGTATCAATTCACATTTTCGACCGCCCCTTCCATTCAAAATCAAATGGTTGCTCCCTTAAACGATTTCGTATATGAAATTGACTGTAAGATGTTATTGTAACACCGTCTTATGATGACGAAAAACTTATGTGAACAAACATGTGGGTTAGATATACATTTTTTAATGTAAGCGGTGATCTCAACAAATTAGCGTAATATTTCCACAAGTAAAACACAACGGTTACCCAAAGACAACTAATGCGACTGAGAACAACAAACACAACTAACGCGACTGAGAACAACAAACACAGTTGAAATTTATTAGCGGAAATAGGGAGTAAATACATGTATGGGAACAACTTTCTGTACTACCAACTTTGTCAAAAATAATTAAAACTGGGTTTCCAAGAAACTTATGACTTATCTAGATAACTATAAGCTTCTTCATTTAAAGCCACATTTTGAATATTGCTGCGCCATATGGGGAAATTCTTTCGATTACAATCTATATAAAGTGCAAAAAATGCAAGTGACTGCAAATTAATTCTTCGGAAAGATTATGTAACATTAGAGAATGCCCTTAAAAGTTTAAGCTTTTTAAAGTTAAAAAAAATAATATTCATAAATAAAGTAAAACTTATATACAAAATTGCCAATTACACAGCTTCCACAAAACCAAAGTTAAACATATTTCAAAGTAGTTTGTCATATTCTGGCGCTCTTATATGGAATAGTATTCAAAAAGAGATTAAAATGCGGACATAATTAAGCAGTTTTGTTTTGAAATGTTCAAATTGGCTGAAAGAATGGAACGCTTATTGATTAAAGATATTGGTTGCCATTACCTCCACCGCCAAATGCAAATCTATACTCCATGTTTGCAAATGCATATAGCTTATATTACTAATTTGTTAAGTATCCCCTAAGTTTGCTACCTTTATCATTCCATTTGGATTCATGTGTAAATAAAGGATCTATGGCGAGTTGTCATTTATTATGAAGTTTATGAAACGAGCCTTTGGCGAATTTCATAAATTTCATATGGAATGGTCACGAGTATAAGATTCCGTTTATCGCATGACCATTTTAAATTGGATTTCATCAAATGAAAATGACAACTGTTCAACAGAAAATGCATGGTTGACATGGACTTGTTCCCACCACTGAATAATTACGTCATCATATGTCATGTGTATGTTTGTGTGCTTGTATGAGCGTGAAAGTGTTGCGAGAATGAGTATCAGTTAAAAAGTGACTAAACATAAGAACATGTCAATAACATTTGTATACATATATGTTATTTCAAAGGGCCACAGGGTAGATTGGCTAGGGCAACTGGAAAAACCTCTTTAAAATGAAAACTTTACTTACATACTTACTTACTTACTTAATACTCTAATTTATTGGCTTACCTTGGATTAATGTGAGGGTTTCCTGCTCAACTACAACCACACTCTGTATATGTATTTTCCTCGCCAAAATAGTAGCATATTCATTGGCAAAGTCAGCAAAAGATACGTACAAAGTTTGTAACAGGCGGTGCTACCCGATGTAATCTTTGCCATTAAGCTGTATGTTATGAAACAAAAGCATCACATGAAGAGTACTATGCGAATTATAGAAGTTATTCATCCGACATCAGTATCAGAATTCATGCAATGTTTATAGTGAATTACATTTAATTGCCTCGTAAATCTTGATACTGTCGTTTTCAAAGTGTTTGATGAGCTAAAGAATTCGTTTTTGTGTGCATCTAAAATGGTCACTTTTGAACTTTTCGAGCAGACTGAGCATAAAAATCAACAGGCTGGGTAGCTGAGGGATTTTAGTGACTTGGTGCTTTGAATTTCATGCTTACAATATAAAAGCCATGTTCACCCTTAGCATCATCGTCTGAGAAAACAGTTTTCTAATTAAACCAACTCGTGCCTTTCTATCGTCCTACCCGCATCCATCCTCTGCTCAGTCAAAAAAAGGTAAGAGAAAAGTCCAGGGAGTGCCACAATCACAAAACGCAGCCCTTCCCAGACCACAAGAGGAAGGGGAAACCGACAAATCTAAACAAGCACAAACCGAACAAACGTACGAAAAGCACTATTAGCTCTCTCTTCCCCAAGCGAGGTAATCGCAATACTAAAAGGACTGAAAAACACAAGAACAAAATGACACACAGAAAGACATCCAACAAATTGCCTCGTAGAATAAACCACAAAGCAACAAAGAGTAAGACTAACACCGGGACCACCGCCTTAGAACGGTCGGTAGAGGAAACCACCGGGGGGTTTAAGCACTTTTACAGCCAGCTAACTTCACCCTGGGTCCCGATGCTACTCTTAATACAGAAATACACAAAAATTCGGTTCGCATAAAGGCTCCCAACTCAGTCAATGCATCAAAGCGAAAACATAAAAATCAAATTAATCACTATAATAAACAAAGACGAGTACTCATGGCTAATTCTACAGTATGCCAGAGTAAATGAAAACCAGTAGTTGAACCACGGCGGGCCAAGCCAAAGACATATCGTCAAACCCCAACCCACTGGTTAAAGTTTTACGAAGAGGCCGTCATTGAGTCTGAGGCCCGAACCGCCGTCGTGCAATTAAAGAGTGAAGCATATCCATCAACAATGACTGGGTTGACAACTAGGCATGCAGTCTGCCGCATAATATCCAGGCTATAGCCAATTCTTTTATAACGGTTAATAAGTTTTCTGAATTGCTCCGAAAAGTTAGATTTACCTACAATTTTTCTAAATCTGTACACTAAGTCACCGTAAAATTCGGGTTCCGATATACCTGTGTTGCAGAAGTGTTTTCAGACTGACGCTATATTTTTCTAACAAGGTACTGTGTCTGCGATAAAATTTCGAAAACGCCTTACGAAGTTTAAAATAACGATAGCCCTGCCTAAGAAGTTTGGCAGTAAGGGCTTTATTACGGTAGTTAAAGTCATTAAGATTTGAAGAAGCTCTGGCGAATCTTATAAGTTGAGATATGTATACCCCATATGAGGTACGCCGGGGGACATTGCCATCCAGAAAAGGGAAATTGACTATATCAAAATCAAAATCGTCCTGTTTATCATAAATTTTGGTGGAATCTCTACCATTAGATATACATAGATTCAAATCCAAAAAAGGTGCCTCGGTATCGGAAGAATCTGCTCTATTTAATTGGAGTTCTGTAGGGTATATCCGGTCCACCATTTGGTCAAAGTAAATATTGTCAATATTTAATAAATCGTCAAGGTATCTTCCAGTTGAATTGAAAGCCACCCGGAACTTGGCCTGTCACACAGTGAAACCGAACCGACCAATGATCTCCACATTTCAACTCCGAGTAGACTATCATGACAAGGAATAGGTGATTAGCCCCGGAATACATTTACTTATTTCGTGCATGTCCAACAAAAATACTCTCTGCGTACAACATGTTTCAAATACTTCATAGACAATTAGCTTTCTGCGAGGTTTGTCTCGATTAAAATATTCTTCGTAAAAATGAGCATGCTGTTTGTGAAAAGCAGCTAGTCGCACGAAGGGCAGTTCAGCTCCTGGAGAACGGAATGCAACTAAGAAATTAAGGCTGCAGCATCAGCAAGGTTCGTCATATTCTAAAACTAACCTTAAATAGTAAAACCCATAAACCTTTACGTGTCGGTTTCAACACCTTGTTGATTCAGTGCCATATTGAAACTCTTACCAGCCGGATTTGCAACGGGGCCTATATTACCAGTAGGAATGCCAACGGAGCGGTTTGACTACAGTGTTGTTGGTGAAAATGGAGCGGGTTGCTTTGCTTTTTTCGCTAGTGGCTTGTAGCTCTCTGTCTTGGTTTGTTTGCTCTTCTTCTTGGTGTCATTGGTAGGCTTTGTTCTGTGATTATGGCTCTTCCTTACAACAGTAAAAACCTCGATAGCTCGAACACCGATGGCTCGTTTACCATGGCTAATTCGAACTCGTTTTTTAGTCCTTACGAAATTCTTCCGACAGCTGAAGAAAACAAATGTTTATGGTTAATTTTCTCATTTTATCACGAAAAATTGTATGTTGTGTATAATTAGAATCGTTTCATCGAGGCGATTCTAATGAGTACACTCCACATACAATTTTTGTGTAGAAAATCGAAAAGATTTCCCTAAATCATCGCTATTTGCTTTCTGACCTGGTGCCATGATTAACCCTCAGTGGCTCGAACTACCCATATCTCGAATAACTTTCCATGGTCCCAAAGATGATCGAACCATTGAAGTCCGACTGTATCTTCTATACTATGTTTTATAAACTCTGCCTTTACCAGTTCATTTTCGGGTTGGGTAGAAAACATTGTTATTCAATATAGCAGTATTGAGGGTCGATAAATATTAATACTGCACTGTACAGTGTACATAACTGTCTAACTACAGTAAAACTCCAATGACTCAAACACCGATGGCTCGTTTCCCGTGGCTGATTGGAACTCATTTTTGAGTCCCAAGGATATCTCAAGAGCCCAAATAATTAGGAATATTTTAGGGAAATGTTCTGATTATCTCATTAAAATTATGTTGTGTGTACTTATTAGAATCGGTGCATCGAGGCGATTCTAATGAGTACATTTAACGTAGCATTATTTTATAGAAGATCAAAAGACATCCCTAAATAATCCCCATTTCATCACGAAAACATGCCTATATAATTTTGACCCCCTCAAACCCCACTTTTATATAGTAAAACTGGGGTTTACAGGGGTATATATTATTTTCTTATTTCTGCTCAAAAACATAGATTGTGGGTACTCGTTAGAACCGCCTCGTCGTCGAGGCGTTTCTAACGAGTACCCACAATCTATGTTTTTAGCAGAAATATGAAAAAATATCAGAGTTTTTATCTGAAAACTTTCAGTTTTTGGAGGTGAAATTTTCTATATATTTGAATAGGCATGTTTTCGTAATGTGTCTCATAGTCTGGCGTTTTGATTAACCTTAAACGGCTCGAATTACACATGTCTAGAACTAATTTCTATTGATGTTCGAACTATTGGAGTTCAACTGTAGATTCGGGGATACGAGGGATGTTCGAAATAAATTGCTTATTTCTATCTGGAGACTTCAAATTTCAAGTTAGCCCAAAAGTACTCATTTCATGCCCTTGAAGTACTCCCCGTGGCTAGAAATGCAAAGTTTCAGCCGATGTATCCACTTCTTGAAGGCGTCACGGTACGCTGATTTGGGCACAGTAAAAAGGTACTGATGAATGGCAGATCCAAGTGCCTGTCGGGATTGGTATTTCCGCCCAACAAGGAATCCTTTCAATTTCGGAAACAAAAAGAAATCACATGGGACAAGGTCTGGGGAATACGGGGGATGAGGCAAACCAGTTACTTTTTCTTTCTTCAAAAACGCCGTAACTATTGCGGAGGTATGAGCTGGGGCATTGTCATGTAGAAGACGGACTTGTTTAAAACCAGTGGCAGGGCGTCGTTTCTGATAATACTTTTTCAGTTTCATCAGTACTATGTCTTTGTAGTACTTTCCGGTGATGCTTTTGCCCTTTTTCACTATCACTTTTATTGCGATCCTTCACCAGAGAAGAAGATTGCATACAAAACCTTCTTTGTACTCAAAGAACGTTTGGCAATTATTGGGCGTTTGCTGTGTTTAGTGGCCCAGATCTTATTGCTAACCTTTCTGACGGGCTCAAAATAATGGACCCAGGTTTCATCACCTGTGACGACATTGGCAAACTGCTTTTTGTCATATTTTGGAAACATTTGAAGCAGCTTTTTGGCCACTTTAACCCGTTGCCTCTTTTGCTCGTCAGTCAACAGATGTGGCACCCATCTAGCAGAAATCTTTCTGACTTTCAAATGCTTCTTCAAAATAAGGTGAACCGTTGAAAGTGATATGCCTACCTTTCGTGCAATATCACGAACTGTAAATCTGGCATCTCCTTCAATGATTTCCTTTATTTTGGAAACGATTTCTTTACGAGATGCAGATTTTGACCTACCTGATTTCGGTGCATTTTTGATGGACTCTACACCAGACTCAAATTTCTTTTTCTACCGCCGAACTGTGTCATAAGACACACAAGAAGGTCCAAAAGCAGTAGAAATTTCAGTCATCAGCTTCTTCAAAGAACAACCAAGTTTTGAGCGAGCTTTGATGTAAGCCCGTATTTCATCTTTTTTGTCGACGCTTCTACCAACCATTTTTACTGCAGTGGTCAATGACTGCGTGTATTCAAATGGCAAATTTTATGTCTTACACTTAGTCTAACATGTACAATTATACACCATTGTGTAGATATTGAATAACCCTATACAGGTATGTATTGGTTTTTATCGTGCCCCACGTGGATATCGAGCTAGAGGACAATAAGCAATTCATTTCGAACATCCCTCGTATGTGCGTTGTACAATAGAGAATGTAAACCTGCTTATATGAATACAAATTGTAGCCAAATAAGCAGTAAATGAAACATAAAAAGCACTGTATATATCGCTGTTTTATTTATTTATTGTCTCTTTGCGTTAATCGTTTCGGACAAAGCGTTTGGTTGCATTTAGACAGAGAATAGATGAAAGACGATATGAGCCGAGGCACAGTATTTCCTACAAAAGGGCAGCAAAAGGAGAGACGAAAACAAAAACAGCAAAACAAACGCAACATAAGAAATAATAGTCCAAACTGGATTAATCGCCGAGGCACAAATAAAGAAGAACTGCAACAGAGGAACCGCCCTGGAGCGGTCAGTAGAAATACTGCTGTGCGTATAGTGAAGATTCAGATCAGCCTGCGCGTCCTCGCAGGCGTTCTATGGGTAGCCAAGATTACAGCGTGTTCTCATGTTGACAGCGAAGACTCAAATCAGCCTTCGCGAACATGCAATCTAAAAAATGCTTTTATCCCGGCTAACCAAACAGGTCTGAAAACATTAGGCGGGATCTTCTCAACAATATATTATTCAGATTTATCACAAAATACAACGCACATGTATCAAACAATTGAAGAGGCCTGATTTATGTATTTTCAGCTCACCTGAGCCGAAGGCCCAGTATAAGCTATTGTGATCACTTGCCGTCCGTCGTTCGTCCGTAAACACCTTTGAACGACTTCTCCTCTAAAACTCCCGGGCCAATTTTCTTGAAATTTCATGTGGAGTCTTCTGTTAATGGGGGACTGAAAATTTGTTCAAATGGTCACGGTCCGTTAATCAGGATGTTTAATCAAGATGGCATAAAAACACTAAAAATCTTCTTCTCCAGAACGACGAAAGCTCTGAGGCTAAATTTTAATATATAGCATGGGGGACTCAAGGTCTACCAAATTTGTTCAAATGGGGATCCTAGGTTGACCTTTGACTTTTTTACGGCAATGGCAAATTTTCGTCCCTATGTGTTTGTATGGGGAAATATTGAAAATCAGTTTCTTTGTATATAGCATCGGGGACTCAAGATCTACCAAATTTGTTCAAATGGTGACTGTTTGTTGACCTTTGACCTTTTTAAGACAAAGTAAAATTTACATCCCTATACCTTTATATGGGGAAAATATGGAAAAGTCATTTTCTCGAAATGTATTAAAGACTAATGGCTGAAACTTACAATATATGATTAAAGTAGTAAACCATTTTAGTGATAATCAAAATATTGTCCCCAGAGGGTCATCTGCCCTTGTCACTGGGCTATATACATGTATAAAATTGTGTAAAGTTTTTAAATGTCTTCTTTGAAATTGCTTGAACAATTTTCACAAGATTTCACTTAGGGCCTTCTTTTAAAAGGGTATTGCCAATTTGTTCAAATGGTTCCGCGAAAATTGAACAACATGGCCGCCATGCCAATATATGGTAGAAACACACAAAAATCTTCTTCTCCAGAACCAAGAAAGCTTCAATGCTGAATCTAGGTATATAGCATTGAGGATTCAAGGTCTACCAAGTTTGTTTAAATGATGACCGTAAGAGGACCTTTGACCTTTTTACGGCAAGGTCAATTTTGAGTCCCCATGCATTTGTATGGGGAAAATGTTGAAATGTCATTTTCTAAGAATGTATTAAAGACTAATGGCTGAAACTTTAAATGTGTGATTAAAGTAGTGAAACATTTTAGTTATAATCAAAACTTTGTCCCTCGAGGGTTATCTGCCCTAGCCACAGGGCTAAATAAATGTCTATTTTTGTGTAAAATATTAAATTTCTTCTTCTCTGAAACTGCTTAAGCAATTTTCATCGGATTTCACATGGGCCTTCTGTCGAAAGGGTATTGCCAATTTGTTCAAATGGTTCTGGGCTGTTGAACAAGATGGCCTCCATGTCTATATATGGTATAAGCTCTTGAAAATTTCATCTCCAGAACCAAGAAAGCTTTGGGGCTGAGTCTTGGTATATAGCATAGAGGACTCAAGCTCTACCAAGTTTGTTCAAATGATAATCACAGGTTGACCTTTGACCTTTTTACGGCAAGGTCAGAATTGCGTCCGTAGATTTGTATGTGGGGGCAGGGGGGGTTGAAATATCTTTTTTTTTTTTCCATATGTATTTAAGACTACTGGCTGAAACTGTGTTAGTCTTACTCTTTGTTGCTTTGTGGTTTATTCTACGAGGCGATTTGTTGTATGTCTTTCCGTGTGTCATTTTGTTCTTGTGTTTTTCAGTCCTTTTAGTATTGCGATTACCTCGCTTGGGGAAGAGAGAGCTAATCTTAGTGCTTTTCGTACGTTTGCTCGGTTTGTGCGTGTTTAGATTTGTCGGTTTCCTCTTCCTCTTGGGGTCTGGGAAGGGCTGCGGTTTGAGATTGTGGCACTCCCTGGACGTTTCTCTTACCTTTTTTACAATATCTTATTAAAGCAGTAAAATGTTTTAGTTAGGATCTGCCCTTGCACCTGTGCTATATACAGGTATAAAACCATGAAATTTTTAAACCTCTTCTTCTTTATAACCACTTGACCAATTTTCACCAGATTTTACATGAGGGCTTCTGTCGAAGGGTTGTTGACACTTTGTTCAAATGGTTAAGCATCATTGAACAAGATGGCTACTGTGCCTATATAAGGTATAAACACTTAAAATCGTCTTCTCCAATACTAAGAAAGCTTTGAGGCTGTTTCTTGGTATACAGAATCGGGGACTCAAGATCTACCATGTTTGTTAAAGTGAAAAAGACTAGGATGACCTTTGACCTTTTTATGGTGTGGTCAAATTCGTGTCCCAGTTGCTGTGGCAATACTGGAAGACTGTTGCATAGCATTTGCAAATATGCAGGTAAGCGAATTGTGGCTCATGGGCCTCTTGTTTAATGTACTTCTCAGCCCGACTTCGTTTTGGGCTATTGCCAAGCTATTGCTGCTAAAGCTCCAACCGAACACAAATCACATGAAGTTTAGCTACAGCCATTGCTGGACCACGCTATTTTGCATGGTCTGACCTAAAAAAAAATACCCGGATGTCAACATTTGACCAATCAGTTCTGTTGAAACAATTGCAGAAAACGTTTAATAGCTTTGATTGGATGATATTTACGTAAAGTAAACTAGCTTAATAAAACAGTGGATATAGTTGGGCAATAGCCCGATACGAAGTCGATTCGATTTAATTTAATTATATTGATGAAGTTTTGTTTATTTATGTGTTGAGAGTAAATTACATACAGTTATTTGTCTTTATGCGTGTATAAATAGTCAATGACATTTCTTTCGATGTTCGTTCAGGACAATTTCTTTCCTTCTACCCTATAGTTTTATTTTGTATACAAACTGTATTAGGTAAAGACGGGAAGTCTGATATTTCATTTTAAGTAAACAAAAATCAGGTAGTTTACCAGTATGTATTACGCGCACAATACAGCGTGTTCAGTTGATTTGTTGTTTAACGACATGTCTACCATTGTGTATCATTATGTGTCGTATCCCAGAGATAGGGCGAAAAATGATAGAAGAGCTATAAGAGAAGAGGAACGGGAGATACAGGGGAGACTGAGGAAAACATGAAGCAAAGCCTTACCGAGGCACCAAAAAGGAAAAAATGGCGAATAAAAAAGGACAAAATAGACCTCACATTTTTAAACTGCCGGTGCACAAACAAAGAAGAACTGCAATAGAGGAACCGCCTTGAAACGGTCAGTAAAAACTACAAGGGTGTAGAGAGAGAGAGAGAGAGAGAGAGAGAGAGAGAGAGAGAGAGAGAGCTTTAACCAGTTTTACTCGCGCGATACTTTGTCCTTAATTCTGATGCATCTCCACGTTACAAGTAAATAGAAATGAAGGCAATGATCAAGAACGGATACAATCACCTAACACTTTCCTTCAAAGACACCAAAGGGAAAAAAGGACGCGCTTAAAGCAACGTCACCACAATCAAAGCACTACAAGCAGAAAGCCAAAATTACAGATTCTTTTCCAAAAATTAGCCAAACGGCTACCCATAATAAAATTAACCAGGATATACATGCAAAAACGTACTACAATAACAGACATAGTAAACCACAGCAGAAGCGCCGCTTTGGAGCGAGTAAAATTGTTATGTCAGCATATGACCAATCAGTATTTGTGAAACTAAATTTACGTAAACCTTTAGGTAGACTTTCATTGGATGATATTTACGTGAAGTAAACTAGCTTAATAGAACAACGGTTATAGCTGGGCAATAGCCCGAAACGATGTCGGCCTCGATTTAATTTAATCATATTGATGAAGTTTTGTTTATTTATGTGTTGAGAGTAATTCATATACAGTTGTTTGTCTTTGTGCGTGTATAAATATTCACGGACATTTCTTTCGTGTTCGTTCACTAAAATTTCTTTCCTTCTACCCTGTTGTGTTATTTTATACAAACTATGTTAGGTAAAGACAGGAAGTCTGATATTTCATTTTTTAACTAAAAACAGGTAGTTTATCAGAACGTATTAAGCGCACAATATAGCGTGTTCAGTTGATTTGTTGTTTAACGGGATGTCAACGTGAGTATCATTTTGTGTCGTCTCCCAGAGATAGGGCGAAAAAATGATAGAAGAGATAGAAGAGAAGAGGAAGTGGAGATACAAGGGAGACTGAGGAAAACGAAACACAGTCTTACTGAGACACCAAGAAGGAAAGATGGCGAATGAATAAGGACAAAACAAACGTCACATATGAAACTGCTTGTGCACGAACAAAGAAGAACTGCAACAGAGGAACGACCTTAGAATGGTCGGTATAAACTATAAGGGTGTGGGGTGAGGGGGAGGGGTGAGAAACGGTATTTTGTAGGTCAATAGCCCAAAACGAACTCGGGCCAAGAAGTACAGTAAAAGAGTTACATCAAGCCTTTTCAACTTTTTTGATACATGTGCGTTGCATTTGGTGATAAATCTGAATCATGTATCGTTGAGAAAACCCACTAATGTTTCTGATCTGTTCGGTTGGCCGGGATAAAAACATTTTTATAACATTCATTATGAAAACACGCCTATTCAAATATATTGAAAATTTCACCACCAAAAAATGAAAATGTTCAGAGAAAAAAATCTGATATTTTTCATATTTCTGTTCTAAACATAGATTGTGGGTACTCGTTAGAACCGCCTCGGGGAAGCGGTTTTAACGAGTAAACAATCTATGTTTTTGAGCAGAAATAAGAAAAATAATGTATACCCCTGTAAACTCCAGTTTTACTATATAAAAGTGAGGTTTAGGGGGTCAACATTATATAGGCATGTTTTCGTGATTGCATGTGCGCGAAGGCTGATATGAGTCTTCACTGTCAACCTGATAACGCTTTGGAATCTTGACTACGCATAGAATGCCCTGCGAAGACTGCCAGGACGCTCAGGCTGATCTGAATCTTCGCCTTATGCAAATGCAGTAGTATTTCTACTGATTATTCCAGGGCGGTTCCTCTGTTGCAGTTCTTTATTTGTGCGTCTCAGTTTTTTTTTTTTTTTTTTTTTTTTTTTTTTTTTTTTTTTTTTTGCTGCTGCCTTGGGGAGGCTGTGCTTCATGATTGTGTTATTTCTTGGGTATCTTTTCTTATAAATTTGTAGGAAATGCTGTGCCTCGGCTTATATCGTCTTTTCATCTATTCTCGGTCAAAATGAAAACAAAACGAAAACAAAAACTGACAGCTTGAAATTTGAATGCCAGCAAGGGAAAAGATTAAAAGATGGTAAGCAGCCATGCGTAAGGCCGAATCGCTTTGCGCGAAAACGGTTAACGCGAAGAGACAATAGATAAAATAAAACAGCAATAAATGTTTTATTTACATCTTATTTGGCTACAATTTGTATTCATATACGCATGTTTACATTCTCAAAAGTACATATCCCCGAAAAGCATTTTGTATCTACAGTCCATCTTCAATAGTTCGAACATCAATAGAAATTGGTTCTAGACATGTGTAATTCAAGCCTCATAGGGTCAATCATAACGCCAGACTAGGAGACACATTACGAAAACACGCCTATTCAAAAATATAGAAAATTTCACCTCCAAAAACTGAAAATTTTCAGATAAAAACTCTGATATTTTTTCATATTTCTGCTAAAAACACAGATTGTGGGTACTCGTTAGAACCGCCTCGACGACGAGGCGGTTCTAACGAGTACCCACAATCTATGTTTTTGAGCAGAAATAAGAAAATAATGTATACCCCTGTAAACCCCGTTTTACTGTATAAAAGTGGAGTTTGAGGGGTCAAAATTATATAGGCATGTTTTCGTGATGAAATGGGGATTATTTAGGATGTCTTTTCGATCTTCTATAAGATAATGCTATATTGAATGTAGTCATTAGAATCGCCTCTGTACCGATTCTAATGAGTAAACACAACATACATTTTCATGATAAAATAGAACATTTCCCCAAAATATCCCTGATTATTTGATTTCTTCAACTATCGGGACTCAAAAATGAGTTCCAATCAGCCACGGGAAACGAGCCATTGGTGTTTGAGTCATTGAAGTTTTACTGTAGTTAGGCAGTTATGTACTCTGTACAGTACGGTATTAATATTTATCGACCCTCAATACTGCTTTATTGAACAACAATGTTTTCTACCTAACCCGAAAATGAACTGGTAAAGGCAGTGTATATAAAATAGTTTAGAAGATAGTTAGGAAGAGCCACAATCACAGAACATAGCCTACCAATGACACCAAGAAGAAGAACAAACAAACCAAGACAGAGAGTAACAAAACACAAACGAAAGAAAAGCAAAGTAACCCGCTCCATCTTCGCCAACAACTCTGTAGTCGAACCGCCCCGTTGGCACCCCGATTATTTTTTTTTTTTTTTTTTTTTTTTACTATTTAAGGTTAATTTTAGTATACGACGACCCTTGCTGATGCTGCCGCCTTAATTGTTTATTTGCATTCCGTTCTCCAGGAGATGAACTGCCCTTCGTGCGATTAGCTGTCCTTCACAATCAGCATGCTCGTTCTTACAAAGAATGTTTTAATCGAGACAAACCTCACAGAAAGCCAATTTTCTAGTGCCTATGAAGTATTAGAAACATTTTGAACACAAAGTGTACGTTTGTTGGACGTGTACGAAATAAGTAAATGTAGTTATATTTCTGGAAGTAATAACCTGTTCCTTATCTACACGGACATGAAATGTGGAGATCATGGGTTGGTTTCACTGTGTGATTGGCCAAGTCCGGGTGGGCTGAGCAGAGGATGGGGTTGGACAATAAACGGCACAGGTTGTTTTTATTATAAAACTCTTTTCTCAAAGGCCAGCCGATGATGCGAAGATTAAACATGACTTTTATTTTGTAAGTGTGAAATTCAAAGCCCAAAGTCACTAAAATCCCTCAGCTACCCAGCCTATTGATTTCCGTGCTTAGCCTGCTCGAAACGTTCAAAAATGACCAGTTTTGATGCATTCACACACCAATTCTTCAGCTTATCAAACAATTTGAAAACGTCAATATCAAGATAAATGGGGTAATTAAATGTAATTTACCATAAACATCGCATGAACTCTGATACTGATGTTTGATTAATAACGTCTAGAATTCGCATAGTACACTACTTGTGGTGCTTTTGTTTCATAAATACAGAATAATGGCGAAGATTACATCGGGTAGCACCGCTTGTTACTAAGTTTGTACGTGTCTATTGCTGACTTTGCCAATGAATATGCTAATATTTTGGCGGTGCAAAAATTATATGCAGATTGTGGTTGTACTCGAGCATGAAACACTCATTTGAATCCATGGTCAGCCATTAGATCAGAGTATTAATAAGTAAGTAAGTAAGTAAGGTCTCTGTTTAAAGAGGGTTTCCCAGTAGATCCTAGCCAATCTTCCCTGGGGCATCTGAAACAACATGTATGTGTGCATAGTGTTATCACAAGAACATAAAGAATTCACTTGACATGTTTAAATGTTTAGCCACATTTTAACTGATACTCATTCTCGCACACACGTTCACGCTCATACACGCCACAAACATACACATGACATATGACGACGCTGTCATTCAGTGGTGGGAACAAGCAAGTCCGTGTCAACCATGCATTTCTGTTGAACAGTTGTTAACTTTAAATTTGATGAATTCCCATTTAAATGGTCATGTGATAAACAGAAACTTACAGTCGTGACCTCTCCATATGACATTTATGAAACTTGCCAAAGGCTTATTTCATACACTTGATGATAAATGATAACTCGCAATAGATCCTCTATTTATACTTAAATCCAACTGGAATGATAAAGGAAACGATGTAACAAACTTAAAAGATATTAAACAAATTAAGTAATATAAGCTATATGCGTTTGCAAACCTGGAGTATAGATGTGCATTTGGCGGTAGAGGTAAGGGCACAGCAATAACTCTTGAATTAATAAGCATTTCATTTTAGCCAGTTGAACATTTTAAAACAAAATTGCTTTATGTGTCCGCATTTTTTAATTTCTGTTGGAATACTATTCCATACAAGAACGCAAGAATATGACAAACTTCTTTTAAATATGTTTAACTTTGGTTTTATGGGAGCTGTGTTATTGGCAATTTTGTATATAAGTTTTGCTTTGTTTATGAATATTGTTTCTTCAAATGTTAAAAAGCTTAAATATTTAAGGACATCCTCTAATGTTACATAATCTCTCCCAAGAATTATTCTGCAGGCACACCTTAGTATTTTTTTTCCATTTTATATAGATCGTAATCGAAAGAGTTTCCCCATATCGTGGAGCAATATTCAAAATGTGGCTTATATAGGCATTATAATACAGAACTATGTTGTTGTGATTCTGAGAGAATAGCCACAGGGAAGATGAAATCATTTTGCAAACATGTTGAAAATGATTATTTCACTCTACATCGTCATCCAAATGAACACCTATTTTTTTTTCAAAACGTGTTATTTGCAATTCAGTATCATTACATGAAAGTGGCAAATTATTTTCGGTTAAAGGTTTTCTTCTCTGACGATTTGTTATTAGCATTAATTTTGTTTATCAGAATTAAGAAGCGTACACCATTCTCAAGACACCATTTGTATAGTATATTTAAAGCATGTTGAAGATTAATTTCAGTTTGACCCTGTTGTCCTGGATATCATATAATATTGTGTTTTACAGTGGATAAGTGATGATCTACCAGGTCAAAGACCTTACGAAACTCTACCAAGATACGCCCCACTAAATCCTCATTATTTATCGCTTTCAGCTAAGTATCAACTATCAGTGTAAGGGCCGATTCTGTTGAATGACCCATTCTAAATCCACTCTGATGTTTATGAAGAAGCTTATAGTTGTCTAGACAAGTTATAAGTTTTTTGCAAATTCCTTTCTAATTATTTTTGACAAAGTTGATAGTACAGAAAGTTGTTCCCATACATCTATTTACTCCCTTTTTCCGCCTATAGATTTCAACTGTGTTTGTTGTTCCCAGTCGCGTTAGTTGTCTAAGTAACCGGTGTGTTTTTATCATGCTACTTTGTTTCAGATCACCGCTTACATTAAAATAAAACTGTATATCTAACCCACACGTTTGTTCACATAATTTTGTCTCGTCAACATAAGACGATGTTAAAATAACACCTGACAGTCAATATCACATACGAAATCGTTTATGGGAGCAACCATTTGATTTTGAAAGGAAGGGGCGGGGCGGATAAGTAAACTGTTACACGTAAAGCATGAAACTTCATTATCTAAAAGAGCGATCAGGTGTCCACGGAAGGTAAATATCCCTAGGCTTTCTAGAAATACTCCGTTATATTTCTGCAGGTCCTCATCGGTGAGAGGTCGAATCATAGAAAGGAAGAAATCAGTTATACCAAACGACAAACCATTTTGGTCACACTGGTATTTGTCTCTGCACCACAGATGTATGATTATGGGAATTTTGACCTTTACAGCAGACGACACTTTTATATTTTCTTACTTTTCCAGAACATAGTGTTGTACATTTCATGCAAATTGTCTCAGGAGACAATTTGCATAAAATGTTAAAGCCTATTTTCTGGAAAAATAAATAAAATGTCACCTGCTGAAATTCTTACCCAGCATGCTAAGCGGTAAAAATATAGTCTCACCTTTTGTTTAAACAATATTTTATCAATTCATTTAGTCATATACATAAAATGAACACAGCGATGATGCAAGGGACATTCTAAGGAATCCTTATGATAAAAGTAAATATTTCATTCTTTGCTACGATTTAATATAAACCGTGTCCTTACAGCTATGATGCTAGGGTCATTCTAAAGAATCTGTATTATAAACCCAATTGTTTCATTCTATGACAAGATTTAATGTTCACCCTGTCCTTACCGCTATGACGCAAGGCACATTCGAAAGAATTCTTATGATAGCAAATATTTCATTTTATGCTACAATTTAATACATACCGTATCGCTACAGTTATGATGCTAGGGAACTTCGAAAGAATCTTTAAGCTAGTAAATATTTCATTTTATGCTACGCTTCAATATATACCGTATCGTTACAGCTATATACACCGTATCGTTACAGCTATTATTCTAAAAAATCCTTATGATAACAGTAAATCTTTCGTTCAGTGCAAAGAATCATAATGATAATGGTAAATCTTTTACTCTGTCCTACGATTTAATATACAATTAACTCTCGTTGAATAAAAAAACTGATATCTCAAACTGCTGCTAAAGACGAACTAGTAGAACTTTATTCTGTGCTAAGATTTAATAAATTCAGTTACAGCTATGATGCTGGGTCGTCCTAAGAGTGCTTATGATAACAGTAAATCTTTCATTCTGTGCTACAATTTAATATACACTGTGTCGTTACAGCTATGGTGCTAGAGCATTCAAACGAATCTTTATGATAACAGTAACTATTTCATTCTGTGCTTCGATTTAATGTATACCGTGCCCTTACAACCATGATGCTCGGGACATTCTAAACAATCCTTATGACAAAAGTAAATCTATATTTCTGCAGTGCGATTTAATATAAAACGTGTCATCAAAGCTATGATGCTAGGGACGTTTTAAAGAATCCCTATGATAAAAAGAAATCTGAAGAAGTAAATATATTACTACGATTTAATATACACCGTGTCGTTACAGCTATGATGCTAGGGACATTCTAAAGAACCCTTATGATAAAAGAAAATCTATCTTTCTGTAGTAGAATTTAATATGCACCGTGTCGTTATAGCTATGATGCTAGGGACACTCTAAAGAATACTTATGTGCAATGATTAAATAAATACCGTGTCGTTACAGATATGGGACGTTCTAAAGAATCCTTATGATAAAAGTAAATCTATCTTTCTATAGTGCGATTTTATATAAACCGTGTCGCTACAGCGATATGATACTAGGGACATTCTAAAGAATCGTTACAATAACAGTAAATCTTTCATTCATGCTACGATTGAATATATACCGTGTAGTTACTGCTATGATGCCAGCGACATTCTAAAGAATCCTTATGATAACAGTAAATCTTTCATTCTGTCTTCCGATTTAATATACACCGTGTTGCTACGGCTAAACTGCTAGGGACATTGTAAAGAATCATGATGAAAGTAAATCTTTCATTCTGCTCTAGGATTTAATATACACAATATATACAATTTACAGCTATGATTCTAGGGACATTGTAAAGAATCCTTATGGTAACAGTAAATATTTCATCCTGTCCTACAATTTAATATACACCGTGTCGTTACAGCTATGATCTTATGGATATTCTTAAGAATCCCTTCGATAAAAGTACATATAACTTTCTGTGCTACGATGTAATATATATCGTTACAACTGTGATGCTAGAAGTGAATGTCAAAATCAACTGAGGCGAGTAAGAATGGATGTACAGTGTAGCAACAAATATTGTTACGCGACAAATGAACACCGTATTTTTGTCGCACCTGCTTTAGCAGGGCGACTTAGGCGTGCAAAAAAGGTAAGGGAAAAGTGCAGGGAGTGCCACAATCACAAACCGCAGCCCTTCCCAGACCCCAAGAGGAAGAGGAAACCAACAAATCTAAACAAACACAAACCGAACAAACGTACGAAAAGCACTAAGATTAGCTCTCTCTTCCCCAAGCGAGGTAATCGCAATACTAAAAGGACTGACAAACACAAGAACAAAATGACACACGGAAAGACATACAACAAATCGCCTCGTAGAATAAACCACAAAGCAACAAAGAGTAAGACTAACACCGGGACCACCGCCTTAGAACGGTCGGTAGAGCAAACCACCGGGGGCGGGGGGGGGGGGGGGGTTAAAGCACTTTTACAGCTAGCTAACTTCACCCTGGGTCCCGATGCTACTCTTAATACAGAAATACATAAAAATTCGGTTCGCATAAAGGCTCCACACTCAGTCAATGCATCAAAGCGAAAACATAAAAATCAAATTAATCACTATAATAAACAAAGACGAGTACTCATGGCTAATTCTACTGTATGCCAGAGTAAATGAAAACCAATAGTTAAACCAAGGCGGGCCAAGCCAAAGACCTTCCGTTCGTCTGTCTGTCCGTTCGTCCATCCGTCAACATTTACCCTTGGTGTCTTGTGAGGGCAACTCCTCTTACAGTTTTGTACCGATCGTTTTCAAACTTTGCATGCGTTTTCTTCATGGTATGAGGATGTGCATGTGGTTTGGATATAATTGTTAGATCATTTTTGTCACTTTTTCATATTGTGAACTTTGTCTTTTTACACCCACAATATATTGACATTGGGTACCTCTTGTGAGTGCAACTCCTCTTATAGTTTTGTATCTATCGTTTTAAAACTTTGCATGTGTTTTTTCATGGTATGATGATGTGCATTTGGTTTGGATATAATTGTTAGATTATTGAGTGTCAGTTTTTTCACATTGAGTACTTAGTCATTTTTCACCCTCAATACATAGACAGTTGATTTCTCTTGTGAGCGCAACTCCTCTTACAGTTTTGTACCGATCGTTTTGAGACCTTGCGTATGTTTTCTTCATGGTATTAGAATGTGCTTGTGGTTTGGATATAATTGTTAGATTTTTTTCACTTTTTGTCGCACCTGCTTTAGCATGGGCGACAGGCGTGCAAGTTTCCGTCCGTCCGTTCGTCTTTCCGTCAACATTTACCCTGGGTGTCTTGTGAGCGCAACTCCTCTTACAGTTTTGTACCGATCACTTTGAAACTTTGCTTGTGTTTTTTTCATGGTATGAAGATGTGCATGTGGTTTGGATATAATTGTTAGATTATTTTTGTTACTTTTTCCACATTGTGAACTTAGTCATTTTTCACCTCAATATATAGACAGTGGGTACCTCTTGTGAGCGCAACTCCTCTTACAGTTTTATACTGATTTTTTTTTAAACTTTGCCTGCGTTTTCTTCATGGTATGACGATGTGCATGTGATTTGGGTATAATTGTTAGAACATTTTTTGTCACTTTTTCCACATTGTGAACTAAGTCATTTTTCACCCTGAATAATAGACAATGGGTACTTCTTGTGAGCGCAACTCCTCTTACAGTTTTGTACCGATCGTTTTGAAACTTTGCCTATGTTGTCTTCATGATATGAAGATGTGCATGTGGTTTGGATATAATTGTTAGATCATTTTTTGTCACTTTTCCACATTGTGAACTTAATCATTTTTCACCCTTTATATATAAACAGTTGGTACCTCTTGTGAGCGCAACTCCTCTTACAGTTTTGTACCAATTATTGTGAAACTTTGCATGCGTTTTCTTCATGGTATGAGGATGTGCATGTGATTTGGATGTAATTGTTAGATTTTTTTTTCACTTCTTCCACATTGTGAACTTAGTCATTTTTCACCCTCAATATAGACAGTGGGTACGTACCTCGTGAGCACAATTCCTCATACAATTTTATACTAAACTTTTAGGAACTTTGCACATGTTTTTTCCATAGTCTGAAGATGTGCATGTGCTTTTCATATAATCCTTGCCATATTTTTGTCACTTTTTTGTTCTTTTTGAACTTTGTCATTTACTGACCTCAGATGTATAGAGAGTGGGTACCATGTGATTGCAACTTCTCATACAATTTTAAGCCGGTCTTTTTGAAAATTTGCACATGTTTTCTCCTGGGTCTGTAGAAGTGCACGTGGTTTGGATATAATATTTAAATATATTTTGTCATTTTTTTTTTCACTTTAACTTTGTCATTTTCTTAACCTCAGATTTTTTTCCACATTGTGAACTTAGTCATTTTTCACCATCAATATATAGACAGTACCTCGTGAGCACAACTCCTCATACAATTTTATACCAATCTTTTTAAAACTTTGCACATGTTTGTTTTCTCCATAGTCTGAAGATGTGTATCTGCTTTTCATATAATCCTTGTCTTAATTTTTATCACTTTTCCAACTAAGCCCTGCTAAGAATGAAATAAACGTATTTAAGAACCACGTTCTGATTGTGGCTCCTGTGACATTGCCCCAGTAGGTGCGACGCCGCCTTCCGTGGAATTCTGGTTTCCATATTGTGAACTTAGTCAGTTTTACCCTTAATATAGAGACAGGAGGTACCTCATGTAAGCGCAACTCCTCATAAAAATTTGTACTGATCATTAGAAAACTTTGCACGTTTTCTTCATGGTTTGAGGATGCGCATGTGGTTTGGATGTAATTGTTAGATATTATTTTTTTATTTTTTCCACATTGAGAACTTAGTCCTTTTTAACCCTCAATACATAGACATCGGGAACCTCGTCAGCACATTTCCTCATACCATTTTATACCAATCTTTTTGAAATTTTGCACGTGTTTTCTCCATAGTCTGAAAATATTCATGTGCTTTTGATATAATCCTTGCATTAATGTTTGTCACTTTTTTTTCTACTTTGTGAACTTTGTCATTTTCTGACCTCAGATGTATAGACAATGGGTACCTTGTGATTGCAACGACTCATACAGTTTTATACCGGTCTTGTTGAAAATTTGCACATGTTTTCTGCAGGGTCTGCAGAAGTGCATGTGGTTAGGATATAATTTTTAAATTTTGTCACTTATTCCACTTTAACTTTGTAATTTTCTTATCTCAGATTTTATGAAAGTGTGTAGAGTTTGGGTACGTTTTGAGGGCAACTTCTCATGCATCATATGAAAATATGCATGTGCTTTCGATGAAATTCCTATATTAAATTCTTCTACATGAAATAAACATTACATTTTGTGTGGGGGGGTGGGGAGGGGGGAGAGAGAGAGAGAGGTGGGGTGGGGGGCAGGTGCGACATCTTTACCGGTTCGATCTATATTTCTATATAATCTGTTCATTTTTGTTTAGATACAACACTGTTGTTTAGCTATCACATATTTGCTTTGGATCTAATCAACAGTGTTTTAAAGAGGCTGTGCTGAATTGTAATAACATGGTGCATATCCGATGGAATTTTAATATGCACGTTAATTTGCATATACATGTATATTTTATGGTAGTTGTCCTGAAATTTCGTACACCAAATTTTCTTACAAAATGGCAAATACAAACAGTGTATACTCTGATTAGAATTCTCTTGAAGGAGTTGTCTGATCAGGTTGTACACCATGTCCATTCCACCTAGCATTTTGTGGAACAAACTTCAGTGCTACGTTTTATCAAACATATTTTTATTACAAACCTTCAAAGTATTCCCCCTATACTGAAACACATTTTTGTAACCCTTTTACCCAGTCGCGAAAAGCAGATAAATAGTCTTCTTTTGGTATCTGTTGGAGACACTGATAAATAGCGCTGCCAAGAGAACTTCTAGACGTATACTTATTTCCAGAAAGCATTTTCTTAAGCCTTGGAAATAAAAAGAAGTCACAGGGACTCAGGTCCGGTGAATAATGTGGATGGTTTAAAACTTTCACCTTTTCAGAAGCCAAAAAAGACTTAACAACCTCACACTTATGAGAGGAGGCATTATCATGTAAAAGGTGGACTCCTGACCATCCTTTGCTTGGTCGTTTCTTATTGTAAAACTCTTTCACTTTCTTCAGTACAGAATTCTTGTAGAATCGGCCAGTGACTGTATGACCAGATGGACAAGGCACTTGAACGACTGGCCTACTTGAATTAAAGGAAATTGCGTACAATACTTTTTCGAACTTATGGTTCTCTTGGCAATACATGGGCGTTTTTTTATCTTTTCGCTTCCATTGCTTATTATCAGCCCTTCTTTGTGGCTCAAACATGTGCACCCAGGTTTCATCACATGTTAGCAAGTTAGAAATAACCCGACTATTACAGCCTTTGTATGTTTTCAAAGTTCCCGGGCACATTTAAGGCTTTGTGTCTTTTGCTCCTCAGTGAGCAAATGAGGTACCCACCTAGCGCAAACCTTTCTCAGGTCCAAACGCTTTTTCAGATTTGTTTGCACACTGCCTTCTGATATGCCAGTACAACTAGCTATATCTCTGACAGACAATCGCGCATCCTGTTCGACCACAATCTTTACAGCAGCGATGTTAGCCTTGGTAACAGAGGTTTTAGGCCTTCCAGGATGGGTATCATCTTCAACAGAAAATTTCCCAGCTTTAAAAGCTTTAACCCACCTAAAAACTGTGCGCATTGAAATGGTCTGAGGTCCATATATACCACACATTTCATTAAATATCTGCTTTGAATCTATATTAAGCCTAATGAGGCATTTAATATAGCTACAAATTTCAGTCTTCTGGTCCAGGTTCTAATGTAACAAGTAAATTGGTCAGTGTATATGACTGCATCAATTTCAATTTGAAATAACTCGGTCAGTTGGAAAGCAATTTGCACAAAATAAACGGGTATCGTTAGCTATTCAACACACCATTCAAGTGCAGTGAAACATTTTAAAATATACCTGGGATAAAACCAAGGAAGCCTATTAGTGACAGAATTTTTTTGCACGACCCTCGTAGAACATTTTGTACAATGTATACTTTAGAAATCGAGGTATCTTGTTACAAAACTGTATAAAATAAGAAGTGTCGTACAAGAAGGGCTCTTAACACTTACCATGCTATGGATGGATTCAGCAGATAACAAATTACTGATATTTTTCTTATTTTCTAGGAAAAGTAAGAAAAACGTTTTAAAATGTCTGCTGAAATTTTTACCAAGCATGCAAAGTGTTAATACCTGCAAACAGTGAAAGCTATGAACAGCCTTCCATTTATAGCTAATTAGCCCATTTATGCCGAGTGGACTGTTCTATTTTAACTGTTTGGACTAATCTATTTCCAATAAAAAGGGTGTCTGGTTACTATTTTTTAAATTCCTATGTTTAATACAAAGAGCGTAGACCCAAATCTGACGCCATGTTCTGTGGCATCTGATCTGGGTCTACACTGTGCAAATGTCCCTTTTATGGGATGCTAGGCATAAATGGGTTCAGACTGGTTTGTATTATTGCATAAAAAGCAGTGTCGCACGTTATTAACAGCCGTGCATTAACCGGCGAAAAGCCGTGTATTAACAAGGCAATCAACGCGCTGTTAATGCGCGGCTACGCAACTTTCAATATGCCCGTACCGGGGCAACAGATTTGCTGCCGTTACGAGATGAGTACTGTCCGGCCCTAGAACGAGCATAGTCCGTGGAAATTGCGTTCCGAGAGATCGGTGAAAAGGCGAAAGAAAATAGTGCACAAAATAACGCGAAATGCAGCAAATGTTTTCAGTTTTATGCAATAATAGCGATCGAACATGGTTTTTCGATGCATTAACATTCGCCAGGTCCCTTAGGAGGTGTTAAAAACCGCGACCTCCGGCCTCGGTTTTCAACACCTCCCTTGGGACCTGGCGAATGTTAATGCATGTAAAACCAAGTTTAATCCCTATATTATTTTTGCACCAAACGTATGTGCCACAGATTCCGAAAATGTACCTGCAGATATGTGCGCCCTTAGACTGGTTCCAGTCTCCAGTGACTAAATATTTCTCTCAAAATCCTGTTTGATAATCCACTAAGATAAAACAAAAAAAAAATATCATGACTATAAAGGCTGGTCACTAGTGACCAGCCTCTATAGTCATGATATTACTTTGGTTTTATTTTAGTTGATTATTAAACAAATTATAAGAAAAAATAATTAGTCACTGGAGACAGTCTAGTGCGCCCTGCGAGGATTCCGATCAGCCTGTGCTTTTGCGCAGTCTGATCAGAATCATCACTGTGAACATTTTGGAATTTTGGATAGCCAAGGATACAAATCTTCTTGATGCGGAAAATGACTCTGATCAGACTGTATGGATGTACAAGCTGGTTTGAGTCTTCATTGGGCAGAGATGTCAGAAGGTATGTTTTCTCATTTTGCAGCTTATGTGGGACTTATTTGAATTGCTTAGCATGGGGATTCAAGTCAGTAAATGCAATCTGTTTTTTGGTGGCAAAATAACAAAATATACATCACGAAAACATACCTATATAATTTTGACCCCCTGAAACCCAACTTTTATATAGTAAAACTGGGGTTTACAGGGGTATACATTATTTTTCTTATTTCTGCTCAAAACATAGATTGTGGGTACTCGTTAGAACCGCCTCGGTGAGGGGGTTCTAACGAGTACCCACAATCTATGTTTTGAGCAGAAATATGAAAAATATCAGAATTTTTCATCTGAAAATTTTCATTTTTGGTGGTAAAATTTTCAGTATATTTGAATAGGCGTGTTTTTGTAATGTCTCAGGTTTAATTGGCTCCACGTTCTTTCTGCCTTATCGAGTCTTTTACTTGCAGATTGTACCTAGTGATTCTGTGAAAGCAGTGAACAGATTGTAGTTTTACAGGAGATCTAAGCTTTCAAATTTTGGCATACATATTAAGTACCTTTTTCTATTGACACGACTAGGGACATGTATGACACTGTTTGCCACTCATCCAGCTACTTTTAGACACAACAGTGGGTAGTAAACTGTACTTGTTCAAATTTTAGATTAAGTATGGTAAGGAGTTGAGGTATCTGAATACTAAGGGTAAATATGTCAAAGTAACAAACACAGAAATCAAATGATCGATTATTAGCAAATCAGTAATGATGTTCGCTTTTGTGGAATTTTATCGATAATCGATTATCCGATTAATTGTGTAAGTACAGTATACATTATCTGTAAATTTGTCCCTTGTCACTGTATACAGTAAAACTTCAATGACTAGAACACTGTTGGTTTGTTTGCCATGGGAAGCATAGAACACCAAACTAGGGACTCAAAATTGAGTTTGACTCAGGCAGGGCACATTTGCCCTGCCTGAGTCAAATTCATTTTTGAGTCCCTAGGAAATTCTTTTGACAGCTAAAGTGAACAAATATTTGCATTAAACACATGATTTGTTTTATAAGACACGATCATATTAACATGACTAGCGTCCCATAAAAGGAACATCAGCAAACAGTGTGGACCCTGATCTGACGCCGCGTTTTGCGCGGCGTCTGATCTGGGTCTACACTGTCTGCATTAAATACATGAAATTTCTACAATACATGGTCATAATACACATTAACCAGACTCCTCTTATATTGTAATTTAACTTGTCCAAAGAGCTGTGGCGGAGGAGTCCACTCGGCATGAATGGGCTAAGCAGACCTGAACAAATAGCAATAACCTATTATAAAGCACGCTGTTGTTATGTTGTACTGCTTGACGACTTTGGAAAGACATAAGCATTATTGCAGACCCGGACCGGAGTGACCGAAATGAGCAGCCTAGTCCGTGTCTGCATTGAATCGACTGGCGAGTGTCGGTGCTGCTCTAGGCTAACGCCTCGGTCGAATTTAGTAATCTTTAGTGGATGCCGCATTATATTTGGTGTCTCGACAGTCGAAGACTGTATAATATTGCCGACCCAGATCGGAGTAGCATGTATGAGCGGTCTGGTCTGTGTTTGCAACTCCTGCTGTCCAGTCTGTCTTTTATTTGTCGAATAGTCTGTTTAGTCACCGTTACAGCATGCTGCTTACATGTTGATTCTGCCAGACTTTCTTAAGCAATCATAAGCACATATTGCGGACAGATCATAGTGACCCCAAAAAAGCGGTGCGGTCTATGTCTGCACCTTTTGCATCTAGTTTGTCACCAAGTTATCACGTAAGCCGCCTGATATTGTCCCCTGTTATGTTGATTCTGCTAGAGGCTTTAAAGCAAACATAATCAAATATAGCAGGCCCGGATCGGAGTGACCTTAAAGGAGCGGTCTGTTCTGTGTCTGCACCTTTTGCTATCTAGTCTGACACTTAGTTGTCGCGCAATGTTTAGTTACATCAACATATTACAAGATAAAATAGTCTAAGTACCGGCGCAAATTTTGTTCATGTTTACATAGAGATATGGGACAAGGGTATACTAAAGTTTAATAAATTTTCAATGTAACAGGTAAAATCGAACAATAATGTGATTCTTTAACTTTCACTGCCACAGGCGATAATAACAGGCTTTTGCAAATAGCATAGATCCAGATGAGACCGCTCATATGAGCAGTCTCATCTGGATCTACGCTGTTTGACATTCCATCTTTCAACTTTACGTATAAACTTCTTTTCAAGCGATAGTTTGTTAAAACAGAAAAGCAGACGACAATATCGTCTGAAATTTGGCACCGAAAGAGTTAATGTTTGCTTTCATTAAGCTTTATGAAATATCTTGATTGAAATGAAAATAAAATAGGCATTAATCTGTTTATAACGCAGCTTGTAATAAGATTTTTAATATTTGCCGGGATCGTCACAAACCGACGATCCCGGCAAATATAAAAAGTCCTTAGTGAGCTAAATGAACACCCTCCCATATGTAAAAATCCAAAGCTATATTAAGAGACCGGCGCGATTCGCGCGCCGGTCAATTAAGCATGATGCTGTTACGCTAAACGCTATCGGCCAGAAACAAGCAAACATTGCAGACCCGGACCAGGGCGACCCAAAAGGAACAGTTTTGTCTGTGCCTGCATCCTTTGCCATCTAATCTGCCATTTAGTTGTCTAGTAGGTTGTTTATTACATTAACCCATTGTTAAAACATGCTGCTGTTATGATGAATTTGCTGGACGTTTTTGAACAAACACCGGCAAACATTGCAGACACGAACCAGAGTGACCCGAAAGGAGCAGTTTGGTCTGTGCTTGCATCCTTTACTACAACAACCTATTGTTAAAACACATGCTGCTGTTATGATGATTTTGCTAGACGTTTTTGAACAAACACAGGCAAGCATTGCAGACACGAACCGGATGATCCGAAAGGAGCAGTTTGGTCTGTGCCTGCTTTCTTTGCTATCTAGTCTGCCACTTAGTTGTCGAGTAGATTGTTTAGTTACAATTACCTATTGTTAAAACATGCTGCTGTTATGATGATTTTGCCAGACGTTTTTTGAACAAACACAGGCAAACATGGCAGACACGAACTAGAGTAACCCGAAAGGAGCAGTTTGGTCTGTGCCTGCATCCTTTGCTATCTAGTCTGCCATTTAGTTGTCGAGTAAGTTATTTAGTTGCAATAACTAATTGTTAAAACATGCTGCTCTTATGCTGATTCTGCTAGACGTTTTAGAACAAATATAATCAACCATTGCAGACACGGACCAGAGTGACCCGAAAGGAGCAGTTTGGTCTGCCCCTGCATCTTTTGCTATCTAATCTGCCACTTAGTTGTCGAGCAAGTTGTTTAACTACAATAACCTATTGGTAAAACATGCTGTTGTTATGATGATTTAGCTAGACGTTTTTGAACAAACTCAGCAAACACTGAAGACACGGACCGGAGTGACCCGAAAGGAGCAGTTTGGTCTGCGCCTGCATCCTTTGCTATCTCGTCTGTCATTTAGTTGTTGAGTAAGTTGTTTAGTTGCAATAACCTATTGTTAAAACATGCTGCTGTCATGATGATACTGCCAGATTTTTTTTAACAAATAAATTCAAACAGTGCAGGCCAGGATCAGATTGACCAGGAAGAAGTAGTTTGGTCTGTGTTTGCACATTCTGCTATCTACTCTCCACTTAGTTATCGCGCAAGAACCTATTGTTAAAATATGCTGCAGTCATATTTATCCTGCTAGACATTACGAAAACACGCCTATTCAAATATATTGAAAATTTTACAACCAAAAAATTAAAATATTCAGATAAAAAAATTCTGATATTTTTCATATTTCTGCTCAAAACATAGATTGTGGGTACTCGTTAGAACCGCCTCGGCGAGGCGGTTCTAACGAGTACCCACAATCTATGTTTTTGAGCAGAAATAAGAAAAATAATGTATACCCCTGTAAACCCCAGTTTTACTTCATAAAAGTGGGGTTTAAGGGGGTCAAAACTATATAGGCGTGTTTTCGTGATCTTATTTTGGCCAAATCTAAGCAAACTATGCAGACCCAGACTGAGTGGTCCCAAAGGAGCACTCAGATCGGGGTCTACACTTTTGCAGTTTGTGCGATCTATCATACTATGTAAAATTAATATCCCACATTCCACTTGAAACTTTCATTACAATTCAAATACAACAAAAATAAAGCATGCGGTAGGAGAAAATAATCAGGGTTACAGTTTAGACGAGTGGACTAGTTTTTTGCTTATCTTCAGAAAACGATTGTACTATTATATAGTTTGCACCGAACAGCAAAAATGGACTAGACAAATAAGAGCTGTTTCTTGAAGTAAAAGATATAAAATTACGAGTACCATTACGAAAACATGCCAATTCAAATATACTGAAAAATTTACAACCAAAAAATGAAAATTTTCAGATAAAAAAATCGGATATTTCATATTTCTGGTCAAAACATAGATTGTGGGTTCTCGAGGCGGTTCTAACGAGTACCCACAATTTATGTTTTTGAGCAGACATGACAGGTTTTCTCTTAGAGAAAAAATGGCAAAAAATTCATGCTCAACTGATAATTCAACCAACTGTTTTATGGCTACTGCCCTCAGCTCTGGTACACTAATGAGTCGGTTCACAATAGATGGTATTACGAGATTTACCTGGGGGCTACTTTTCTCTGATAACACTGGTTCCCTGCACTGTACTATATAGTCTTTAAATCTTTAATTTTTAACATAGGAAACCATGTAAAACGTGTTTTATGCAGATGTAGATTTTGGAATCGGTTTTGAGCTACTTCATTGTGTTTTATATTTAAGAATTTTGTATGTGGGTTTCTGGTTAACTGTCTTATCAGTATTACTTAACTAATTGCATAACAGAACATCATTTTATTGGGATCTGGACAGAGTTTTATGGTCTAAGTCATCAGAAACATATGGAAATACCCCGACTTTGATATAGTAATAGTCGGGAAGTTGGGGGTCAAATTATCTAAGAGAAAAACACGGCATGAATAAGAAAAATAATGTATACCCCTGTAAACCCCAGTTTTACTAAATAAAAATGGGGTTTAAGGGGGTCAAAATTATATAGGTGTGTTTTCGTGATGGATGTGTTTTCGTCATTAGTCTCATCACTGATAAGCAGCTGGGCACAACAAAAACCTAGTATAGTGTAAATTAAATCATAGACAGGTAGAGGCCCAATAGGGACTTGAGTACTGGCTTATTTAACTGATCTACAGGTAATATCGCTCCAAAATATTTATTACCCTCAAAAGGTATATCTATTACCCTCTGGGATCTCATAATCACCTCTTTGCGACATGCCTTTGATCTCTGTTGCATAGCTCCAAAGTAGGGACAATAAAATCATTAGTAGGTGGTACCATTTTAAATCTCAATTATAACTTGTAAGTATATCTTGGTGTAAAGTGCTTAATAAGCCATTTATTTTGATGCAAGACTTTTCAAAATCGGCCTTGAAATAAGGAATTTATGGTGGTTTTAATATATGTAAAAAGGCTGTCATGGATGCCGCCATATAGTAGGCTTTGTGACGTCACACAACCCAAATTAAATATGCAAAACCAAATTATAAAGGGCTTTTAAAAATAGTTTTGCTACATATTTCTTATAATATTTTAATTCTATTGACATGCAATCATTTTGCCCAAAATAAACCAATTTTATGAGAATAACTAGCTTTAAGAAACAAATTTTAATTTTTATGAAACCTCATTAAATATTCAAAATGACGGCATCCATTCCACCAATGTTTAAATATTCAACTGTCTATAACTTACTTACTTTTCCATCGATTTTGATCAAATTTGTGTCAAAATCCATTGTTTGTAAAGTTCTTTACTTTAAAACACAATGCCTTTTAAGGTTGCGTTCCCCTTTAAGAAATGAACAACATTAGTCAAAGCCCTGGCTAAATTTTGCACTTTCACCCGTCCTTTTTACTCCATGTCTTTCTATTGTGCACACGGTTCTTTTATCAATAAAACAAACTTATAATCACAATGATATTGTAAATTTAACCTTACAACAACACATCGAGTGAAAATACAGGGACGGATCCCTCTACCCCTCGGAGGTTTCGAACCTAGGATCTCTCGCACGCAAACTTCTGCAAGGGATGGTTTTGAAACGTGTATACGAAAACGACAATGCCCTGAAGCGTTACATAATATTGTATAAATACACAAATATACAATGAGAATTTAACCTTTAAAATGCCAAGAAAACCTGCATCTGAAAATGTCGTCTGTTTATGTCGTCTGCTGAATATTCTTGCAAACTGTTCAAACCTATTTTTGCATACAGGCAAACAAAGTGGACCCTGATCAGACTGCAGTCTGATCTGTGTCCACACTGTTTGCAAAAATGACTTTTAAAATCACAAGCAGACAACAAAGCAGACGACAATTGTTGTGACAGGCAGTTTAAGGGTTAAATGACTCGAACGCCGATAGCTCCTTAACAGCAATTGATTCGAACTCATTTTTAAGTCCTTAGGAAAATCTTCCGATAGCATAAAAAAAACTTAAATATTTATGGATCTTTTTAGGGAAATGTTCTAATCCTATGATGAAATCGTATGATATGTGTACTTATTAGAATCGTCACATCATGGCAACGATAATGAGTACACTCAAAATACCATTATTTTACAGAAGATCGAAAAGACATCCCTAAATTATCCCCTTTAGCGTCCTGACCCCTCAGAGCCTGACCCGGTTTTATGATTAACTCTCAGGGGCTTGAGCTACTCATGTCTTCATTATGAAAACACGCCTATTCAAACATATAGAAAATTTCACCTCCAAAAACTGAGAATTTTCAGATAAAAAAAACTCTGATATTTTTCATATTCTGCTCAAAACATAGATTGTGGGTACTCGTTAGAACCGCCTCGGCGAGGCGGTCTAACGAGTACCCACAATCTATGTTTTTGAGCAGAACTAAGAAAAATAATGTATACCCCTGTAAACCCCATTTTTACTATATAAAAGTGGGGTTTAAGGGTGTCAAAATTAGATAGGTATGTTTTCGTGATGTCTAGAACAAAGTCCATGGTCTCAAAAATGAACAAGCCATTGAAAATCGAGTGTACTACATGTATATTTGCTAGGAGATTGAACCCATTTATACCTTGTGGCCCTTAAAAGGGATATTGTCGAACAGTGTAGACCCAGACCAGACGCTTCAGAACGCGACGTCTTATGATTTAAGGGTCTACACCGTTTGCATGAGGAAAAAAAAAAACAATCAAAATTGAATTTCTATATAACGCGGTAATAATGAAAAATAACCAGACACCCCTTCTACTGGAAATGGACCTGTTCAAAGAGTTGAGACAGAAGAGTCCACTCGGCATAAATGGATTCAAAGGCAGTTCTGTAGTTAAACTGTACGAGTATATGGAATTACATTTTCGGGGCTGCGTTCAATAAAGCAAAACACAAGCGAGAATATTTCTAAACATCTTTTGAACGGTTTTTGAACCCGTCTTATGTAACCTAAATTTAGAGAGTAGAGAGACTACGTTATTCTCGTTGACAAGACGAATAATTCGGTTCTAGGAAAACTTTCCAAGTTTCCAATGGACACAATTTACATGAAATGTCAAAACCTGTTTTCTGGGAAAAATAAACAACAACAACATATATTATTTTAAAATGTCGTCAGCTGAATTTTTTACCCAGAATGCTAAGCATTGATATTGGCGGATTAATTAACAAAACAAGACGGGCAAGTTGGCGATAACCTATACTTAAATATGATTAATTTGCACAGCCAGTGACAAAGCATATTATTGCATAAAAACAGTGTTGCACGTTAACAGCCGTGCATTAACCGGCGAAAAGCCGTGTATTAACAAGGCAATTCACGCGCTGTTAATGCACGGCTACGCAACTTTCAATATAATCATACCGGGGTCACAGATTTGCTGCCGTTAAGAGATGTGTACTGCCCGGCCCTAGAACGAGCATAGTTCGTGGAAATTACATTCGCGAGACATCTGTGAAAAGGTGAAACAAAATAGTGCAAGAAATAACGCGAAATGTAGCAAATGTTTTCAATGTTTATGCAATAATAGCGATCAAACATGTTTTTTTTTTTTTTTTTTTTTTTTTTTTTTTCAATGCATTAACATTCGCCAGGCCCCTAGGGAGGTGTTTAAAACCGCGGCCTCCGACGGCCTTCACCAAAATATTATTAAATTATCTCATACAGTATGGGAGTTATAGCCTGCACAAGATTTCAGCTCCAGGGGTTATTAGCACATAGTAAAAAGTGAGTTGTCTCTCTTGCATGTGACTTATCTATGCCTCTACCAAGTAATATCAAAATATTTCAAACCTTAAAGAAGTTATAGAGTGGTCAAGAATTTGGCTTAGAAATTTATTCAGGGGAGATAACTAGAACGTGGCATGCCTGCTGATCCTTTTCTATGCCTGTACCAGATATTATCAAAATATTTTAAACCATTAAGAAGTTATGGAGTGCACAAGAATTTGGGTTAGAAATTCGATCAGGGGAGATAACTAGAAAAAGAACAAAGCAAGAGTTGTCCTTCTTGTATGCAACACTCCTACTTGGCCTGATATATGTCCCTGTTAAATATCAAATTATCTCAAACAGTATGGGACTTATAGCCTGCTCAATATTTCGGTTTCAGGGGAGATAACTTCTTAACGAAGAAAGTGAGAGATGTCTCTCTTGCACACAACACCCCTTCTGGTCCTTATCTATACGTCTACCGAATATCAAAATATTTCAAACCATTAAGAAGTTATCGAGTGCACAGGAATTTGACTTAGAAATTGGTTCAAGGGAGATAACTAAAAAGAACAGAGCAAGAGTTGTCGTTTTTGCATGTGACACTCCTACTTGACCTGATATATATCCCTACCGTATATCTTATCAAATTATCTCAAACAGTATAGGAGTTAAGGCCTCTTTATCCGTACCAAATATTATCAAATTAACTCAAACAGTATAGGAGTTATTGCCTGCACAAGATTTCGGATTCAGGGGAGATAACTACATAACGAAGAAAGTGAGAGTTGTCTCTCTTGCTCCGCCTCTTCATTCCTAACAAATTTAATCAAAATATGTCTGAGGCTATTAAAGTTAAGGAGCGCACAAGGATGTGTTTCCGGATTTCTGCTTCAGAGGAGATAACTACATAACAAAGGAAGTGAGAATCTCTCTTGCATGTGACACACCTTCTGGTCCACCTCTTCATTTCTAACAAATAAAAGTAAATTATCAAACAGTATTGGAGTTACTGCATACACAATATTTCGTCTCTAGGGGAGATAACTAAATAACGAAGAAAGTGAAAGTTGTCTCTCTAGCACATGACTCGCCTACACGTCCTCTTCATTCCTACCAAATATTATTAAAATATGTCTAAGGGTAACAAAGTTAAGAAGCGCATAAGGATGTCTCTACGGATTTCTACTTCAGAGGAGAGTAACCTCCCTTGCATGCGACACGCCTGCTGGTCCTCTACTTCATTCCTACCAAATATTATCAAATTCTCAAACAGTATGGGAGTTAGTGCCTGCACAAGATTTCGGCGTCAGGGAAGATAACTACATAAGGAAGATAGTGAGAGTTGTCTCTCTTGCATGCGACACGCTTTCTGGTACTCCTCTTCATTCCTACCAAATATAATCAAAATATGTTTAAAGGTATCAAAATTATGGAGCGCACAAGAATGCATCTACGGACTGACGCCATGCTGACGAATATAGGTCGGGGATAAAAAACGAATATTTAGATCAGCCTACACAGCCGCACAGGCTTGAACATGCATTAGGTCTTCAGTATGCAGATGTTCCGTTGTCAAATTATTAGGAAACTTCACCTCCTTACCATACATGTCCTAAAATTTGAACAAGCCCATTTTGCTATATATTGATGCGTGTAAAAACTTCTGGATGGGTGACAAACGGTGTAGGCCCTGACCAGACGCCGCGTTCTGCTGCGTCTGATCTGGATCTACACTGTTTCCCAGGCATGTCTGTTCCAGTACTTAGGGTAATTGCGGTAAAAACAAGTATACTGAAAAAGGCTTAATAGATTATGTTAGTTTATCTGTGAATTGTCACGCAATGAAATAATTATTTGAGAAGCTGTATAAATAAGCAGAGAGCCTGTTGATGATGATTGATTGATTGATTGATTGATTGATTGATTGAGTTTAACGACACGTCAACCCTTGTGGGTCATTTTGTGTCGTCTCCCAGAGAAAGGGAGAAGAGAGATAGAAAAGACAGTAGAGGAGATGAAAGAGAGGGATAGGGGAGAAAGGAAAATGAATGAAAGTGAAGAAACAGAAGAAATAAAAACATTTCCCCACTACCTTTACCTGCTGCAAGGACGGCAGGCTTTGTCCAGCTGTAAGCTAATATCAGTTGGACGCCCCGGTGACGTAAGATACACGACACTTTGCCTCACCCAACTACCCTTGAGGATGAGTATTTGGTGATAATTCTGGGATAATGTTTCTTATTTCTCCATAATTTTGGGATAGTTTTTCTCTTTCCTCCCTAATTCTGGGATATTTTTTCTTCTTATTTTTCCATAAAAACGGTAAAGTTCCTAGCCGATCAGTGTGGACTGACATGCTTGTCTGGGGGAGTCACAGTCTACATATACCACCTATATATAGCAATAGGCTTTTGGAAGCTTCAGTGAATCCTTTTACAACGACAGCATCTGTTCCCACTGATGTTGACTTTGAAATAGAGTTTTTTGTTGTAAAGAATCCTTAATGAGCAGAACGATATGTGAACATATGTTTTGGATATTTGTTAGAATCGCCTAATTGAGTATTAAATACAGCGTTCTGTTTAACTGTCACCTCTTTAGCGAAAACGAATTTTGTCGTTGTATCGATAGTCGGTATAAAGAGGGTGGACTGTATAAGCGACATGTGTCTAGAACATAGACTAGCCAAACTGTTATTTAACTCAAGGGCTAACAACTGCTTAATTTAAATATCGACACATTAAAGCAGTCGCAGATGGAATGATGACAAACAGAATATTCTTAATTGGGTGCGCTCGTATAATTGGTACACCCAAAGAAACAATATCCTGTTTTTTACTATCTCCGATCGCACATGCTGCAAATATGAGAGGACTATTTATTGAGCCGCTACGTTAGCAAACATTCCTTCGGACATAAGCGCCCTGCGAAGATTCAGATCACCCTGCGCATTCGCGCAGGGTGATCTGAACCTTCACTGGTCGCATTTTGGATAGCCAACGATGCAAAGTTCCAGCAGTCAAAACAGACTGATTAGACTGTGCGGATGCACAGGCTGACTTGAATTTTCGTCGGGCATACATGTCAGACGGTACGTTCTCTCACACTGCAGCTCAATAGTGCCACGATGGCATGATCGCATGTACTACCACTAACTGTATTAATTAGTTGTTTTTTTTTTATGCTAATCCTGTCATTTGTTTGTCATGTGCTTCTCGTATGTACGTACAAAATACCTGTGATGACCGGCCTTTCACTTGTCTTCGCTTGTTTATGAACCCTCCTTCCAATGATAGCGTTTGTTCTCAAGGATGCTGCCGTTAATTTGACTTTGCAGCGGTAAGGAATCCATAAACGCAGCCGAATGATATGTAGGAAAAAGCTTGCTTTATTCTGTTTTTTTTTCCTCATGTTTTGGATATTTGTAACAGTTATCTAAAACACGTGTCTTGAAGTATTTAGTATTATATTGTTGCATAATTTATAATTCTAACATGACGTTAACGTTTTCCGATGAAGTCGAATGAATACGTCCCCGTAATCAAACTACAATAATTCATGTCGTCAAAGTAGTGCGTGAAAAAGAGCGCGTTTGATGACGCTGCACGTAGACTTATAGTCTAGCGACGTCCGCTGCAAAATAGTTCTGTGGAAAACATTGCAACACAATGTCGATTTTCCTTTCTGTAGCATGTTAGAATCGAAACAATTTCTCTCTACTGTGTGAATTATCGCCACTAACGCATACTGTTTTCGGGAAGATGCGAATATTAATTCACTCCGGCTTCGCCGTCGTGGATTAACACTTCGCAATCTTCCTCCCGACACCATGCGTAATTCGTGATAATTCACAGTAGGGAAATATTATTTTTTGATTAATTGTCACCCCTTGAGCGAAGTATTCGTGCCAGTCAAATTAAAATTATATTTTGTCGCTGTATTGAGTGCGGTATTAAGAGGGTTGACTCTATTTTAACTAAAAAGATAACAACAACAACAAGAGGGCCGAGATGGCCCTTTATCGCTTACCTAATTACTAGATAAACTGGCCTTTCGGTTCAGGAGAAGAAGTGCAAAACAGATAGAGGGCATGGCGCCATCTTGGATTTCTGATCGGAACGATTTTAGCTTTTTTTTATCTACAAGTCACCCTGTTTGGAGTCAGTTGGCCTTTCGGTTCGGGAGAAAAAGCAACAAATAGATTTTTGAGATGACGGCCATTTTGTATTTCCGATCCGAATGATTTTAGCTATTTTGATCTATTAGTCATCCCGATGCTTCCTATCAAGTTTCAAGACAATCGGCTTTTTGTTTCAGGAGAAGAAGAGAAAAATAGATTTTTTCAAGATGGCGGCCATCTTGGATTTCCCATCGGAACACTTTTAGCATTTTTTTATCTACAAGTCACCCCGATGCTTCTAACAAGTTTCTTGTCAGTTGGTGATCACAATCATACATACATAGGTACAATATGCATTCTCTGTTCCGTGAAAAATGGACCATTTATAATAAGAAAAGGTGAAAAACGTATAGGGTATAAGATAAATGTGAAGAAGAGAAAGGCTGAAAAGACCAAGAAAGGACAAAGAAAGAAAATAAGATGGATTTCAGGTGAAACCCAAAACTATTATAAAAATAATTAAAGTACTAGTAATATTAGCTATATGCAGATGTATGCACTATGTGCTTTTATATATGCAAGTAAGAAGTTTCAAAACATTTGGTTCTTACAATATATCTTTGAACGGCTTTGAATATGAAGTCCTTGTCTTGGTCACCCAGTGCGTTGTTCCCATATGAGAGAGTGTAAGAAAGGTGGACAATAATGTGACACCTCACCCAACATGACTTATTTCAGTTCATTATATTGGTTACATTCTGTAAGGAAACACTGGTCTCAATTTGTCCACAGCTGCACAACGGGCTATCAATAATAATCTTGTAGCACAAGTAATAATTCAAGGTGCTGTAACTTGTGTGCGAAAGAATGTGCACAATACTGGTCAACCGCTTAGACGACTAAGCCTGCCTAGTAAACGTGTGGTTAGGTAAACTGACCGCGCTCGACATGACCCATTGGGTTGACTGAGCCGTAAAACCTCAACACAAACAAAACAAAACTTGTGTGCAGTTGTGTATGGTTAACTTTCCCGGTTCGATCGACGGTCATTACGAAAACACGCCTATTCAAATATGTAGAAAATTTCACTTCCAAAAACTGAAAATTTTCAGATAAAAATCTCTGATATTTTTTTATATTTCTGCTCAAAGCATAGATTGTGGGTACTCGTTAGAACCGCCTCGACGAGGCGGTTCTAACGAGTACCCACAATATATGTTTTTGAGCAGAAAGAAGAAAAATAATGTATACCTTTTTAAACCCCAGTTTTACTATATAAAAGTGGGGTTTAAGGGGGTCAGAATTATATAGGCTTGTTTTCGTGATGAATAATCTTGTAGCACAAGTAATAATTCAAGGGGCTGCAATTTGTGTGCAGTTGTGTATGGTTACCTTTCCCGGTCGATCACCGGTGTAGTAGAAAGTGGGGTTTGCCGTAGGCATACCTGTTTAAGGATTGATTAAATGCTTCAACCGAAGGTGAGCTGCGTGTAGAAGCATTATCTGATGAGAGAAATGAGTTAAAATAGAGTTGTGTTCCTGCGGCTATGATTTAGAAATAGAGTTGTGTTCCTGTGGCTATGGTTTAGAAATAGAGTTGTGTTCCTGTGGCTATGATTTAGAAATAGAGTTGTGTTCCTGCGGCTATGATTTAGAAATAGAGTTGTGTTCCTATGGCTATGATTTAGAAGTAGAGTTGTGTTCCTGCAGCTATGATTTAGAAATAGAGTTGTGTTCCTGCGGCTATGATTTAGAAATAGAGTTCTGTTCCTGCGGCTATGATTTAGAAATAGAGTTGTGTTCCTGCGGCTATGATTTGTAAATGTTCAGCTGCATTTCTAAGATAAAATGAAGATCTATAACTAACAGGGTTCTGGACAAGCTGAGAAAGAAAGTCCGGACATAATCCATTCTGCATTTTGTAAAATAAAACTAAATTTTATTTAAACCCACTTGACCTCAGGCCTTCTCATCCGTTCTTCGTATAATACAGCTACTGATCATCACGAAAACATGCCTATATGATTTTGACCCCTTAAACCCCACTTTTATACAATAATACTGGGGTTTACAGGGGTATATATTATTTTTCTTATTTCTGCTCAAAACATAGATTGTGGGTACTCGTTAGAACAGCCTCGGCGAGGCGGTTCTAACGAGTACCCACAATCTATGTTTTGAGCAGAAATATGAAAAATATCAGAGTTTTTTATGTGAAAATTTTCAGTTTTAGGAGGTGAAATTTTATATATATTTGAATAGGCGTGTTTTCGTAATGTACTAGTTTATTAGTGCAAGAAACAATCCTACCGGCCTCGACCTTAACTTTCTTCTTACAAATGTCCCATATAATACAAGCATACTCCAGTATTGGCCTAATCAATGAAAAAAAAATACTATCTCCAGTGCCTTCCTGTCAAGTTTATATTTAAGTTTTGTCATTACATTAATATTAGTCCACGCTCTTAGACTGACAATCTTATCGAAAACCATTTGTCGTTTCTGTTCCTGTGCTTTGTATTCAAATATTTACCGCAAAATTAATTTTATCGCCAAAACTGGGTCTGAACTATGCAATGTTATGGTAAACTGATTTTTTTTTTTTTTTTTTTTTTTTTTCATTAAAAATATTTGTGTTTTTCTTAACTGATTTTAAATTTTAAACTACATATATTCCATTACAATTATTGAGAAAATTTAAGAAATTCTGAACAAGCACAGATTATTGAAAACCTGCATCCTAACTATCTACCCTATCGATTTTTGCATATTTTGTAGCCGATTTTCATATGAGGATAATGAAACTATTCGATTTTTTTAAAACCATTGACTAGAATAAATCTCTTCTGCATATGTAGTTACAACAAATGGTTTTGCATTTAATCATGCTTAAAGTTTGCAAATTTATTTCTCCTGTGTAAAGCGGCAGGCAAAACAAAACAAAACACACACACAAAAAAAAACGACTTTCCGGAGGATGTCAAAAGGAGAGTGGTGTTGGGAATTGGCCAGAACTTCATCTTTAATCGTCGGTTTTGTAAAACCGATTAATTATCAACTAATAATCAACTTATAGATAATCTATTCATTCTTATTTTAGCCTTCTTCCAGGTTCTTACTCATATCACTTTGAGAATATCACTTTACTACCGACTGAGCAAAAGTAATAACAGACAGACAGACTTTTTATTTAGACGTAAACTGTTACAGTTTCTAGTCTATCAGCATGCACATATGACAATATCGTATGGTCACAATATATATATATGGCTGACAACAAATAAATACAATGTTATTCGTAGATGATTCTGATGTAAGTATCGACTACAATTGCACGGTGAAAGTCCAAAATTCAAGAATCCTGAAATCTGGGTTTTCAAATCGTGAAAAGTTTTCCCTATACTTTATATAGGGACAAAAACTCTTGAAATCCTGAAATCAGGAATAATTCTGAAAACTTTCACCCATGCAGCTGCAAATGTAGATTGCGGAACATGATGTATAAAGATTAGATCATTTTTCTTACGCCTGGAGGTTGAACTCCATATTTACACAAACATAGCAATATTAAAACCAGCACTTTCATATAAATATTAACAATAAAGACAGATATCACGATGTCATAAGTGAACTTCGAAGTCTAAAAGACTCATATACATATTTTCCTAATTTCTGTAACACTCCTTGTTGTTTTGTTTGCATTAACAATGTAAATTTATAAACACTTGGTCTGTTATAATAATATGGACGAATATATTCTGCCTCAAAATACTATAAACAGGACACACGAGTACAAAATGGTACTCGTCCTCAATATCAAACTTATTACAAAGAGTACATATGCGTTGTTCTCTATCAACCCTATTTTGAGAATATCTTCCCGTTTCAATACGTAATTGATGAGAAGATAATCTTAATCGGGATATAGCCTCTCTCCGTTTGTTTGGTAAGATATTCAAATAAAGCTCATAATCGAAAGACAATTTGTAGTTTTTATAAAGTGTAAGGACTCTGTTGTTGGCGATATCGCTATACCAGCTTTGTTTAAAAACATCCAATACTCTTTGTTTAAACTGCAAATGAAATGTTTTTAGATCAACCGAGAATGGATTACTCCAAACAAAAGAAAACCCATACTTATCTAAAAGGGACTTAACGTTTTTGGCCCAGTTACATGCATTTGCACCAGTGCTACAGGCATCCACAAGTGAACTATATAGTTTGTTTACCAGAATATTATCAGTATTAATTATATGATACCAAAATTTAATAATGCGTGTATATCTTGTAACATATAAAGGATAACGTTCGAGCTCCCCATACACTCCTATATTACACGTTGAAGACTTTACTTTCAATAAATACTTACAAAATTTAAGATGAATTCTTTCGATTTCCTTACATTTTCCAAAACCCCATATCTCACAAGAGTAGCTAAGAATAGAGCCCACAAAGGCATCAAACAACTGACACATAACTTTAGGTTTAAAAGAATATCTTTTAGTATTGTGTAATAAACAGTTCATGGCTTTTAATCCTTTTCCCACCAATGTTTCTTGATTCAATGCAAAATTTCCAGTATAATTAAAAACAGTACCTAAATAATTAAAATTACTAACAATTTCTAAATTTCTACCATTATATGTCCATGATTCATCATTTAATAGCCCCCCGCGTTTCCTAAAAACTACAATTTTGGTTTTGTCAGTATTTACTTGTAGTCCCCATTTATGACAATACATTTCTAACTGGTCTAAACTTGTCTGCAAACCGTCCTTATCTTTCCCCAAAATTACCATGTCATCTGCAAATAACATCAATATAAAAGTAATATCATCAGATGTTAACCCACAAGTTTGATCCCCTTGTAAGAATAATTCCAAATCTTCTATAAATAATGAAAACAAAGCTGGTGAGATTACCTCCCCTTGTTTTAAACCGACTGCGCATCCAAAGAAATCCGAATACGAATTACATCCCCTTACACAAGTTTTAACCTTATTGTACATATCTTTAATAACCCTTAACATTTTACCGTTAAGACCTAATTTAAATAACTTGTACCATAAACCATTCAGATAAACACTGTCGAAGGCCTTTTTTAAATCAATAAAGGCACAAAATAATCTCCCTTTCTCCTTTAAAACTTTTTGTATAATTGAATTTAAAACAAAAATTGCATCGGTTGTCGAACGACCCTTTCGAAAACCAAACTGCGAATCAGACAGGATATCATTGTTTTCATCCCATTTTTTTATTCTGTTGTTTAAAACCCCTGTAAATATTTTTGAGAAGCAACTAACCAGAGTAATTCCCCTATAATTATTTACATCATTAGGATCGTTCTTTTTAAAAAGTGGAACCAAAATGCCCTCAGACCACAGGCTCGGGAAAACTCCCGAGTTTAAGACAGCATTAAAGATATCAACAATATGTCCCGATAATATATCAAAAGACTCTATAAAATATTCATTCAGTAACTGATCACGTGAAAACGACTTGTTTCTTTTCAAAGAACGAATTACTAAATTAACCTCTTCCAAAGTTATTACTTTATCAAGCTCTTCAAATGTACAATTGACTGAGTCAAAATCATTGTTTTGGCAGAAATCCTCGCTTTCCCTATCCTGTGTAATAAATAAGTCTTTATGCATATTTAAAAAATATTCAAAAAAATCTTTCAGCGGTATGTTTGAGACATTTTTCTTTCTTTTTGAAAACAATTTCCAAAATTCCCTTGGTTTAGAATGCCTCAGTCTCTCAATCTCTCTTATTTTATTACCTTCAAAACTACGCTTTTTCTGTTTTACAAGTCGTTTGTAGGATGCCTTTTTACTGAACATATTTATTCTATTATCGTCTGTTTTATAAGTATTAAAGGACTTTATAGCAATAAAATAAGCCTGCTTAGCCGTATAACATTCTTCATCAAACCAGTCCGCCTTTTTACTAACTTGATTCGCAGACAACCTGGGTTTATTTTCAATATTAGTACATGTAGTCTTGCTAAATAAAGGGGAAGCAACTTCGCTCAAGACATCAGTAAATGTTTCAATACACGAATTGATTGAATTCCTATCAGAAATATCAATTTGATCAACAATAGCATTAAAATCGGTAAGCCTTCCTATGAGGCTACGTCGGAAATCTCCGCAAAGTGAGTCATCCCATTTTATTCTAGTTCTACACTGCGGTCTGTCGGAAATAACAGGGATAGTATTACATAAAATTTCAAACGATAGCGGAGCGTGATCAGACCATTCACAAAATGTATTGATTTGAAAGTTACTCATGCAAGCGAAATCGTGTTGACCCAAAATAACATAATCAATAACACTACACCCAGTCCGACTAGCATAGGTATACATTCCCAATGAATTGTCATTACCCAGTCTACCGTTAGCGATGCGTAAAAAAGTCGATTTACATAAGTCCAACAGTTTTAAGCCATGCGCATTGCAAACATTATCTAATGAACGACGTGCAGACGGTAAATCGGGTAAATAATCATCATCATCAATACTATTTACTATACTATCATACGCTATATAATCAGATCGTGAACCGTTTCCCACCCTTGCATTCCAGTCGCATAGCTCCAGACCGATGAGAGGGGTATCCTACGGAACCCCGGAAGGGACATTTCCTTTCCAATAATTAGCAGAAAAGAAATTACAGTCGAACCTCAGTAGCTCGAACATGGGACTATTTACAAATTTGTTCGAGATATGGGTTGTTGAGGGTTAATCATAGCGCCATGTCAGGAAGCAAATGACAATAATTTAGGACATTTTTTTTTTTCGATCTTTTAGACAGTAATGGTATGTTGAGTGTACTTATTAGAATCGCCTCGATTAGGCGATTCTAATGAGTACACACAACATACAATTTCATCATAAAATAAGAAATTTCCTTAAATATTTATTTCCTTGAGCTAAAAAAAATGACTTCGAATTAGTCATGGTAAACGAGCCATCGAGATTCGAGCTACTGAGGTTCGACTGTAGATAGTATGTTGTTTAAATGGGATCTTTATGTCGAAAAAACGACATAAAAAGTCGTTAAAACGAGACATAAGTTGTTTATTTTCCATTCTGTTTTCTTGGTTTAGTTTTCTGTCCGATATTTAGCAGAAAAGAAATAAAGAAATAAAATACAGAACGGAAATATAAAAAAAAAATAAAAATAGACAATTGCTTTTTCGATATTTAGCAGAAAAGAAATCAAAACAACAAAATAGAACGGAAATCAAAACAAAAAATGAATGAAAGTTAAACCAATATAGTTATATCCTTTTAACGACTTATTATGTAGTGTTTTAGTGTTGTTGTTTTTTTTTTTTTTTTTTTTTTTTTTTTTTTTTTTGTTGTTGTTTTTTTGTTGTTTTTTTTTCAACTTAATGATCTCGTTTTCATGACATAATATATTGTTTAAACGACATTATATCGCTTGTTCAACATAATTCGGGGCTCCCATTGGTTGATTTGTCACTAGGTTCAAGATGGTTATTGTGTTGAACAAACGGATATAATAAGTCGTTTAAACGACATATTATGTTGTTTAAACGAAATCTTTAAGTTGAACAACGATATAATAGATATAATAAGTCGTTAAAAAGAGATACTATTTTGCTTTAATTTCCATTCTATTTTTTTTTTTTTTTTTTTTTTTTTTTTGGTCTTAATTTCTGTTCTGTTTTTGTTGTTTTAATTTTTTTCTGCTAAATATGGGAAAGGAAATTTTTTTTTATTTTTTTTTTTATTTTTTTTTTTTTTTTTTTATTGTTTTGTTTTTAATTTCTGTTGTTTTTGTTGTTTTGATTTCTTTTCTGCTAAATATCGGAAATCAGATCTAATTTTTGTTTTAATTTCCGTGCTGTTTTTATTGTTTTTGTTTCTTTTCTGCTAAATATCAGATAGGAAATGTCCCTTCCGGGTTCCGTAGTATTCTGATACTTTTTTTTTTTGCTTTTCTCCATGAAAACATATATTGTTGGTACACATAAGAAGCCGTGACGGTTCTAATGAGTACCCAGAACATATGGTTTCATGGAGAAATAAGAAAAAACAACAAGCAGCAAACACCAGTACTTTTCGGTTGAATCCAGTATCTTCTATAGACTATTTTAGCAAATCCTTTATTGACCACGACTCTAAAAAGACATAAATAGTCAGGTTAGAATTTTATTTTTTATTACTTGCCCATTAAAATGATTAAAATAATAATAATAAAATAATAAAAAAAAAACTGAAAAAATATGTTTCTGAAAACAGAATTTTACGATTTGTCGACTATAAAAATTCTTTCCAATCACGAATCACAAGAGGAAAAAATGTCTGATCATCGGTGGCAACACTAACGAAGACATCGAAAGCATTGATCACATGACACGGGCCCCTGTGTCGTTTGACCAAGATACTTGCATTTCGTCAGTAGATTGTAGTATTAAAAGATCCAGTAAGTACATATGGGCCGTGTCAAGCGAAAAAATATCCGAGTATGCGCAAAATAGCAGCTGTATATCATAATGCGCATGAGCAAAATATCATCCGGGTCTTCGCTCTTCATTCATACATTCTGTATTATCCAATGATTCTGTTAGCGGACAGTGAAGGCGAATGCTTAGGCTGATCTGGCCCTTTACTGTCCGTTCATGCGCGAAGACGTTTTCGCATTGAGGCCTACAGTCGAACTTCAATGGCTCGAACATCTTTGGGACCATGGAGATTTGTTCGAGATATGGGTAGTTCGAGCCACTGAGGGTTAATCATGACGCCAGGCCAGAGAGCAAATGACGGTAATTTAGGGATTTGTTCGACCTTTTAGACGATAATGACATGTTGGGTGTACTCATTAGAATCGCCTCGATGAGGCGATTCTAATGAGTACACCCAACATGCTATTTCATTATAAAGTAAGAAAAAATCTTTAAATATTTGTTTTCCTGAACTATCGGAAAAATTTCTTAAGGGACTCAAAAACGAGTTCGAATTAGCCATGGTAAACGAGCCATCGGTGTTCGAGCTATTGAGGTTCGACTGTATGTGGAAGTCCCTGATCAGATTACGCGTGTGTTTGTATAGTTTGATCAAGTATTTGCTTTTCTCCTAGAGGATTGAAGCATCAATTGGTTCAATTATTTTTCACAAAAGAACAGGGTTTCTCAAAAAATGTTGTGGATACTCATTAGAAGCGCCTCAGAGAGGCGCTTCTAATGAATTCCCACAACAAATGTCTGCGTCGAGAAATAAGAAACACGTCAATTTTCGGGCAAGTTAATCTTGATTGGACACAAGTAGATTTTGACCAATTACTTGTCCGTGGACATGTAATAAAATTCCATAATTCCACAATCCTGTCCATTGGCCAGGAACTGACACAATCTTAGAGCACAGCCCGTCAATGTGTTTTGAGAAAGTAAGAAGAATGCGAAATCAGTTCTTTTGAATTTTGATCAGGTATTTGCGTTTTCATCAGTAGACTGTAAGTGAACATAGAATGCCCTCATGGTCGTCTTATCTACCATTCTTCTAAGAATGCCTCTTCAACTAGAAACATTTACGACAGCGTTTCCTTTCCAGAAAGTGTTTACATCCTCCGAAAATAGGAAGGTAGACGTTTTAATAAATTTCCGTTTATTAACACAGAAAGGTTTGACATTTCAATCAAATTGTGCCCCTTTGAACGAAATGCTAACTAAGAACTAATGTCCATACATGTACAGTGAACCATCGTTACAACGACAGCATTTGTTCCCAAAGATGTTGCCATTAAAATGAATTTGCTGTTGTAAAGAATCCCTAGTGGGTAGACTGATATGTTAGAAAGGCCTTGTTTTATTCTTATTTCGTCATAGAACATAATGTTTTGGATATTTGTAAGAATCAGTGAAGCGATTCTGGCAAATATCCAAAACATATGTTTCTTTAAAGTATCAAATACAATATTCTTGCATAATTTCTCAATAACTGTTACCTCTTGAGCGAAGGTTTCGTGATATTCATATTGTCATTATAACGAATTTTGTCGTTGCATCGAGTGTCGGAAAAAAGAGAGGGTTGACTGTATTTAGTTCGTGCAATGATTTCAGATTTGGTACGGGAAAATTTGAATATAGTATCGCTAGAACAGCCCATGCTCTACCTTATGATTTTGATACGAAAGACTATGAATTTGATACCTATATACAGCGGACTTCTATGTTAGTTTTTTGATAGAGCAGCCATTGCTCTACGTCAGGATTTCGATACGGCAGAATTTGAATTTGCTAATCGTGGAACAGTCTTTGGACAACGTGAAGATTTTAATACGGGAGAATTCAAATTTTATAACCATAGAACTGTCCTAGGACTACGTTAGGATTTTGATACGGGAGAATTCGAATTTGAAAACAATGAGCACTCCTTGGGCTGTGTTAGGACGTTGATACGAGAGAATTTGATTTTGGTAACCACGGAGATGTCCTTGGGCTATGTTAGGACGTTGATACGGAAGAATTCGAATTTTATAACCATGGCGGTGTCCTTGGACTATGTTAGGACGTAGATAAGGGAGAATTCGAATTTTGTAAGCATGGAGCAGTCCTGGGACTATGTTAGGACGTTGATACGTGAGAATTCGAATTTGATAACCATGGAGTTGTCCTTGGACTACGTTAGGATGTTGATACGGGAGAATTCGAATTTCATTGCCATGGATCTGTCCTCGGACTACGTTAGGATGGTGAAACGGGATAATTGATAACAATGGAGCTGTCCTAGGACTATGTTAGGATGTTGATACGGCAAAATTCGAATTTAACAACCGTGGAGCTGTCTTCAGACTTGGTATGGATTTTGATACGGGATAATTCGAATTTGATAACCGCAGAGCAGTCCGTCCTTGGACGGTGAGGATTTTGATATGGAATAATTCGAATTTGATAACCGTGGAGCAGTCCTTGGACTACGTTAAGATTTTGATATGAGATCATTAAGTTTTGATAACCATGGAGCTCTATTTGGACTGTCCTTGGACTATATTAGCATGTTGATACGGGAGAACTCGAATTTGTAAACTGTGAAGCTGTCTGGACTAGGTATGGAATAATTCGAAGATGATAACCGTAGAGCAGTCCGTCCTTTGACTAGGCGAGGATTTGATACGGGATAATTCGAATTTGATAACCGTGGAGCAATCCTTGGACTAGGTGAAGTGTTTGATATGGGATAATTCGAATTTGATCACCGCGGAGAAGTTCTTGGTCTACGTTAGGATTTTGATATGGGATCGTTAGGATTTCGATACGGAATAATTCAAATTTGATTACCGTTGATCAGCCCTTTGACGACATAAATATATTGGTACATATATATGATGTTGATACGGGATAATTTGAATTTGATAACCGAAGAGCTGTCTTTGGACTAGGTAAGGATTTTGATACGGGATAATTCGAATTTGATAACCATGGAGCAGTCCTTGGACTCTGTTAGGAATTTGATACCGGATAATTCGAATTTGATAACCGTATAGCAGTCCCTGGACTACGTTAGTATTTTGATATGGGATCATTCAAATTTGATAGCCGTGGAACGGTCCTTAGACTACTTTTAAGTTTTTGATTGAGAAAAATTCGATTTGATAACCCAGGAGCAGTCCTTGGACAACGCTAGGATTTCGATACGGAATAATTCGAATTTGATAACCGTTGATCAGCCCTTTGACAACATAAGTATTCTAGTACGGGAGCAGTCCAGTTTGATAACCGTGGAGCAGTCTTTGGAAAACGTTAGGATTTTGATACGGGAAAAACTGAGGAACAGTGCTTGGAGTACTTCAGTGTTTTGATATGGGATAATTCGAATTTGATAACCATGTAACTGTCTTTGGACGATGTCAGGACTTTGATACAGATAATTAAACTTTATAACCATAGAGCAGTCTTACTTTAGTTTTTAAATTGAGCCAGCACACGACAAAACCTACAATATGACTTGTGCGACTAGCGAAGACTGATCAGTTCGCTGATCGCATGTGCCTTCTATAGCCTCCAGGCTATCTAAAGAGGGCTAAACGAGAAGCCTTGCCGTACTAGGTGAATGTATAGGCTGCTCTGTCTTTGCTTGTTACACATGTCTTATTGTAGGTTATGCCGTGCGCTGGCTCAATTATTTAAGGGGACTAGATACACATTCAGGGGAGGCAACTCTGCAACATTGATTGGGATACGGGAGAAAAAAGGACCTACCGTATTAACCCAAAGTATTCGGACACCTCAACTGTTTACTGTATTTGTTCTAAAAATTGAACAAGTACAATTTACTACCCGGTGTTCTGTCTAAAATTGCTGGATGACTGGCAAACAGTGTAGACCCAGATGAGACGTCGCTTTCTGCGGTGTCTCATCTGGGTCTACATTATTTGCTCAGATCTGTCTGTCCGAATACATACGGTAAATACGACACTCTACTCTAAACTGAGGCTACTCTATAAAAGAATAAAATTCTTCCCTTGGGAGCATTTATTCTCTTTTAGAGTAGACCCCTTTTCAACAGGGGATTAGTATGACCAACAGGAAGTCAAGAAAATTGTCTCTATTGGTTTAAAGATTTTATATTTCCAAATATTCAATGACAGTATACAGTCGAACTTCGATTGCTCGAACATCTTTGGGACCATAGAATTTTGTTCGAGACATGGGTGGTTCGAGCCACGGATGGTTAATTATGGTGCCAAGTAAGGAATCAAATGGCGATAATTTAGGAATTTTTTTTTCGATTTTCTACACAATAATTGTATGTTGAGTGAAATCATTAGAATCGCCTCGATGAGGCGATTCTAATGAATACACACAACATACAATTTCACGATAAAATAAGAACATTTTCCCTAAATATTTGTTTTCTTGAGCTATCGGAAGAACTTCGTAGGGCTCAAAAACGAGTTCGAATTTGCCATGGTAAACGAGCCATCGGTGTTCGAGCTGTCGAGGTTCGACTGTACATTGTAGCGGAAATATGTTAAACAAAATCTATCTCAATTATGAGTGTGAACTTAAGATACAGAATTAAAAAGGATATACAAACATATCGAATACATAAAGGGCAATGAGCAAAAAAAAATAAATAAATAAATAAAACTGGACATTTATAATAAGCTCAATTATTAATGAAAGACTCACGGTTGATAACAAACTCAATATTAATGCCAGTACGAGGGTTGATAATATCAGTCGTAGAAGACACTTTAATATTATCACAAGACCTAAAGAGATTTTGGTAATAACAGATAATGGAACAAGCAAGGGCAGCGCATCCCGGGCAAATATTCCACAGAGTCAATCAACTTTTGAATAGTTGCATGTACAGAACATTTGATTCCGAACAGCTTCAACAGTTAAAGTCGTTTTGTGACGCTTATGTACTTTTGATTTTTTTTTTTTTTTTTTTTTTTTTTTTTCAAATATTAGAACATTTGTTGTGTATGGTAATGAGGCATCTCTAAATAGTAGAAGATTAAGCGATATTGTTTGATACTGCGATACAGCTGTAAAGAGTTCGTGTCTCTATGACAACAAAGTAAATAGTGATCTGAATTTTCTACTTCTCCACAGCGGCAAAGTGGGGAATCAGTTATACAGTAGAACTTCAATGGCTCGAACCCCGATAGCTCGTTTACCATGGAAGAGTCGAACACGTTCTTGAGTCTGCAAGGATTTCCTCCAAATACGATATACGGATAATTTAGGGAGATTTTCTTATTCTATCTTGTAAATGTATGCTGTATGCACTCATTAGAATCGCCTCTATGATGCGATTCTAATGAGTACACACAACATACATTTAAAATATAGAACACCGAAAAGATTTCCCTCAATTATCTCCATTATGCCTCCTGGTGTGGCACTAATAGTAACCTTCCGTGGCTCGAACTACTGCTCTCTCGAACAAATTTTCATGGTCCCAAAGGGGTGCGAGCCAACCAAGTTCGACTGTATTTTTTGAATAGAGGTCACTGTTAAGACAACTACATTTTGTTTGGAGACGTGGATGCAAGATGTCTGTTTTCCTATTATCCGTATAGAAATAGCTTGGAACAGACGTTCTGTTACGGTTTAAATAGTTCTTGAAAGAGGAAATCAATCTGGAAAGTTTTGCTTCATCGGTCAAGTTGTTCCATTTCCTTATAACAGAAGGTAGAAATGACTGATAACTGATAATTAGCTCTAGCGTGAATAGATTGTGTCTGCATTTCGGAGGCTGTATTAGGATAGATTAGTTACTGACTGGGGTACTAAGGAAAGATAAAACGGAGTTGAGTCATTACACATTTTATAGCACATGACGAGTTTATAGATTTTCCATCTCTTTTCTAGTGTAACCCTGCCAGATTCTTGGTACAGGGCATTAAGAGATACGGATTTGGTTGTCCCAGTGGCAATTCTACCTTGTCAAGATGGAGGAACTCTAACAAACGTATCCAGTCTCCTTAAACTCCTTTATTGTTTGCCAGTTGTTTTTTGTTTTGTTAGTTGTTATTGTTGTTGTTTTGTATTTAGTGTGTGTGTGTGTGTGTGTGTGTGTGTGTGTGTGTGTGTGTGTGTGTGTGTGTGTGTGTGTGTGTCTTTGATGTTGTTGTTGTGTGTGTGTGTATGTGTGTGTGTGTGTGTGTGTGTGTGTGTGTGTGTGTGTGTTTTCTAGAAGACATGACAATAACAAATCTGTAACTTGCAATATTCTAATCCGTTATATCCCTAGTTGAAAAACAGCACACTGGAATTACGAGTACCGCTGTTTCAATTAACTCTTGTCGCCCTGAAAACCAAATCTGATACCTGTGCAAACAGTGTAGAACCAGATGAGACGGTCTCATAGGATCTTCACTGTTTGCCGTTCTGTTTCAAAATGTTGTACTAACAGCCATATTTGCAACACTAGACATGTCAAATTTTAATGATGGGGGTCCGCTTCAGGCACTCATTAGGTTAATACGTTTACTAATTAGTTTGTTTTCAAAGCCGCGTCAATACGCTCGTAAACCGGAAACTAGTCATTATTTCCTGAAGGACTCGAATGGACGTATATATGCCTGCCATACCCGGTCATTATCTCTATAGCAACGAGGCTAAATGTATGTGCCGCCTCATGAGAAAACCTATATCTGACTTTATTACATAGCTATAAATATTAAATGATTAAAATGTGCGATAAAAGCCCGCGGAGGAGCTAGCGTGCCGATATCACACGATATCGGCACACTTACTCGATATTGCACACTTACTTGGATGGCTTCTCATTTTACCTTTACATTACGTTGTTTTTGATGACGTCGTAATGCAGTGACGTCACGCCAAACCTTGTCACGCGCATTGGTAGAATTCAAATTTTGGTTATTAAAACAGCGTTTTAAAGGTTGGAAACTCCGGGAAATGAAATAAATATTTATATCTATATAATAAAAGGGTTATTACACTGATATTGGTGAATATTGTCCCTCGTTGGGAAATCGCAAGCTCGCGTCCTTCGATATCCCAACTCGGGACAATATTCACCAATATCAGGGCAATAACCCTACAATATGCCGACTGCGCATGCCTAGACGAGACCAGTGCTCGACCTTCTTCTTAAGGGGACTGGGCAAATTTTGGGCAGTTTGTTTTTCGACTTTTGTTACAAAGGGACTTACTGAAAATGAGAAAACTTATATTGGATTATATGTCGACTGCGCATGCCTAGACGAGACCAGTGCTCGACCTACTTCTTCAGGAAACTGGACAATTTTTGGCAGTTTGTTTTTCGACATTTGTTACAAAGGGACTTACTGAAAATGAGAAAACTTATATTGGATTATATGTCGACTGCGCATGCCTAGACGAGACCAGTGCTCGACCTACTTCTTCAGGAAACTGAACAATTTTTGGCAGTTTGTTTTTCGACATTTGTTACAAAGGGACTTACTGAAAATGAGAAAACTTATATTGGATTATATGTCGACTGCGCATGCCTAGACGAGACCAGTGCTCGACCTACTTCTTCAGGAAACTGGACAAATTTTGGTAGTTTGTCGACAATGATTGAAAATGAGCCAGCGCACGACAAAACCTACAATAGGACTTGCGCGAGCAGCGAAAACAGATCAGTATGCGCATCCGTGCAGTCTGGTCAGAGTCTTCACTGATCGCCTGTGCCTTCTACAGCTCCTGGTCTAGTCAAAGAGGAATAAACGAGAACATTGCCATAGTAGGTGAATGTACAGCTGATTTGTGCCTTTGCTGGTTACACAGGTCTTATTATAGATTTTGTCTTGCGCTGGCTCAAATATGAACCGCCTGATGAGAAAACCTATTTTGGTTATATGTCCACTGCGCATGCATTACGAGAACACGCCTATTCAAATATATAGAAAATTTCACCTCCAAAAAACTGAAAATTTTCAGATAAAAAACTCTGATAATTTTCTTATTTCTGCATAAAACATAGATTGTGGGTACTCGTTAGAACCGCCTCGCCGAGGCGGTTCTAACGAGTACCCACAATCTATGTTTTTGAGCAGAAATAAGAAAAATAATGTATACCCCTGTAAACCCCAGGTTTACTATATAAAAGTGGGGGTTTAATGGGGTCAAAATTATATAGGCTTGTTTACCTGATGACTAGATGAGACCAATCGTAAGAAAACTGGACCGACTTGATAGAGTTTCTGACATTTGTTACAAAGGGAACGATTTACATTCCTGTCTTTTGCTTTCGTTCGCACCAAGCCCCTTCTGAAAACTTTATAAGGAAGAACTTGCTCCAACTGGGGACAAAGTCTAACCTTTTACTGTGGAATCCTTTTCTGAAATAAAAAGCAAAAACAATTTTCTGAAATAAAAAGCAAAAACAATTTTGACAGAGTTGCTGCCTTTGAAAGTGAATTTATTCTTCTTAAGATCTATAAGCCGCGCATATTCCCACCAAAACAACACGTGCAGCGACCTTACCCCGAGGTTATAAAACTTTTTTCATGCTCAACTCAGCTTAGCATGAAATTTTCTCTGCTGATATACATAAAAATGCCAAAAACAGATATTAGCAGAGACATTTTCATGCTCAGCTATATGGTAAGCAAGAAAGAATTTGTAATTGTCAGTAATTTGAGATTTATTAGCAGGATTAATTTCATGGTCAACTGAGTTGAGCATGAAAAAGACTATAACCTTGGGGCCAGAATTATATGTACATCAGACAACCGTCTTGCCTTCATGTTCAAGAAAATTACTTGCTATCAGCCGTGTCAAGGGAAAAGAGCCGTTATAGCATATGTGACATTACGAAAACACGCATATTTAAATATATTGAAAATTTCACCTCCAAAAATTGAAAGTTTTCAGATAAAAATTCTGATATTTTTCAAATTTCTGCTGAAAACATTGACTCTAGGTACTCGTTAGAACCGCCTCGCCGAGACGGTTCTAACGAGTACTCACAATCTATGTTTTTGAGCATAAATAAGAAAACTAATGTATACCCCTGTAAACCCCTGTTTCACTATATAAAAGTGGGGTTTGAGGGGGTCAAAATTATATAGGCATGTTTTCGTGATGAACAGCAACAGTTCAGACGAACCTGCGCATCTAGAAACTGGGCTCCTGTTTTGTCTGGTGTCCTAAAAGTGTCAAGAACCCTTGTCCTGCTGAATAAATTAAGATGTCACACCTACTTCTAATTTTCAGCCAATCAGGTTACTTGATCGGGATTGTTGCTATAAATTTGCATACTTGATGGCAAACAGTGTAGATCCAGATCAGTTGGCTTCTTCAGAAGCCAACTGATCTGGCTCTACACTGTTTGCAAAGGCAGGGTATATCCGGGTTCAGCAGGACAAGAGTTAAGAAAATTCATTAAAAAAACTACAATTTGTGCCAAGTGGACTAATCTACCATAACTCTTTGGACCGGCTCCTTTCAATATAAGGAATATCTGGTTAATTTTTCTTGTTACCATATGTTTTACAGCGATTCCGATCTTAAATGTAAACAGAGCAGACCTTGATCGGACATTCATTCTTCCGCATCTCTTTTTGGACAGGTTCATTTCCAATTTAAGGGGGTCTGATTGGGATATTTTATTACCATAATTTGTAGAAATTGCTGTATTTAATGCAAACAGTGTAGACCATGTTCTGCGGCGTCTGATCCAGGATTGGTAAAGGCTAAACAGACTTTTTGGAAGTTTTTTGACAAGGAATTATTATTGCTTTACTCAACAATGTTTGCTTGTCATAAATACTGCAGGGCCGAAAATATCTTCCTTCTAGAAATGCACAGGGAACCAAGTCTGACATTGCAGCAAAAATGTCTTATTCTTCACCTAGTATCATACCTTGCTTGTCTTCTGCTTTGCCCAGGAATTTTGCTCTGACAGGCTGTGCTCTGAGTATGAGGTTTACCACTACATCTCAACAGTAGAGCTAATTTATTATAATCATAAACTTTCTGACTGCAGACTCCTGACAGCTGGTTTCTCTGACTTCTAATAACATAATGGGCAGAAACAGGTGCAAGTTATTCAAATATGTCAATAGGGTTGCTAGACAAGAAAATGTGACAAAATTCTAGACCTGAAAGGCAAACAATGTTCTTATGTTTCCCAGAAAACAGGTCTGGTATTTCATACAACTTGCATGAAATGTCAAACCCTGTTTTCTGGAAAAAGTGAGATTTTTCCCCCAGAAAACAGGTATGACATTTCATATGGAGACAATTTGCATAAAACGTCAAATCCTGTTTTCAAATTTGCATAAAATACAAATCCTGTTTTCTGGGAAAAATGTCTCCAATGGAGACAAATTGCATGAAATGTCAAACCGTGTTTTCTGGGAAAAATAAGAAAAAAATGTTTCAGTAGGTTGTCTGCTGACTAAAATGTTTTAGTATGCTGTCTGCTGACTTTGCCCAGAGAGTGGTAAAGGGTAACCCTTAGCATACTGGGTAAATCTTTCAGCAGAGGACAGGTCGAAATATGTTTATTATTTTTCCCAGAAAACAGGCTATGACATTTGAAAAATATTTCTATATCGATAAAATATCAAGTTTTAGGTATGTGCAAATACACCTTATAACTTCTTTTCTCAAGTATAATACAGACTAGAGAACTTTTATATCAGTGTAAGATGGGATTATAGCATTAAGGCAGATATCATAAGTACCGTCTTTTCCATAAATATGATACAGGCAGGAGTGATTTTGTCCCAGTGTAATGTATTTTTATATAATATTGATAAATACACAAAATTTCTAAATTCTTTACTTTTGAGATTCCCGCACAAGTGTTGTTTAACAATACATAAAAATTTCTCGGTGTTAGTCTTACTCTTTGTTGCTTTGTGGTTTGTTCTACGAGGCGATTTGTTGTGTGTCTTTCCTTGTGTCATTTTGTTCTTGTGTTTTTCAGTCCTTTTAGTATTGCGATTACCTCGTTTGGGGAAGAGAGAGCTAATCTTAATGCTTTTCGTACGTTTGTTCGGTTTGTGCTTGTTTGGATTTGTCTGTTTCCTCTTCTTGGGGTCTGGGAAGGGCTTCGGTTTGTGACTGTGGCACTCCCTGGGCTTTTCTCTTACCTTTTTTTCTATAAAACTATGTCCCAACAACAGCACTTTTTATTCTTTACCTTGACTGGTAAAGAGGTTGTTTTGCTTGTTAGAGTTTTTACTAAATGATGTACACATGCGAACCATTATGGATCATTTCCCAAAGAAAAGGAGAAAAGTGACAGATTTCTGCACTATCCTAGATTACTAAGTGGGATGCCAAGAAGTCCCAATGCTTAAAGTTATACATCTACGAACACTCTGTGAGTGCGCTATAAACAGAGGGAAAAACTTGCAAAACTGGGTCCAGTTGTTCAAAGCGTCGTTAGCTTAACGAGCTCGTTAAGGGACATTTCGTTAACTGTTTTAGCGGATTCAATATACAATATTCTGATATTTTTTGCTAAAAAAATGTGACTAGCTTTCGCACTGCAAAAGCTACTCACATTTTTTTCAGCAAAAAATTACAGCATATTTGCGCATCACTCGATATAAATTTTAACGAATCGTTAACTAACGACGTCGTTAGTTTTGAACAACTGGGCCCTGGACTGTTTTTATGCCAAAAAAAAAACAAAAACCAAAGAAAAATAATACAGTTGACTCTTGTTATCTCGACCTCGCTTATCTCGAATAACCGCTTATCTCGAAGTGAAAATCTTGTCCCTGCTTAAACATGAAAATCTAGAAGTGTTCATGAATATTCCTCCTCAAGTATAATGTATCCAATTCCTGAAAGAAATCACCACATCATATCGTAACATATATTTTTGCACAGTTCATTTCACAATTAAATCTCAACGTTTCGGCTAATTAAAGCCTTTTTCACCATCATCTTATCAATACTGTCAACCATTGTGAATACAGATGTTCTGCCCAACGTTGTCACGACGTTATAACATCCGATTACCTGCGCCAAGACGTCGTACTATCACTTGGTAACAGTGTTATTTAGACTTTTCAACAATCATACTACCTAATATGATATATAGAGGATATTTATTCGTTTGCTGTGAAGACCATAAATATTGTCATCGAGTGAAATGAAAACATCAGTATTTTCACGAGTGCGAAGCACGAGTGAAAATTTGAATGTTTTCATTACACGAGATGAAAATTTTTATGGTGTTCACTGAAAAAGAGTAAATTTTCTTTTTATTTTATTGTTCACACGTTAATGCGCGTTTCTGACGTCATAAGTAACGTCACCAAACAAAACATGAACGTCGTGGCGTCGACGCTCAGTGCTGAACATGTGAACCGCTGGAGAGACAAAAAACAAAAAGTTTCGGTGAATCAAAATAATTTTGATACCTTAATATTCCTTACATTCTAACTAAGAAAATGCATACCAACACTTGATAGTTTAGTTCAGAAACAAAGAAGTTAGAGGTGTTCAAAAATCTGAAGTGGAGGTAACATCCACTTCTGAAACAGTGAAGAAAACCGAAGTCGTCCAAAGCGAGGAGTGAAAATATAAATCGTATCGTTCACTATAGTGAAATGATACGATATCAATTCACTAGTGATTGATACCACTTTTATTTTCATCAGATATACACTGATTTCACCGCTGATAATAAAATAAAATCGGACGCTATGACGTCGTGACAACGTTGGGCATAACGATATTCAGTGGAAAAAAGTATTTCAGACAGATGTTTATATTGACTTGAAAAAATTTAAAACCCAACACTTCTAATCAACAGTGTGTAAAAATACACTGCAAAGTAGCTCAAAAGTTTCACGGTAACTAGACGAATCTCTTGAAGATAGAATTGCTAAAATCAATATCAGTATAGTACATTTTAAATATTAAGAGTGCAGAAAAAACAGTGTAAATCAGTCTATCTAAAATAAAAGTAAAAAAAAAAAAAAAAAAGAGTTGAGCTGATTGATGAAAGGTGAACAGCTGCAAGGTGTATATCTGACACAATAAACAGAGTGCATAAACTTTTCTTAACTGTCACACTTTGAACAAGTTAAACACCTAAAACCTTTCAAAGACTGAAACAAATTCTATTCCTCAAGGGGACGCAATTCATTGACAACTGTTACAGAAGTTAAAGTGAATTGTATTATTCATGACAGCAGTACAGTAAACAGTTAGTAGAAAGACTCAACATTAAAGACATATTCTTATTGTTCTGGTGTCCAGTGGGGACAGGAAAATCGCAACTGCCTATTTCATCTTCCAAGTAGGAAATTTAATAAGAGCTGTCCCAGGACAGTGTAGCGTGCTTGCGCTTTGCCTCTAAATTGTTTAAAACAAAATTTGTGTAAGTATGTGACCTTGATCAGTCATTCATATGGGTCGGGATGGTATAGCATAGACCTTCAGATCAGTATCTAATATCAAGGCAAGTATGAACTACTTCCATCCTGAGGTTAAACAACTTTTAAAAACTTTAAGCATTGCTTATGCTGTGGTGGCTGCTACAGCTATACCTGTAATTTTGTACAGGCGAGCTAAGAATAAAAGTCAAAAAGGATTGTCTTTGGAAACAAACCCGTAGTTACTTTAGTGACCTATCCATATATTCTCTATTGAAGAATGAGAGTTTCTTTTTCTTTTTTCTTTTTTTTTTTTTATCTCCACTTACCTTTATGAGCTTGCTTTGTCATTAGTGAATTTTTACATTCCTCATATAACTTTGCTAATCTGAAATAGTTATGCCCACCCAGGGAAACCGGATATCGGAGGCTGCTAGATTTCGGAGGTAAACAAATGATTCCATGCAGCGACAGGGTATTTAATTATCCAGTTTTGCTTGCTTATATCTTAATCATTTGATAAAAGAGCTGAGGTGCTCGTTCTAGAGACATAATAATGAATATGTTAAAGCAAACATTTTCTTTCTCACCTACCTTGTGGAGGTTAAAACGGCATTTAAACCACGATGATCTTATTTTTCAATCATTCTTTTGCCTTTTCGACGTCTACCAGCCCGATCATGGTCAATAACATGTTGGTTTATTATTGCCCAAAGATAGACATTTTTTCTTCGACTGTCTTTATATTTGTTTCAGTTTATCAACAAAAAAATAACGCCTCCTGTTAAAATTTAAATCATGTACTAGCGAAGTTTTGGATAACGGAATATTCGGAAGTACTTCGACACATGGTGCAGTGGATCTCAGAGGGACTATTGCTGGATTTCGGAGGCACTGAAAATTCACTCAGTGATCTCTGTCTAAAAAACAATATAAATTAATACCTGCTGGCACAATATGATGCTAAGCCTGTGTGCAAATATTATTTCGCTTTTTGTAGCAATTTTAATTAGGTTTGATGGGTTTGAAGGGGAGTGTAGTGTAATAATAAAATCAATGCCATTACGCTTAAGAACCTATAGTGTAATAATTAAACCAATGCCATTACGTTTAAGAACCAATATAACAGAAAAAAAAGTAAGAGAAAAGTTCAGGGAGGGTCCCGATGCTAAGAGTAATACAGAAATACATAAAAATTCGGTTCGCATAAAGGCTCCCAACTCAGTCAATGCATCAAAGCGAAAACATAAAAATCAAATTAATCACAATGATATACAAAGAAGAGTACTCATGGGTAATTCTACCGTATGCCAGAGTAAATGAAAACCAATATTTGAACTACGGCGGGCCAAACCAAAAACATATCGTCAAGCCCCAACCCACTGGTTAAAGTTTTACGAAGAGGCCGTCATTGAGTGAGGCCCGAACCGCCGTCGTGAAATTAAAGAGTGAAGTATAGCCATCAACAATAATTGGGTTGACAACTGGGCATGCAGCTTTTCGCTGCAAAAATGAAGTATTGTATGTGAAACGTTGTGATATTTTCCTACCTAAGTTTCTGTTGAATGTTGATTTTGGGAACTCGTAAGAACCGCGATGCCGAGGCGGTTCCAACGAGTGCCATCAGCCTGTGCTTCAATCCAGAAACAATATTCTTTACGTTATCACTGTAAGTCTATGACACATCATACTCTAAACAATTAGCTATAGCAATATCCCAACTCGGGACAATATTCACCAATATCAGTGCAATAATTCTATAAAGTTAACAACAGGTGCTTAATCGTTCCTCGGGCCGATATTGGTATATCTGATTATAAGAATTTATCTATTTTCTTATACTTAGTCGGTCATATTTGGCCATAACCTCTGTTAGATGGGCCGCTTAATTTAGAATTTAGCAAAGAAATCACTTGATGAGTTCTTAAAAATTATTTACAATCTGTTAAAACTCAAACCTCTGACTCCCAATCTATACCATATGGGCTTTTAACTCCTCTGCAGTCTTAGCATCTACCACAGAAGAGGCAAGACTATTCCACAGAGGAATAGTTTTAGGAAAGAAAGAATTCTTCAGGGCTTCATTATAGGCCTGGTTCCTACTGTATTGCATGCTGTAATTTCGATGCCCTTGTTTGAGTTGAAACAGTCACAGGGGTGAAGTATCTATTTTTGTTAAGAGACTATATCAGAGAGTATCTTATAAAAGAAGGTTAAAGAGGACTGTTCACGACGGGCTTCCAGAGATGGCCATTCAAACTCATCAAGAATATCACCTACGCTACTTTTATTCCGTTATCGCCGAGATGTCCATCGTGCAGCCGTCCTCTACCTCCTCAACCTGCTGAATCTGAGTTTTAACATGGGGGTGCCAAACAGGTGACGCATACACAAGTTTAGGGCGAACAAATGTTTTGTATGCAACAGCCTGTGTCTGCCTAGGAGCAAAAGCAAAATTGCATCTAAGAAATCCTAATGTCATAATTGTTTTTGATTTTATCTCCGAAATATGTTGACCCCGATCAAGACTGTCAGTGATGGTGGTATTAAAAAGAGGTAAGAGAAAAATCCAGGGAGTGCCACAATCACAAACCGCAGCCCTTCCCAGACCCCAAGAGGAAGAGGAAACCGACAAATCTAAACAAGCACAAACCGAACAAACGTACTAAAAGCACTAAGATTAGCTCTCTCTTCCCCAAGCGAGGTAATCACAATACTAAAAGGACTGAAAAACACAAGAACAAAATGACACACGGAAAGACATACAACAAATTTCCGATCCAAACAATGTAAGCTATTTTATGTTTTTGTGTTTTTTAGTCCTTTTAGCATTGCGATTACCTCGCTTGGGGAAGAGAGAGCTAGTCTTAGTGCTTTTCGTACGTTTGCTCGATTTGCGCTTGTTTGGTTTTGTCTGTTTCCTCGGTTGCGGTTTGTGATTGTGGCACTCCCTGGACTTTTCTCTTACCTTTTTTTAAGATAACCATCCCTCGCACTCAGCTACAATAGTGGTAAAAATATAATTGCTCGGACCGCATGGATGCCTTCTAGTTCATGAATAAATCAGTACAGACAACAAATAAATCTCAGATAATGCCTGTAATGAAGTAAAGATGAGAACTCCACAGTAAAAATGCTGATGCACTTGGAGATACCTGGGAATTCAAACAACACCGCTGGAATACTGGAGAAATAGAAAACAAAAAGTTGAATTCCAGTAGGCCGAGAAACAGAGATAAAAATTTCCGGCCCAGACCATCCAATGAATAGAACCCTACTTTAAAAAGTACACAAAGCTGTCTCAAAGATTGACGTTTTAAAACATTATCAAAATGTAAATGCTTAAACATTTTAGAATGGGGAAATCATGATTATGATGGTTTGGAGTTTTAATAAACGTCAAAAAGATTGCCTTTGGAAACAAAGAACACACTACAGATAAGAAAATGGGAGTCTCGGTTTTATTGAGACTCTTCATAAGCAGTAATGGTTTGCAACACTGCTTACGCGTAAACATGAGCAGAACTCCATTTTCAAAGACTCCACAATGGGCCCAATGATCCCAAAGGAAACGAAATATAATCTGCACTATGTACAGTGCGGTGAGTGTAGTAAAATAAACGTCAAAAAGATTGCCTTTGGAAACAAGTTTGAAAACACTACAGATAAGAAAATGGGAGTCTCGGTTTTATTGAGACTCTTCATAAACAGTAATGAAGTTTGCAACACTGCTTACGCCCTCTAGCGTATACATGAGCAGAATTCCATTTTCAAAGACTCCACAATGGGCCCAATGATCCCAAAGGTAAATCTCTTTCAACATATTTAAATTATAATGAGGTGATGGAAGAATGCTCATGAAAGGCTCTGTGCAATAAAGCGCCGTTCAGTCATGAGCTCAATTCTGCTCTAGCGGGATTCGAATCTGGGACTTAGTGATCCTAAATCAGGAGTGCTAACCACTCGGTTATCTGGATGCTTCGATTTAGAATGGGGAAAACATATAACTGTATCCTTGACCTCTAGGTTACTGAGGGGTGAATCTTGTTATGAAGAAAACTTTGATTCAATAAGATCTATTAGGACATACAGGAGATGTAAACCATTGAAAAAAAAAACTTTTAAGATAAGTTAAACCCAGCCAGTGCCAGGAGTAGAGCCATAGTTGTATTTTGGTACAGGTAGTCTAAAAAGTTTTATTTAAATTTCTAGATCTTGAGCCTAAGTTATTCAATCTTTATGAATTTGGGCTTACAAGTAATTAACTAGAGGCCCAATTGGGCCAGAAATCGCTCACCTGGATTAGGCTGATTATGATATGTTACATTGTGCCATGGTGGTTATCTTGGCTATCAGATCAGATTTCCTTTAGCAATTTCGAATCTGGTGTTGTTTGAAGAGTTTCAAGGTTGCAACTATGACCGCCATCTTGGATATTGAAGCTGAACGATTTAGCAATTTTGAATCGCCACGTACTCGATGCCTCCCATCAAGTTATGGCTCAGTCTGACACTGTTTGGGAGGAGATGTGGTTTGAAGAATTTCAAGATCTTGGATATTGGAACAGAACGATTTTAGTAATTCTGAATTTCCATTACACCCAAATGCCTCCAATCAAGTTTAAGCTCAATCAGACTTAAAGTTGGGAGCAGATGTGATTCGAAGATTTTTAAGATGGCTGCCATGGTGGTCATATTGGACATCAGAACGGAACCATTTTAGCAATTCTAATTCCATGTTGCTTCAATGCCTTCCATCAAGTTTCTGTTTCATCCCACTCGCGGGTCGGGAGAAGATAACAACTGAAAACCGAGACTCCCATTTTCTTATCTGTAGTGTGTTCTTTGGCGTTTATTTTACTACACTGCAGCTAGTATTAGTGCCATGTGGCGGCGGTAGAACGTCTCCCCGTACTTTGCCATAGTGTAGATTATATTTCATTTCCTTTTGAATCATTGGGGTCATTGTGGAATCTTTGAAAATGGAGTTCTAACAACTGAAAACCAAGACTCCCACTTTCTTTTCTGTAGTGTGTTCTTTATTTCCAGAGGCAATCTCTTTGACGTTTATTTTACTACACTGCAGCTGGTATTAGTGCCGTGTGGCGGCGGTAGAACGTCTCCCCGTACTTTACCATAGTGCAGATTATATTTCATTTCCTTTAGGATCATTGGGGTCATTGTGGAATCTTTGAAAATGGAGTTCTGCTCATGTATACGCTAGAGGGCGTAAGCAGTGTTGCAAACTTCATTACTGCTTATGAAGAGTCTCAATAAAACCGAGACTCCCATTTTCTTATATGAAGATGTTCTTTGTTTCCAAAGGCAATCTTTTTGACGTTTATTCCATGGATACAATTCTGATGGAAATGTCTAAAATAAGAAAAGTTACTGACAGACATACGGATGAGGGACGGACCACGGTCAACAGACAACGGCATAGGCTGACCTGGAGCAAAATTCTAGGCGAGTTAACAATTAATGATCTTCAAGATGGCTGCTGTGGGTGCCATCGTAGATATCGTAACAAAATGGTTTTAGAAATTCTGAATCTCCATGTCACTAAAATGCCTCCCACCAAGTTTTGGCTCAATCTAACTTACCGTTCATGAGCAGATGAGGTTTGAAGAATTTCAAGATGACCAACTTAGAGATCGGAACAAAATGATTTTAGCAATTCTGAATCTCTGTGTCGCTCTGATGCCTCCCATCAAGTTTGGGCTCAATCCCCATTATGTTTGGTAGATGGTGTCTGAAAAATTTCAAGATGGCCGCCATGGCAATCTTGGATATCAGAATGAAACAAAATTAGCAGTTCTGAATCTCCATGTCACCCCAATGCCGCCCACCAGGCTTTAGGTTAATCCGACTTACCATTCGGGAGCAGATGTCGTTTCAAGATTTTAAGATTACCACCAAGGCGGCCATCTTGGATATTGGAACGGAACAAATTTAGCAATTCTATATCTCGATGTTAACCCAATGCCTGCCGCCAAGTTTGGACAAAGTCCGACTTACCGTTCGGGAGCAGATGTGGTTTGAAACTTGGCACCGTGGCAGCCATCTTGGATATCGGATCAGACATAATTTAGCAAGTTTGAATCTCTATGTTGCTCCGGTGCCTCCCATCAAGTTTCAATTCAATCCGACTTACGGTTTGGGAGGAGATATCTTCGAAGATTTTCAAGAGGACCAACATGGCGGCCTTCGTGGATATCAGAAAGAAATGATTTTAGCGATTCTAAATCTTCATGTAACCCCAGTGCCTCCCACTTAGTTTGGGTTCAGTCTGACTTAGGGTTAGGGAGCAGATATGGTTTCAAAATTTTGAGATGACCTAACCGAATGGAACAATTTTAGCAATTCTGAATCTCTATGTCGCTCCGATGCTTCCATTCAAGTTTCGACTCAATCCAACTTACAGTTTGGAATGAGATATTGTTTGAAGAATTTCAAGATGACACCATGGCGGCCAGTTTTATTAATTCTGAATCTCTATGTCGCTCCAATACAACCCATCAAGTTTCAGCTCAATCTGACATGTTTTGGGAGGAGATTTTCAAGATGGAACGGAACGATTTTAGCAATTCTGAATCTCGATGTTGCCACAACGCCTCCCACTTAGTTTCAGCTCAATCCCACTTATGGTTCTGGTGATGTCGAAAATGTGAAGAGCTAACGACGGACGACGGACGGACGGACGGACGACGGACAACAGGCCATGGCATAAGCTGACCTTGAGCAAGATCCAGGTGAGCTAATAACATAGCTAACATGTCTTTCGACAAGTAAACTAAACATTTCATTCATTCTTAGGACACTACAATAAGTAGGAAAAGCAGAATGCGATTAGATGAAAAAATACAGTCCTTCCTGACAATCCACTGATGTGGTTTCTGTGGAAAATAGTTTAATATCAAGGAAATGCATACATCACGAAAATACGCCTATATAACGTTTGACCCCCTTAAACACCACTTTTATATAGTAAAACTGGGGTTTACAGGGTATACATTATATTCTTACTTTTGCTCCAAACATAGATTGTGAGTACTCGTTAGAACCGCCTCGTCAAGGCGGTTCTAACGAGTACCCACAATCTTGAGCAGAAATATGAAAAAATATCAGAGTTTTTTATCTTTAAATTTTCAGTTTTTGGAGGTGAAATTTTCTAGAAAGTTAAATAGGCGTGTTAACGTAATGTAAATGTACATACCAAATTTCATATTAAGCTTGTTACTGTAATGATGCAAAGCATCCACCAAAAAAAAGGTCATATCTGTTACCCTGCGTTATTTCCTCAGATATTTTGGAAAACCTTCTAAGAAATGACCACAATCTTTCAATACCTTCCCCATCTGTAAGGCCCGTTCCTTCATCATGACCCTGTCCACAGAGTAGCTTGAAGTAAAAAAAAATTTTATTGTTATTTAACAAATAACAATAATCAATATTAGAATAATTATTAATATTTTTTTCGGGAATAGACTGATAATAAAGATGTTAATTTTTCTTTACTCCATTTATGATCTAGCCTCACACTTTTAACAACAAATATGGATCTGACAATGTACATTTACACCAACAATATAAAATACCCAGAAAATACCACAATCATGAAGCAATGCTTTCCTAATGCACCAAAAGAAGGAGAAACAAATATGACAAATCAAACAGACACATTTAAAAACGCAGCGCACAAACAATACAAGTGTGGTCTGCATAGGGGTCTTGTAACTCATTTTTGAAACACCAAACTGAAACATATATAATCCAAAACACTGTGATGAAATAAAGTAAAACACTGTGATGAAATAAAGTACAGAACTCAATGGAGATTAGAAGCCTATTCACAAAAAAACGGGCGCTACCCCAGACATTGATAGGCAGGTTTCAACTATTTGAAACGGATGTAGGAGGGAAACTTATTGAAAGCAACTCAGCAAGCCAATTCCAAAGATAGCATTAACCTGTAACTGGGCATAAGAGAAACAAATAAAACCTCAACACTCATGTTATATGTAGATATTCATGATACATTTAATCTACACTAAGGTGATGTACGAGCGTACGGGGTAATGTTTTTCTGCCGTCGCATGGCATTACACACCCACTGATGTGAAGCCACACCTAAATACCTCCAGCACCACACCATACCACACAGCAAAGGTTTATCTGCTGGACATGTTCTAAGGTGGTTCCTCTGTTTTGTTTATTTTTTTGTTTGTATGAAGGTTATTTTCACTTTTGTTTTGTTACTGTTTGTGCCTTACCTTTTTCTGTGCCTTGAGAAAGCTGTGTTTTGTGGCCATGGTCTTTCCCAGGAAATTTTGTTTATATTTTTGCATTTGCCTGGCCTTTCCAGCTTGTCACACCAATGGTTTTATAGTCAATTTCAATGGCTTGTGGACAAAAACTTTTTCTCTACAGAACCTACACCTTAAGTGTCTGGCCCAAAAACAGCTGACAATACATTTGAAAGGAAACAAAACAACTCCAATATTATTATTTTCTTTCCTTTTTATTTCCTGTGACACATGTAAAGGCTAATAAAGTTTGAAAAGAAAAGCCAGCCAAAAATAGTCAATTCCAAAGTAAGAAAATATAACTGGCCATAGTAGCATTCTTTTCGTATTGAGACATGTTGATCTCCGACTCATTTGTGATGGCATGTGTTCTTTTTCAGATTTTAATATCTTCAGTGTCATGAAAATAAAATCAGTTGAATTGTTCGCCTTCTCACACACACATAGGTATCGTATCAATATTGTGCCGTTTTTGTTCCGAATCCTTGTTCTGTTATACAACTGGAATAGAGTAGACAATTCTTTCTCTCTTTTATCAGCCATCAAAGAAAACCTTGAAGAACACAATTTTGTATTTCAAAATCAACTTAGACACATTGTACCTGGCAAACACTACACGGAAAACTGTAAGTTTACACGCCATGGATTAGCACTTATGCTCCTACTGGTTATGGTCGCCTGGATCTTTATACGTCTTCTTAAGGCCGGAGATATCGAACAGAATCCGGGTTCTCCCACAGGCATCTCAGTTAGCAGTGCATTATAATAGTTCGTCTTTAGCATCGGACATTTCTATGAACTTGTCCAAGTTTGTTGGAAACCAAAGTTCGGAGCATCAAATTAAGTATAAATAAAATTAATCATGGCATTCTGAAAAATATTTAGAATAAAACTTTAACATTTTGAGTGTCTATGACCTCAAAATAACTGCGTTGGCTGAGCTTGTATTGTAGAAAATTTGTAGTTTTATCTAACAGCAGTTCAAGTATCAATTAAATCCATCACGTCATCCTCTTTAAAACTTAAAAAAACTTTAATACTTATGAATGCTAATAACCAACAGTAGTAAAATAACATTTCGTGCATTTCGTACCGATGAATTAAGAATGACGTATTGTTAATACAAAGAAGTAAACAAAATGTTTTCTAAGAGTGATCCTCGTGAAACGTATCTTATACCAAATGCAAACAATATGCATATAATAAACGAATAAAATAAAGCCTGTCCAGTAAAAGTGTGGTTAGGCAAACTGGCCGCGCTCGACATGACCCTATTGTGTTGACTAGGACGTAAAACCTCAACACAAACAAATAAGTCGGGTGTGTGTCTGACTGGTGATCAGATCAGCAGTTCAATCCCGATAAGCAACATTCTTGCATGGAGATTGTTCATGAAATATTTTCATTTCTTCCCTACCGCGGATTCAAGAAGGACACTTGTCAGTTTATAGGGAAAGAATGTGCACGTTGTGGTTAACTGCTTAGAGGACTAGGTCTGCACATGAAAAGTGTGTAGGTAAACTGACCAACTCAATATGACCATAATAGTGTTGACTGACGGTTAAACTCTGAACCAATCAAAAATAAAAATTGACTGACACTAACACACTATAATATGATAATAACATGGCAATATATTAAGGACAGTTTAAGAGTGGCGACATTTCTTAAATATTTGCTATTGTGTCAGCACCTAGCTTTCAGACACATTAACTGGTCGTCGAGCATGTCACGTTGACAAGATAATTATAAGGATTTGTTCAAAATTTTATGAAAACTATTGTACTTGATGTCCAGAATGTGAGCACAATTTTAATTAATTTTATCTAATAACTTGTACTAGAACCTTTCATTTGGCAATTAAGAAGGAATGTTAGGACAGTCAACAGGCATTGTCTTATAAGACAAGGTCAAGATATGGAAGTATCTGAGTAAAATTCCCAACTACATTACATTTTGAGCAAATGTACTATTTTTTTTTTTTTTTTTTTTTTTTTTTTTCAAAAATTGGGAATTGATTCCCAATATAGGTGAAATATTCTATAATTTCGGAGTATCTGAGTAAATACCCATTTACATTACAGATTTAGCAAATATACTATTATTTTCAACAACTGGGACATTGATACCAAATATAGGTGAGGTACCTATTATTTCCTAATTTCGGGGTAAAAATTAAATGCTTCAAGACAGAAAAGCACATGGATGCATGATCAGTATATTATGGATAATGGGCACAAAACATGACAGAAATACTGTCCTAATATGAAACTGGGTATAATGAAAGACCATGTTGCTAATGCCAATTTCAGACATTTTAGTACCCTTTTTCTACTTTCTACATTTTTCCTAGTTGATTCTAATTTTGGTAGTACATTTACTCAAATCCAAAAATGAAACAAGATTTACCCAATAAATTAAATTTTGAGGGGTAAAATACCCAAATGCCCCCAATATTATGTGTTGCTCTGTAAAATGTATTTATGGCTGTAAATGTTCTTTTAAACTATACCTATGATCTCTGGTTGCTGTTACAGCTGTCTGTATGTCAGAAGTTGATAAAGTAACATCAGGTTTTGCTTTCTCAACTAGTTCACTTGTTAACTTTTTTTCAAGTCGGCGATAAACAGTTTTCACTTTCGTATACAATATGTCTAACCCTTGGATCTTTGGCTCTGCATGTAAATCTTTCCATTGCTCTGAAAAAGAAATATGTACATGTACAGTGTTCAAAATATGAGTTTTTTTAAAAACATAAATTTTAGTTTTCCTAACATCTACTACCGAAAACTTTATGTGTAACACATTCTGGCACTGGGTACTGGATAAAACACCCCAAACCACTCTAAAACCACCACATCTGTAACCCAATTCGGGTGACATAAGTGACCCCGGTTTTTTTTTTTTTTTTGCTACTGACCGTTCTAAGGCGGTGGTCCCAGTGTTAGCCTTACTTTTTGTTGCTTTGAGGTTTATTCTACGAGGCGATTTGTTTTATGTCTTACCTTGTGTTATTTTGTTCTTGTGTTTTTCAGTCCTTTCAGTATTGCGATTACCTCGCTTGGGGAAGAGAGAGCTAATCTTAGTGCTTTTCGTACGTTTGTTCGATTTGCGCTTGTTTGGTTTTTGTCTGTTTCCTCTTCCTCTTGGATTCTGAGAAGAGGTGCGGTTTGTGATTGTGGCACTCCCTGGACTTTTCTCTTACTTTTTTTTTTAACTTTGATTGACATAAGGAATTAGTTCATGATATAACACTTAAGTGCAAATTCCATTTTCAACCTTTTATTTAATTAGTTATTTTTTCTTTTCTATATTTTGAATGTTCCCACCTAGCAGTTATATTTACAAAAACATATCTCAATTGGGTTAATTTAACTTTCACAATATTCTTTTACACACATTGGTAATTAGTTATTTCTCCTTTTCTGTATTTTGAATATTCCCACCTGGCAGTTATATTTACAAAAACATATCTCAATTAAGTTAATTTAACTTTCACATTATTCTTTTACTCACATTTTGGCGGCTGACTTAATCAGATTCTTCTAAACAGATTGTATAGTCTTTATTATTCAATTTCTAAAAGTCAACTGTCTACCCTCATGCTCTCATTCCCCCTTCATAATAACTAATCAAAACATTCCTTTCACACCATTTCTCCTATCACGCCTTCTTCCATTCCCATGATGCATTCTTTCCCGCCACTTTCAAAACAATCAATTACATTCTCTCTTTCAAACCACACAAGCTACCTAACTTTTACCAACCGCCACAGTGTTTGCCTAATATGGGAGACTCTAATGATAATAAAAGAATCAGGAGGCTGTCATGCTACTGCTGTTCCACTTGCAGAACACATTACAGGGCCTCCCAGTTAACCATTCTCAGAGGAAGTGCAGGTAATTGATACGAGCACTGCATATCAATACACATATTAATTATCTCTTTCAGACTTAACTTATGGATAATGATTATATCCAACTGTTATCATAAATACATGTATTAAGAGCATTAAAATTGAAATTAAAAGAGCTTTAATATTATGAGGAATAATTACATTAATTCAAGTAATTAATACTTTAATTTAAGTTGTTAGTACTTTATTTTCCCAGGTAATAGGTGCTCTTCCTCCAACTAAATTTGACCCTGCAAACTGTATTATCTATTTGATGCATTTCTATTTAAGTTTAGACATACATGTATATCACGAGTACATGCATACAAATAGTTAAAATATTCTGCCAGGCTGGCTACATCAGTCCTACTCAGAAAACATAACTTTTATTCTCTTACTGCCTTAAACAGACCATTTGCAAATTCCTGTAACAGGCAGACTGCTGGTTCATTCCTATTCATATGCATTAAGCATTCGAGTGATTTTAGCATAAACATGAAAATATATATTTGTACATTTCAAACATGAATATAAATAAATTTTCTCCTTTTAATAATGATAACTGCCACTTCAAAGCAGGCGGGGCGGCAGAGTAAAACACTGTGACACTGTGTAGAATTTACTGAGAAACCGCAGTGTAAGGAGCAGTTATGAGAGGGTCAAGATGGCCCTGTAACGTACACCTGAGTACCAGACAAGTTGAGTCATTTGGTGTTTCGATTCAAGGGAAGTTAAAAACAGATTTTCAAGATGGTCGCCATGACAGCCAACGATTTCCGTTCTCAATAATTTTAGCTTTTTTTTATCTGCAAGTCATCATGATACTTCCTACCAAGTTTCCAGTCGATGGCCTTTCGGTTAAGGAGACAAAGGGCAAACAACATTTTTTCAAAATGGACGCCATGGTGGCCATCTTGGACTTCCGATCGGATCGACTAATTATTTTTAATCTACAAGTTGCCCCGATATTTCTTACCAGGTTTCAAGTCAATTGGTCTTTCGGTTCAGGAGACGAAGGACAAAATAAATTTTCAAGACGGATGCCACGGAATATTTTTTTGTTATTTTGATTTACAAGCTGTCCCGATACTTCCTACCAAGTTCGAGTCAACTGGCCTTTCCGTTTAAAAGAAGCGTAAAGTAGATTTTCAAGATGGCGGCCTTCTTAGATTTCCGAACGATTTTAGCCACTTTTGATCTGCAAGCTAACACTTCATAGCAAGTTTTCAATCAGTTGGCCTTCCAGTTCCGAAAAGATATGCAAAATAGATTTTCAAGATGGCGGCCACTTTGGACTTTGAATCAGGACAATTTTAGCTTTTTTTGATCCACAAGTCACCCCGATGCTTCCTACCAAGTTTCTAGTCAACTGATCCAGGGATATAGGAAGAGTAGGCTTTTAAAGCAAATTGTTGACGCAGCACTACGGACGACGGACACTGACTGACCACAATAGCTCACCTTGAGCACTTCATGTTCAGGTGATTTAACAATCAAATTTGAAAGGGAGAAGATAGATGTAAGCTGATTACCGGTCTATTTTTTGTGGATTTTCCTATCAGGTGTGAAAACTGTCTTTCTTTGCAGAATACTTCATGCCATTTCTCCCATTACGAAATGCATTACGAAAACCTGCCTATTCAAATATATTGAAAATTTCACCACCAAAAAATGAAAGTTTTCAGATAAAATTTTTTATATCTTTTTCATATTTCTTCTCAAAACAATGATTGTGGGTACTCGTTAGAACCGCCTTGCCGAGGCGGTTCTAACAAGTATCCACATTCTATGTTTAAGCAGAAATAAGAAAAATAATGTATACCCCTGTAAACCCCAGTTTTACTATATAAAAGTGGGGTTTAAGGGGGGGGGTCAATATTATATAGGTATGTTTTCGTGATGAATGTTCAAAAGTTTGAGCCGCAGAGTCAGAAAATGTCCATTTGGGCATGTACGCCCAACGAAGACTCAAATCAGCTTTCGCACTCGCACAGTCTGGCCCCGAGGTTATAAAACTTTTTTCATGCTCAACTGAGCATGAAATTTGTCCTGCTAATAAATCTCTAATTACTTACAATTGCAAATTCTTTCTTGCTAAACATAGCTGAGCATGAAAATTCCTCTGCTAATAAATATATGAAAATGCCAACTATTTCATACTCAACTGAGTTGAGGATGAAACAAGTTTTCTAACCTCGGGCCCAGGTTAGGTTAGTCTTTCAAAAGTGTTTTGTCTACCTTCTGAAAAGAGGTCTTCTCTAAAAGGAACTGGGAGCAAATTCTTTCTTTTTAGAGAAGACACCCTTTCAGAAGGTTTTTTCTTTTATATGCAGGCTAGCAAACAGGAAGTCACAAGTTGCCCGCAAGATTCATATTTATTAGCAGAGAAATGTTCATGCTCAGCTATGTTTAGCAAGAAACAATTTGCAGTTGATAGTAATTTGAAATTTATTAGCAGACATATTTCATGCTCAGCTAGTTGTAAAAGGTTTTATAACCTTGGGGCCTGAAAGTGTATTCTGTCCTCTTATTCACACTACAGTCGAACCTCGATGGCTCGAACACCGATGGCTCGTTTACCATGGCTAATTCGAGCTTGTTTTTGAGTCCCTACGAAATTCTTCCGATAGTTGAAGAAAACAAATATTTAAGGAAATTTTCTTATTTTATCGTGAACTTGTATGTTGTGTGTACTCAACAGAATCGCCTCCTCGAGGCGATTCTAATGAGTACACTCAACATACAATCACTGTGTAGAAAATCGAAAAGATTTCCCTAAATTATCGCTATTTGCTTCCTGAACTGGTGCCATGATTAACCCTCAGTGGCTTGAACTATCCATGTCTCGAACGAATTTCGATGGTCCCAGCCATTGAGGTTCGACTGTAATTGTTCCTTCATTGCACTTAAGAAAAATCAGGTCAGCGCTCCAGATTCCGACGACAAGACGAGGCTGTGGCATTTTTTGCTTACCTCAGCCGTGACCAAACACACCTGGGTAACCAATAAAATATTGTCTTCGACCAAGTAGAAACAGACATCAGTCAAGGATACAATCATTACAGCGGTGTGTGTGTGTGTGTGTGTGTGTGTGTGTGTGTGTGAACCGTGACCGTGATATTCGTCAATGGAGGACAGACTTCTTGGGATTCTTCAAGCCAAAACGGCCGACCGTTGTTTCTTAAAACAAAGGGGATGACGTCGCCATCAAACATACCGACACTGACAAGTCGGTGCCAGGCAGTAATCAGTATTTTCTCGGGATTTCTGTTACAGTCATTCAGACCACGTCTTATTGGAAAATTATAAAAAACCTCTCCAAACTGAAAGCGACTTTATGACATGCGACCGTTGTAGACTCAGATCAGCGTGCAAGTCCAGTTTGGTTAGATGTACAGTCTGACCTGGGTCTACGCTGGTCGCATGTGTCATAGACTTGCGTTCCACCTGGAATAGGTATTCACTACATGTAGCCCTTAAAGCGCTTATCACAACTGCAGGTCAGGAGACAAGTGGGAGTAATTTAGATTTTTTTTTTTTTTTTTTTTTTTTTTTTTTTCATATTCTATAAAAGAATAGTATGTTGAGTGCTCATTAGAATTGCCTCAATGAGGCAATTCAAAGGGGTACACACATCATGCATTTATTATGATAAAATAAGAAAATTTCCCTGATATATCCCTAAATATTTGTTGGTTTAAACATTTATTTCTTTTTTAATAACATGTACATCTATGACACATACAGTGTAACAAGTTTCTAATAATAAACTACAGAGGATCTAAACGAAAGCGTTTTGCTTGTAGAGTTCATTTCCTCTAAGATTGCTGTTTGCATTCAATGTATTGGAATGTTTTAGACAATGTGAGAGAATGAGTAAATATCAATGTTTGAACATTTTTTTCTCTTGTAAGTGGGTCGATCGTCCTTTGAGGTTCTGTGGTTAGGGCCATGGGTCTAACGGGTGAGATTCCATTGAGTTTTTATTGTGCATGCTTATGAAGGTGACTGTCGCTATGTAACTTTTGAGTTAAGAGTCGTACGGAGTCATTGTTCAGAGTTGTTAAATCGTTTGATGCTAATTTGAAGAGTTGCACTTGTTTGAATATTTGATCATTTCCCTCATCAGGTAAACCCGAAATACCGTTTAATAAACAGGCACTATGAGAAGATGCTGAAGCGTATAAATGTAGCATTGTCGAATAGCGCGGTATTTCGGACACACTAATAAGTAGTGGACCGAGTCTTCAATATGTTCTCATGAACACAGAGGAACCTCAACGATGTTTTTTTATTATACAAGTGTATTCAAGTCGTAACCGAGTGTGATATATTTTGACCTTCCCGTGTGGTTTGAACATTATCAAGGTATATAGGAGTCCCCGTTCTCTCCGCTTGATTATTATTGATATACTTATTAAATGTGTTTAACGTTGCTGAGTTTTGCACGGCGGGTTCTATGCCGTTCCAGTCTCTTACAGTTAATGGAAAGAAAGGGTTGTAATACGCAGCAGTACGCGAGACTGGTATTGCGAAATCTTCGTTGTTACGTAATCGGTATCTGGTCAATTCATGTACCTTGGTTGGGAATATATTTTGCAGGTATTGTGGGCTTAATCCGTTAATGATTTTATACAGCTGACATAATTATGTTTGTTTCTACGCGAATGTAAGTTGTCCCATCCTTTTTCAGCGTAAACTTTTTGGATACTGCAGAGTTTGGTGGCCCCAGTGGTTATTCGAGCCGCTTCCATTTCAATTTTGTCAAGCAAGCGTTTATTTTCCATTGAACAACTATCCCAAGTAATGTTCGCATATTCCAGTAGAGGTCGTATATATGTTATATCAATCTTGTTAAGGGAGCGTTTATCTAATATAAATTTATAACGTCTTAAGGTGCCTATTCTTTTCCATGCAATTGAGGTTATTGATGCTATGTGAACGTCCCATGTTAAGTCATTTGAAAAAGTTAATTCTAAATGCTTATGTGAGTCTACTGCTTTTATCTCTACGCTGTTCATATATAGTAGAGGATGATGTCTTTTGTTCCTATATCGCGTTATTAAAAGCCATTCTGTTTTAACAGGATTGAATTTTACTAACCATTTCCCAGCCCAAGATGAAACTTTTAATAGATTGTTGTTGAGGAGATTTACAGCAGATATAGAATCTTCAACTATAACATATAAACTCGTATCGTCAGAGAAGAGTCTAACGTTTGCACTTAGTTCCTTAACTATGTCTTTAATATAGATAAGATAAAGCGTAGGTCCTAGTATAGAACCGTGTGGAACTCCTGCCATAATATAACTCCATGATGAAAAACAACCTTTTATGCCTACTCTTTGACGTCTATTGCTTAGATAATCAGAGAACCACTCTAACAATTCATCAGACAGACCTATGTTTTTAAGTTTGAAGAGTAATCCCCTGTGTCAAACACGATCAAATCCTTTGCTTATATCGCAAAACACAACTCTTATTTCTTTGCCTTCTTCTAAAGCTTTAAGAAATGTATTTTGCATATATATATATATATATATATATATATATATATATATATATATATATATATATATATATATATATATATATATATATATATATATATATATATATATATATATATTTTTACAATGTATGATTTCGTTTATCTATAGCGTTTATACGATATCCGAAAAAATACTATGTCAGAAACTGATGCAGTCATATGTTAAAAATAGCCGATGACCCATTTTTGGACAAACGCAAATTTAGTTTTTGAAAAAGCTTAGACACTTCATCTTTTGGTATATTATCAAATGTTGTTTGCGCACATTCGCGAGGTTAAAACCTATTTACGAGCGTAAAGTTAGCATCTGGTTCTCGGTTCATTATTCACGGTTCAGGATTCAGCGTATGGTTCAGTATTCCGGATATTATTCACAATACGACCTGCAGCGTTTGGTTCATTATTCAGGATATTATTCAAAATACGACCTGCAGCATCTGGTTCAGGATTCAGCGTATTATTCAAAATTCGACCTGCAGCGTCTGGTTCATTATTCAGGGTATTATTCAAAATTTGACCTGCAGCGTCTGGTTCAGGATTCAGGGTATTATTCAAAAATGGCCAGGGTATTATTCAGCGTATGATTCAGTATTCAGGGTATTATTCAAAATACGACCTGCAAGGTCTGGTTCAGGATTCAGCATATTATACAAAGTACGCCCTGCAGCATCTGGTTCATTAATAAGGGCATTATTCAAAATACGACCTGCAGCGTCTGGTTTAGGATTCAGGGTATTATTCAAAATACGACCTGCGGCGTCTGGTTCATTATTCAGGGTATTATTAAACAATGGCCAGGGTATTATTCAGCGTATGGTTCAGTACTCAGGGTATTATTCAAAATACGACCTGCAGCGTTTGGTTCAGGATTCAGCGGATTATTCAAAAATATCCAGGGTATTATTCAGCGTCTGGTCCATTAATCAGGGTATTATTCAAAATACGACCTGCTACTTCTGGTTCAGGATTCAGCGTATTATTCAAAATAAGACCTGCAGCATCTGGTTCATTATTCAGGGTATTATTCAAAATACGACCTGCAGCGTCTGGTTCAGGATTCAGGGTATTATTCAAAATACGACCTGCAGCGTCTGGTTCATGATTCAGCGTATTATTAAAAAATATCCAGGGTATTATTCAGCGTCTGGTTCATTATTAAGGGTATTATTCAAAATACGACCTGCAGTGTCTGGTTCATTATTCAGGGTATTATTCAAAATACGACCTGCAGTGTCTGGTTCCTTATTCAGGGTATTATTCAAAATACGGCCTGCAGCGTCTTGTTCAGGATTCAGGGTATTAATAAAAAATGGCCAGGGTTTTATTCAGCGTACGATTCAGTATCCAAGGTATTATTCAAAATACGACCTGCAGCGTCTGGTTCAGGATTCAGCGTTTTATTCAAATACGACCTGCAGCGTCTGGTTCATTATTCAGGGTATTATTCAAAATACGACCTGCAGCGTCTGGTTCAAGATTCAGAGTATTATTCAAAATACGACATGCAGCGCTTGGTTCATTATTCAGGGTATTATTCAGAAATGGCCAGGGTATTATTCAGCGTCTGGTTCAGTATTCAGGGTATTATTCAGCGTATGATTCAGTATTCAGGGTATTATTCAAAATACGACCTGCAGCGTCTGGTTCAGGATTCAGCGTATTATTCAAAATACGACCTGCAGCGTCTGGTTCAATATTCGGGGTATTATTCAAAATACGGCCTGAAGCGTCTGGTTCAGGATTCAGGGTATTATTTAAAAATGGCCAGGGTATTATTCAGCGTATGATTCAGTATTCAGGGTATTTTTCAAAATACGATCTGCAGCGTCTGGTTCATTATTCAGGGTATTTTTCAAAATACGACCTGCAGCGTCTGGTTCATTATTCAGGGTATTATTCAAAATACGACCTGCAGCGTCTGGTTCATTATTCAGGGTATTATTCAAAATACTACCTGCAGCGTCTGGTTCAGGATTCAGCGTATTATTAAAACATATCCAGGGTATTATTCAGCGTCTGGTTCAGTATTCAGGGTATTATTCAAAATACGACCTGCAGCGTCTGGTTCAGGATACAGCGTATTATTCAAAAATGTCCAGTGTATTATTCAGCGACTGGTTCAGTATTCAAGGTAGTATTCAAAATACGACCTGCAGCATCTGGTCGAGGATTTAGCGTATTATTCAAAACTGTCCAGGGTATTATTCAGCGTCTGGTTATGTATTCAGCGTATTATTCAGGGTATTATTCAAAATACGAATAGCGTTTTATTTGGCGTCTCCAGGATTCAGGATATTATTAAAAAATGTCCAGGTAATTATTCAGCCTCTAGTTCAGTATTCAGCGTATTATTCAGAGTATTATTCAAAATACGACCAGCGTATTATTCAGCGCCTGGTTCAGGACTCATGGTATTATTCAAAAAATGTCCAGGGTATTATTCAGCGTCTGGACTAGTATAAAATAATTGCTATGGTATTATTCAGAGTCTGGTTCAGTATTTGGTAACATGTTTAAGGTTTCAGCGTACGCAGTTAAAACTGATGTTTATGCTACATGTTCTGTTTTATTTGGCAATTGCCATTAATTCTTGAATTACCTTCGTATATAGATATAGGTTTACTTACGGGTATATGCATCAGCGATAAGTATTGTTGTAAAATGTATAGTGATAATGCATCCGTAATTGGTGCATCTGTAAAAGCCATTTTTGCCGACGCTTATGTTTTTATAAGCGCAGCTTGATAAAGTGTTGAAAATCCGTGCTCGATATATGAACTTTGAAAAAAAAGCAAACGTACGTAACGATTTCCGATATTTTTATTGACTCAGGACTAAATCAAAGGTTCAAAATTTAGTTTCGGATTTCAATATATGCCAGTTCAATTTTCAGTTCACGATGCATGGTTGAAATTAGGATTCAAACTGAACAAAACCATAGTTCATTCCATGATTAAGGAAACACTACAAGATTCTAAATTTAGTGTAGTTCTTGATTCAGTCTACGATGCAGCATTCTGAATTAATCAGTTCAAGATTTGGTTCGCGGTTTGGGATAAAGTTCAGAGTTCAGTCAGTGTTTCAGTATTCATTTTAAGCTGCAAACGTAATCACATAATTATTCAGTTAATATAATTTTATGCAAATCGTCCTTTCACGATACCATATTATACTTAGTTCCTCATTTCCTCGAATTGTTTGCTCCCTGTCTCTTGATCTACGTCGGTTGATCTGTGTTCGGAGGGGGGTGTGCTTCGCTTGCCGGGTTTTGCCAATCAGCTGTTTCGGTTTCACACTTTTGAGGTTTAGATACACTGACGACGTTTTAATAACAGAAAGCCTCAGTGTCATTAAACTTGGTATAGTTGCGCTTATATTGAAAACCACTGTGTCGGTATCTCTGCTGGTGGATGTTTCCTTCGTCCCCTAGGATATCATCTGCTCAGAATCAGTTCCTAAGTGCTGATGTTGATACTGCGGTGTTAACGTCAGTACGTAAGTACTGAATTAAATTACTATATTATACCTTAACATTTGCAGTAGTACAAATTCTAGATTCGTCGAAAACTAAGCTTGATTTGTCATAGTGACGTGTAGGTAGTATAGGCTGGCACTATGGGGACACCATATCAGCCTATACTACTCGTGTATCTTAGCGGATTTGTTCGCCATTTCGTGGGGTTGAGTTTACCTGTTGCAGGTCTCGCTGCCTGGGACACTCTCCTTGCTGATGCCCGGGATTGCCGTGGTGCGTGGGCCATGCTGGCTGAGGTGGCACGGTGGGGGCGCACGTTAATCGGTCGGTAGGCGTCTCTTACCTGATGTCTGCGGTTGGACTTTCTCATGATTTACGTAAATTGATGTATGCTCGGAGGGGGATGTGCTTCGCTTGCCGGGTCTTGCCAATCATGTTTTTCGGCTACAAACTTTTGTGTCACCAAATTTGGTACAGTTACGCTTATATTGCTCTTGTTTGACAGCTAGTGGAGTCTGCCAACCATGAAAATACTGAGGATCTAAGTAAAATAAGAACTATTGATGGCTTATATATATTTCTTTTGACAAACCACAAACTATTGTGGTGTACATACAGGCATACGTAAAACCAGACAGATGGACGAACAATCTGGATGAAGTAATCTGATTGGCTGAAAATTTGAAAAGGGTGCGGCATCTTAATTTATTCTTAATTTTGTTTTCAGGTAAAAATAAAAATATCATCAATTTGTCATCTGCTGAATTTGCCTGTAGAGTGGTAAAGGCTAGATAACCATAAGTTCGGACTGAAAAAAGTATGGGACACAAGCTTTACTTAAAATTATTGATGTCAGGAAGTTACAAATACTGTAACGGAAGATAGGCAATTATGATAAATTGCCTACCTTGGCAAAATTGGTAACTTCCTTACACTAGCAAAGCCTGTCACAACGGCTACAGATGACATTCGAAGATTTTTTTTCCAGAGAAAACAAGGCTCAAAAAAAGGTAAGAGAAAAGTCCAGGGAGTGCCACAATCACAAACCGCAGCCCTTCCGAGACCCCAAGAGGAAGAGGAAACCGACAAATCCAAACAAGCACAAACCGAACAAACGTACGAAAAGCACTAAGATTAGCTCTCTCTTCCCCAAGCGAGGTAATTGCAATACTAAAAGGACTGAAAAACACAAGAACAAAATGACACACGGAAAGACATACAACAAATCGCCTCGTATAATAAACCACAAAGCAACAAAGAGTAAGACTAACACCGGGACCACCGCCTTAGAGCGGTCAGTAGAGCAAACCACCGGGGGTTTAAAGCACTTTTACAGCTGACTAACTTCACCCTGTGTCCCGATGCTACTCTTAATACAGAAACACATAAAAATTCGGTTCGGATAAAGGCTCCCAACTCAGTCAATGCATCAAAGCGAAAACATAAAAATCAAATTAATCACTATAATAAACACAGACACTACATGTAAATCTTCTATTAAGCTATTTACATGAAATATCAAGAAATATAAAGAACAAGTCTGATAGTGCCTCAACTGTTAACATTTTTTTCTGTCCAAATATTAGATAATCTATGATAATATCACTGTTGCATATTTCATAGATCTTGTTCTGTTCTTTTTCCCATGGTTGTGTCAGTGTCCTGAAGTTGCAACTCGAATGGATTTCAATAAATAGCTGCCATTGTCTACCAAATAGGCTGCAGTCGAGTAGTTCAACGTTTAGCATGCCGAGTAAAATTTTCAGATGAAGTTTTGAAATATTTTTCTTATATTCACCAGAAAATAGGCTTTGGCATTTCATGCAAATTGTGTCCAGAAAATTTGCATTGAATGCAAAATCTTGTTTCTATGAAAAATCAGAAATATGTCCTCAATGTATCATCTGCTAAAATTAGTCCAGAGAGAGTGGTAAAGGAAGGTTAAAATGATATTTTAACCTTATACCTTTTTGCACTTAAACGGCAATAAAAATGCTTTTTATTTTCTCATCTGGATTTACACTGTTTGCACAGTATCTATTTTGATCTGCAGGGATGAAAAGGTTACGGTGAACAGAGATACATCTCAACACTCTCATCCCTTTCAAAGGGAGACCATTCCAGCGGAACAGATCCTTTCCTGGTTTATAAACCCCTCTTCAAAAGGGGTTTATTCTGATCAGAAAATATGTTCCTTCCATTTAGAATAGCCCTGTATGAGAAGAGAGGTAATTACTTTCTCGCCAAAGTGGGCTCACGTGGACTCCCTTGGAGATGCATCCAATCAACTTGAATGAACCTGGCCGCTGACATCAAGATCCACAATAGGGAATAATTCCTTACTGCGAATAGCCAAGAAAAAGGCCCTTACCCTAACTAACCCTTATCCCTGTCCAACCCCTACTCATCACACCCCTAACCCCTAACCCTAACCTATCACTAACCCTAACCCTAGCTGAAAATCATTAGAATTAACCGCAATCCCTAAACTAACCGCAATGCTTAATCACGGCCTCTAACCCTGGCTCCAGCCCAAAACCCTCACCCTGCCGAGCCCAAACCCTAACCCTAGCTACAAAACACTGCAATTAACCGCAACCCCAGAATTAACCCAAAGGCTCAGCCTAAGCCGCTAACTCTAGCCCCAGCCACTACCATTACCCCTGTCCAGCCCCTACTCACCCCACCCCACCTCACCGTGCCCAGACTAACCCTAACCCTAGCTAAAAACACTGGAATTAACCGCACCCCCGCATCCCCCACCCCGAAATAACCGCAAGGCTCAACAGAAGTACCTTACCCTAGCTCCAGCCTCTAACACTACCCATGCCCAGCCCCTACTCATCCCAGCCCTAACACTTAACCCTAACCCTAATCTATCATTAACCCTAACCATAGCTGAAAATCATTAGAATTAACCGCAAGCCCTAAACTAACCCCAAAACAGCAGCTGCGTCTAACCCTAGCCCCAGCCCAAAACACGGCCCAAAACACTCACCCTGCCCAGCCCTAACCCTAACCCTAGCTACAAAAGATTGGAAAACCGTAACCCCAAAACTAACCGCAAAGCTCAGCTAAAGACGCTAACCCTAACCCCAGCATCTAACACTACTCCTATCCAGCCCCTACTAACCCCAGATCTAACCCCTAACCCTAACCCTAGCTCTAATCCATTTAAAATAAACCACAACCATTAAACTAATTGCAACTCTTAGCCACAGCCTCTAACCCTGGTCCCAGCCCAAAACACTCACCCTGCCCAGCCCTAACCCTAACCATAGCTACAAAACATTGGAATTAACCACAACCCCAAAACCAACCGGAAGTATTTAACACACACTCACACTCTAGCCCCAACCCCAAACACTCACCCTGCATATCCCCAAGGTTGGGGCTACCCTAACCCTAAGGTTACCTTAAACCTTACCCATTCTAGAAGACATCAGAATAAACCGCAACCCCTAAACTAACCACAACCTTTAGCAGCAACCTCCAACCCTAATCCCAGCCCCATACCACTAACCCTGTCAAGCCCCTACTACCTTAGCACTAACCCTAACCCTAACCTATCACTAAACCTAACCCTATCCCTAGGTACAAAACATTAGAATTAACCGCAACCCCAAAACTAACCGCAAGTCTTTGACACACCCTCTCAACCTAGCCCCGGCCCCAAACACTCACCCTGCAAGGCCACTGGGTTGGAGCTCCCTAACCTTAGGTGTATCCTAACTCTAACCCTAGTTAAAAGACATCAGAATTAACCGTGACCTCCAAACTAACCGCAACCTAAAGCCTCCAACCCTAGCCCCAGCCCTAACACTCACCCTGTCAAGCCCTTACTGCCCTAGCCCTCCCTAACCCTAACCTATCGCTTACCCTAACCCCAGCCTTAGGTATGAAACATTAGAATAAACAACAATCCCAAAACTAACCGCCAGTCTCAGACACTCCCTCTCGCCCTAGCCCCAGCGGCAAAGACTCTCCCTGCATAGCCACAGTGTTGGGACTACCCTAACCCTAGGGTAACCCTAACCCTAGCTGCAAGGCACCAGAATTAATCACAACCCCAAAACTAACCGCAACCTTTAGTGGCTGCCTCCAACCCTAGCCCCAGCCCCTGACACTAACCCTGTCAAGCCCTTACTACCCTTGCCCTAATCCCAAACCCTAACCTTAACCTATCACTAACACTAACCCTAGCTGCAAAACATTAGAATTAACTGCAACCCCAAAACTAACCCCAAGAGACACACACTCTCACCGTAGCCTTAGTCCTAAACACACACCCTGCAAGCCCTAGGATTGGGGCTTCCCTAACCCTAGGGTTACACAAACCCTAACACTAGCTAGAAGACATCAGAATTAACCGCAATCCTCAAACTAACCGCAGGTCTCAGTCGCACCCTCTCATCCTAGCCCCAGCCCCAAAGACGTCCTACATAGCCCCTGGGTTGGGGCTACCCTAACCCTAATCCCGACCCTAGCTACAAGGCATCAGAATTAAACGCAACCCCCAAAACAAGCCGAACCCTTTAGCGGCAGCCTCCAACCCTAGCCCCAGCGCCTTACACTAAACCTGTCAAACCCTTACTACCATAGCCCTAAACACACCCTAACCCTGTCTACGAAACATTAGAATTAACCGCAATCCCAAAACTAACTGCGTCTTAGACACACCATCTCACGCTAGCCCATTCCCAAACACTCATCCTTATAGCCCCAGGGTTAAGGCTACCCTAACCCTAGGGTTACCCTAACCCTAACCCTAGCTACAAGACATCAGAATTAACCGCAACCCCTAAACTAACCGCAACCTTTAGCGACAGTCTCCAACACTAGTCCCAGCCCTTAACACTTACCCTGTCAAGCTCCTACTACCCTAGCCCTAACCCTAACCTATCATTAGCCATAACCCTAACCCTAGGTACAAAACATTAACGGCAACCCCAAAAGTAACCGCAAGTCTTAGACACACCATCTCAAGTTAACCCCAGCCAAAACACTCACCCTGCATTGCCAGTGGGTTGGGGCTACCCTAACCCAAGGTTTATCCTAACCCTAGTTGAAAGAGCTCAGAATTAACCGCAACCCCAAAACTAACCACAGCATTTAGCTACAGCCTCCAACCTTAGCCCCAGCACCTAACACTAACCCTGTCAAGCCCCTACTACCCCAGTCCTAATCCCTAATCCTAATATAACCTAACCTATCACTAACCCTAACCCTAGCCCCAGGTACAAAACATTAGAATTAACCGCAATCCCAAAACTAACCGCAAGTCTCAGACACACACTCTCACACTAGCCCCAGCCACAAAGACTCTCCCTGCCTAGCCCCAGTGCTGGGCTACCCTAATTCTAAAGTTACACTAAACCTAAACCTAATCCTAGGTAGAAGACATCAGAATTAACCGCAACCCCAAAACTAAACGCAACCTTAAGTGACAGCCTCAAACCCTAGTCCCAGCCCCTAATACTAACCCTGTCAAACCCCTACTACCCAGGCCTCAAACCCTAACCTTTACCCTAACCCTAACCCATCACTTACACTATCCCTAAACCTAACTACAAAACATTAGAATTAACCGCAATCCAAAAACTAACCGCAAGTCTTAGACACACATTCTCACCCTAGCCTCAGTCCCAAACTCTCACCTTGCATAGCCCCTGGGGTTAGGCTACCCTAACCCTAGAGTAGAACGTCTCCCCGTGCTTTACCATAGTGCAGATTATATTTCATTTTATTTGGGATCATTGGACCCATTGTGGTGTATTTGAAAATGGATTTCTGCTCGTATACTGAATAATACCTTGAATAATGAACCAGACGCTGCAGGTCGTATTTTAAATAATACCCTGAATCCTGAACCAGACGCTGCAGGTCGTATTTTGAATAATACCCTGAATAATTAACCAGACGCTGCAGCTCGTATTTTGAATAATACGCTGACTCCTGAACCAGACGCTGCTGGTCGTTTTTTTTTTAATAATACCCTGAATACTGAATCATACGCAGAATAATATCCTGGCCATCTTTGAATAATACCCTGAATCCTAAACCAGACGCTGCAGGTCGTATTTTGAATAATACCCTGAATAATGAACTAGACATTGAAGGTTGTATTTTGAATAATACGCTGAATCCTGAACCAGACGCTGCAGGTCGTATTTTGAATATTAACCTAAATAATGAACCAGACGCTGAATAATACCTTGGATATATTTGAATAATACGCTGAATCCTGAACCAGACGCTGCAGGTCGTATTTTGAATAATACACTGAATACTGAATCATACGCTGAATAATACCCTGGCCATTTTTTAATAATACCCTGAATCCTGAACAAGACGCTGCAGGTCGTATTTTGAATAATACCCTGAATAATGAACCAGACGCTGCAGTTCTTATTTTGAATAATACCCTGAATAATCAACCAGACGCTGCAGGTCGTATTTTGAATAATGCCCCGAATAATGAACCAGACGCTGCAGGTCGTACTTTGAATAATACGCTGAATCCTGAACCAGACACTGCAGGTCGTATTTTGAATAATACCCTGAATACTGAACCATACGCTGAACAATACCCTGACCATTTTTTATTTACCCTTAATCCTGAACCAGACGCTGCAGGTCGTATTTTGAATAATACCCTGAATCCTGAACCAGACGCTGCAGGTCGTATTTTGAATAATATCCTGAATAATGAACCAGACGCTGCAGGTCGTATTTTGAATAATACGCTGAATTCTGAACCAGACGCTGCAGGTCGTATTTTGAATAATACGCTGAATTCTGAACGAGACGCTGCAGGTCGTATTTTGAATAATACACTGAATACTGAATCATACGCTGAATGATACCCTGGCCATTTTTTAATAATACCCTGAATTCTGAACCAGACGCTGCAGGTCGTATTTTCAATAATGCCCTGAATAATGAACCAGATGCTGCAGGTCGTATTTTGAATAATATCCTGAATAATGAACCAGACGCTGCAGGTCGTATTTTGAATAATACCCTGAATAATGAACCAGACGCTGCAGGTCGTATTTTGAATAATATGCTGAATCCTGAACCAGCCGCTGCAGGTCGTTTTTTTGAATAATACCCTGAATACTGAATCATACGCTGAATAATACCCTGGCCATTTTTAAATAATACCCTGAATCCTAAACCAGACGCTTCAGGTCGTATTTTGAATAATACCTTGAATAATGAACCAGACGCTTCAGGTCGTATTTTGAATAATACCCTGAATCCTGAACCAGACGCTGCAGCTCGTATTTTGAATAATACGCTGAATCCTGAACCAGACGCTGCAGGCCGTTTTTTCAATAATACCCTGAATAATGAATCATACGCTGAATAGTACCCTGGCCATTTTTAATAATTCCCTGAATCCTGAACCAGAAGCTGCAGGTCTTATTTTGAATAATACCCGGAATAATGAATCAGACGCTGAATGATACCCTGGATATTTTTAATAATACGCTGCATCCTGAACCAGGCGCTGCAGATTGTATTTTGAATAATACTCTTAATACTGAACCATACGCTGAATAATACCCTGGCCACTTTTGAATAATACCCTGAATAATGAACCAGACGCTGCAGGTCGTATTTTGAATAATACCCTGAATCCTGAACCAGACGCTGCAGGTCGTATTTTGAATAATACGCTGAATCCTGAACCAGACACTGCAGGTCGTTTATTTTAATAATACCCTGAATACTGAATCATACGCAGAATAATACCCTAGCCATTTTTAAATAATACCCTCAATCCTGAACCAGACGCTTCAAGTCGTATTTTGAATAATACCTTGAATAATGAACCAGATGCTGCAGGTCGTATTTTGAATAATACCCTGAATCCTGAACCAGACGCTGCAGGTCGTATTTTGAATAATACCCTGAATAAAGAACCAGACGCTGCAGCTCGTATTTTGAATAATACGCTGAATTCTGAACCAGATGCTGCAGGCCGTTTTTTTTTTTTTTTTTTTTTTTTTTTTTTTTTTTTTTTTTTTTTTAATAATACCCTGAATACTGAATCATACACTGAATAATACCCTTGCCATTTTTTAATAATACGCTGAATCCTGAACCAGACGCTGCAGGTCTTATTTTGAATAATACCCGGAATAATGAACCAGACGCTGAATGATACCCTGGATATTTTTAATAATACGCTGAATCCTGAACCAGACGCTGCAGGTCGTATTTTGAATAATACCCTGAATACTGAACCATACGCTGAATAATACCCTGGCCACTTTTGAATAATACCCTGAATAATGAACCAGACGCTGCAGGTTGTATTTTGAATAATACCCTGACTCCTGAACCAGACGCTGCAGGTCGTATTTTGAATAATACCCTGAATAATGAACCAGACGCTGCAGGTCATATTTTGAATAATATCCTGAGTACTGAACCATACGATGAATCCTGAACCGTGAATAATGACGTGAACCAGATGCTAACTACGCTCGTAAAAAAAAAAAAAAAAAAAAAAAAAACCTATCAAAACAAAATGAAACACCGCTTTTCATCTTTTTGTCGTTCTTTTTTTTTTTTTTTTTTTTTTTTTGTTTTTTTGTTTTTTGTTTTTTTTAACATATAAAACAGAGGCCATGAATGCCGTATCTACTGCATTTCAATCTATTGTTCTCCTGAATTTGATCAACATTCAATAACGTGAGCACTCACTCGAGCGTTCAAATGGCTCTTATTGTGCTTTTGAACGGCAGTGGGCACTCGGTGAATACTTTTTATTTTTTATTTTTATTTATTTATTTTTTGTTTGTTTTAATTTCCATTGATTATTCTGAGCATAAACATTATAAAAGTACATCTTTCGGAAATTTTATTTTAAATTAAATACTACACTCATCATTTATTCAAAAGAATATTGCTGCGCCCTATAACTAGACCACTTACACACAATTCTAGCAGCCATCAACGACAGACAGTAAGCTGTATACGGTCCTTTAAGAAAAGTATCCAGTATCAACAAGAGTTACATCACGAAAACATGCCTATATAATGTTGACCCCCTTAAACCCCACTTTTATATAGTAAAACTGGGGTTTACAGGGGTATACATTATTTTTCATATTTCTGCTCAAAACATAGATTGTGGGTACTCGTTAGAACCGCCTCGGCGAGGCGGTTCTAACGAGTACCGACAATCTATGTTTTTGAGCAGACATAAGAAAAATATTAGAATTTTTTATCTGAAATTTTTCATATTTTGCTGGTAAATTTCCCAATATATTTGAATAGGCTTGTTTTCGTAATGAATAATAAAACAAAAGCCCTGAAGGAACTGCAGTTGTTCGGTAAAATACGCCGACCATCACATGACACAAAAGTAAATGTTATAAGGGGTATTTATTTCTTATAGTTGAGCTAAAAGGTAACTAACTATAGCACCTATCAGCGCAAAATGTAGTATTTTCTACATTTCTACATTTTGCGTTGAAATTTTCCTGTCAACATAAAATCGTTCAAGTTTGTTCCATTTGTCTTTTATGGCTTGTTTCAATCCAATTAGGTTTGCGCTTCTGTTTCTACATTTTACAATATCCCAGATTCCATAATCCATTGGGGAAGCGTCAGTGATCTCTGGCATCCATTCTGCGGGTGGGGTATGTAGTTCACTTTGCTTTCATTGAGGAACTTGATCGTCTTTCTGGCTGTCCAGGGAACAATCGTGGAACGTCTTTTTTATGAATGGCTTCAGCAGTTTGTTAATGCAGTAGTCAGCATTAACTTTAACACCTTTGTCAGTGAATAGTAGTGACGTGGAGTGGGAGAAGCTAAGTGGAAATCCATCTGTTGGCCGTGTGAGGGTTCGTGTTTTTGGGCCAAATGAGCCGCAATGTGTGAAAACGTACCTTCAGCCATGTGCGCCCAACAAAGACTCAAATCAGCCTGCGCATCCATGCAATCTGGCCAGAGTCTTTGTTATCCACATGAAGAAACTTTGCATCCTTGGCTATCCACAATGCGCCCAGCGAACATTCTAATCAGACCGCACAAATGCGCAATCTAATCTGAATCTTCGCAGGGCGCACATGTATGAAGGTACGTTTTCTCACGTCGCGGCTGAAATGGTCTTGATGCCTGAGCAGTGTGCGATATGCGATGTACAATGTGTCATTTAAACTGACATTGCAACAGATCGTTTTGGTCTGGCGTTCAACTAAGCGAGAGACAATACAGACTCAGATAAGGCCAAGCTCTAGAACTTTCCTTTTTATTGTTTCTTTCACAATAAAAATCTAAATGTTTGCATTGGAAACAAATAACGCAGAAAGGCCGAAAATCGGAGACCTGATTTTATTAGCCCTTAAAGCGCCAAGAAAAACTGCATCTGAAAATGTCTTTTGTTTATGTCGTCTGCTGAATATTCTTGCAAACTTTCCAAACCTATTTTTGCATACCGGCAAACAGTGTGGACCCAGATCAGACTGCTCCTAGAGGAAAACTGTTTGCAAAAATTACTTTTAAAATCACAAGCAGATGACAAAGCAGACGACAATTGTTGTGATTGGCGGTTTAAGGGTTAAGTCTCTTCAGATGCAGCTATATAGTCTGCGAGGCAGGACCGGCTTCAGCGGTATTCAAATTTCAAAGCAACCAGGCCCGAGGCTATAAAACCTTTTTCATGCTCAACTCAGTTGAGCATGAACTTTGTCCTGCTAATAAATCTGCCGATCCGAAATTATTCCCTTACGCTAGATAGGTATTTTCACTTGACGCACGCATTCACAATTTTATTCCTTTTCATTTTAGGTGTTGATTTAAAGACCTATAGGCAGATGACGAAGAAGCAGCATAATGGTGGCCCTCAGCTGTCATGGTATTGTTCCGAGTGTGAAAATCGACGCAGTACACAGGTATTTTCTATCTTCATAATTTAGTATTAAGGACACTTAATAGACTGCACTGAAGAACGGGCTGAGCTGAGTCCTTATTTAATTTTATTTTCATCTGATTTTTTTTTTTTTTTACAGCCACAAGTAGTATAGACATGTGCAGTCGCTTAATTGTGTCTTTGCAGGCTCAAATTATTATTTATTCTTTTCTTGCTTGTGCTGCATTGTCATGAAACGTTTGCATTGTTTTTTTTTTTTTTTTTGTTTTGTTTTTTTTTTTTCCTTTTTTTTTTTTTTTTTTTTTGTTTTTTTTTTTTTTTTTTTTTTTCTTTAGGCATGTGCTGCAATGTCATAAAATGTGTGCATTATTTGTTTTATGTGTTTGGTATGCGTTTGCTTTACCAGCTCGACATGACCTTAATAGTGTTGACTGGGGTATACTCAAACTTACTTTGTTTTGCTTTTATCTCACGAAGCACATCCCTCCCGAGGCAACAAAAGAAGGAGAGATGAGAAACAAATAAGTACACCACAAACGCCACATGAAATCACAGACGTACAAACAAAGAAGTACTGCAACAGAAGAACCGCCTTAGAATGGTCAGTAGGAAAACTTTTAGTGGGAGGTAGGAGCCGGGTTGGAGGCGGGAAGAGAGACTAGAGAGACTCAGGGTGAGGGATGGGCTTGAAGCCACATGTACTAGCTTCTATCGGAATTATATTAGATACTGTTTGTGTAATGACAGTCCTCTGTTACACTGAGATTCTGCAAGATTGTGACTAAAATTGAGATAAACATAATACCATTGTCTATAATTTCCAGCAGCGGATCCAGGATTATTTAACAGGACTTCCTTCATGTCATTTGCTGACATGACATGAAAACAGTGCGCCGTTCGTCGGATCGGGACGTTAACTGGAGGCCCCCAGTACGGGGAAAGTCACAATCTGTACAGGTTAAAGAACCCTACAGTAGTTCAAAATATTTACTTGTAGGCCTTCATCCTGCAACCCGGAGTGTACAATGTACACCGTCTGTGTCCTCCCAGGAGGTTAAGACGTAATGGAAGAGAGGAGAAAGAAAGAAAGAAAGAGGGTCATTTTTCGGGTACTGGTATTGGTTTTTACCTAGGAGACGTACTCAGAGAATATTTTGTTTTGTAGACATTGTTGAGTCGACTACATATTCGTTGTGAGGGTATTTTTAATGTTGTACATTCCATGTGAATGGAGAACACCGCCTGTTTATGTGGGCTGTCCAATAAATAGTGGTTCTATTCTATTCTATGACTGTTCCCATTTAGACAGGAACAGGGTCGGTGCGGATCAATGCTTGGCAATACGGACTGAAAATTATAGAAATTTTTCGGTTAAGTTTGGTTTTTATCCTTGAAAGCGAAAGTAACATATCAAATATGGCAACGTAACAAACTTCAAGTGAAACAAATCAATAGTTCTTATTCTTTTTCTGTTTAACCAGAATGATACTCTGTTAAATGAGAACTGTTTGTATTTCTGATATTTCTTTATTCTGACTGAAGTCACTGACTATAGATAAATAGTTTGTGGTAATGAGTGAAAATAAAAACAACCATATTCCTCCTGATTTCCAAGCGGGTTTAGAAGCAATGGCCACAAACTCCACGCTAAGAACTCTCAAGATAATTTGTCGTTTGGGTACTCTGATAGCAGTTAGGTTTTGGAAATTATGTATGTCTTCAACACTCATAATACTGTTGATATACTGGTTTTATGGTGGTGCCTTCACATTGATTTTCCTTATGGCAGCTATATATGGTAAGTAACAGAACATTTAGAACTTGAGAAACTACATGTACTTCAGAACTGTTAACATGTTTTTTCCTGCTGTATGTATTTGTCAGGGTTTATGGAAGTGACTTCTTAGCTGCCCTGGCTAGTTGTGTGGCAGCATCCTCATCGATTGTTCCAATGCTGTACATGGATTTAAACTGTAAATAATGGGTTTCTACCAAATTTTAATAGTCTGGGAAAGAGATGGTGGTCCCATTCCCTTGTACATCAACAATACATCATGTCTAGAATCCTGAACTTCCATTGGAAGAAGAAGAAACAGCTGTATGACAGGTAGCAACAAACTGGAGCTACCACAAATCTGTTCACATTCTCTCTCGCTCTCTGTCTTCTGCATCAACCCTGCGTAGGTGCCTATCTGTCTGTCATTAAGGACTCATTCAGTTATGTTTGATGGTTATGTCATGGGATGCATGGCTAAGTTGAGAATTATGCATAGGAAAACAAAATTTGATGGGTATTAGTAAATCTATTTGCAAACACTTGTCTGTAGTCCCTGCAACAACCACACAAATTCTGTTTACATACTTGTATGATACATGTAAACCATTGCTCCAGAAAAGATACTGTTTTGAACCATGTTGCTTTCTTATTTCTCCTCAAAAACACAAGGATCATTAGAGGTACTTTCTAATGAGTACCATCAACATATATTTTTGTGGAGAAATAAGAAAAATTATTATCGAGAGCCAAGTGAGCCATGACAGTTCTGATAGGATGCAGATTTTTGTCTGATTACAAACAAATTTTGTCCCCAGGACAATTTGTTACTGAGGCAATTCCTGTGAGTACACACCAATGGTGTAAAATTCCACTTGCCTACTTGCATTTGCAAGTAAATTTTAAGGCAGGGCAAGTGAGATTTTCAGAACTCTCTTCACTTTATCTTCATTTTTTGGCATCTAAATGAAAAATTTAGACCATAAGGGTGAGTAAGTTTTGAGGGAATTTTACACCTTTGCACACAACACGTTTTGATGCAGAAACATCAAAATTTGCCGTAAAATTTACAATATCTCAGACTCAGTTTTGACCTTATCTGTACAACTCCAAATACATGCGAGGTGCTTATTTTGACCAAAAAGTAATGATATTTTCTTACTTTCCCATGAAAACGTTTGTTGTTAGTAAGTTTCGTACACCAAAGAGTCTGACAAAATGGCATATGCAAACCCTGCAGACCCATTTCAGACTGCTTCTTTTTTCAGGAGCAGTCTGATAAGTGTCAACATTGTTTGCCATTGAATGGCAAACAATGTTGACCCTTATCAGACTGCCACAAATCATTTTAAGAAAAAATGGCATAAAAAGCTAAATTTATGCCCAAAAATTATCAAAGTGTTCAAATTTTTAGGACTATACATGTACCATACCATTCACCATACCATAGCTACAGATAAGAGGGAGTATACACATAATACATTTATGTTTCTTATTTCTCGACGAAAACATATGTTGTTTTTTTGTGGGTACTCATTAGAAGTGCCTCGCCGAGGCGCTTCTAATGAGTACCCACAACGTGTTTTCATTGAGAAATAAAAAAGATATCAGCAGTTTTCGGATGAAAAAAATGCCTTATCCGTTGCAATGCATACTTGGTAGAATACCCTTACCATGCTGCATCTATAATGATTACCCATAGTATATGTTCCTGTGGAGAAATAAGAAAGTTATTTATTTGGCTACCTCTTATCCAGAGCTATGGTTTGGACTACAAATTTATGGGGTTTTTTTCAGGTATATTTTACTATTCTCAGGACATGTTTTTGTACTACCCTAACCAGCTAGCTAATTCCAGAATCTTTGTTGAGTTGCCCACTAAGTTACATCTTCCTTATGAAAACTTGTCAATCAAGACGTCTGATGGTGTGGATATAAATGCAGTGCTTATCAAACATTCAAACCAAGGTGCTCCAACTGTGATGATGCTACATGGGAATGCTGGGAATATAGGTCATAGGTAACTATTCACTATAAGCTGAGGACCAGCAATACCTGTAAAATGATGAGGCTTCCTAATGCCTTGGGTGCCTCGCTGCATTAAAAACCTAATTCAGGCCTCCTAGCGAAACCTATAAAACCTATAATAACCTATAATTTTGTGTCAAACCTATAAAACCTTTATTTTGTTCATAAAACCTATAAAAAGCCTGTATTTTCATGAAAAAACCTATGTTTTTCACTTTTTGAACCTTCTCGCAACTCAACCTTAACTTTTCTTCAAAATGCCCTACCATTTTTACTTTTTAGTCCCAAAAAAGTGATGAAAACTGTCAAGAAATTGTATTTTTTTCCTCTCTCGCTTCGCTCGCTTGGACTTTGTAAAATTCAGATCAACTTTATCTGAATAATTGTGGCGCAAAAATTCATCAAGTATTTTTTCTTCTCAGTTTTAAATCTTTATATGAGTTTGGGAGAACCTTTTTTTAACCTATATTTTTTATTGAAAAACCTGTAAATGTCCTATATTTTGAGTAAGAAGAACCTATATAAAAACCTATATTTTCAAAGTGGGCCACTAGGAGGCCTGCTAATTTGAAATTGTACCTGTAAAATGGCATCCAATGATTATCTTGACCCATTTAAGCCTAGCGGCCCATAAAAGGGACATTTGCAAACAGTGTAGACCGAGATCAGATGCCACAGAACATGGCATCTGATCAGGGTCTACTTTGTTTGCATTAAGTTCAGAAATTTCTACAAAACATAATAATAATAAAAACTAACCATATATCCCTTATATAGGAAATGGACCTGCCCAAAGAGTTATGGTAGAAGATTCCACTCGGCATAAATGGGTTAAGATGAATGGATACCATAGCTCCAGATTAAGGCATTTTTTATCAACTGAAAACACCGTAATAACTCTTAAGAATCGGGACACCTAATCTACTTACCATAATTGTCCTAAAATTTGAAATAATCCTTTCTACTACCTCTTGATGTGTCTAAAATATTGCTGTATGTATTACAAACAGTCTAGACCCTGATCAGACTGTATGCTGTGGTGTCTGCTCTGGGTCTGCACTGTTTGCCAAGGCTTATCTGTCCCAATACTTAGGTTTATTAGGTTACTGATATTTTCCTTCTTTCACAATGAAAGCATATGTAGTGGGTAAGTGGGTGCTCATTAGAAGTGCCTTGCCAAGTCACTTCTAATGAGTACCCACAACATATGTTTTTGTGGAGACATAAAAAAATATTATTTGGATACTCCATTTTATCTGGGGCTATGAATACAGTTTCTTATTTACTTGAAGAATTTATGAGCCCCTGAGGCTCGTCGTCTCTCTCCAGTAGTTTTCTTTATTTGTATTGCTTCTGATGTGTAAAATCAATCCTCATACATGTTTATATATTTATATGTATAGTTGACATGTACATTTATATGAAATTAATAGATTTCACTTGTGTCAAAGTGCCTTCTTGTCAGGTGTTTATTCAGTAAATTTTTAAAACCATTCACTGTTTTGAATTATGTCAGTTGTTTATCCAATAAATTTTTAAAACCATTTACTGTTTCAAAACTAATTATTTCTTCTGTTAAGCTGTTCCACAGTCGTAATGTTGTTTCAGGGGAGGTCACTCTGGTAAAATTGTTTTATCTCCTTTCTGAAAAGGGGTCTACTCTGAAAAGTAAGGAGTTTTCTCCCCTTGGGAGCGAACTCTTTATTTTTAGAGTAGACCTCTTTTTAGAAGGCAAACAGGAAGTCACAAAAGTTATCCCTCTTCTAAAATGTGGCAGAAAAAACAAATAAGTGTATCAAGTCAACTTAAATCTTGTCCTGCTGAATAAATAAAGATGCCACGCCCCAAGGGTCATCCTAGAGGGCGATTTGGGAGAAAAAGTCTCCCTAAGCTGGCTGACTTCTCCCTATCTTGAGCTAAGGGAGAAGTGAAAATGTATAGAATGTACAGGGAAATCCTAAATTTGGACAAAATCTTCTCCCTAAAATCCCGAAATTGTCACAAAACTTCTCCCTCTCTGAAAGCTCCAGGATGACCCCTGACGCCCATTTCTAATTTTCAGCCAATCAGATTACTTGATCCAGATTGTTGATATAAATTCACATACTTAATGGCAAACAGAAGCCAACTGATCTGGATCTACACTGTTTGCAAAGGAAGGTTCTATCCCAGTTCAGCAGGACAAGGGTCAAGAGGACTATATTCTAATAGTAGGTTTTTTACCATTTGTCACAAGGGAGACAGCTTTAGTGAAATTCATTATGCTTTCTTGTGTGCTAAGCACCCTCTGTAGGGCTTTGCTTTGATAGGAAAGTATTTGCTCCCAAGGTTATTGTCTTGACGGGGCTGCGCCATGAGAAAACATGTTTGGCAGTATTATAGTCCTAACTCTATAGATTGTATAGTGAAAATGTTGTATCCAAACAAAAATGTGTTGATTATATAAAAAATGACCATTTATGTAATCTATACATTTTTGTTTGGATACCACGCTTTTGGGATCCACTTTTAAACCATCTTATTATTCTTATATACATGTATATGAATATAACAGAATGTATAGCTAACATGGTTTTCACTTTGGATCCCAGCCTTAGTGTTATAAAATCTTAAAGAGATTAAATTGATTATTTCTAAAGCTTTGCAAATTACAAACAAAATTGCCATAAAATAACAGTGCAATGTACTTTGTAATTTGACACTTTTATAGATATATAAATGCAAAGAAAATTAGGAACAGAAGCTAAAATGATGCATAATGGCATAGTTTGTACATGAGGGTGCCATTTTGGCAGAAATTCAAGAATAACAGTGAAAATATATAATACTTTGCAGCAATTGGCTTACATGAAGAATATGTATGCCTTTAGTGATTGTTATCTGTAACCTGATTCAGTTTGCTGCAAAAAAATCTGAGTCACAAACAGGGAGTGATGTTACGCCCATTCTACCATATTAATTTTATTGCAAAGCAGGTGTGGTCTCTTGAACACTGGATACAGCATATTTGACCAAACTAGACAGACTCCAGTCTATTTTCTATGGAGTCCATGGTTGATGAGATGGGAAGCTGGACCACATAACATTCTTTTTGCATATAAAAGAAAATTTGACAATAAAAAAAAATCTGTTCTTTCTTGATGAGAAAAAAGGACCTTATCTAGTTTATATGGAAAAAAATACCACAAATGGTAATTTTTGTTCTACATAATCAATACAGTTTGTTTGTGATACAACATTTTTGGCGACCATCTTAAAAACCATGTTATTTATGTGGCTAAATATTGAGACAGACAGGCCTGAGCAAACAGTGTAGACCCAGATCAGATGCCACAGATTGTGGCTTCTGATCAGGGTCTACACTGTTTGCCAATCATCCAGCACTGTTTTAGACATCAACAAAAAGCAAAAAAAAAAAAAAAACGCTTTTTCAAATTTTAGAACAAGTATGGTAAGGAGTTAAGGTGTCCCAATACTTAGGTTTAATACATATGATCACAGATGCAAAATCTTTGCCAGCATTTCTTATATGTTCTAAGGTATCTTTTAAACTACCATTTTTACCCTAAGTATTGGGACACCTTATCTACTTACCATACTTGTCCTAAAATTTGAAATAGTCCATTCTGCTACCTATTGATATATCTAAAATATTGCTGTATGTACAGCAAACAGTGTAGACCCTGATCAGATGCCACATTCTGTGGCATCTGATCTGGGTCTACACTGTTTGCAAAGGCCTATCTGTCCCAATACTTAGGGTTATTATGGTACTTTAAAAGGGGAGCAAATTGTCCCATTTTTGAGTTGACCCCTCTCAGAAAAGAGGCAGAATGAATCTGGACAAAGATGCCTCCCTTGGAATTATGTTGATTTCCTTTAATATGACATAGCTACATGTAAGGGTTTTTTTATTTGTTTGTTTTTTTTTTCAACAAAAGGCATAGATCTAGATAAGAATGGGTATCATTTAAATATTTTTCTTATTTAGCCACGGAACATATGCTATGAGTACTACTCATTAGAAGTGCCTCACTGAGGCACTTCTAATGAGTACCCACAACATACATTTTCATGGAGAAATAAGAAAAATATTAATGCTTTTGGACTGACAAAAAGCATCTTATCAAGAGTAAGCAAAAGATACTGTTTTTTGTTGTTGTTTTTTTTTGTTGTTTTTTTTTAATTTCTACATGAAAAGATATATTGTATGTACTTCTTTCAAAGGAGCTTTTAGCGAGTACCTTCAATATATGTGTTCATAAAAAAAAATACATATGACTCTCATTATCTCAAACTCTAATAACTCAAACTACTGCATAAGTCAAACTGAATAAATAGAAAAATGTTTAATTTATCATATGTTCGAGACATTTCAACTGCTTTTATGTCAAACTATACTTTGAGGGTTGAGCGCAAGACTGGCGTAAGTCAGATGGTTGTTTTCCCCCAAACCTAATCTCCTCACCATGAAGGCGTTATGAAGATTACAACATTTCTTTCTGTAAACAATGAAAATTTAGGTGCCATTGCTCGTATGAGCAATGGCACCTAAATTTGCATTGTTTACAAAGGGGTCCAAGTTGCCCCTAAACAAGGGTTTCAAAAATATGTTTGAGTTACTATAGTCTTGCGCTCAACCCTCAACTTATCTCAAACCAAAAGCTATGGTCCCTTAACCCTTGTCCTGCTGAACCCAGATATACCCTTAATTTGCAAACAATATAGATCCAGATCTGTTGGCTTCTGAGAAGCCAACTGATCTGGATCTGCACTGTTTGCCATTAAGTATGTGAATCTATATCAACAACCTTGATCAAGTAATCTGATCGGCTGAGAATTAGAAATAGGTGTGGCTTCTTAATTTATTCAGCAGGACAACGGTTAAGTTTGAGATACCAGGAGTTGGGTACTCCTTATCTAGAACTTTGATATAACATGGCTCTTATTTCTCTTTTAGATTAGGTATAGCCTTCTATTTAGTGCAGTTATGTGGCTGTAATGTTCTACTGTTGGAGTACAGAGGTTATGGGAAAAGCTCAGGGTCACCCTCAGAATCAGGTGTGTTGAATTAATTTTTAACGCCTTGAACTTATTTACTACTAGGAGATGGCATTTTAATCTTTAGCACACTCTTAATAGCTAATTTATTTATTTATTATTATTAATCTATTCATTTATTGGGTTGGTTGTTTACAATCAAGCTGTAGTATACATACACAAAGATTCCCTTTAGGTACATGTAGTTGTCCATGTGGTTATCATTGACCAATGAAATCAAACCGAATGTTAGACAGACTAACCAAATGTTAAAGATATGAAACCCACATCCTGATGTTTCTGAACTGAATTCTGTTCTTAAGTCTTACATGTAAGTCCCTATTCAGGACCATTTTCCCAGCCTTCACTCACAGACATTTTGACCCACCAGTGCCAGTGCTGTGATTGTTTCTAAGTAAAAGGGACATTAGGGGTCAGTGATTTGTAGTCTGCTGATTTTTGCCATCAAAGTGCAAAGGCCAATATATATAGGCTAGCAAAAATGCTGGCTTGCCTCATTTTTTCACAAAAAAATAAAGTATTAATATAATTTTTATCTCACCTTTAAAATGTGTTGTGTTACTCTTCAGGGCCCAGTTGTTCAAAGCTAACGACATCATTAGTTAACGATTCGTTAAAATTTACATCGAGTGATACGCGAATATGCCGAAATTTTTTGCTGAAAAAATGTGAGTAGCTTTTGCAGTGCAAAAGCTACTCACATTTTTTCAGCAAAAAATATCAGAATATTGTATATTGAATCCGCTAAAACAGTTAACGAAATGACCCTTAACGAGCTCGTTAAGCTAACGACGCTTTGAACAACTGGGCCCAGAATTGCATCCATGCGAACATAAAAAGAAAGAAACCTATTTTAATATTCATATATTCTTTTAATCTTGTAAATGGTAAAATATGTTACAATGATCCAATAGAGATACCAGCAAAATATTTGTATATGGTACAATATGTTGCAATGATTTAATAGAGATACCAACAAAATATTTGTATATGGTACAATATGTTGCAATGATTTAATAGAGATACCAACAAAATATTTGTATATGGTACAATATGTTGCAATGATTTAATAGAGATACCAACAAAATGTTTATGTATGCAACAGTATGTTTCTGGTTTATAGCTAGATGCTGAAGCAGGACCAGTACACCTGTTATAATGATCTGATACATATACCAGCAAAATATTTATATACATTAAAATATGCTTCAGATTTTTATATCTGGATGCTGAAGCTGGACTGGTACACCTGTTGCAATAATCTGATATAGATAGCAGCAACATATTTATATATGATACAATATACATCAGGTTTATACATGTATCTGGATGCTGAAGCTGGACTGGTGCAATGATCCGATAAAGAAACCAGACAAAATATTAATATATGATACAATATGCTTCAGATTTATATCTGGCTGCTGAAGATGGACTGGTACACCTATTACAACAATCAGATATAGTTACCAGCAACATATTTATAAATGGTACAATACCGTTGAGGTTTAGATCTAGATGCTGAAGCTGGACTAGTACACCTGTTACACCAGGCGAAATTCTTGTGTAGAGATTGATCATGAAATATTTTCTATAGTCATTCTCTCCCTTCTGCTGATTCAAGAAGGGCAGTTGTCAGTTTCTGGCAAAAGAATGTGCACAAGTACTGGTTAACTGCTTAGAGGACTAAGCCTGCACAGGAAGAGTGTGATTAGGTAAACTGACCGCACTCAACATGACCCCATTGAATTGACTGGGCCGTTAAACTTCAAAACAAACATACACCAGTTACAATGATCTGATAAACAATGTAGATACCAGAAAATATATGTTTCAGGTTTATATCTGGAGACCAAAGCTGGACTGGTATGCTTGTTGCAATGATCCAATATAGATACCAGGGCCCAGTTGTTCAAAACTAACGATTCGTTAAAATTTACATTGAGTGATATGCAAATATGCTGAAATTTTTTGCTGAAAAAATGTGAGTAGCTTTTGCAGTGCAAAAGCTACTCACATTTTTTCAGCAAAAAATATCAGAATATTGTATATTGAATCTGCTAAGTCAGTTAACGAAATGACCCTTAACGAGCTCGTTAAGCTAACAACGCTTTGAACAACTGGGCCCAGCAAAATATTTATATATGGTACAGTATGTTCCAGGTTCATATCTAGATTCTGAAGCTGGACTGGTGCATGTGTTACAATGATCAAAGATACAGATACCAACAAAATATTTATAAATGGTACAATATATTCCAGGTATAGTACAATATGTTACAAAGATCTGATATAGATACCAGCAAATATATATTGTAAAATGTTTCAGGTCTATATCTAAATACCGAAGTTGGATTAGTTCACCTATTGCACTGATGGGATAAGATACATGTACCAGCACAATATTTATATATGGTACAATATGTTTCAGGTTTATATCTAGATGCTGAAGCTGGACTGGTTCATCTTTTACAACGATCCGATATAGATACCAGCACAATATTTATATATGGTACAATATGTTTCAGGTTTATATCTAGATGCTGAAGCTGGACTGGTTCATCTTTTACAACGATCCGATATAGATACCAGCACAATATTTATATATGGTACAATATGTTTCAGGTTTATATCTAGATGCTGAAGCTGGACTGGTTCATCTTTTACAACGATCCGATATAGATACCAGCAAAATATTTATATATGGTACAATATGTTACAGGTTTATATCTAGATGCTGAAGCTGGACTGGTTCATCTTTTACAACGATCCGATATAGATACCAGCAAAATATTTATATATGGTACAATATGTTTCAGGTTTATATCTAGATGCTGAAGCTGGACTGGTTCATCTTTTACAACGATCCGATATAGATACCAGCAAAATATTTATATATGGTACAATATGTTTCAGGTTTATATCTAGATGCTGAAGCTGGACTGGTTCATCTTTTACAACGATCCGATATAGATACCAGCAAAATATTTATATATGGTACAATATGTTTCAGGTTTATATCTAGATGCTGAAGCTGGACTGGTTCATCTTTTACAACGATCTGATATAGATACCAGCAAAATATTTATATATGGTACAATATGTTTCAGGTTTATATCTAGATGCTGAAGCTGGACTGGTTCATCTTTTACAACGATCCGATATAGATACCAGCAAAATATTTATATATGGTACAATATGTTTCAGGTTTATATCTAGATGCTGAAGCTGGACTGGTTCATCTTTTACAACGATCCGATATAGATACCAGCACAATATTTATATATGGTACAATATGTTTCAGGTTTATATCTAGATGCTGAAGCTGGACTGGTTCATCTTTTACAACGATCCGATATAGATACCAGCAAAATATTTATATATGGTACAATATGTTTCAGGTTTATATCTAGATGCTGAAGCTGGACTGGTTCATCTTTTACAACGATCCGATATAGATATCAGCACAATATTTATATATGGTACAATATGTTTCAGGTTTATATCTAGATGCTGAAGCTGGACTGGTTCATCTTTTACAACGATCCGATATAGATACCAGCAAAATATTTATATATGGCAGCTCTCTAGGTGGTGCTGTGTCCATCAACCTTTGCTCATTACCGAAATATAGCAGCTCAGTCGCAGGACTTATTCTAGAAAATACTTTTACAAGTTTACCTGGTGTAGCTAGAAGTCTTTTTAGTATGAAGGCTCTAGATTTTCTACCTTATTTTTGTTATAAAAATCAGGTAAGTATGGTAAATGTCCTAAAATTTTGAACACTTCATTTCATACTTTTGTTTTGCCTAAATTTTGCTTTTTATGCAGTTGTTTCTTAAAATACTTATCGGAATGGCAAACAGTGTAGACCCTGATCAGACTGCTCCTTCAGGAGCAGTCTGATCATGGTATGCACTGTCGGCATATGCCATTTTGTCAGACACTTTCATGCATGAAATTTTAGGACAGTTATATTAGTCCGTTTTGTTTATTTGTATTTATTATCTATTTTTTTTTTTTTTTTTAATTTATTTATTTTTTTTGTGTGTGTGTGAGCATAAATTGCAGCTTTAACCCCTTAAAGTGTCATGCAACTTTTAAGCAGATTAAAATCAATTTTTATATATATAGCTGGACATTTCATTTGAATCACCAGTCATTTCATGTAAATGGCCTGCAAATAAAAAAAAATCATAACATTATCTGCTGCAGATGACACAGGGGATGACATTTCTTGTAAGTTGTCTGCCTAGCATATAAAATGTCAAGTCCTATTTTCTCTGAAAAAAAATAACAAAAATCAATTTAAGCATGTTGTCTGCTACAAATTTGTTTAATACTATAGGGGTAACTACAGGCCCAGCAGGCACACAACGTTAAAATGACGTCGTATCAACGTCGATGCGACGTGATCACATCACATTGACGTTGATACAACGTCATTTTGATGTTGTGTGCCTGCTAGGGGGGTAACCCCTATAGTATTAAGTAAATTTGTAGCAGACAACATTCTAAAATTGATTTTTGTTATTTTTTTCAGAGAAGGTTTAAAGGTGGACCCAAAAACTGTTGTGTCCAAACAAAACTGTATAAAATATATAGAAAAATGACCATTCATTTCCATTTTTTTTTTATAATCTATACAGTTTTATATAATACAAACAAAAAATGTATAGATTATATAGAAAAATGACCATTTATGGTCATTAGCTCACCTAGATGAAGTCCAAGAAGAACTATTGCACTACCCCCGGCATTGGCATCGGCTTTTACGTTAAAGTGTTTTAAGAGCTTATATTTTCCAGACCATTTGATAGATTTGGTTCATATTTGGTATGATGATAGATATAGTTCCAAAGTTTTATTGCCTGACAAACAAAGATTGCGTCTATAGTGCCTCTGCCAAACTTAGTGCCTAAGCCAAACTGGGAATCGTTGATTGACACCAACTGTCTGATGAGGCTATCCACAATCCTCTCCAGGATTTTCATAACCTGCTCTGTCAGCTTGAGACCGGGGTAGTTGCCCCTTTCCAATTCACAGACTTAGAAATTTTATAATTAATCCCTGATAATGTCAAATTCATGACAACAAATCACCAAACCATAGCACAAGAAATCCTGTCAAGAGCTAAAATGCCATAACATTTCCTGTTACCATAATGATTCTAAGTATTGGTACAGATAGGCCTAAGCAAACAGTGCAGACCCAGATAGACTGGTCCTAAAGACCGGGGTAGTTGCCCCTTTCCAATTCACAGACTTAGAAATTTTATAATTAATCCCTGATAATGTCAAATTCATGACAACAAATCACCAAACCATAGCACAAGAAATCCTGTCAAGAGCTAAAATGCCATAACATTTCCTGTTACCATAATGATTCTAAGTATTGGTACAGATAGGCCTAAGCAAACAGTGCAGACCCAGATAGACTGGTCCTAAAGACCGGGGTAGTTGCCCCTTTCCAATTCACAGACTTAGAAATTTTATAATTAATCCCTGATAATGTCAAATTCATGACAACAAATCACCAAACCATAGCACAAGAAATCCTGTCAAGAGCTAAAATGCCATAACATTTCCTGTTATCATAATGATTCTAAGTATTGGTACAGATAGGCCTAAGCAAACAGTGCAGACCCAGATAGACTGGTCCTAAAGAGCACCCTGACACTCCAGTATCACCCCAATTCTAGGCGAGCTATGCTGTCTGCTGACAACTCTTGTTTTTTAATATAATCTGTACTTTTTTGTTTGGATAGCACACGGTTGTTTAGTTTAGCTAACATGATTTTTGCTTTAGATCCCATCAGTACTGTTATAAAGAGTTTGTCATGTATTGTGGCCCCCTTCTATTAGCAGGGTATATAATAATCTCCATCGAGACAAGCATAGTTTTTTGTTTGTTTGTTTTTTTGGGGTTTTTTTGTTTTGTTTTTTTGCTATTCAAGCAGGACTTGCAAAGTGCTCAAATTGCTCAACAATAAGAAATATTTACATTTTCATCGCAGTTGCTTTAGATGAAGCAGTCATTCCCTCAACCCGGTGGATAGGAGAGTTGACTCTTAATCCATTAGGTTTCTCACTGCTGTGGTTCAGGCCTTGCTTGGGTCACATGTGGGAAAGCCAAGTTCTGCTGAGGGGTGGTCAGTGGTTTTTCCCCTAGTTTTTGCCCACCGTTGATGAACGATCGGCTCAATATAACTGAAATATTCTTCAAAGGGCCATAAAACCCAAATCAAAAATCAAAACAAAAAACTTTATTTCTTGATGAAAAGCATTAAGACATCATGTGATGTAAGCGGCACCTTAAGCAATATAAATGTAAATATAAGAATTTAAACCACAATTATGAGGTTTCATTTGGTAATGAAAAACATTTGTTTTGTTTAATGTACATGTGACATCAACTTCAGTCAGTAACGCTGTTTGTTGACTGACATTTGTATGATGTTTGTTGTGTATTGTCATAATGCCGTGTCTGCTTTTTGGCTGTTCCAAGACCTCCCACAAGCTATACAAAATCAAAAATATAAGAAAACATATAAAACTAAGGCTTGGTCAATAAAAGATTAGCCAGCCTCGGTAGCTCAGTTGGATGTGCCGCCCGACTGGAGATCAGGAGGTCGCAGGTTCAACCCCAGCCGAGGTCGGCAACATTCTTTCGTGGAGATTGCTCATGAAATATTTTCTACAGTCATTCTCTCCCTTCTGCTGATTCAAGAAGGGCAGTTGTCAATTTCTGGCAAAAGAATGTGGACAATACTGGTTAATCGCTTAGAGGACTAAGCCTGCCCAGCAAACGTGTGGCTAGGTAAACTGGCCGCGCTCGACATGACCCCATTGGGTTGACGGGCTGTAAAACCTCAACACAAACAGCACAATAAAAGATTAATAAAGTAAAATGTAAATATAAGAATTTAAACCACAATTTTGAGGTTTCATTCAGTAATGATAAACATTTGTTTTGTTTAATGTACATGTGACATTAACCTAAGCTAATGTTTTTTATTACTTGATGAAACCTCAAAATTGTGATTGCATTCTTAAGTACTTGCAAAGTGCTCTGAGTGTTCAACAATAACAATGTTTCATTGCTACAAAGTATACTTAATTTGATAGGTGGTACAGTACCGGTATACATTTAATAAAATGATAGTAAATTTCTGAAAATTTCAACCACTCTGTTCCACTTTTTATTGCCTAAATTTTGATTTTTATGCAGTTGTTTCTTAAGATGGCTAGTGGAATGGCAAGATGTGTAGACCCTGATCAGACTACTCAGGAGCAGTCTGATCTTGATCTACACTGCTTGCATATGCCATTTTGTCAGAAACATTGATGTACAAAATTTTAGGACATTTACCTCTCTATTTAATGCTTTTCTGCGAATACAAGATGAAATCTTGGGGTACAAGTAGGCCTTAGCTTTGTGGGGGTAGGGTGGTTCCTGATATAACATATTTACTGGCTTGTTTACCACCAACAGACTCTTCTGCTGATTCAAGAAGGGCAGTTGTCAGTTTCTGGAGAAAGAATGTGCACACATACTGGTTAACTGTTTAGAGGACTAAGCCTGCCCTGGAAAAAGTGTGGTGAGGTAAACTAACCAAGCTTGACATGACAATAATGGGTTGATTTGGCCATAAAACCTCAACACAAACAAAAACAAAAACCACCACCAGAGGACTTGTTAAGGAGGAGTATTTGATGATAATTCTGGGATAATTTTATCAATTTCTGCATAAAAGCATGCTATGGGCATAGCTACAGATAAGAGAGGGTATCCACATAATATTTTTCTTATTTCTTGACGAAAACATATGTTGTAGTACTCATTAGAAGTGCCTCACTGAGGCACTTCTAATGAGTACCTAAAACATATGCTTCCATCAAGAAATAAGAAAGATATCAGCATTTTTCGGATGAAAAAAGCACCTTATCTGTTGCTATGTATGGGTATTCAATAGAAGCACCTCATTGAGGCTTTTCTAATGAGTACCCACAACATACATTATCACCAACTACAACAATGGTTATTATCTTAAGCTGAATTTTCTCAGACATATATAGACTTTTGTGGGTCTTCCCCTTTAACAAATTCACTGACCACCATACCATACCATCCAGCTACTTCTGAAAAGGTGTCTACTCGTAAAGGAAAGAATTTGCTCCCATAGGGAGAGGAAAAGAGTGTGACATGGTTGTCTCCCTTGAAAGTGTATCAAATCCCTTTAACCCTTATCCTGCTGTTCACGACAACCCCTACCTTTTGCAAGCAGTGAAGATCCAGATCAGATGGCTTCTGAAGCCATCTGATCAGGATCTACACAGTTTGTCATTCAGTTTGTGAATTTGAAAGAAAACATTATATGATGTAATCTGATTGGCTGATAGTCAGAAATGGGTGTGACTAATTAAATTATTCAGCAGGATAAGGGTTAATAATGAATTAATGCTGATTCAGTTAGAAAATGACATTTACATGATGTCATTTTTATACGCCCGTTTGAAAAACGGGACGTATTATGTTACGGGGTATAGCGTCCGTCCGTCCGTCCGTCTGTAAATTTTTTCGTTTCCGGCTAAATCCTCCTACAGTTTACATCCAATCAAGCTGAAACTTGGTATATAGTTAGACCATGATGTGGCGCAGCGCATATTGTTTCGAGGTTACAGTCCACCAAATGTTTGCAGAGTTATTCCCCTTAGAAAATTTCTGTAAACTTTTCATTTCCGGTTAACTCCTTCTACATTTTACATCCGATCAAGCTGAAACTTCATATATAGTTAGACCATGATGTGGAGCAGCGCATATTGTTTCGAGGTTACAGTCCACCAAATATTAGCAGAGTTACACCCCTTTGAAAATTTCAGTAGACTTTTCATTTCCGGCTAAATCCTCCTACAGTTTACATCTGATCAAGCTGAAACTTGGTATATAGTTAGACCATGATATGGAGCAGCGCATATTGTTTCGAGGTTACAGTCCACCAAATGTTTGCAGAGTTATGCCCCTTAGAAAATTTCTGTAAACTTTTCATTTCCGGTTAACTCCTCCTACATTTTACATCCGATCAAGCTGAAACTTCATATATAGTTAGACCATGATGTGGAGCAGCGCATATTGTTTCGAGGTTTCAGTCCACCAAATATTAGCAGAGTTACACCCCTTTGAAAATTTCAGTAGACTTTTCATTTCCGGCTAACTCCTCCTACAGGTTACATCCGATCAAGCTGAAACTTGATGTATAGTTAGACCATGATGTGGAGCAGCGCATATTTTTCCAAGGTTACAGTCCACCAAATATTAGCAGAGTTATACCCCTTTGAAAATTTCTATTAATTTTTCGTTTCTGGCTAAATCCTCCTACAGTTTACATCCAATCAAGCTGAAACATCATGTGCAGTTAGACCATGATGTGGAGCAGGGCATATTGTTTCGAGGTTACAGTCCACCAAATATTAGAGTTATGCCCTTTGAAAATTTCAGTAAACTTTTTGTTTCCTGCTAAATCCTCCTACAGTTTTCATCCTATCAAGCTGAAACTTGATTTGTAATTAGACCATGATGTGGAGCAGGGCATATTATTTCAAGGTTACAGTCCACCAAATATTAGCAGAGTTAAACCCCTTTGAAAATTTTTATTAATTTTTTTTGTTTTGGGCTAAATCCTCCTACAGTTTACATCCGATCAAGCTGAAACTTCATAAATAGTAACACAATGATGTGGAGCAGCATATGTTATTTCAAGGTTACAGTGCACCAAATATTTGCAGATTTATGACACTTTGAAAGTTTTTGTAAACTTTTCACAGCATGTTGTTTAGAGGTAATAGTGTGCAAATTTTATTATATAATAGGTATATTTTTTTTGCAAATAACTAAAGTTTTGGTCATATGGGCAAGATACTGATTTTTTTTTTAACATATTCTTTTATTAGACTTGCAAGGAAAGGTTGTCATTATTAAATCTTTATAAATACATGATTCTTTTTTAATTTTTTATTTTTTAATACTCTTCTGATTTGGCTCCCTTGAAGAACAACAATAAAATCAGTATTAAACAAGTTAAATGTTTACAAAAACATTTCTTGCAGCATTTTTTTTTTTTTGCATGTTTATTTTTGTTTTGTTATTGTTTGGTCCGATATTGAAGTATAGGAAAAACAAATCAGCTCATATGAGCTTATAATATAGCCGTGCTTCTGTGGTGTGTCCTCCGTCAGAAAGCACTTCTCCCTAGAAGCAACAAACTTCTCCCTATTTTCCCAGGAGGGAGAAGTCACTTCTCCCTTAATTTCTGGGCCAGCTTGGACCCTTAGGTTACAGTTCACTAAATATCAGCAGAGATATGCCCCAATGAAATTTTAAAAAAAAATTTTTTTGTAATTCCACTTACAGTTTATATCCGGAGCACTGAATTATGCAGGAGCCAGTTTATGTGCTACATCTTGTAACTTGCCACGGGCGTATAATGCCCCGCTTGGCAGAGCTCTTGTTGACATGAATTATGGGCCCTGATGAATGTTTGAAAAAATGGTTTGCTTGCGATAACTTGGGATTTAATTCATCAATATCAAATGAATACCGTAATAACCCAAAGTATTGGGACAGATAGGCCTTTTGCAAACAGTCTAGACCCAGATCTGACAATGCAAAACATGTCATCTGATCTGCATCTACACTGTTTGCCATACATACAGCAATATTTTAGACACATGAAGAGGAAGTAGGATGAACTGTTTCAAATTTTAGATCATGTATATTAAGTAGATAAGGTGTACCAATTCTTAGGGTTATTACAGTACACTGACTTACATGAAATGAATTATTTGTAAGCATTGCATAACTCCTGCTGTCTATTTTTTCAACCCAAAAATGTTGATATTTGTCTTATTTCTCAATAAAGTCATATTTTGTGAGTACCCACAACATATGGTTTCATGGAAAAATAAGAAAAATATTTATCAGGGCCCAGTTGTTAGCTTAACAAGCTCGTTAAGGGTCATTTCATTAACTGTTTTAGCAGATTCAATATATAATATTCTGATATTTTTTGCTGAAAAATGTGAGTAGCTTTTGCAGTGTATCACTCGATGTAAATTTTAACGAATCGTTAACTAACGATGTCATTGGCTTTGAACAACTGGGCCCTGGATACTCTTTATCTTAGTGGAGCTATGCTGTGCATCACGAAAACACACATATAGTGTTGACCCTCTTAAACCCCACTTTTATACAATAAAACTGGGGTTTACAGGGTATACATTAATTTTCTTATTTCTGCTCAAAAACATAATTGTGGGTACTCATTAGAACTGCCTCACTGAGGCAGTTCTAACAAGTACCCACAATCTATGTTTTGAGCAGAAATATGAAAACAACCAGAATTTTTCATCTGAAAGTTCTCATTTGTTTTGGTGGTAAAATTCTCAATATATTTTAATAGGCATATTTTCGTAATGACAGTGTTTTTAGGAGTTGGGAGGGGTGGTTTGGGAGAAGGAAGGGAGTATATTATGCAACACTTTGCAGCGCTTTTATATATTCTGTTATTTTGCCAACAGTATCCATCAGAATACAGAATAGGAAAGGTTACCGTGCCAACACTGTTCCTGTCAGGATTAAATGACGATCTAATACCTCCTCAGATGATGTCACAGCTACATAACGTAAGAAAATTCTCATATTGGCCATGCCAGTAGAAAATGCAGCCTGGCAGCAAAGGCCATTATCAGTTTGTGTTTGGTGCTCTCTGTAGCATAGCTCTATATAGGAGGAGTATATACCGTGCTTGACCTAATTACCACACTGTGTGCTTAAGTTTTTCAAAATTACTTGAAAAAAATGAAGAAAAATATCTCTCTAATAAGGGCTTACTTTAAAGGAATATCAGCTGAGGACTTCCTTAGGGGTGTATTGTATGATGCTTATGTGATATATGTTCTGAATTTCTTTATAAAAGCATATGTTGTGGGTACACATTTGAATTGCCTCGACTTGTCGAGGCAATTCAAATGAGTACCCATAACATATGCTGTTATAAAGAAGTGAATCATATTACATGGACTGCAATCTGAAGCCTCGACTTGTCGAGGCAATTCATATGAGTACCCATAACATATGCTGTTATAAAGAAGTGAATAATATTACATGGACTGCAATCTGAAGCCTCGACTTGTCGAGGCAATTCAAATGAGTACCCATAACATATGCTGTTATAAAGAAGTGAATAATATTACATGGACTGCAACCTGAAGCCTACGAAATTGCTTGACTGTGCGCTTACAGGGGTATGTGTGGTAATTAAGTTGAATACGGAAGATATATATTTCTCCATGAAAACATGCAATATGATCGGGGCATTTGCTGTCTGCTTATTGACTTTGTTTGTGTTGAGGTTTTACGGCCTAGTCAACCCAGTGGGGTCATATCGAGCGCGGTCAGTTTACCTACAGGGTTCTCGGGGATGCAGAATCCTGCGTACCGGGACGCATAAATCAGGGTCCGGGCTCCTAAAAATTCCCAAAGCCGAGTCTGCCTGACGCATGTTTTTTTTTCCCGTGGGACTACTACTAATTATGGTCGAATTATCTGACTGACGTATAAAGTCAGCCGCGTGTTATTCGTATCATCGGTAGTACTTAAAAGAACAGTAATAATCCGCTGTGTGCTTTTCACACCTGCGACAGTACCGTTATTTGCAAAGCAAGCGGTAGTTAAACAGGTGTTGGCAGTTCACACTTCAATTAAAGCATGCGACTGACATCGGTATGCGACCCCTTCCCTCACTGTGTATTGCCTGCACCACCGACTGATTCATCGAAAATACACGCGCAGGTATCATGATTTCATCCATTTATGGTTTTTTTTGTTTTTTTTTATTAGTTGATCATTTTTTTTTTCAATTTAAAAATTTTCGGACGTTGAATTTTCATCACTAACATCAAAAATGCCCGCTTTTTTTTTTTTTTTTTTTTTTTTTTTTTGATAAAAGACAAGTGTCTCAGACAAGTGTACCTTATCCCTTTGCGAGATATCAGTCTGCGCTCAGGTCTGCGGTTCTAAACGGTTATTCCTGCTTGTCACTAAGAAAAAAAAGAAAAAAAAAAGTTTCCTAAGTCCAATAGAATCTATCCCGTGTGAAGAGTCTAATGGGACTGCTCAGATGCACCCCGGACGACAGTATATGATTCGGGACTGTTATAGTTTAAGTTACATTTTCTATTGCTCCCGCATGAAGAAAACACGTGCTTATAATGGTAGCACGTGCTCGTAAGAGTAATGTCATTTGACAGCGTGGCGGGAAGCCGTTTTGGAAGAAAAACGAACTATTACCATGTTGCATAGTAGAGCACTTTCTTGTCAGAAATGCATATGAATCAGACACATATTTAAAATAGAACTAAATTATCAAGAGTTTTTTCGGCAAATCAAAGCGGTTGATCGAAATTTCAGATAGTGAAGAAGTTCCGGACATTTTTTCACAGCATGTATTGATCGCAGCAGGGTGCAAATGTAAACACTGAAATGATGTTTTGCGGGAAGCTCAACAGAAGTGTCCATGATCAGAACGTGCAGATATATTGCATATATCAGTTTGCAATAGCATATAACGGAGCTTTAATAAGTTTTGATTAAAGTATTTTCTCTTATATACATAACACTCAAGATCACTTAATACAGACAGCAACGAACCAAACTTTTTGGGTTGGGGTATTGAATTTAATTGCGACGATCTTTATCATGCAAGTAAAATAGGTTATGGTTGTCATGTCTGCAGTCATATCTTCGGTGTCTATTTTCCCATCAGAGAGACATGACGTCATCCTAATTTATGGGCAAACTCTATTGAATTAACATCCTCGGGATGTGTGATAATGACTACCAGTTGGTTACACACGCATTGCTCGGAATAATACATAAAGCAAAGCAGAGACAAAATCAGTTGGTAAAAAAAAACAAACACAAAAAGTATGTGAAAATAAGGAAACTGATTCGTCATCCGGTATTAACAGAATGAAGTTAGCTGGGACATGCTCACTATTAAAGGAGAGTCATGAAAAAAAAAATGGGACTCCAATTTTTGGGGAGTGGGACTCCTACTTTTTGGCTGAGACTCCTACTTTTTATAAAAAGGGAGTCCCGGACTCCCACTTTTAAAATCCTAGTGAGAACCCTGTACCTAACCACACGTTTACTGGGCAGGCTTAGTCCTCTAAGCGGTTAACCAGTATTGTGCACATTCTTTTGCCAGAAACTGACAACTGCCCTTCTTGAATCAGCGGAAGGGAGAGAATGACCGTAGAAAATATTTCATGATCAATCTCCACGAAAGAATGTTGCCGACCTCGGCGGGGGTTGAACCCGCGACCTCCTGGTCTCCAGTCGGACGGCGCATCCAACTGAGCCACCGAGGCCGGCTTGCTTATTGACTTGCTCAATGTTCCAGAAAAGAAGGATGTCCAGCTAAAAGACCTAATTACCACACATACCTCTATAAGTGCAGCAAAGCAATTCCATAATCTTCAGATTACAGCCATATACTTTTTGTCTACTTAAATATAAAGGCATATGTTGTGGGTACGCATTTTAATTGCATCAACTTTTGTCGATGCAAATCAAATGAGTACCTATGACATAAGCTTTCATAAAGAGAATCAGAAAAAAACAACACACACACAAAAAAATTGCATAAAGTCCATTAGATAAGTCGTTTGCAGATCTTGTTTTAAAGTGTACTTTTTGTAGGTGGACATATATTTTACAAGTTTTTTCAGTAATTTTGAAAAACCTAAGTGCACATTGCAGTATTTAGGTTGAATACGGTATTTTCTTATTCCACTTTGAAAATATGTCATGGGTACTCATTAGAAATGCCTCATCTGTGAATACCCACAACATACTTTTACATGCATAAATAAGAAAAATAATATGACTTTTGGTTGAAAATGTGTTTTATCTTTATTATTGTATAAAAAAGCAGTATTGCACGTAATTAACCACCGCACATTAACTGGAGAAAAGCTGTGTATTAACAAGGCAATGCATGCGCTGTTAATGCACAGCTACGCAACTTTCAAAGTGATCATACCGGGGGCACAGATTTGCTGCCATTACAAGACGTATTCTGCCAGGACCTAGATTGAGCATAGTCCACGCAAAATGCGTTCGCGAGACATTGGTGAAAAGGCGATACAAAGTAGTGCAAGAAATAATGCGAAATGTAGCAAATGTTTCCAGTTTTTATGCAATAATAGCGATCGAACATGGTTTTTCAATGCATTAACATTTGCCAGGTCCCTAGGGAGGTGTTGAAAACCGTGGTCTTTGGCCTCGGTTTTCAACACCTCCCATGGGACCTGGCGAATGTTAATGCATGAAAAACCATGTCTGATCCCTATATTGTTGCATACTGTAGAATACAGTAACAAATAGCTTGAACAGTGATGCTCATTAAATGCCTAAACTATTTTTGATGCTTATTTGATGCTTAATTATTGATGTTGATTTGATGTTTAACTATCATTTGATGCTTAATTATTGATGCTCATTTGATATCCTATTTTTTATGCCTGATTGTCAATGTTTCTTTGATGCCTAATTATTGCTGTTCATTCAATACATTACTATTAATACGGATTTGATGCTAAGTATTGGTATTCATTTGATGCCGGATTAGGTGTATTGATTGATTCTTTTCTGCTAGACTTTTGATTCTGTTATTTTTATTTATTTCAGCTGTCGGGCAGCAGATTAAAAAGTCTCAAAACATTTCCTGAAGGAACACATAATGATACCTGGATGTGTCCAGGATACTTTGAAGAATTTTCTCATTTCATAAAACAGGTGAGTTGAAGCCTCTATGTAGTGTACCATATTTAATCCATTTTAGATGGGAAACTCCAAAAAGGGTAATTGGCAAACAGTGCAGACCCAGATCAGATGCTGCTGAATGTGGCATCTGATCAGGGTCTACACTGTTTGCACTAAATAAAGGAATTTCTTTAAAACATACACCACAACCTCATTATAACACTATCATTGGGGTCTAAAGCATAAACCATGTTAGTTAAACAACCTTGTTATATCCGAACAAAAATGTATAGATTATATAGAAAAATGACCATTTATGGTCATTTCCTATATAATCTATACATTTTTGGGATCCATTATTGAACCATGTTATATCCAAAACCGTGTTATAACTAACCGAGTTATAAAAAGGTCAATGTATAGTAGTAATAATACTGGCACAGTGGCTCAGTGGTAGAGCGTCCGCTTTGTGACCGGGAGGTTGCGGGTTCGTTCCTCGGCCAGGTCATACCAAAGACTTTAAAAACGGTACTAGCTGCTCTTTCGCTTGGCGCTCAGCATTAAGAAAGTAGAGCTAGGAATCGGAACTGGTCAGCTCAGTGTCAGTATAATGTGACTGGTTGGAATATCATGTCAAAGTGTCTGGGGTATGATATTTCAGTGAGGCAGCACTCTAAAAGTGAGCATTGAGCTCCCTGTCACATCCAGACACCGTCGTGATATGACTGAAAGATTGTTGAAAGCGACGTTAAGCCCAAATCAAACAAACAAATATAGTAGTAATAAAAACTAATCAGATACCCTACCACTGGGAATAGACCGGTCCTAAGTTGTGGTAGAAGAGTCCACTTGACGTAAATGGATTGACCTAAATAACTAGACTCCTTATCCTTATCTTCTTAGCATATTTGTCCTAAAATTTGAACAAGTTCATTTTACTACCCATGGATATGTGTAAGAACTGCTGGATACATGGCAGACAGTAGACTCCGATCAGATTCTACATTTTCTAGTAGCTGATCTGGGTGTGCACTGTTTGCTCAGGCCTATCCACTCTAATACTTTGGGTTGATAAGGTAAGTGTTTGAAAATTTTGTCAAAAAAAAAAAAAACAGGGCCCAGTTGTTCAAAGCATGATTAGCTTAATAAGCTTGTTAATGACAAAATCATTAACAATTGTAGCTAAGGTATTTTCAAATACATTGATATTTTTGTTGCAAAAATGTGAGTAGCTTTTGCAATGCAAAAGCTACTCACATTTTTTCAGCAAAAAATATCAATGTTTTGCCATATTTCAAGATAGAACTTTTAACATCATGTTGGTCTGTTATTGTCTGTTACATTCTTGTTATATAACTGAAATTGAAAAGAAGATAATAAAATATTGTTTACACAATGTCAAGTTAGCTAACAACTTCGTTAAGTTTTGAACATCTTGACCAAGACTTCTTTGATTTAATTGCCTCCCTTTGTAAAATTAGTGACTTCTCTTTGCTGTATTGGTAAGGAGAGATAATTTTACATCTCAATGCTGTTGAATCAGCGTTTTAGAATATACAGAGGTTAATGCTCCCTGAATTTGAAAAATACAGGAAATGTTTCCCCCAAGAGATTTGCAAATCCAGTAAACAAACAAGTGCATAGCACAAGTTTGTTTATAAGATTTGCACATCCAGAGAGAAATATTTCTTGTATTTTAACTCAGTTGTATTAAATTATATATTACATATCATATTTTTTTTTTTCAGATTGTGTTTTGTGCTCTTTTAAATGACATCAATAAGTTTTGTGACATTACATCATCTACATTCATCTCTCTGCGTGATAGTATTCTAAAGGAAACATTTCCTCCTGGGAATTATAAAATACATTTCCTGCAGAAGTTACTAAAAGCAACTTCAGATATGTAATATTTTCATTTACTTATACTGAGTTCCTTTACGAGGGTCCTGCAAAAAGTTTTGTCACTGGGTTTAGATTACTTCAATTCTAATTTTTATCAAACATATTTTATTACAAACCTTCAAAGTATTCCCCCTTTACTGAAACATTTTACCTGGTCGCGAAAAGCAGGTAAATAGTCTTCTTTTGGTATCTATTGGAGACACTGATAAATAGCGCTGCCAAGAGGACTTCTAGACGTATACATATTTCCAGAAAGCATTTTCTTAAGCCATGGAAATAAAAAGAAGTCACAGGGACTCAGGTCAGGTGAATAAGGTAGATGGTTTAAAACTTTCACCTTTTCAGAAGCCAAAAAAGACTTAACAACCTCACACTTATGAGAGGAGGCATTGTCATGTAAAAGGTGGACTTCTGACCATCCTTTGCTTGGTCGTTTCTTATTGTAACAAGTAAATTGGTCAGTGTATATGACTGCATCTATTTCAATTTGAAATAACTCGGTCAGTTGGAAAGCAATTTGAACGAAATAAACGGGTATCGTTAGCTATTGAACACACCATTCAAGTGCAGTGAAGCATTTTAAAATATACCTGGGATAAAACTAAGGAAGCCTATTAGTGACAGAACTTTTTGCATGACCCTCGTATTCATCCAATACTCTGTACCACTACCCCTGATAACCCTAAAAAATGCCAAGAATATCTGCATCTGAAAATGTCGTCTGTTTATGTCGTCCACTGAATATTCTTGCAAACTTTTCAAATCTTTTTTTGCATACAGGCAAACAGTGTGGACCCTGATCAGAGGAGCAGTCTGATCTGGGTCCACACTGTTTGCAAAAATGACTTAAAATCACAAGCAGATGACAAAGCAGACGACAATTGTTGTGATTGGCAGTTTCAGGGTTAAGGTGAGTGCATACACTTGGAGATTTTGCCACCATTTTTCATCTGTTTAACCATTGTAGACTGAATAGACTTCCCCACACTGTATATTGGAAGAGGCCAATTTCAATTTTAGGTGCATCAGGCTATAAGATTTAGATATTCCTAGAGAAAAATGGCTAAACTATTGGCAAACGATGGAGACCCTGATCAGATGTCGCATTCTGCTGCATCTGATCTGGGTCTGCACTGATTGCTGGGTACCGTTTTAGGGGTCTCCAGACTACAATGAGTTAAGCTTCAGTTTAATTCCAGTTCATTTAATATCTAACAGGTTGCTAAGTAGCAATATGGAGGTAAGTATGACTTTGGAACAGAGGAGGTGACAGGTGGGATGGAAAATATTTACTGAAGTCCTATGTCTTTACTAACCCTGCAGATATGTGCATAAAATTTATATACATGCATAAAAAACCTGGAAGAGGCTAATGATACTGCATCACATTTTATTGGGGACCTTGGGATCTGAAGATCTATTAATTAATTATGTATAAATGGTTATTTTCCTATATAATCTATACATGTTTATTTAGATACAAACAAAAAAAAAAGGTATAAATATAGAAAAATGACAATAAAAGGTCATTTTTCTATATTGTGTATACATTTTTTATACCCTGCCACATGATAGTGGCGGGGTTTTATGATTCCACTTAGGACATTCGTGTGTCTGTCCATCTGTCTGTCAGTCGTATGTTTGTCCGTATTTTGTTTCTGCATGATTGCTTAACATCAATGGATTTTCACCAAACTTGGTATGTGCATTGATATTGTTAAGATCTGGTTTGGGATTGCTAATGGGTAAATTTTGTCAAATTTTGACGGAGTTATATGCCAGAGACACGCGCATGTTTTCATTTTGGTAACTTGAGTAAATATCAAGGGATTTTAACCAAACATGGTACATGCATTGATATTGTGGAGATCTGGTTTGGGATTGCTAATGGGAAAATTTCATCAATTTTTGATGGAGTTATCTGCCCGTGACACAATAATGATGGGGTATTATCGTTTCATGTTTTTATTGTTTGGATACAACATATTTGTTTTGCTGACACAGTTTTACTTTCTATTCCAGCAATATTGTTATAAAGAGGTTGTGTTTGAATACAAACAAAAATGTTAATATCATATAGAAAAATGACCATAAATGGTTATTTTTCTATATAATCTATACATTTTTGTTTGGCTACATCATGTTGTTTAGCTAACACAGTTTGTTTTTGATCCCATCAATATTGTTATAAAGACTTTTTGTTGTATGCTAAATGTCCTAAAATTTCATTCCCCAAAGGTTCTAACAAAATGGCATATGCAAACAGTGCAGACCCAGATCAGACTGCTCTTAAAGGAGCAGTCTGATCAGGGTCTACACTGTTTACCATACAACAGTGTGGTCTGACAAACAACTGCATAAAAAAGGCAAAATTTATGTCAAAAAACAATAACAACAACAAACAAACAAAAAAATAAACTACTAAATAGTGTTGAAATTTTAGGACATTTACCATATTTCGAGGGTTGAGCGCAAGACTGTAGTAACTCAAACATATTTTTGAAACCCTTGTTTAGGGGCAACTTTGACGCCTTTGTAAACAATGCAAATTTAGGTGCCATTGCTCATACGAGCAATGGTACTAAATTTCCATTGTTTACAGAAAGAAATGTTGTACTCTTCATATTGCCTTCATGGTGAGGAGAAATTGGGAAAAACAACAATCTGACTTGCTACAGTCCTGCGATCAACTCTCGATTTTCTTTTAGGTGCTGGAGAAACAGACAGCTAGAAAAACCAGAAATACCAAGATAGATATAGAAGACACAAAAGTTGTATGATGACAGTGTTATATAGCACCTGCAGCAGCTGACAAAGAGTATATCCGAGTCAAATGGAACCTTAGCATGTATACAAGCAGGGAGGACTAGATTATTCCAGGTTGCATACATGCCATACCTCACACTGTGAGACAAAATCTCACAGAATTTGGCTATTTTGCAACCCATTTCCCATAAAAAACAAATCTCACAGAATTTTCAGACTCTCTAAAAGGATATTTTATGAAGAACTAATTATGAATTACACAACATTATACTTTAGATGTGCTTAATTCATAAAAATAAAGGCTTTAAACTTATTTCTGTGAGCTTGAAAGTGATTTTTTTTAAAATCTCACAGAATTTTGTCAAATCACCCCTAAAAATTAACCTGATCTCACAACTTTCTGCCAAAAGCTTATGGCATGTACGACGGTCCTGCAAAAAGTTTTGTCACTGGGTTCGGATTACTTCAGTGCTACGTTTATCAAACATATTTTTATTACAAACCTTCAAAGTATTCCCCTTTTACTGAAACACATTTTTGTAATCTTTTTACCCAGTCGCAAAAAGCAGATAAATAGTCTTCTTTTGGTATCTGTTGGAGACACTGATAAATAGCACTGCCAAGAGAACTTCTAGATGTATACTTATTTCCAGAAAGCATTTTCTTAAGCCTTGGAAATAAAAAGAAGTCATAGGCTCAGGTCAGGTGAATAAGGTAGATGGTTTAAAACTTTCACCTTTTCAGAAGCCAAAAAAGACTTAACAACCTCACACTTATGAGAGGAGGCATTGTCATGTAAAAGGTGGACTCCTGACCATCCTTTGCTTCAATGGTTGTTTCTTATTGTAAAACTCTTTCACTTTCTTCAGTACAGAGTTCTTGTAGAATTGGCCAGTGACTGTATGACCAGATGGAGAAGGCACTTGAACAACTGGCCCACCTGAATTAAAGAAAATTGCGTAGAACATCTTTTTCGAACTTATGGTTCTCTTGGCAATACATGGGCATTTTGATCTTTTCACTTCCATTGCTTATTATTAGCCCCTCTTTGTGGCTCAAACATGTGCACCCAGGTTTCTTCACCTGTTAGCAAGTTAGAAAAAACCTGACTATTACAGCCTTTGTATGTGTTCAAAAGTTCCCGGGCACATTTAAGGCATTGTGTCTTTTGCTCCTCAATGAGCAAATAGGTACCCACCTAGCACAAACCTTTCTCAGGTCCAAACCCTTTTTCAGAATTGTTTGCACACTGCCCTCTGATATGCCAGTACAACTAGCTATTTCTTTGACAGACAATCGCGCATCCTGTTCGACCACAATCTTTACAGCAGCGATGTTAGCCTTGGTAACAGAGGTTTTAGGCCTTCCAGGACAGGTATCATCATCAACAGAAAATTTCCCAGCTTTAAAAGCTTTAACCCACCTAAAAACTGTGCGCATTGAAATGGTCTGAGGTCCATATATACCACACAATTCATTAAATATCTGCTTTAAATCTATATTAAGCCTAATGCGGCATTTAATATAGCTACGAATTTCAGTCTTCTGGTCCATGTTCCAATGTAACAAGTAAACTGCTCAGTGTTTATGACTGCATCTATTTCAATTTGAAATAACTTGGTCAGTTGGAAAGCAATGTGCACGAAATAACGGTATCATTAGCTATTCAGTACACCATTCAAGTGCAGTGAAGCATTTTAAAATATACCTGGGATAAAACCAAGGAATCCTATTAGTGACAGAACTTTTTGCACACTCTCGTATGAGGTTGCAGCACAGTATCATTAGAACCTTCACTATTCGTCTGAAGGAAGCTTGCATTGTGAATGCTCACACTTTGTCTGAAAGAAGCTTTGATTGTATCTGCTCACTCTTTGCCTGAAAGAAGCTTGGATTGCGAGTGCTCACTGTCTGTAGGAGCTTGGATTGTTGAGGCTCAGTCTTTTTCTCAAAGAAGCTTGGATTGTGTCTGCTCACTAATTGTCTCAAAGCAGCTTGCATTGTATAGGCTACACCATAGGATCAGATGAAGGGACTATTTTCAGAAACAATATACAATGTATTTAGTTATTTTTGCACCAAAACATAACTTGTTGGTATTCATTGGAATTGCCTCAGTGAGGCAATTCCAGTGTGTACTCAGAAAATATATATTGTTGCAAAAACACAAAAAACATCCAAAATCAATGCCCAGTTGTTCAAAGCATTGTTAGCTTAACGAGCTTGTTTGTGGTCAAAATGTTTTCTGTTCTAGTAAGTACAATATCTAATTCACAGGTATTTTTGCTGAAAAAAATGTGAGTAGCTTTTGCAAAAGCAGAAGCTACTCACATTTTTATAGCAAAAATATTAGTGTGTATGCCTTATTTAATGATTGAAGTGTTAATGATACGTTAACAACATTATTAGTTTTGAACAACTGGGCCCAGGATATCACCATATCTGGAGATATGATCCACTGGCAAAAAGTGAACACCATGGTCAGATTGCATAGATGTGCCAAGGTGCTTCAAACAACTGGGCTCAGAAACATAAAAAAGATCATTGTTAATGCACAGCATGCAAGGTAAAATTTTCAGCAGATAACATTTTTAATTTTTTTTTTCTAATTGTTCCCAGAAAAGAGAGTATGATATCTAATGTAGATTGTTTCCATGAGGCCATTTGCAATTTCCATATATAAATATAAAACTCTGTTTTATGGGAAAATTTAAAAAAAAAAAAAAAAAAAAAAAAAAAATAGCTGCAATTTGTCATCTGCTGAATATGCCCAATGTGCTGGATGTTAAGGTTGTTATATTTATATTTGAGTTAATATAAAGAACTATAAGAACTAATCTGCTTTTGAAAGATTTTTGTTGTTGTTGTTGTTGTTGTTTTGTTGTTGCTTTTTTCTATCCATTGGATTGAAGAAAACATAACATTTTAAATTTTACCATTATTAGTAAAAGTGGCTGTAAATTATCCAAAGTTGCCCTTAAACTCTATTTGCTCTATGTGTGTGCATAGAATCCCAAAAATGATACATATTTATTGGCCTAATGTACTCTAATAAGGCATAATAAGTTCGTTATTGGTAATTGGTAACAATATATTGAACTTTTAGGATCCAAATTGAGTTAATTTATCATAGCTCCTGATAGGGCATGAAAGTAATGATAGTTTTCTTTTTTCTCCGCAGAAAAAAATATATGTTGTGGATACTCATTAGAAGCACCCCAGTTAGGTGCTCTAATGATTATCCACAACATAGTTTTCAGTGAGAAATAAGAAAGACATTATTAGGATACCCCTGCTTGTCTAGAGCTATGAATTTGTTCTGTGGGCTTGCATAGAATTTCAACAATTGTGTGTTTATTCAAAATGTTTTGCACACCTAATGTACTCTAGTAGTGCACTAATCAGTTCAATACTAGTAATTGGTAATATTATATTAAACCTTTAGGATCCAAATTGAGTTATTTTATTATAGCTCCAAAGGAAGGGTTGGAGAGATTTCAACTGAAAATAACTGGGCCAAGTTGTTCAAAGTGTCATTAGCTTAACGAGCTTGTTAGTGGTCAAAATGTTAACTGTTCTAGTAAGTACAATACCAAATTCACAGGTATTTTTTCTGAAAAAATGTGAGTAGCTTTTGCAAATGCAAAAGCTACTCACATATTTTCAGCAAAAATATTAGCACATATGCTATATTTAATGATGAAAGTTTTAACGATATGTAGCTAGCCTCGATGGCTCAGTTGGATGCGCCGTCCGACTGGAGACCAGGAGGTGGCGGGTTCAACCCCCGCCAAGGTCGGCAATATTCTTTCGTGGAGACTGATCATGAAATATTATGATCATTCTCTCCCTTCCGCTGATTCAAGAAAGGCAGATGTCAGTTTCTGGCAAAAAGAATGCACAATACTGGTAAACCGCTTAGAGGACTAAGCCTGCCCAGTAAACGTGCGGTTAGGAAAACTGACTGCACTCGACATGACCCCATTGGGTTGACTGGACCGTAAAACCTCAACACAAACTAACAAATTTAACGGTACGTTAACTAACGACATTGTTAGTTTTGAACAGCTGGGCCCTGATATTTTTTTTTTATCTCTCCACAAAAACATTTGTTGCGGGTACTCATTAGAAGTGCCTTGCAGAGGTACTTCATATGAATACTCACAACATATGTTTTTTGGGAGAGATAAGAAGAATATTACGTAGATACCCCCTCTTACTTGTAGCTATGTTTATGTCAGGTATAAACATGACCGTAACACATTGAATCCACAATTTAAGAAAAGGGTCCTAATCACTTCTGGGTCCAGTTGTTCAAAGCTAACAATGTCGTTAGTTAACGATTCGTTAAAATTTACATCGAGTGATACGCAAATATGCTGAAATTTTTTGCTGAAAAAATGTGTGTAGCTTTTCACATTTTTTCAGCAAAAAATATCATAATATTGTAAATTGAATCCGCTAAAACAGTTAACGAAATGACCCTTAACGAGCTTGTTAAGCTAACGACGCTTTGAACCACTGGGCCCAGATATTCTGATATGACCAACTAAGACTTAAGTCAACCTGCACTTTTGCAGTCTGATCAGAATTTGTTGTCCACAAAAAGAAACTTTGCGTCCTTGGATATCCAAAATGCAATCAGTGAAGATTTTGATCGAACTGTGCAAATGCACAAGCTGATCTGAATCCTCCCGAGGTGCATGTGTCCTGACATAGCGGCTGATATTGATGAATAGCTAAAGCTCGAGAAGACAGCATGATCTTCTTTTGGGAAAGTGTCACCTTTTGGCTAATATTTTTCCACTCCAGGAAGAAAAAACATACTGTGGTATCTCATTAAGATTTTCTAGCCTAAAGGGAATAGATACAGTTTCAAGGGAGACATTTTTTTCTCCATCCTGAAAGGGGTCTAAGAGGAAAGAATTTACACCCCTTATAGTAGACCCCTTTTAAAAGGGGTTCAGTGTATAGGAGACCCCTTTCAGAAGGGGTTTGGTGTGCAGGATACTCCTTTCAAAGGGCAAATACTTTCAGAAGGGGTTTGGTTTGCAGGAGACCCCTTTCAGAATGGTTTTGGTGTGTAAGAGACCCCTTTCAGAAAGGGTTTGGTATGTAGACCCATTTTGGAAGGGGTTTGGTGTGTAGACCCCTCTCAGAAGGGGTTTAGTATGTGTGTGTAGACCCCTTTCAGAAGGGGTTTGGTGTATACCACACCCCTTCAGAAGGGGTTTGGTGTCTACTCCCCTTTCAGGGGTTTGGTGGGCATGAGACCCCTTTCAGAAGGGGTGTGGTGTGTAGGAGACCCCTTTTAAATGGGTTTGGTGTGTAGGACCCCTTTCTGAAGGGGTGTGGTATACAGGCAAGTCCTTTCAGGAGGGGTTTGGAGTGTAAGAGACCCCTTTCAGAAGGGGTGTTGTGTGTAGGAGACCCCTTTCAGAAGGGGTGTGGTGTGTAGGAGACTCCTTTTAGAATGGGTTTGTATGTAAGGGACCCCTTTCAGTAGGGTTTGGTATGAATGAGACCCCTTTCAGAATGGGTTTGGTGTGTAGGAGACCCCTTTCAATAGGGGATTTGTATGTAAGAGACACCTTTCTGTAGGGGTTTGGTATGTAAGAGACCACTTTCAGTAGAGATTTGGTATGTAAGAGACCCCTTTCAGAATGGATTTGGTATGTAGGAGACCCCTTTCAGAAGGGGTTTGGTGTATAGGAGACCCCTTTCATAATGGGGTTGGTATGAAAGAGATCCCTTTTAGTAGGGTTTGTTATGTAAGAGACTCCTTTCATAATTGGTTTTGTATGTAGGAGACCCCTTTCAGAAGGGGTTTGGTGCATAGGAGACCCCTTTCAGAATGGGTTTGGTATGTAAGTGACCCCTTTCAGAAGGGTTTGGTATGTAAGAGACCCCATTCAGTAGGGGTTTGTTGTGAAGGAGACCCCTTTCAGAATGGGTTTGGTATGTAAGACCCCTTTCAGAATGGGTTTGGTATGTAAGAGACCCCTTTCCCTTTCAGTAGGGGTTTGGTATGTAAGAGACCCCATTAGAAGAGGTATGGTGTGTAGGAGACCCCTCTCAGAATGGGTTTGGTGTGTAGGAGACCCTTTTCAGAAGGGGTTTGGTATGCAAGAAAGTGAAAAGGAAGTTCCAATAGTTGTCTCCCTCATAAAAATGATATTCAGTCTACTTAGTGTATCCCGCACTCATAAGACACCAATGTTGTAACCACTTAACCCTAGTCATGCTGAATAAATTAAGATGCCACACCCATTTCTAACTTTTAGCCAATCAGATTACTTGATCCAAATTGATGATATAAATTCACATACTTAATGGCAAACAGTGCTGATCCAGATCAGATGGCTTCTTCAGAAGCCAGCTGATCTTGATCTACACTGTTTGCAAAGGCAGGACATATCCGGGTTCAGCAGGACTAGGATTAAAAAATACTCCTCACTTGGCTTTTTGTATCTTCCATATTACCGTATTAACCGTTAAGTATTGGGACACCTTTACACCTTATAATACTTGTCCAAAATTTGATGTGTCTAAAGTAGAGCTGGATGAGTAGCAAGCAGTGTAGACCCTGATCAGATGCCACATTCTGCATTGTCTGATCTAGGTCTACACTATTTGCTCAGGCCTGCCTGTCCCAATAATTAGGATTATTATGGTAGGTCTAAAAACATTGTAGGTGCAAAACTGTTTACTTTTGCATGATTATGAAGAATGTCTCAGTATTTGATGTCCTTTAAACAATTTTTAAATTAGTATACGAGGGTTGATTGATATGTTTGTGTAATTTGTATTGTATATTATCTTAAAAAGAATTGACTCAGACGATCAAATTAACTTTACATCCCTTCAAAATATTCTCCACTTTTGGAAATACATAACTTCAACTGTGAATCCACTTCTGAAATGCGCCACGGTAGGCTGCTTTGGGTATACCTCTGAGACACTGGCTGATGGCTGAGCCAAGGGCTTGCCTGGAGTTATATTGACAACCAGATAAGAACTTTTGCTGTTTTGGAAAAAGGGAAGTCACAGGGGACTAGATCTGGAGAGTACAGGGGTGTGGCAAGGAGGTTATCTTCTCCGACTTCAGAAATTGCTTTACAATTTCAGATGTATGTGCTGGAGCAATATCATGCAGTGGACAAACATGTTGAAATCTTGTCACTGGACATATTTTCTGGTAATATTTCTTGAGATTTTTCGTACAATATCACGTTAATACCGACCAGTGACATTTTGCCTTTCAGCACTGGAACTTGTATGGCTATACCATCATATGAGAAGAATATAGCATAGAGGACCTTCTTCCTGCTCATTGTGTTTTTGGCAACTACAGGCCATCTACCATATTTGGATAGCCATATCTTGTTTCCAATTTTCCTAACTGGTTTGAAATAGTGCACCCATGTCTCGTTGCCTGGAACAATATTTGCAAATTGCCTTTGTTTGAACTTTGGAAACTTTTTGAGCAATTGTTTGGCTGTTTGTACGCGTACCCTTTTTTGTTCATCTGTCAGTAGATGAGGTATCCGTCTGGCAGAAATTTTTTGTATTTACAAAATAGGCTTCAGAATGAAATGTACTCTCGATAGTGATATGCCAACAGCTTTTGCAATATCGTGAATCATATATCTGACATCAGTTTCAATAATTTCCCTAACTTTTGAGACATTGGTCTTGCCTGTTGCAGTTACTGGTTGTCGTGATTTTGTAGCTTCTTTAACAGACTCTATGCCAGTTTGGAATTTCTCTCTGCATCTACGAACTATCTCATAAGCTATGTTATGGGACTGATAAACTTCCCCCAATTCAGTAAAAATCAATTTTACCAAATGACCGAGTTTTGTGTGAACTTTTGTGTAAGCTCTAATTTCTTCAGTATTCTCAACACGTTTTCCAACCATTTTTACAACAGCGGTCAGCGACTGGCTCTATTGAAATGAAGATTATTTTAAAATTGTGTTGAACTAAAGGTACATGTAGATACCATTGTAATTGTATTGAGCAAAGCTATCCATCTGTATCAGTATTGCTGAAATCGTGCACACTTTTATCATTCTGTGGTACAATACACATTACATATTGAACAACCCTCATATTTATCATCTTGCTTCACTAATTTTCTTAAACCATGGCATTCACTTTGCTTTAGCTTTATAGCTCCCGATAATGCATTTTTTAAGCCAAAATACATGAATATTTGTCTTAATTCTGCGTGAAAATGTATATTGTGGGTACTAAGAAGTGCCTGTGGTAATGGCACTGTATGAGCTGCACCTTAAGAAATGTACCTTCAGTCATATGCATTCAATGAAGATTCAGATCAGCCTGCACATTCATGCATTTTGGAAAGCTATGGATGCAGACTGGTCTGTGTGGATGCACAGGCTGATTTGAGTCTTCTTTAGGTGCACATGTCAGAAGGTATGTTTTCTCGTGTCGGCTCATTTAATTTATATTTACAGTTGAGTAAATATTTTTGTAATATTTAAGAAATATCTATGTATAACTTATACTCATGCCTTCTTTTTACATTCCTGAAATCTTTGAATTTTAGCCAGCTCAGTTTAAATATAGGCAAACACTATGTTGGAACATTATTTACTCTAAATATTTGGACATCTTAATTCCTTACCGTACATGTCCTTAACCCTTCTCATGCTGAATAAATTAAGATGCCACGCCCACTTCTAATTTCCAGTCAATCAGATTACTTGATCCAGGTTTTTGACAGAAATTCACATATTTAATGACAAACAGTGCAGATCCAGATCATTTGGCTTCTTCAGAAGCCAACTGATCTAGATCTACATTGTTTGCTAAGACAGGGCATGATGTGTTCAGCAAGAGAAGGGTTAAATTTGAACATGTCCATTTTTCTACTTTTGGTATGTCTAAAATCTGCTGCATAGACTGATCAAATATCAAAAAGTTCTGCAGCATCTGATCTGGGTTTACACTGTTTGCTCAGGCCCGTCCCTGTCCTAATCTTTAGGGCAAATACAGTAAGCTATTTTCTATAATTATATCACTGCTAATGATGTTTTGGAGGGATATATAAGAGTTGTCTTATTGGTGGGTCTGTTAAATGATCAGGGCCCAGTTGTTCAACGCATTATTAGCTTAACAATCCCATTAGTGGTCAAAATATTAACTGCTCTAGTAAGCACAATATTATTTCACAGGTATATTTCCTGAAAAAACGTGAGTAGCTTTTGCAAATGCAAATGCAAAAGCCACTCACATTTTTTCAGGAAAAATATTAGTGTATATGCCATATTTAATGATCAAAGTTTTAACTCTACATTAACTAACGATATCAAAGTTTTAACTTTATGTTAACTAACCTTTACTATACATTAACTAACTAACAACATCAAAGTTTTAACTATACATTAACTAACCTTTACTATACATTAACTAACTAATGATCAAAATTTGAGCTATACTTTAATAACAATATCCTTAGTTTTGTTCAACTGGGTTCTGTTCATCTGCTAGTGACATGAACTACTTCTACAATTTTTGTTGTATTTTCATGAAACTTCACAGAAATGATCAGAACAGTGTGTGACATATCTTTCATTGCAGGCTTATAAGTATAAACTCCTTGAGTTTGTGACAAGAACTACTTCTACAGTTTGGTTGTTTTCATAAAACTTCACAGAAATAACCAGCGTTAGGAGTGCTGCAAATGTCCCAAAATTTTGTACACCAAAGTTTCTGACAAAATGGCATAGGCAAACAGTGCATATGCAGATCAGACTGCTCCTGCCTGAAGGGGCAGTCTGATGTGGGTCTATATTGTTTGCCATTCCATAGGAAAACAGAGCAGACCCAGATCAGACTGCTTTAGGTCTACATTGATTGCCATTCCACTTAAGTATTTTAAGAAACAACTGCATATAAAGCAAACAAGGGTCAAAAAAAGTATGGAATAAGTGTTCTTAATTTTAGGACATTTACCATAGGATAAATAAGGTATTCAGAATACAGTTTTTTTAGAGGCTGACCAATAAGTAACCACAATATGTTTCCATGGCTCCTGGTAAGGTACATTTTTCAACCAAAAGTTCTTCCTATTTTTCTTATTTGTCCACGAACACATATGTTCTGGGTACTCATTAGAAGTGCCTCATCAAGGCTTTTCGAATATGTTTTTGTGGAGAAATAAGAAAATCAAAGCACTGAAAGCACTGAGTGTTGGCTGGGAAAATGGTCCTGAAAGGGGACTTAAGACTGTTTCATTTAATCCTTAACTTCCTGTTATTATACCCCCGCCATACGAAGTATGTAGAGGGTATATAGTTTTCGTCTTTTCCGTAACAATGTTTGTGTGTGTTTGTGTGTCTGTCTGTCATGTGTGTAAACTTTTTGTTATTCACCAAGGATTTCTCAGGAACTACTGCACTTAGGATTTTGAACTTTGGTACAAGCATTGGGTATGACTTGTATTGTGTTAGACAGAATCAGCATCCTCATGCTTATCATACCCTTTATTTGTCTTTTTTTTTTTTTTTTTTTTTTTTTTTTCCCCAATAAAATTTTTCATCAAAGATTTTTCAGAAACTACTGCACCTAGGATTTTGAAATTTCATATAAACATTGGGTACAACTTCTTGTATCGTTTAAGAGAGAATCAGCATCTTCATGCTTATCATTCCGCTTACTTGTCATTTTTTTCTCATAAAAATCCATCACAGATTTCTCACCTGCTATTAGAGCCAGTCTTCAAAATTTTGTATACACCCTGACAATGCGAGGGTTGAGCGCAAGACTATTGTAACTCAAACATATTTTTGAAACCCTTGTTTAGGGGCAACTTGGACCCCTTTGTAAACAATGCAAATTTAGGTGCCATTGCTCATACGAGCAATGGCACCTAAATTTTCATTGTTTACAGAAAGAAATGTTGTAATCTTCATAATGCCTTCATGGTGAGGAGATTAGGTTTGGGGAAAAACAACCATCTGAGTTACGCTAGTCTTGCGCTCAACCCTCGAATGGTGAAGTATGTTGTGTAAGAGAAAACCAAGATGGTGAGATTTTTTTTTCTTTTTGCCCATCTCTCCTAAGCAATACTTAGGGAAATTTGCATCTACAAAATTATGGTTCAACATGTCTCTGATAGCTATGGCAGGGGCCCCCTGCTTAAAATATAGCAAATAGTGAGCTAAGCTCACATACCCCCTGCCAGGGGGTATGTGAGCTTAGCTCACTATTTGCTATATTTTAAGCAAACAGTGCAGACTGCAGCATCTGATCCAGGTCTGGACTGTTTACCTGTGTCCCAGTCCAGGTTTTACAGATAATTCTCTTTACACTGAACTCTCGACTTCACAGCAACAATAGCAAGGCTATAATAACTGTTACCTGGATTTTGTCTAACATGTGGTTTGATTACATTGGTCAATGATAATCTTGTGGACAAATGCCTTAAGGAAATTTTGGCATTTGTATACCATGCCTCAGTTATAAAAGTCAATCCAAAAACTCCTGATACATCCTCTTATCTAGGGCTATGTGTTTCATTGCAGAGGCAACAAAAATCAATTTTTGAATATATACCTTGCTTATCTGCAGATCATCTATTATTAAAAAATGTACATGTTTATTGGTCTGATTCATAAACAAAGTTCTTATTTATTATACTAACACCAATAAAATTGGAAAAGGAAAAATGTCTTTGTTTGACCTCATAGCCTAAACATTTCCCTTATTGTTTTTTTAGCTTGCATATACCCTATTTACCTTAAGTATTGGGAAACCTTATCTACTTACCATACTTGTCCTAAATTTGAAAAAGTCCATTCTACTACCTGTTGATGTGTCTCAAATATTGTTGTACATGTATGGCAAATAGTGCCCCACCCCCCACCCCAACTACCCCATTTTTCCCTATTAACCCATTGTAGTCGGGAGACCCCAGAAAGGGTAATTGGCAAATAGTGCAGACCCAGATCAGATGCCGCAGAATGGGGTGTCTGATCAGGGGCTTCACTGTTTGCAAATAGTTATGTTATTTTTCTCTAGGAATACCTAAATCTCATAGCCTGACCTACCTAAACTTGAAATTGGACTCTTACAATATGTAGTGTGGGTGAGCTCATTCAGTCTACAATGGGTTAAGAGTACATGTACTTCCATTTGGGTAGGTTTCATTAACTAGGGAAGCAAATTCATGCTGCCGGAGTGGTTTCCCTTTGCAATTTGAGGCAGAAATTTACAGTTTACAGTGCTCTCTGAGGTTTATCCATTTTCTTTGTTTATCCCCCAAAACTAGCAAAACAGAGGGTATTGGTTATAGTATGATTCCAATAGTCTGTTTGTGGTTCGTTACACTTTGTACATGTATCAGGGTTGTAACTCTTCATTCATACACATACTAAGCTTGATGTGATGAGGTGTCATGGTGATAAAGAAAGAGGAGTCTTGTCCTCTTGATTCTTATCCCACTTGCATTGTGCATTGGGGGACTTTGGCCACCTTGTCACAATCTTTTGTTTGAGTTAGGTTCATCTCCGGTGAGAGGGAAATAGTAAAAAGAATGAAAAAAGGCCCAAACTTGCTTCAAGTGAGGCAAGAACCTTTTTGCCAACCCCAATAATGGCAGAGCCAACCCTCCAAAAGTTTCATCAGGAAGTTGCACCACCATTCTATCCATTTATCCATTTAACCCATTGTCTCCCACACTATATATTGGAAGAGTACAATTTCAATTTTAGGTACTTCCGGCTACATATTCCTAGAGAAAAATGGCTAAACTATTTGCAAACAGTGAAGACCCTGATCAGATGCCACATTCTGCGTCGTCTGATCTGGATCTGCTCTGTTTGCCAATTACCCTTTTACGGGTCTCCCGACTACAATGGGTTGATTTAACTCTTTAACCCTTTTACATCTTCTTCCACAACTCTTTGGATCAGTTCCTGGTGAAAGACTGTATTGGTTAAGCACTAAAAGGACTAAACCTGCCCAGAAAAAATGTGTGGTTTAGGTAAACTCTCCGGCCAGATTCAACAGATAAATTGATGGTACATCGCTTTTTTTCTCACATTTTTTCTCAGAAAATGGGGTTTGACATTTCAAGCAAACTGTTTCCTATGGAGAAGATTTTTCTGAAATGTCAAAATCAATCTGGGAAAAATATTATAAAATGTCTGCTGAAATTTTTACCGAGCATGCATTAAAGTGTACACAAACAGCAAAAGTTCAGCAAATGTTCAGGTCAACCTGTATACTAGTGTCCATAGCCCTACATACCGTAGTCTACCTAATTACCACACATACCCCTATAAGTGCACAGTCAAGCAATTCCTTTGTCTTCAGATGACAGCCAGTATACTTTTTGTCTACTTTTTATAAAGGCATATGTTGAGGGTACCCGTTTGAATTGCATCGACTTGTTGATGCAATTCAAATGAGTACCCACAACATATGCTTTTATAATAAAGAAAATTGGGAAAACACACACATACACACCTGAAAACATCGCATAAGCATCATTAGATATGTCCTTTGCTGATGTACCCTCCGTATAGGTGGATACATATTTACGCACAAATTTTCCCAGTAATTTTGAAAAACATATGTGCACGGTGTGGTAATTATGTCGAATATGGTAACTTGGAGTAGCCAGATAAATGGTATTCTTCCGTACTTCTCCACATAATCGTGTGGTTACTTGGAGAGTCATTTCTAATGAGTATCCCCAACATATTTTTTTTTTCATGCAGAAATAAGAATGTCAGCATTTTAGAGCTGAAAAAACTAGAGGCCCAAGTGGGCCAGAAATCGCTCACCTGGATTAGGCTGATCATGATACGTTAGAGTGTGCCATGGTGGCCATCTTGGCTATCAGATCAGATTGCCTTTAGCAATTCAGAATCTGATGTTGTTTGAAGAGTTTCAAGATTGCTACCATGGCCGTCATCTTGGATACTGGAACTAAATGATTCAGCAAATCTGAATCTCCATTTCACCCTGATGCCTCCCATCAAGTTTCGGCTCAACCTGACATTTGAAGAATTTCAAGATGGCCACTGTGGTGGCCATCTTGGATATCAGAATGGAACAATTTTAGCCTCCCATCAAGTTTCAGCTCAATCGGACTTAGGGTTTAGGAACATGTTTGAAGAATTACGATGGCCACCCTGGTGGCCATCTTGGATATTGGAAAGGAATGATTTTAGCAGCTTTGAATCTCTGTGTCACTGTGATGCCTCCCATCAAGTTTCAGCTCAATCGGACTTAGGGTTTAGGAGTAGATGTCGTTTGAAGAATTTCAAGCTGGCCACCCTGGCGGCCATCTTGGATACCTTACGGAACGATTTTAGCGATTTTGAATCTCTGTGTCACCTCCCATCAAGTTTGAGCTCAACTGGACTTAGGGTTTAAGAGGAGATGTCGTTTCAAGATGGCCGCCATAGCAGAATGGAACAATTTTAGCCTCCCATCAAGTTTCAGCTCAATCGGACTTAGGGTTTAGGAATATGTTGTTTGAAGAATTACGATGGCCGCCCTGGTGGCCATCTTGGATATCGGAATGGAACAATTTTAGCAATTTTGAACCCCTGTGTCACTGTGGTGCCTCCCATCAAGTTTGAGGTCAATCAAACTTACGGTTTAGGAGTAGATGTCGTTTGAAGAATTTCAAGATGGCTGCCCTGGCGGCCATCTTAGATATCGGAATGGAAGATTTTAGCAATTTTGAACCTCTGTGCCACTGTGATGCTGCCATCAAGTTTCAGCTAAATCGGACTTAGGGTTTAGGAAGAGATGTCGTTTGAAGAATTTCGCCATGGCGGCCATCTTGGATATCGGAATTGAACGATTTTAGCAATTTTGAATCTCTGTCACCGTGATGCCTCCCATCAAGTTTCATCTCAATTGTACTTAGGGTTTAGGAGGAGATGTTGTTTGAAGAATTTTAAGATGGCCGCCTGGCTGCCTTGGTGGCCATCTTGGATATCAGAATGGAACGATTTTAGCAATTTTGAATCTCATTGTGTCATTGTGATGCCTCCCATCAAGTTTCAGTTCAATCAGGGTTTAAGAGGAGATGTTATTTGAAGCATTTCAAGATGGCCACCGTGGTGGCCATCTTGGATAACGGAATGGAACGATTTTAGCAATTTTGAATCTATGTGTCACTGTAATGCCTCCCATCAAGTTTCAGCTCAATCGAACTTAGGGTTTGAGGAGATGTCATTTGAAGAATTTCAAGATTGCCGCCTTGGCGGCCATCTTGGATATCAGAAAGGAATGATTTTAGCAATTTTGAATATCTGTGGCACTGTGAAGCCTCCCATCAAGTTTCAGCTCAATCAGCTTAGGGTTTAGGAAGAGATGTCTTTTGAAGAGTATTAAGATGGTGGCTGTCGGAACCGAATGATTTTAGCAATTCTGAATCTGTGTCACTGTGATGCCTCCCATCAAGTTTCAGCTCAATCGGTCTTGGGTTTTTTTTGGAGATGTCGTTGGCCTATCGGATATCAGAAAAGAACTATTTTAGCAATTCTGAATCTCCATGTTGCCACAATGCCTGCTACTAAGTTTCAGCTCAATCCAACTTATGGTTCTGGAAGAGATGTCGAAAATGTGAAAAGCTAACGAAGGACAATGGACAATAGGCCATTGCATAAGCTGACCTGGAGCAAAGCTCCAGGTGAGCTAAAAATACAACTTGTACATACATAGCTTCAGATAAGGTGCTTTATTCCACCAAAAAATGTTAATTTTTTTTCTCCATGAAAACATGTTGAGGTTATTCATTATAAGTGCCTCATGTTTTTGTGGAGAAATAAAAAAAAAATTCCTGACATCCCTTCTATCTGTCTTATCAAGAGTTATGACAGAAAAACATTTTTTTAAAAAATGCTTTATCTAAAGATAAGAGTGAAGGCTTATACAGTAACAAGAGTTGTCAGAGGACAACACAGCTCGCCAGAAAGAGCTGGACAGATAAGAAAACAATCTTTAAATATTAAAGATTAAATGCAGAACTTAAACATGCTGTGAATGATAGAGTATAACCTGACTTTGATGTCGGACGAATGTCAAACTGAGGGATGGGGTATATGCCATTGAAAAATCTTCCCTTAGGTTGGTGTGGACAAAATATGAAAGCTATATCTTACACGCTGAATCCCTTAGGTTAGTGTGGATGAAAGCTATATCTTACATACTGCAGAAGTCATGCACACTTTTCAAAACTTAAACACAGCTGTGAATGACAAAGTATGACCTTACCTTGACCTAGGCAGAAGGTCAAACTGAGGAAGGGGTGTGTACTATTGGTACCTTGGTTGGTGTGGGCCAAATATTAAAGCGGTATCTTGAATACTTCAGCAGTTACGAACACTTTTCAAAACTTAAACGCAGAACTTGAACATGGGTTCAAATGAAAAAGTATTACCTGACCTTGACTTAGGCAGAAGGTCAAACTGAGAAAGGGGTGTACTACTGAAAGGTCTAACCCTAAGGCTGGCGTGGGCCAAATATTAAAGCTCTATCTTGAACACTTCAGCAGTTATGTACACTTTTCAAAACTTAAACGAAAACTTAAACATGGGTGTAAATGACAAAGTAAGAACTGACCTTGACCTATATAAAGGGTCTTACTTGGGGTAGGGGTGTATGCTATTGAAAGGTCTTACCCTAAGGTAGGTGACGGCCAAATAAGAAAGCAGTACCTTAAACAGTTAACCCTTAAAGCGCCAGTCACAACTATTGTCGTCTGCTTTGTCATCTGCTTGTGATTTTAAAAGTCATTTTTGCAAACAGTGTGGACCCAGATCAGTCTGCTCCTTTAGGAGCAGTCTGATCAGGGTCCACACTGTTTGCCTGTATGCAAAAATAGGTTTGAAAAGTCTGCAAGAATATTCAGCAGACGACATAAACAGAAGACATTTTCAGATGCAGTCTTTCTTGGTGCTTTAAGGGTTAAAAAACTATGCACACCTTTGAAAATTTAAACATTGTGCTAACGCGGACGCCGACAGACGCTGACGCCAACGACTGGGTGACAACATAAGCTCTCCAGGGACACAGTCCCAGTGAGCTAATAACCCTAAGTATTGGGTTAGATTGGCAGAACACTGTATCTGATCAGGATCTACACTGTTTGCCATATATATATTATAGACATGTTTGCCATATATATTATAGACACATAAACACATGGTAGAACGGACTATTTCAAATTTTAGGACAAGTATGGTAAGTAGGTAAGGTGTCCCAATACTTAGGGTATATACGGTAGATGAACCAGTGCCATCACACTGTCTCATCAGAGCATACAGAAATATTGACTATTGCAGAATATATCAATGGATGGCAAAGACCCTGATAAGACTGTGTGGATGTGCAGGATAATCTGAATTTGCATATTTCACACATCCTTGCAAACACTTTTGTACCTCAAGTTATTAACCCATTGTAGGCTGAATAGACTCTACCACACTATACATTGGAAGAGTCCAATTTCAATTTTAGGTACGTCCAGCTATGAGATTTAGATATTCCGAGAGAAAACAGCTAAACTATTTGCAAATAGTGGAGGCCCTGATCAGACGCCTGGATCTGTACTGTTTGTCTATTACCCATTTAGGGGTCTCCCAACTTCAATGGGTTAAAGATTGCTAACGGAGCTAATTTTGATATAACCTTTTTGATGTCTGAAAATACTATTTCCAAATGAAATTAAGCTGCTTCTATTTGCTATAAAATGCTTCTGAGGACTATACAATAAAGTACTATAGGAGAAAATATTGTCTAAGTACATAGTTTTCTACCTAGGCTGAGTGGCCAAGTTAGGTCAAGGGAGGTAAAAATGTTATCAATTAAATAATGATTACATATTGAGGGTTGAGCACAAGACTATAGTAACTCAAACATAGTTTTGAAACCCTTGTTTAGGGGCAACTTGGACTCCTTTGTAAACAATGCAAATTTAGGTGCCATTGCTCATACGAGCAATGGCACCTAAATTTTCATTGTTTACAGAAAGAAATGTTGTAATCTTCATAACACCTTCATGGTGAGGAGATTAGGTTTGGGGAAAAACAACCATCTGACTTACGCTAGTCTTGCGCTTAGCCCTCGATATACTCTAATTATTTTAAAAGTTTTTTGGTATATATGTATTTTTATGATAAGCATATATCTTAATTTCCAAATGAGTGTGCAGATTCTTCAGAACCTCAGTGAGAGCATAAATTATTTTAGTGAAACTTAGAGTATCAGAGCACTTATTCTAATTAATTTTATGGACAATACAACAGTTACTAATAAAAACATCAGTCTGGGAAAATCAGTTTGAACCTTATCTCTTCATGAAAACATGTTGTGATACTCATGAGGTACATCTTATGTATACCACTATGCACAATGTATGCTTTCGTGGAGAAATACGGTAAATGTCCTTAAATTTTAAACACTTTATTCCTTATCTCTTTTCACAAAAGTTTACTTTTTATACAGTTGTTTCTTTAAACAGTGGAATGGCAAACAGTGTAGACCCTGATCAGACTGCTCCTGAAGGAGCAGTCTGATCTGGGTCTACACTGTTTGCATATGCCATTTTGTTAGAAACATTGGTGTACGAAATTTAGGACATTTACCGTAATGAAAATATTTATCTGGACATTTTTATATGGAGCTATGTGTCCAGGTAATTATTTTTCTTCATTTCCCTTGAAAACCAAACCTAAATGGCTTGACCATCTTTGGGACCATGGAAATTTATTCCAGACACGGGTAGTTTGAGTCACTGCAGGTTAATCCTTGCACCAGGTCGGGACGCAAATGGTGATCTTCTATATAATAATTGCATGTTGAAGAGTTCACATTAGAATCGTCTCAGTGAAGCAATTCTAAAGAGTACATACAACATACAGTTTCATGATGAAATAAAAAAATATCCCTAATATTTGTTTTCTTGAGCTATTGGAAGAATTTTGTCAGGACTAAAAAAAAAACAAGTTTAAATTAGCCATGGTAAAAGAGCCATCGGTGTTAGCGCTACTGAAGTTCGACTGTATTCTGTAGGTACTCATCAGAAGCACCTTGATAAGTGAAAAATAAAAAAGTTAAGCTATAATTCCCCGCATTATTACATCACAGGCAGATAACTCTGTCAAACATTGACAAAATTTGCCAATTAGCAATTTCAAACCAGATCTCCTTAACATCAATATATGTACCAAGTTTTGTTAAAATCCCTTGACATTTACACAAGTTATGGTCCAGAAACGAAAATATGTGCGTGCTTCGGGCATATAAAAAATTTGATAAAATTTTCCCATTAGCAATCCAAAACCAGATCTCCACAATATCAACGCACATACCAAGTTTGGTGAAAATCCGTTGATGTTTACTCAAGTTATCATCCAGAAACAAAATATGGATGGATGGCTGTATGACTGAGGGATGCACACACAGACGGACACACGGACACCCGACATGAAACCTTAATACCCTGCCACTATCGTGTGGCGGGATATAAAAATGTCTTATCTAGAGCTATGTAACTTTTCACTTACATGTAACACTTAGCAAGCAAGCACATACTGGAAGGATTTATATAAAGGGTTTGAGAAAGAAACTAACAACATTCAGTCCTTAATAATTTATTCTTTCATTGTAAAATGCAAATAAATGCCCCATATTCAAAAAAAAAAGCTGCCAGGATTTCATTGGATTTGTCTTGTATTCATTAACCCTTAAAGCGCTAAGCAAATTTCAGCAGACAACATTCTCAGAGAAATTGTTGAGGAGTATTTGGTGATAATTCGAAGATAATTTTTCTTATTTCTCCATAAAAACATATGTTGTGGGTACTCGTTAGAAGCGACTGAGCCACTTCTAATGACTACCCACAATTATGTTTATGGAGAACTGGGGAAAATTATTCCATAATTATCACCAAATACTTCTTAACAATTCCTGTGATTCTATATTTTTGCTTATGATTTTTCAGAGAAAATCTTGGCTTTTCTTGTGAATCATCTGAAAAATACAAAAAAAAAAAGTTGTCTGCTCCTTTGATTACACTTCAAGAGTTTAAAATACACATTAACCTCTTTATAACACGGTTCATTATAACACAGTTCATTATAACACAGTTTTGGATACAACACAGTTCAAAGATGGGCCCCAAAAATGTATAAATTATATAGAACAAGAATTCCGCGGAAGGCGTCATCGCACCTGCTGGCGCAAAAGTCACAAGAGCCTCAATCAGAATGTGGTAATTAAATAAGTTTATGTCATTCTTAGCAGTGCTTACTTGGAAAACTGGGTTGAAAAAAATGTAGACAAAGTGCCTAGTGGGGCACATATATTCCAGGCCAGTCCCATTCCCTCTAATGGCTATATCTTCAGCACTGACTTTTCGTATCATACAGCCCAATGATAATGGAATGTTGACGTAAAATGTGTAAAAGTCACTGGAGCATGAAATATAGGTCAAGGTCACGGGTCAAGGTACCTGCTAATTCAGTACATCAAGGAGAAGCACAATGCAAGGTATGGTGGTTGTAGGCCTTATAGTTGAGGAGTTATCAAACATCAACGTAAAATGTGTCAAATATAGGTCAAGGTCACTGGGTCAAGGTACCTGCCAAGCCAGGGCAATGAGGTGAAGCACTATGCAAGGTTTAGTGGTTGTAGGTCTTATATTTGAGGAGATATCAAACATCAACATAAAATGTGTCAAAGTCACTGGAGTGCACAATATAGGTCAAGGTCACCAGGTCAAAGTACCTGTCGAGTCAGTACATCGAGAAGAAGTGCTATATAAGGTTTGGTGGTTGAAGGCCTTACTGTTGAGGACATATGGAAGGGTGACCTAAAAGGTGTAAAAGTCAATGGAGCGTGAAATATAGGTCAAGGTCACCCAGTCAAGGTACCTGCAGAGTCCGTACATTGAGGAGAAGCACTATGCAAGGTTCGATGGTTGTAGGCCTTATAGTTGAGGAGATATTGAACGTTGACGTAAAATGTGTAAAAGGCACTGGAGCTCAAAATATAGGTCAAGGTCACCGGGTCAAGATACCTGCCAAGTCAGTACATATAGAAGAAGCACTATGCAAGGTTTGGTGGCTAGAGGTCGTACACTTGAGGAGATCTGGAACGTTGATGTAAATTATGTCAAAGTCACTGCAGCCAAAATATAGGTCAAGGTCACCAGGTCAAGGTATCTGCTAAGTCAGTACATTGAGGAGAAGCACTTTGCAAGGTTTGATGGTTGTAGGCCTTATAGTTGAGGAGATATCGAATGTTGACGCAAAATATGTCAAAGTCACTGGAGCGCAAAATATAAGTCAAGGTCACCGGGTCAAGGTACCTGCCAAGTCTGTACATCTAGAAGAAGCACTATGCAAGGTTTGGTAGTTGTATACCTTATAGTTGAGAAGATCTGGAATGTCAACGTAAATTGTGTCAAAGTCAATGGAGCGCAAAATATATGTCAAGGTCACTGGGTCAACATATCTGCCAAGTCAGGAGGTCAGGGAGATGTTTCATGCAAGGAATGATGGTTGTTGTAGAATTGTAGTTGATTAGAATACAAACTTTGACGTAAATGTCGAACTTCGACATAACAGAACTGTTAAGAGACAGACGGACGGACGAACGGACAGACGAATGGAAAAGCGGGCACCTATGTCGCAAAGTCAGGAGGTCAGGGAGATATTTCATACAAGGTTTGATGGTTGTTTAGTCTTGTAGTTGATTAGAATACTAACTTTGACATAAATGTCGAACTTCGACATAACAGAACTGTTAAGAGACGGACAGACGGACAGACGAACAGACAGACGAATGGAAAAGTGGGCACCTGTGTCGCAAAGTCGGGAGGTCAGGGAGATGTTTCATGCAAGGTTTGATGGTTGTTTAGTCTTGTAGTTGATTAAAATACTAACTTTGACATAAATGTCGAACTTCGACATAAATGTTGACAGACGGACGGACGAATGGACAGACATACGGAAAAGCGGACGCCTATGTTGCAAAGTCAGGAGGTCAGGGAGATGTTTCATGCAAGGTTTGATGGTTGTTTAGTCTTGTAGTTGATTAGAATACTAACTTTGACAAAAATGTCGAACTTCGACATAACAGAACTGTTAAGAGACGGACAGACGAACAGACAGACGAATGGAAAAGTGGGCACCTGTGTCGCAAAGTCGGGAGGTCAGGGAGATGTTTCATGCAAGGTTTGATGGTTGTTTAGTCTTGTAGTTGATTAAAATACTAACTTTGACATAAATGTCGAACTTCGACATAAATGTTGACAGACGGACGGACGAATGGACAGACATACGGAAAAGCGGACGCCTATGTTGCAAAGTCAGGAGGTCAGGGAGATGTTTCATGCAAGGTTTGATGGTTGTTTAGTCTTGTAGTTGATTAGAATACTAACTTTGACATAAATGTCGAACGTCGACATAAATGTTGACGGACGGACGGACGGAAAATCGGACGCCTATATCGCACCCTGCTACAAGCAGGTGCGATAAAAATGGTCATTTTTCTATAATGTCTATACATTTTTATTTGGATATAACACGGTTGTATAACTAACAGTTTATGCTTTGGACCCCAACAATAGTGTTATAAAGAGGTTGCGGTGTAATTCAAATTTTCATTTCTTTTCATCATTCTGTGGCGGCGCCATTAAATGGTCCTCACTGACTGTTCCTTCAGAATCATTTGCATCAAGAAATGATGACTCATTTCCCAAGTCCTCTTTATCAAGTGTCTGTGCTGCCTGAACCTCTGCTATCACATCAACAAATTCTGCTTCCATCTCCAGCTCTGTTTGTTCTGCATCATATTTCTCCATAATGGCCCTGATTATTTTGCAACGACCAGCCCTGCAGTCACATGGTATTGGATGATTTGACACATCCTCGTCTAATTCTTCATCGCTATCATAGTCTTCGTCCGAACTAGAGTCTAAGTTTTCTAAAAGCTCTAATGAAATATTATATAATCTCTTGTTGTTTTCATCTTGCGATAGTGTTAGTTTTGAATAAATTGCTTCCTCTTTCTCAACTGAAATGGAAACTGGGAGAAAGCAGGTGGTCTGCTTCCAGTGTGTTGATTCACCATACGGTGAAGTTGTTAATATACAGTCAGTGTCTGTATCATTGTCGGCAGGTTTTTTCGTGGCCAATATTTGTCGTCTGCAAAATTTCACATCAAACCAAAATGTAAAACCATGAAGCACTGACTGAGAATGAATATCAAAGGAAAATTTTTCTTCTATCTCTTGTACATCTGTCAATTCTACATCTTTCAAATCATACTTTATTAGCACTTTAGGCTCTGCAAGAATTTGTTTTGGGTCAATACACTGTATAACTGGTTGCTGTAGTGTGCTCTGGACAGATACATTGGCAAGAGGGGAAAAATCAAACCCATACACATCATTCCAATATTCAAAATGTTCCAAACAGTATTCATGCATGTTCACAGGAGCAGTATAAATAACAGCATGTGATGGAACCATCAGACCATCTTCTGCTAACCACTTGTTCCTTGCAAACAAAACTGAATCTAACATTGACTCATGTAACAAATAAAACCCCATCCACTCTGAAACTATCACATCTACTTTACTAACAGGCAATTCCACTTTCTCAATCAGTTCATTAATAACTGCTACAACATTTTCAAATTTGTTAATCTTCACTATTTCTTCACAAGTTTTTGCCATTTCACTGGCTTCAACAGCAAATACTCTCTTTGCACCAGCTTTGGCAGCAAATAATGACAAAATCCCTGTTCCTGCCCCAACATCAAGTACAATTTTATCTTTAAACTCGTCACTGTTTTGTTCTATAAACTTCTTATACACTAGTGTCCTAGGTTTATCTTTCAGCATGAGTTCATGAACATCAACATTGCCATAACTGCGAAAATATTCTGATTTGGTAGTCTCTGCAGTTTGAAAAGCTGGACTTCCAAACTCAGCCATGCTTACTGTCAGATTCTCATTCTGAAAAAAAAAAACAAAAAAAAAACAATTTAACCCTTAAAGTGCTAATCATAACAGCAGCAAATGAAATTTTACATTTTGATTTTTTTTTTTTTTTTTTTCAGAAAAAATGAGGCTAGACATTTCATGTAATAAAAACATTCCCCCTCTACCCTTACCTGCAACAAGGGCAGCAGACCTTGTCCAACTGTAAGCCAATATCAGTTGGACGCCCTGGTAACGTAAGATACACGACACCTTTGCACCACCTGACCACCCCTGTCTAATGAGTACTTACAACATATGTGTTCTTTGAGAAATAAGAAAAATGTCAATTTTCAGGCAAGTTAATCTTGGTTGGACAAGTGGATTTTAACCATTTACTTGTCCGTGGACAAATAATAAAATTTGATAATTCCACAACCCTGGATTTGGGATCATGTACTGATTTTAGCTTGGAGGTACCATCTCTCAAACCTTTTTAAACATTATTTAAAAGAGCGAACGGAATATTATCCCATCATAAGTTATTTGTAGACATGACATTCCCAAGGTCATTGATTTTCTTGTGTGACTTCATATGGAACATCTGAGAGATCAATCATTGTAACAGTGACAAACTGGGATTCCAATTCACTTAAAGGTACCAACTCTCAAACCAGCTGTTTTAAAGGTCTGTGTAAGGTTAATTCAAGAACAAATTAAACAAAAACTTGGGAAATTTACTATGAGAACATTTTCCAACAAATTTGAAAAGTTTGGAGCGCTGTGGTGCAGTGGTAAACCATTAGATTCAAGATAGAGAGTTAGAGGGTTCGATCCCAGCGAGCACCTAGTTTTGTGTCCTTGACAAGACATTTTATTTGCATTGCTTAGTAATGTACTCTATCCAGGAAGGCCTGCCAAAAATTGCCCGCAAGGGCATGGGCAAATATTGGAAAATAAAAAATAGCCATCATAAGAGATGGCAAATCCCCCGACCAAACTGCCATTTCTAAATTTGGAATATATTTCAATTAGATATAATGTAAATATTGAAACAGATCAAAGTAAAAAGATTCAAAGATACCAATGTTGTATGACGTGACCAAAATATTAAGTGAAAACAATAATAGGTGTACTGTAAATCATTTTATTTTTGCATGTTCTTTTATATTTTTTTTTTTTTATTTTTTGTCAAAAATCATCTATTTGTGATTTCTGATGTGATTATCTGTACAGGATATACAATATTTGCAAATACTTTGATTTTGTGAGTGTACATGTACATATTCCGAAATAATAGCAAAAGTAAATGCCTTGTAAAGGTAAAAGTACTTGCTGTATGTTTATTGAGGTAAAACCAAAAGAGCAAAATTTGTCCTTTAGGCTTCTCACATGTGACACACCTACCTGACCTGATATATGCCTTACCAAAAATTATCAAGTTATCTCAAACAGTATGGGAATTATGGCCTGCACAAGATTTTGGCATCAGGAAAGATAAGTACATAATGGAGAAAGTGAGAGTATCCTTAAACACGACATGCCTACTGGTCCTTATCTATGCCTCTACCAAATATTATCGAAGTATTTCAGACCACATACACAAGAATTTGGCTTAGAAATTCATTCAGGGGAGGTAACTAGAAAACAACCATAGCAGAGGGTGTCCTTCTTGCATGCAGCACACCTACTAGTCTTATCTATGCCTCTACAAAATATTATCAAAATATTTCAAACCATTAAGATGTCATTGAGTGCACAATAATTTGGCTTAAAATTTATTGAGTGAAAAAGAGTGAAACAAAGCAAGAGTTGTCCTTCTTGCATGTGACACTCCTACTTGGCCTTATATATGTCCCATCAAAATATTATCAAATTATTTCAAACAGGTATGGAAGATTTCAGCTCCAGGGGAGACAAGTACATAAAAAGTGAGTATTGTCTCTACTGCACGTGACATGCCTACAGGTCTATGCCTCTACCAAATAATTATCAAAATATTTCAAACCATTAAGAAGTCATTGAGTGCACAAGAATTTGGCTTAGAAATTTATTCAGGGGAGATAACTAGAAAAAAAAGCATCATTGTCCTTCTTGCATGATATATGTCCCCATCAAATATCATCAAATTATCTCAAATAGTATGGGAGTTATGGGTAAGGCAGGCTAATCAGAACTGAAAAGATATAGAGGATATTTATTCTTTTGCTGTGAATACCATAAATATTGTCATCGAGTGAAATGAAAACATCAGTATTTTCACGAGTGCGAAGCACAAGTGAAAATTTGAATGTTTTCATTACACGAGATGAAAATTGTTATGGTATTCACTGAAAAAGAGTAAATTTTCTTTTTATTTTATTGTTCACACGTCAATGCGCATTTCTGACGTCATAAGTAATATCACCAAACAAAACATGAATGTCATGACGTCGACGCTCAGTGCTTAACATGTGAGCCGCTGGAGAGACAAAAAACAAAAAAGTTTCAGCGAATCGAAATAATTTTGATACCGTAATGTTCCTTACATTCTAACTAAGAAAATGCATACCAACACTTGATAGTTTAGTTTAGAAACAAAGAAGTTAGAGGTGTTCAAAAATCTGAAGTGGAAGTAACATCCACTTCTGAAACAGTGAAGAAAACCGAAGTCGTCCAAAGCGAAGAGTGAAAATATAAATCGTATCATTCACTATAGTGAAATGATACGATATCAATTCACTAGTGATTGATACCACTTTTATTTTCATCAGATATACACTGATTTCACCGCTGACAATAAAATAAAATCGATTATCATTCCTGCCATTGCGATCGATAATCGATTAGTAATCACTGAAGATCTGGTCATAATTTTACCTGTCTGTCTGATAAGAGCATGATTCCTACCATATGTTCATCAGGGTCTACACTGTTTGCCATTCATCCAATTATTTTTAGACACAACATTGGGTAGTAAGTTGTACTTGTTCAAAATTTTGATTAAATAAGGTAAGGAGTTGAGGTGTCTGAATACTAAGAACTACTGTATTCCACATGTATTCCAAGATTTTTTGCCCTATACTATCAAAAATCAATGGAGTTTCTATCTTCATTAATATATCACACAGTTACTATCCAAGTTATTCCACACTATTACAAGCAAAGCCTTGTTCAATAAAAAACAGTAGAATATGGTGGAATACAGTAGCCCATAGGACAGTGTGGAATACTAACGAAGATAGAAACTCCTTTGATTACTACTGTATTCCACATGTATTCCAAGATTTTTTGCCCTATACTATCAAAAATCAATGGAGTTTCTATCTTCATTAATATATCACACAATTACTATCCAAGTTATTCCACACTATTACAAGCAAAGCCTTGTTCAATAAATGACAGTAGAATATGGTGGAATACAGTAGCCCATAGGACAGTGTGGAATACTAACGAAGATAGAAACTCCTTTGATTTTTGTTAGTATAGGACAAAAAATATTGAAAAAAGTTTTTCTCCATATAAACCATGTGAAAAATTGTAGTTTCCTCCCTATATAGAGCGAAATTTTCTTTTTTCTCCATATGGACTACTGTATTCCAGCCTATTCTACTGTTTTTATTGAACAAGGCCTTCCTTTTAATAGTGTGGAATAACTTGAATAGTAACAGTGTGGAATACTAATGAAGATAGAAACTCCATTGATTTTTGATAGTATAGGGCAGAAAATCTTAGAAAATAATTTTCCTCCATATAAATCATGTAAAAAAATTTAATTTTGTCCTTATATAGGGATGATTTTTTTTTTCACCATGTATTCCAAGTTTTTTTTGTTGTTTTTTTTTTTTTTTTTTTTTTTTTTTTTTTGTATTAGGCTAATAAAACTTCATGTGTTTTCCAAGTGTCTTTCTGTTTTGTACAAAAAAAAAAAAAAAAAAATGACATGGTTTATATGGAGAAAAAAGAAAATTTTGTCCCTATATTGGGACAAAACTATAATTTTTTACATGGTTTATATGGAGGAAAACTTTTTTCCAATATTTTTTTGTCCTATACTAACAAAAATCAAAGGAATTTCTATCTTCATTAGTATTCCACACATTCCTATGGGCTACTGTTTACACCATATTCTACTGTTTTTTATTGAAAAAGACTTTGCTTGTAATAGTGTGGAATAACTTGGATAGTAACAGTGTGAAATACTAACTAAGATAGACTCCATGATTTTTTATGGGCAAAAAATCTTGGAGAAAAAAAAATCCTTCATATAAACATGTAAAAAATTTTAGTTTCGTGCCTATATAGGGACAAAAAAAAATTTCCACCATGTATTCCAAGTTTGAAATTTTTTTTTTTTTTTTGACCAGGCTAGTAAAAATTCATGGGTTTTCCAAGTGTCTTTCTGTTTTGTACAAAAAAATCACATGATTCATATGGAGAAAAAAGAAAATTTCATCCCTATATAGAGACGAAAGTACAATTTTTTACATGGTTATATGGAGGAAAACGTTTTTCCAAGATTTTTTGCACTATACTAACAAAAATCAATGGAGTTTCTATCTTCGTTAGTATTCCACACTGTCCTATGGACTACTGTATTCCACCCTATTCTACTGTTTTTATTGAACAAGACTTTGCTTGTAATAGTGTGGAATAACTTGAATAGTAATAGTGTGGAATACTAATGAGGTCATAAACTCCACTGATTTTTGATAGTATAGGGCAAAAAATCTTGGAAAAAAATTTCCTCCTGCATATAAACCAGTTTAAAATTTTAGTTTCGTCCCTATATAGGACCAAAATTTTATTTTCCATAAAAATTCATGGGTTTTCCAAAGTGTCTTTCTGTTTTGTACAAAAAAAAAAAAAAATCACATAGTTTATATGGAGAGAATAGAAAATTTCGTCTTTATATAGGGACAAAACTAGAATTTTTACATGGTTTATATTGAGGAAAGTTGGTTAAAAATGTGATGTTTGGCTCCTTTAAGATTTTTTTTTTTTTTTCTGGGACTTTTGTATTCCCACACTGTTTCAAATATAGGGAGGAAGATGCATCAAAAAAAGAAAAAAAAAAAAAAAAAGAAAAAACGAAAAACAACTTTATATGAAAAACATAGCATGGGGCTAAAAAAAACACATATCTAGAGATATATGGAAACACTGCAACAAATTTTTATCGGGCTGCTCCTCTGTTCTATTCTGTCATTCTAATAGTAGGGTACTGGGATTTACCTATATTGTAGGATACCTGATTTTAGTAACTAGGGCTAGGAACCAGCATAGAAAATGCGGATGAACTACTAAATTCACATTGATCGATGTTTTGCCTTCATTCCTACAAAACATTATCAAAATATGCAAAAGGGTATCAAAAGTCATTAGACATTCATTCACCAGGGCCAACGATTACAAAGACTAGTATCCAGATCTCACGTGATCAATGTGAATCTAGCAACGGGGTCCTCAGAACTTTCAGCAAAGGGGATAATAGATGCAGGGAGAGCATTCCAATCCCCAATGGTGTCCGAGAAGAATGGTGTCCAGTGCCCATATCACAACACTACCTAATCCGAGCCTTCTCTGACTTAAAAAAGCCTTCTGATATTTATACTGGTTGGCGGATTTAGTCAAAAAACACAAATGAATAAAAAAAAAAAAAAAAAGTGTGTGTGTGTGTGTGGGGGGGGGGGGGGAGTTGGGGGCTTTGAACGGCCAGAGAAGGCTCGAATTAGGCACTACCACGCTCTTAACGGTATGTTTTATAGTAGTCATGCTTCTTCCATGTGAACAAAGAAAACTCTGCGGCGACCAAATATTAAATTCTTACCTAAATTAAATAAAGACTGCAGTTACTAAGGTCACATACTGCTCACGAAAACTGATGTCATTCTGTTCTTTATTACCTCCCCTGAATATTGCGAGAGGAGCTTGCCACTATTCGTACAGTAACCGGGTCGGGTATGAAAGCCACGGCCGAGCTGTCGAGCCGAGCCGAAAAAACCGAGCCTGATATAGTGTTTTCTTGTATTTGTTCAAACGAGTTCAAGATACTTATTTGTTTTAATCTTATATTACCATATATGTAAAATGCTGTATTCACAATTAAATTGTGTGTAGTTACTTGGTTATTTATTTCTTTATATCCAACTGTCCATTCAACAGGGGTATGAAAGCCACGGCCGCGAAAGGGATATGCTTTGGCCAGTTTGTGAAAAAAATGGCGATATTTTATAATCTGAACGTTTGCAGAGGTTGCAAAAAGATATTTGAAATAACTTTGAATCATAATGACATGCAGAAACTGTTTATGTTGCCCACTATTAAATGACCACGAGTGTAAGATTCTGTTTATCATATGACCATTTTAAATTGGATTTTATCGCCTTTAAAGTTGACAATTGTTCAACAGAAAATGCATGGTTGACATGGACGTCGTCATGACGTTACTTGTGTAATAGTGATAGGTATATGATACACTTGTACTGCCTTGCGGTACAAGCCGGCTTTTATAGCGGTAGAGTGTTGGCCTATCACGCAGACGGCCCGGGTTCGATACCCGGCAGCGGCATAGATGATTAGAATTTTCTTCACCTGTTACATCTGGCGCCCAATGTGGGGCTCTATTACTTTGACTTTGTGGGTCGGGTATAAAAGCCAAGTCCGATCCGATCTGCCGATCATGTTTCTGCCGATCATAAATTTTATTTGTGTCATTATATCTAAGCTATGATTCAAATGTCCAGTATATGGGTTTCATATGATCATATTATATAATTGTAATTTACAGCAATGATATTATTAAAATCATTGCTCTAGTTTTTGATTGAAAGTGAATTTTTCTCGTTTCAGGGGTATAAAAGCCAAGCTCGGAAGAAAAATAGCCGAGAGAGATTTCTTGATTTTTTGTCTCTATTATGTCCTTTTATAGAACAGACTTAACTATAAATGCTGAAATTTTAGTTCATGTGCATTGTGATTCAACAAGTATATGCATATCTTTCAATAAAATCAGTTTGTTTACCAAATTAGACGCATCTATAAATAGACCTGTAAACAATGGCGATACTTACAACAACGTCCTGAAATGAGACGAAATTGGGGAATTTTCTGTTTTAAGAATATCTAATAGATATTAATATCTGTATTAATATTATTTCTCCTTTTTCGTCTTCTTCCCTGTCTTTATTTTTTTTTTGTACAGTGGTAGTTGGGTCATTTTGTATCTTTCATATTCGTTGCGGTCCGGCGTTTCTATTTTTAGAATAATATGCGTGCAAAGCAAAGATGGACAGAAAAAAAAGGCTAAATAGCTTATATATGACATAATTTTCATATGCAAGAAATTAATTATGTTCTAGTCACCATTTATTCTCTGAGACAGAGCTGATCTCTGTATATATTAGCTTCACTACTGAGAAAACTATGATTTTTTTTATATTTACTGGACTTGGCTTTTATACCCCTGGAAGACAGAAAACTGCTTAAAAATCAAATCCAAAAGCATTGAAAAAAGAAATATCTTTTGTCAAATATTAATTAAGCAATGTATGATAATATAAAACTGATATACTGGACATTTGAATCATAGTTTAGATATAATGATAAAAATAAAATTTATGATCGGCAGAAAAATGATCGGCGGATCGGATCGGACTTGGCTTTTATACCCGACCGACTTTGTGTATTGTCACGATAGTCATATTGTCTCTTACCTCTACCTCTTGAGCTATTACCCTTATTATACTCTTTGGGCTTAACTATCTGTGAAGTTTACTTTCTCTTCAAGCTGTGGCACAGTATTGGTCAATGATTGAATCATTGGTTTCATTTCTTTGATATCTTTATTTTCTGTTTTCTGATCTACAGAAACACTGCAATGAGGGACATTAGATTCACTGCTTAGATGATCCTGCTCAAGTTTCCTGATTTCAACTCTTAGCTTGTTGAAATCGGTTATTTTTTCAAACTTATAACCAGATATGTCCTTAAGGGCAGGTTTCAATCCTTGCCAGAACATATTCCTAAGCATCTCATTTACTTTGTCTGGCTCTGCTAACTTTCTTTCCACTGCTGTAGAAAGTATATCTTCGAGTCGACAAGACCACTTCGTGACATTTTCATTCTCCCCTTGTTTTGCACTGTAAAACTTTGAAAGTAAATGTTCTTTGGTGTCTACATCTCCATAGACACTTTCAAACTTATCTAAAATTTCTGGGATTGTAGCACATATGCCAAGTCTTCTAGCCAAATTGCCAGCTTCACCTCTAAGAGAGCGTCTTATAGCCTGGGATTTGCCTCTGGTTTGTGAGTTTTCTCTAATAACAAGCATTTTACTTCATATACCCATTGGGCATAAGTAGCCTCACTTTTTATGTTATCCCCATAAAACAGGGATATCCTAGGTTGATGTGATGAAGTGATCACGGTTGTTGTTGAAGCTTGTGCACCTGGCTCTACCTTTACAGAACCTTCCGTGCCAAATGACTTCAACCACTGCTCCAGGTCTTCAGCAGTATCTGCTTTTGGTTTAATCTTTAGTTTATTGAAAGCAGCTATGAGTTTTGCACTTTCCTCTTCTGTTAATTCAGCCATATTTGTATGATAAATCTTTCACGATTTGAACATGATCTTTCAAGTTTATGATTCTCTTATAACGTCTCGACAAAACTTTTACGTAAGATAACCACAACTCTATATAATTCAATATTACCCTCACCTATTATTTGTACATAACAAGGAGATCACTGTGGAGAAAAAAAAATCTAAAAATACACGCCCTTGCTATACTGCTGTACCAATGTACCTGCCTATACAATTAACACCATAACATTACTGGTCTTTCATTCAAAATAACTAAAATCACGGCACTACAACTCTCATGAACTCACAATACCGAACCGATTCACGGTAGATGCTGACATGCAAAGGTACACGTGGCGGACCAATGTCCAGACAACGCTCCAATGATAACAGCAAAAACGAATGAACCAGTCAGGCGTAACAATAAGTAAGCATCAGAGAGTGCATAATTCTACGCAACCAGTGACGACACGGTGTCATGCAAGGGTGAATGCCATCAGTCAGCAAACTGTATTTAACTTTCTCAGTAATATAAGACATTACTTTTTCTAGACTTAACTAGATCTAAACTAAATTTTGGTGCACTGACCCCATTTGCTGTATTCAGCTTTCGAATCGCTGCATTTAATTCTGTGATCCTTGAAAGCAAAATATTTGTATTGCTTTTAAAACTGTCATAATTTGGATGACCTTTTGTTTCATTCCATGTTGTATTGAGTACTGGGGACATTCAAGAAAAACTAATTTAATTTTAGGTCCATATTTTATAGTAGCGTAATTATCTTTTGATATTGAGAAACGATATCTTCTACTGTAATCTGATTTAAATCTATGTAGCATTTTGTTCTACAAGAGAATTGTGTCAAGTCACATGTACCTGTCCATACAGCAATTAAAATTTGTCCATATTTGTGAACAAAATATTCTAAATTTTCAATGATGAAGTTTGCTGCTTGATATGAGTTTCTACCCCCTTTGCAACACCAAACAATAGTGTTTTCTGTTTCACTTCTCTCAACAATTCTTTGCAATCTACACCCTTTACTATCAGACACCAATATAAGTGTCCTCGTTCTTTGTGTCAATGAAGTTTTAACAGGATTTTTCTGTAAGTAATTTTCTAAATATTTTAAACTCATCAGGATTTAAAAATGAAAAACACAAAACACTAAGGACACGTAACACTGTTCACTAATGTTACATTGAAATACTTACTTTTCACTAATTACTTTCTTTTCACTTATAATCACTATTCTGTATAGTTATCTCTGACTAAGAAGTATATTTCAAATTAGCAACATTAAGATTCAATGGGACAACAAACTCCTACTAAATTATCAAACCGTCCTACTAAATTCAACTTTGAAATTATTGTTCATTCACAATCCAGATATAATTAGCCTTATCGGTCACTAATCCTAAGATTCACAAACACTGTATCCTTTGATTCACAAACGCTATTGATTTAATCAAAGCAACATGCTACTGTTCACTAACTAGATATTGTTAGCTTAGGAAATAACAAGATTTGTGTGAACCCAGTCATTCACCAATAATTAATAAATATCTTTATAGAAGTTAACTTAATAAAGAACCAGTCACTTATCAAATATTGTTAATCCCATTGTTCACAAATCGATTAATTAATCAAGTTGATCAGTAACTATTAACTAATTGAGATTTTTAACTTACATCTTAGTATTAAGGTGTTCACGAACAATATATCATTAGCTTTATTGTTCACTAATATAAGTCAAAACTTATTAAAGTTGTTCACAAGCTATATACTGCCACAAAGTTAAACCTAATTTTTCACTACAAAATTATAGAACACAGAGAGCCAAGTTGTTCACAAATTATGTACTGACACAAAGTTTAACCTTACATATTATAAATCAACTGCATTATTGAATTGTTCACGAACCACAAATAATTATCCTAGTTGTTCACGAACCACAAATAATTATCCCAGTTGTTCACGAACCTAAAAAAAAAATTAACCAAGTTGTTCACGAAACATTTTTTTGATGTTAACCTTCAAAATTTTAAAGCCAAACTTTTCACAGGGGACTAAGATAGGGACAATTAGTTAACATTTAGATCTGTTTCCGTTAGACAATTTGTTAAGATTAGAATGTGCCGATGGACGTTACATGCCTTATTTAGGTTACATTCAAGCAAAAGTTACAGCAGTAGGAATTCCATATGAGTATGCGCAAGATTGCATATTTTTAGTTGTTCCAGACACTGGTTACAATTTAAGTGTCCCCTTGCTCATCGGTACAAATATTTTAGCAGAATTTCTGACACAGTGCAAAGAAAAACTTGGTGAAAATTTTCTCCAAAATTCAGCTTTACACACAAGTTGGTATTTAGCACTACGTTGTCTGGTAATACGAGAGAGAGAGTTAAGGAAAAGTAAAAACAGATTAGCAGTAATTCGCAGTGCACAACAAAAAACCATCACAATACCGGCAAACAGCAGTGTGACAATTAAAGGGGTAACCAGCAAAGAGTTGGAGTATCAGCCTACATGTGCAATGATGGTTGAAACTGGTGATTCTTTGATACCGAATGATTTTGATATTACACCTGCAGTTATCACTTATCATTACGGTGACAATGGATTAATTGATGTGCAAATCGCGAATGTTACAATGTCTACTTTTAACATACCACCAAAGGCAATGATATGTGAACTACAACCAGTTTCAGTGGATATGACATATCAAATGTCCACAACTGATAACCAATCAGAAACAATATTTGATAGAATAACAGTTGAAACTGAGGGTCTTTCAGAATCTGAAATGCAAGACATAACACAGCTTCTGAATAAGCACACTGATATATTTTCCACAGGCGAGACCGACATCGGTCACTGCACTTTTGTAAAACACATGATCAATCTTACAGATGACACCCCATTCAAACAAAGACACCGTAGAATACCACCAACTATGATCGATGAAGTCAGATCACATATTGAACAGCTGGCAGCTAGTGGTATAATAAGGCCTTCTCATTCACCATGGGCTTCAAATGTTGTACTTGTAAGAAAAAAAGATGGAGCGATTCGTATGTGTGTTGACTATCGTCAGCTGAACAATAGAACTATCAGAGATTCTTATGCTCTCCCGAGAATAAAAGAAATATTGGATACTTTGTCGGGATCCAGATACTTCACTGTCTTGGACATGAAATCAGGTTATCATCAGGTGGAAGTTTTAGAGCAGCATAAATGCCGCACTGCATTCACTGTAGGCCCCTTAGGATTCTGGGAATATAACAGATTACCTATTGGCATGAATAATGCGCCTGCTACTTATCAGCGGCTCATGGAGCAATGTTTAGGCGACTATAATATGAAAATTTGCGCCATATACCTTGATGACCTGATTATATTTTCAAGCATGGTCCTCAGTAGGTTGAAAGAGTGTAATCTGAAACTTAATCCCAAAAAATGCTCATTTCTTCAAACCAAGGTCAAGTATGTAGGGCATATTGTTTCAGAAAACGGGGTGGAGGCAGACCCTGAAAAAATTGACAGGGTAATAAATTGGCCAAAACCTAAAAACGGTGAAGAAGTCCGGCAATTCACATCATTCGCTGGATATTATAGGCGCTTTGTGAAGGATTTTTCAAAAATCGCTAGGCCACTTACTGATTTGAACCCAAATACAACATTAAAGAATGGAAAAAAAGGTTAAATCGTGTAAACCTTTTGTGTGGGGTGCAGAACAGCAGAAGGCATTTAACCAGCTGAAGAAAGCCTTATCATCAAGCCCAATTCTGGGATATGCAGACTATTACTATTCCTTTTGAATTGCATATAGATGCGAGCTTGAAAGGTTTAGGAGCGGTTTTGTATCAGAAACAAAATGACTGTTTTAAGGTGATAAGTTATGCCAGTAGAGGGCTTAAAAGGTCAGAAAAGAATTACCCCGCAGCTAAATTAGAGTTTTTAGCTTTAAAATGGTCTGTGACAGATAAGTTGCACGATTATCTTTACGGTGCTAAGTTCACGGTTGTAACAGATAACAACCCTTTGACATACGTTCTTTCAAAGGCAAAACTTGACGCAACCACGTTGGGCGCCATTAAATGTAACCGGTCTATTTCTCAGTTGATATAAACATCATTAGAGCACGAATAGTTTTATAATTTTAATCATTCACTGTGGTCACACATGATTAAAAAGTCCAAACTGTGGGTTTAGACTTTCAGCTCTGATCTATCTTTCACCGATCCATTCTCGCTGTGATGTGACTATTAGATGCTGTAAAAAACCAAAATTATTGACAAGCACAACAATTCGATGAGGAAAGTCAATTTCTAGTAATATCAAATTATCCTCTCATCACTTCCAACGTCAAATCTAAAGTGACGGTTAAAATCTCTAAACATGGAAAACTCACCAAAACTGACCAATGAAAAGGAGCACAATTATAATATCAATCATACCTTTGCCAGCATAACAATAGATTAACAGCAATGCAAGTAGTGCATAGCCTTGGGGAAAATATTGTCCACACTTAGAATGATGATAAATAATCTTCAGAAATTTGGGGTTAAATGTATTTGCTTATTATATTAAAGCATATCAGTGGTTTCATTTCACTATTGATTTCATAATATATAAAAAAAAAAAAACAATGAAACTGCATATAAAAATCATGTTTGATTACAGTATAACTTCAACTGCAGACAATCACTCATTTAATAGTGAAAACCTGTTATCTATTAAGAATCAAAGTATTGAAAGTACTGTAGTCAAATGTTTACAATGATTAAAATCAGCATCAGCTACACTTGTTCCCGCCAAAGTGTTATATAACGTGTGGTTATACGATTTTTATAACATGACGCTATCCACTGAATAACAGCGACGTCATATGATAAATAGAGGATATCGAAATAATTTTGATACCAAAATGTTCCTTACATTCTAACTAAGAAAATGCATACCAACACTTGATACTTTAGTTAAGAAACAAAGAAGTTAGAGGTGTTCTAAAATCTGATGTGGAGGTAAGATCCACATCTGAAACAATGCAGAAAACCGAAGTCGCCCAAAGCGAGGAGTGAAAATATAAATCGTATCAGTCACTATAGTGAAATGATACGATATCATTTCACTAGTGATTGATACCACTTTTATTTTCACCAGATATACATTGATTTCACCGCTAACAATAAAATAAAAATGGATATAAAATCTTTTATTAACCCATTTAAGCCGAATGGACTTTTCTACCATAACTCTTTGGTCCATTTCCAATAAAATGGGTGCCTGGTAAGATTCCATTATTACCATGTTTTATAGAAATACATGTATTTGATGCAAACTGTGTAGCTCCAGATGAGACGCCGCATTCTGCGGCATCTGATCTGCGTCTATACTGTGTACAAATGTTCCCATTTAGGGGACTCTAGGCATAAAACGGTTAATATGCTACTTTCAAAGGTTCTGGCTAACAGGAAACGCACATGCTATACCCACAAAAAGACGCAATAAATGAACAAGAAGGAGCAAAGAAATGTGAGAAGATAGCACGCTTTACACGCAAAAAGACGCAATGAATGTCAGAAAAAAAAGCATGCAAAAAGACGGCTGCATGACTATATGGTATGACAAGAAGACAAAATATGCCAGATTGATAAGACTGCGCGGATGCACAGGCTGATAAAAATCGCAAAAATACCAGATATGACAGAAAACAGCCTCAGAAGATATTTTTTTAATTTTCCATTTCAGTTGTGTCTGTAAATTAGCACTTGGCATGCTGGGAAAAATCCTTAATTTTCCATTTTAGTTGTATCTGTAAATTAGCACTTAGCATGCTGGGAAAATCCGCAAACGACATTATATGTATTTATTACATTTTCAGCAGTGATTTACTGAGATTTATCAGTGAATTATAATCTATAATTCACCGAGTGAATTATTTTATTTCGAACGTTTTGACGTCATAATTGCTAGGCAACGTTGCTGACGTAGTTGGTAACAACAATAACGGTAGTTGACGTTTCGCGGAAAATTTGATAAAATCATGGAAATCAGACTTCAATTTTCACGTCCACTTGGCGTTTTTGAGATAAGACCTGCAACACAAATATAAAGTATGATTTTCTTGATAATCTAGTTCAACTTTCGTGACATTTTTGTGTCTGTATTTCAAGCACAGGATGATTTTTGTATTGAAGTGAAAACAAGATGGAAACTGATTTTCAAACTAAACCACGCCTCTTAAAATCCATGTACTGACTGGAACTACTTTGGTAGGAAATCATAACGGTTTAATGTGAAAATCCAAAGGTAAAACATGGATGAAAATGTAATAAACAGTTTATTTGGTTGTTTTGATCGATGACGGAGAAGTAATTTTCTCTGTTCTAAGGTTTGCTCACTCGTTTTTTACGCGCAAGCCTTAGAACGGTGAATTATTTCTCCGTAATCAACCTAAACAACCAAATAAACTCTCTCTCTCTCTCTATATATATATATATATATATATATATATATATATAATTTAAGATTTAAACAAACTTCAACAAAGAATTCCGGCCCAGTGTGTTTATATATATATATATATATATATATATATATATATATATATATATATATATATATATATATATATATATATATATATATATATATATAAACTACTATAAATACGGGACATTGGTATAAGACCTAAACAGGTGGCTAAAATTTTAAACCTTAATATGGGGTAATATATATATATATGCCCCTCAGAAATATATGACTCACAAGTATTGCGAAATATATATGCCCCACTCGTTTATATATAATTATATTTACATATGTACTCCCTGGTGTTTATCTGATAGTGCATAACAGATATATATCCCAAGGACCATGTAGGAACCGGTCTCTACATTTTTAAGACTGGAGAGCGATTGTCGCACCCCTAAATGTAATAAGGCCGCCCCTTAAATGTTATAACTTTTTACCGCATATGTAATAAGGCCCCGTAAATGTTATAATTTTTTTTTCCACAAATGTGAAAACAAATATAGGTATTTGCGACGGTAAATGTGAAAACTTTTTTTTCTTTTAAAGTTGTTGACGTTGTCAAATTTTGTCAGGAGACACGTAAAACTGATATCTATTGATTGATACGGAGTGTAAAATTTTAATTTGTTTTATATGCAAATTAGCTAAAATGACCTATATCCTACTAAGGTCAAATTCCTTACAGGTGTACTGACTTAGAAAAATTTGAGAAAATCCCTGTTTTCCTATTCTTAGAATTTATCAACAGAATATTACTACACCTAAGATCATTAGAAAAGGTACCTGATGTTATAATAATAAACCCAATGAATTTAGTTTTAAGTGACTAATTTGGTCAAACATGTATGCATTTTGTGTATTTGGATCTGTTTTAGAAAATCAGAAATATTCTGATAATTTTTTCTCAAAGTCACATTTAGAATTTCTGTTTTTAATGGAAAATGGAGATGCCGGTCAATATGCTTGACCCACATTCATGCTCGGATCAAAATGATAGAATATCACTTTTATTGCTTTGGAATTTAAATGGAAACTGTAGAGTGTGGAAATTTAATGTGTAATTTACACTTGATCATTAAATCAAACAAGGGAAGCTACAGGAATCTGCAATATAAATTTACTTAAACAATATGGCTGAATTTTGGCAAGAGGGTCTGGCTTTGATAATTTTGTGTAATTAGTTTAAGGAAATCTTTCCTCAACATGGAGTAAAGTAGTTTTATGCACTCAGAGGGAAAACCATTATAAACTTTCATGAAATCTATCCACTGAAATGAAGTACATGTAAATCAAAATGAAAGCTTCTAGAATTACCTTTTCTCATGATTTGACCACACTGGAATTAATCCACTTAAAAGTTCCTACAAGTTGTATAATTTAGGTAATATCACATTCATATGATGTATAATTGTTTTGATTCTGTTTTGATATGTGGTAAATCCAAAACGATGCTTTTATTTTGTAGAATTCTTTTGCAAGATACTTTGAACTGTGGAAAAACTTTATGTCTGCCATTTTGGAATCTAATTATCATATTGTTTGGAAACTTTCTGAAATTGGAGTAAACAGAGCTGTAGGTTGCTGAATAATTTTGTATTTTGATAGCAAATGCTGAATGTGAGCTTTAAATATTGATTTACCATCTTTTTCATTGATTTATTAAGAGTAGATATTGGAACTATTTTTTGAAGCTATAAATCGAGACTTCTTAGAGTTCAAGAGAAAGTAGTGCTGTCTTACACCTTTATTACCAAACTTCCTATAAAGTTCTGTTTAATGATTGTGATTGTTCCTTCACTTTTTGATAGTAAATTGGTAAACTCATAATCTGAACATTATTAAAATAGACTAAGTTTGTTTGTTAGTATATAAAGAGTGGTCAGCAAGTGTCAAATGTGATTTATTATTAGTTTTCTGTAATTGAAAGACAAAAAGGCTAAAGTTATAGACTGCTAGATTTTTAGAGATCTTAATGTATAGCAGACTCCTGAAGTATTTTTCGACCAATCAGAAAAGCTTTGATTAGATCACATGATGTAACTTGCTGTTTTGGAGAATAAAAACTATAGCATTGCCAGGAGAGCTCATTCTGCTCAAAATCTTTCAAGAGGAAACTCTAAACATTTCATATATAAATTAATATGTTTATTTTTTCGCCTTTTGGAAAAGTCTAAATTCACAGTAAGAAAATATTTTGAGTAACTTGAAAATTATTTTCAATGATAAAATTTATTAATTGCAATTAGTTGCTTAATTGCAAATATTTCAGCAATTAGTGATTTTAATTTAAAATATTCTGGAAGTCTTTTAGAGATCTGGAGTCTAAACTGTAGGGTTGTCTAAGAAGGTTTTTTGGGCAATTGCATACTATGTGCATGCAAAGGTATGCACTTTTACTTAGGTAAAGGTACTGCATAATGTCCAGAAGCCTATTGGGAATTTGTAATATTTTGTTAATATGTTGTGTGTGAAGCAGAACTAAATAATTTAATTCTTCACAATTATTTCGAAGCATACTTCATAAATGTGCTATCAAGCTTCGAATATTAGCAAGGTTCTTGCAACGTGCACGATAAGGTGACACCCAAGTTTGAGGCATATCTTTTGATATTATTTCAGACTCTAATTGGTCCAAATTTTGTACCGTATATTTATAATCTTGCATCAAGGACAATCAAAGTAGAGAAAGAACCTAGTACATCCCATTCTATCTTCTTACTTTTCCTTCTTATAGTATATAAATTGAAAGTACAGAGGCTCTGAATATGCGAATACATTTTCATGAATTTGGGCTCTGGAGTTCTATAGAATTTAAAGGGTAATCTAGACCCAGTGTCCAAATATCTTGTATACCCTTTTCGGTCCTCAGTATAAGGATTATCTCTGCTGGCATTAGTTATTGGTTAAGCACGACTATATTTGTATGTTTTCAACTTTTCTGCAATGCCATAAATAGAAATTACATTTTGTCATTCTGCATGAAATTGTCATTATATTTTGATCAGGGATAAATTCAGATTATCAGCAGAACAGTAAATAATTGAGCCGGGAGTAGGTCGGGATTAAATTTCTGCTTGTAATCGACTCGGATTTGCCTTATTGCTAATGTCACATACATTGTATTTCCCGGGTCAATTATTTACTACACGGTGCAATGAAATAACTTTATCTTTAATTTTTTCTGATTTGTGACATGTTTTAAATGAAATTGCACTAAATTATTTTCGTGGCAACCCGCAAATGACCATAATTTGCAAAATGCTTGACATTGTCAATACCGCAAAAGCCGAAATTTAGTCCCGACCTACTCCCGGGTCAACTATTTACTAGACGGTGCGATGAAATAACTTTATTTTTACATTTTTTTTTTAATCTGTGACATGTTTTTAATTGATAATGTATGAAATAATTCGTGTGGAATCCCCAGACTGACTATAATTTGCAAAAAGCTTGACATCGTCAATACCGCAAAAGTTGGTCCCAACCCAAAAATGAGCGACGTAGTCGTACATTTCATACTATAAAGTAAAAAATACAAGTTTTGTCCACAGGTCGTTGCCTTTGTTGTGACTGGCTATCGGAATCTACAACTGCACACTTTTCTTGCGCTAGTCTGACCCGGAATTTTGTGAATGGGTAAACCTGGCTGAGCGTGAGAACTCAATCCTATTTCATTTTACCATTACTACTGCGAAGTATTATGCTGCTTCCGTTTTCCAACAACTGCACCAGCAAAGTACTACAACGACTATTTCTTCTGCAATATGTTGTATGGCGATGAGCTAAACTCTGCTCCTATGTTAAAATGTATTTATTTTTTTTTGCATGCTATCATTTCATGTTTTCATTGTTCATAATACTGATGTAGGCTAGAAACAGTCTGTAATGTTTAATGCCGAAATAAAATTATTTGTATTATTTGTATTTGTAATATAAAATAAAAATATAAAGTGTGTTCCGGTAATTACCAGTGTGTTCCGGTGTTTCGGTGTGTTCCGGTATTTCTATGTACCCCTCGGCCGTGGCTTTCATACCCGACCCTAGCACGGCTATCATGTAGCTAGTCGTTATTTATTTTGCGGGAATTCGGAAACCGAAAGTAGGCGTTAACGATTTTGTGACCGGTATTTTGTTTTTTTCATGCTAATTTTAAAATGAGTGACACAGACGATAGCAACATACCGTCAGCGGCAGAGTGTGAAGCGCGATGTCAGCAGTTTGCAGCGGTAACAGGCACTGACACTGCACTGGCAATGTTTTATCTTCAAGACAGAGAATGGGATGTGGAGGTGAATGTAGTTTCCGTATATTCGTGTCACTTGTGTAGTTTAAGAATGTCAAGGCATATCAATGGTTATTAAGAGATAAAAATGCATTTTGTAACGTCAGTGAGGGTATTATTGGACAAGGGTAGTTGTCGGACAAAGTCAAACAATTATTAATTCCCTGTGCCCAATATATTCCTGTAGCACACTAAAGGCAGCTGGGTACTTATCATTCTTTCTCGCCAGCAGCAGCAGCAACGTGGTGATGCACGGGGCTGGCCATGATCAGAAAATCAGGGAAAAACTAAGTCTACCTGTTAAAAACCTCCACTTCAGGTTGTTATTACTATTTTCAGTTTACATTAAAACAAATGTCTGCATTTTCTTTGAATGTTTAGTTATCATAGCTCATTTTTAAAATTGGTATCAGCCTCATGTGTATGGGTAAATGGTATCTATTTATAAATTGATCAGTTTAGTGTACTAGAGTCATTAGTGAAACAAAGGACCCAATTTCGGGAATTATCGGACACAATTTCACATTCAACATCTGTTTAAAATGGAATTCTGCACATTTTAACTGTGTAACTCCTACTTAAATGTAGGTCGCAGTGACCTATATTTCACAGTCCAGTGATTTTACCTTATCAGCTCATCTAAGCACATAATGCTCAAGGTGAGGTATCGTGTTCAGTCAATGTCCATTGTGTGTTGTCCGTCATCAACAATTTGAAAGCCTACTCCTCCTACACCCCTGGGCCAAAGAACCCAAAATTTGATAGGAAGTACATGTATCAGGATGACTTGTAGATCAAAAATAGCTAAAATCATTCTGATTGGAAATCCAAGATGGTCGTCCTAACAACCATGCTGAAAATCTATTTTGAACTTTTTTTTATCCTGAATCAAAAGGCAAATTGACTTGAAACTTCATTGGAAGTATCTAGATGACTTGTAGATCAAAAGTAGTTAAAATTACTCTGATTGGAAAACCAAGCTGGCCCCCATATTGAAAGCCTATATTGAACTCCTTCTCTTGAATTGAAAGACCAATTAACTCGAAACTTGTCTGGTAATCAGGTGAGCGATCTTGTATCTTGAAAAATATTTGGTGGATAAACATCACACTTTCGATTATAAGTGAGTAAGACCCTAAGTTTGACCTTAAAATAATGTAGGTCACAGTCTATATTTTTTACAGTCAGTTGATTTTGCCTTATATCGCGAAAAGTATTTTTATTAACACCATACTTCTTGATTATGAGTCAGTATGAGCTGCTGAAGGCAGCAATGGGGCATATAGCATTTCGCTATGATATTACGTCCATATTTGCATATGTCAGCTTTCCCTTGTAAGTCATGACTTGGGTAACTTTAATTCTAAGAAGTTGAAATTTTGTAGGCTTCTTACCCAGACCTAAACCTTCAGCTCTGTTCTAGAATGGCTCCTGGGTCGTGCCCTGGGATAAGGCTAGGGGTTGAACATTGGGAAAATAGTTGTTGTCATATGGGCAAAAAAGCAATTTGCGGGGGCATTTGTGTACTTTGGACTCATGTCTAGTTAAAGTCCTGTTTTTTTCTGATAACTACCATACATGTCCCATAATTACCTGATTTGGGGCACCTTAACGCTTAGCACACTGGGTAAAATTTTCAGCAGACCTTTTGAAATATTTTTCTTATTTTTCCCAGAAAACAGGATTTGGCATTTCATGCATCTCCTAAGGAGACAATTTACATGAAATGTCAAATCCTGTTTTTTTTTTGTTTTTTTTTTTTTCTTATTTTCCCAGAAAACAGGATTTGGCATTTCATGCAAATTGTCTCCTAAGGAGACAATTTGCATGAAATGTCAGATCCTGTTTTCTGGGAAAAATAAGAAAAATATCATCAATTTGTCGTCTGCTGAAAATGCCCAGAGAGTGGTAGAGGTTAAAAACCATACTGCTGTCTATAGATTATCAAGAAAACACAACTCAAGTCATACTGACAAGCTCTGGCTTTCTTTAATGTATTGGGAAGTCTCATTAAAAAGAGTCAGGCAGTAAAGGTTAAATTTTGAATGCCGAAAAACTGGTTTTTATCTGAAAATACCTGGATTGGCGTTAAGTATGAAAAAAACTAAATTTCTAACTTGCTTAAATTTGAGACAAAACATTTCCTTTTTCTTCATGAATACATAAATACTCATGTCAGTTTCTTTTACAATGTTCCATCTATAAAACATCCAACTTTATTCAAATAAAGGCACATTTTGGCTACAAAGTAGGCTACTCAAACAGCTCTCTACAATGTACATTGACCGTAGATATATAATGTACTTAGCTGTCCCCCATGCATAGAATACAAACCGGTATCCAGTCCATTGTATACATGTAGTTTTGTGTATCGGTTTGGGTACCTACGAACATACACATATTGTGTTTTTATTTGAAAGCTGTTTGATATTTTAATTTCTGGCTGCTCTGGACAGAACATTGTGAAACAAACTGACATTAGTATTTTATGAATTTATGAAAAAGAAAAGGGAACTTTTTGGTCCCAAATTTCGCAAGTTAGAAGGTTATGTTTTTCATACTTATAAAATGCATTTTATCTCTGAATAACCATTTGATATGCCTTGACATTTAAGTTACCAGTTGAATTTGTGAGACACGCATTCTTTGTGATTTTTGTTGATAGTTTATGATGACGTGTATAGGTGGCAAATTCCGCTGCCATATTTGGGAAGCAGGCAGATTATCCTTAACAGCTGGAATGCGATATCAAAAGTGTGACTCATGCATGAAAATCATAAAGCTGCTAGTCCTGGGAAAGTAGGCCATCAGCAGGGACTTCACAAAGCCAATTGTACCTTACTGACTCAGCATCACGAAAACATGCCTACATAATTTTGACCCCCTTAAACCCCACTTTTATATAGTAAAACTGGGGTTTACGGGGGGGTATACGTTATTTTTCTTACTTCTGCTCAAAAACATAGATTATGGGTACTCGTTAGAACTGCCTCACCGAGGCGGTTCAAACGAGTACCCACACTCTATGTTTTGAGCAGAAATATGAAAAATATCAGAGATTTTTAGCTGAAAATTTTCAGTTTTAAATTTTCTATATATTTGAATAGGCGTGTTTTCGTAATGGACCAAGAGAAGCCCGCGCATTAATCAAATTCTGCATCTAATAAATTGGCTATACAGACTATATCAAACAATTCTTTTTCTTCCATGTATTCTGAAACAGCCTATCTATACTGCAACACTCATTTTATGAGTATTACATGCAAGTCTTCCTGGGTAGGAACCAGTACTAAGCAATTTGGATAAAGTGTCTTGCTCAAGGACAAAACACTTAATTGGTGCTCGCTGGGGTCAAACACACTAACTTGATCTTGAATCCATGCTTTACATCTGCATCACAGTGGTAAACACATCTGACAATAACTTCAGAGCTCAGGTTCAGTGGTGGAGGAAAGCCTGTGTAAGTGAACCCAGTTGTATAGGGACTGGGAAATACCCTTTGTGAAACCACCACACCTGGGAGGGAAAAGTTAGAAAAATATCAGAGCCCAGTTGTTCAAAGCGTCGTTAGCTTAACGAGCTAGTTAAGGGTCATTTCGTTAACTGTTTTAGTGGATTCAACATACAATATTCTGATATTTTTTGCTGAAAACATGTGAGTAGCTTTTGCAGTGCAAAAGCTACTCACATTTTTTCAGCAAAAAATTTCAGCATAATTGCATATCACTTGATGTAAATTTTAACGAATCGTTAACTAACGACATCGTTAGCTTTGAACAACTGGGCCCAGTTTGTCATCTGCTGAATTTGCCTATAGAGTTGTAAAGGCTAATGACATATTCTGAATTATTTTGTGTCTTCATATTTCAGAGGGCTCTCAATGCTTTTTTTGAAGGCAATACTGGCTCAGAATCAGCACCTACCACATCCAGTGCAAAGCAGACTGCTGGGTCAGGAGACAGGTAAGTAGATAGGGCCAGTTTAGAACAAACAATGGCCACATCAGTTAGCAAGGACAAACAGTGTTGGGAACCAAGTAGGTAGTTTCAGAACTACTTATCCACTATAACCACTACAAAGGAAATTAGGTATCAGGGAACCAATTATGTGGGCAACATATTTACTCAACCCCACCTCATTATAGCATGCTATGTGATTACCGTATTTGACCTAATTACTGCACATACTCCTTTAAGTGCACAGTTAAGTAATTCCGTAGTCTTCAGATTACAGTCAGTGTACTTTTTGTCTATAAAGGCATATGTTATGGGTACTCATTTGAATGGCATCGACTTATCAATGCAATTCAAATGAGTACCCACAACATATGTTTTTATAAAGAAAATCTGAAAAAAAAATGGCATAAGTCCTTTGCTGATCTTTTTTTAAGTGTACCCATAGTAGGTAGATACATCTTCTACCGCAAATTTTCCCAGTAATTTGAAAAAAATCTAAGCGCACAGTGTGATAATTAGGTCAAATACATGTTTTCTTTTATAACACAAATGTGGTTTGGACCACATTTTTCCTCCAACCAGGGCCTAGTTGTTCAAAGCGTCGTTAGCTTAATGAGCTCGTTAAGGGTCATTTCGTTAACTGTTTTAGCGGATTCAATATACAATATTCTGTTATTTTTTGCTGAAAAAATGTGAGTAGCTTTTGCACTGCAAAAGCTACTCACATTTTTTCAGCAAAAAATTTCAGCATATTTGCGTATCACTCGATGTAAATTTTAACGAATCGTTAACTAACGATATCGTTAGATTTGAACAACTGGGCCCAGACATTTTCAAAAGCATACACAAAAAAGACTGTTTAAGGCAGGATTGTTTAACATCATTGTTCTTTGGCCACAAAGCCAAATTACAATTATAAAGAACTCAGTGACCATATATGAAAAGCCTATTATTGACTTCTTCAAAATGGCTGGGACAGTTGAGTTCAAATTGCGTGTGAAGCATCCTTGGTGGAAGTGCTTTCAAAATACTGGCAATTGGCATCCAAGATGGCTGCCATGACCATAGATGGTAATTCCGTTTGTGGCATTTTCTCTCAAAGTGCATGACTGGATGAGCTCAAATTACGAATGGCGCATCCTTAAGATAAGATATTTGCAACTTTCTTTCTCAAAATTAGTTCAATAGGAAAAGGCACTGTGTTGATATTAACCCTTGTCCTGCTGAACCTGGATATACCCTGCCTTTGCAAACAGTGTAGATCCAGATCAGTTGGCTTCTGAAGAAGCCATTTGATCAGGATCTGCAGTTTGTCATTAAGTATTTGAATTTGTATGAACAACTTGGATCCAGTAATCTGATAGGCTGAGATTTAGAAGTGGGCGTGGCATCTTAATTTATTCAGCATGACAAGGGTTAATCAACTAAAGAGTTTTGGTAGTTTTCTTATTTCTCCTCATAAACATATGTTGTGGGTACATATCTTGTGAGGCACTTCTAATGAGTACCCTAAGCACACGTTTCCATGGAGAAACAAGAAAAAATATACCTGGTATCCACCTTTATCTACAGCTATGATTGTGTTTAGTGATAGCTCTAGTAATGGTAATTAGGGTATGTTATTGTCACTTCAGTTCTGTCCCAGATGATGATGATCCATTTCGGATCAGAATTATGTCATGGAATATTGATGGACTTGACCGGAAGAATCTTCAGTCTAGAACACTTGGTGTTTGTGAAACTATTAATAAGTAAGTTGTCTTCTCAGTCTATAGCTGCCATATATTTACACTAAATATTCAGACTTATTAACCCATTTATACATGAATATTTTCAATGAACTCTCCCTTCATGAAATTCGGAAGAGTCCATTATATAGTCAAAGGGGTGTAATGTAGAATTTGTTGTAGTTATTTTTATTATTGAAACATTCTAATGTTATGGTAAATAGTGTAGACCCTGATCAGATGCCACATTCTGCAGTGTCTGATCTGGGTCTACATTGTTTGCCAATGTCCCTTTAATGGAACGCTAGGCATTAATGGGTTGAGTACAAAAATTTAAAAAAAAAAAAGTCCAGTTTTACCTGTTAAATTGTCTACAAACTGCTGGATGAGTGGCAAACTGTTTAGACTATGATAATAGATTATCAGTGATGGCATTCTGCCCATCTGATCTGGGTATACAGTTTGCTTATACCTGTCTGTTTAAATACTAGGTACCCATTAGGTACTCATTATCCCCGCCCCCCCTGCCCCCCTCCTCCCTCCATACCTAAGGGTGGGGGGACATCTTGTTTTTGGGACAGATACCATTGGCGTCAGGGTAAAACTTCTTGTCTGCTCTGTAGCTTGAATACCCTTTGGAATATTTTGATGAAACTTGGTAGAAATGTAGAACAGGACAAGAAGAAGTGTCGAGTACATGAATGACAAGTCTGACTTTCTTACTGTTAGAGTTATCTCTTTTTGCTTGCTTTCGTGTCAGCTCTGTTAGTCAAATACCCCTAGGAATATTTTGATGGAACTTGGTAGAAATGTAGAACAGGACAAGACGACCTGACGTGTACAAGAATGACAACTCTGGCTTTCTTAGTTTTGGTGCTATCGCCCTTTGTTATATTTGACAGTAATTATGCATTGATTTCCTGTCTGCTCTGTAACTCGAATACATTCAGAATATTTCAATGGTACTGTATTCGCCTACAAGAATTACATCTCTGGCGGGGTTGGGGGTGGGGACATTTTTTTTTTTTTTTTTTTTTTTTTTTTTTTTCTAAATAACTTTTTCTAGTTGTGTTTGCTATGGGATGGGGGAGAGTATACTGTTTTCTCATAACTATTATTGTAAATAAAAAATTAAGAGACAAAAATTCAAACTCCACAGTTGCATTTACTGTTTGTGGATGACCAGCCTGGAGTAAGTGAACATGTAGCCATAGGGACCCAGCTAGAACTGTCAAAAGCAAAACCTCTACATATATATTTTGAATCCTAAATATCAGCTGTCAAATTTCACTCAAGCGGAGAAAGGAGTATTTTTGTTTTGCTGGGATTTCCTTGTATCCTTGTACATCAGTTGACAGCAATGTGTGTAATTAATAATAATCTTCCTTGATCTTTTATATTCATTAGATATTCATTATTCATTAGATTTAATCCAACAGAATTCATAAAAGCAAAAACTGTTTGTTTTTTATTTTTAATTTTTTAAATCTTTCAGAACCTCAAATTTTTGTGTTTTGTTCTAAAACAGAGAGAATCCTCATGTAGTCTTCCTGCAAGAAGTCATAGAACCATCGGAAGATATAATTGGAGAGAAATGTCCAACCTACCACTGTATTCCAGCACACGATGAAAGCTACTATGCTGCTATGTTACTAAAGACAGGGTTAGTTGAGGTGGAGGAAAGTACAGTGATGCCATTTAAAACTAGCATGATGGGAAGGAATGTACTTGCTGTGAAGGTAAACAGGGCTACTGGTACAGAGAACTAATCATTTTCAGATTAAGAAATCTGGGCCTAGTTATTCGAAACATAATGAGGTTGTTAGCTAACATGACGTTAAATTCCTGTCTTGAGTTATGGCAAATATATTGATATTTTTGCTGAAAAATGTGAGTAGCTTTAGCATTGCAAAAGCTACTCACATTTTTACAGCAAAAATATCAATGTATTTGAAAATACCTTAGCTACAACAGTTAACAAGTTTGTCATTAATGAGCTTGTTAAGCTAAAAATGCTTTGAACAACTGGGCCCAGGACTTCAGGTAAGATGCTTTTTGTTGTTAACCCATCTTCCATCTCTGAATTTGGGCATGTTTATTTTTACAAATAGGGATGTTAGTCATAAATCAAGATCAGAATGGCAAATGGTATAGATCCAGATGAGAGAGCTTGTTATGCACTGGTTCATCTGGATCTACACTGTTTGCAAAAGAATCTATCTGGGTCTACATGGTTGAACCAAAAACGTGGTGTTGGTACCCCTTAAAATTGTTTAAGTCCGTATTACAACACATTTTTGAGGTGAGATATGGTAAAAAACATCTTAATGTCTCTTTCTTTCTTGGACTGGTCTAGGATGTTGATTTTTATGTTTTTCATAGGGTGAGCAGTACTCCAGATAAAGAGTTTGGTATAACGGGTAGTTTACTTCCTGAAATGCACTTCGGCAATGCTTAACTTTAAAAGCACCAAGCAAATTGTAGCTTATAAAAATCTGTTGTTGTTTTTTTTTTTTTTTTTGTTTTTGTTTTTTTTGTTTTTGTTTTTGTTTTTGTTTTTGTTTGTTTGTTTCTAGAGTTTTACTCAGTATGATCCCTATCCAGGGATGTGACCTTGAGGTCACATACTTAGAATTTTCATATAAGTCAGAATGTTTGCATTCAAGTTTATATAGCCATATCAGCAAGACCTTTTGATGTTTTTCATTTATATTTGACATGATGGTAGATATAGGTTTAAAGTTTTACTCAGGGAAATTCTTGTCCTGCGGGGTGACCTTGAGGTTAAGGACATAACGTAGAATTCTCATATAAAATTCAAACTTTTTGCAGTAAAGTTTACATAGCTATATGTATACCCTCAACATATGTTGAAGTATGTTGAGGGATATATAGTTTTAGCCTTTTTGTTCGTTTGTTCATAGGTATGAACAAACGAACAAAAAGGCTAAAACTATATATATCCTAGTTCCACAAACATAAGAAAGATGAACGAATGAACATAGTTCATTCGTTCATCTTTCTTATGTTCGTTGAACAAGGGTCAAAGTTTTTGCATCAAAGTTTATAAGACCTTACATTATAAAGACCCTCGTTGGATTTCATTTATATTTGGCATGATGTTAAATATAGGTCAAGAGTTTTACTCAGCACAATCCCCACTCCAGGATATGACCTTGAGATCAAGGTCGCAGAATTAGAATTTTCATATAAAATTCAAAATGTTTGCATTTAAGTTTATATAGCTGTATCATCAAGACTGTTTGATGAATTTCATTATACCCCCCCACAAACTTTATGGGGGTGGGTATACTGTTTTCACCTCTGTCCATCCATCTGTCTGTCCGTCCTTATGTCCATCTGTCCGTGTGTCTGTCGGCGATGCTGTTTTTTTTTCTAAAATCTTGGAAACGCAGTGATGGATATTCATCAGTTTCTGCAGAAACATTGATATTAATAAGGTGTACCTACATAAAAGAAAGTAAGGGCTAGAGGCCAATTCTCTTGAGTTATTGCCCTTTGTAAAAATTTTTCTTAATGCAGAAAAAAGGCAGAAAAAAGTTTGTGTGCACACTATCTCTTTAACCAATAGCTGGAAATTGACCAAACTAGCACAGATACATTATCAGGATAGGGGGAAGAAGTGATTAGATTTTGCAGACCTTGACCTTATTTTCAAGGTCATTACATTATAAATACTCAAAAAGGAGCCTAAAGGATCCTTGTTAATGCAGTAAAAAGATTGTGTGCACAATATCTCTTTAACCAATGACTGGAATTTGACCGAACTAGCACAGATACATCATAAGGATGGGGTAAAGAAGTGATTAGCTTTTGGTGACCTTGACCTTTTTTTCAAGGTCACTACACTATAAATACTCAAAAATTTAGCCTTGTTAATGCAGTAAAAAGTTTGTGTGCACATTATCTCTATAACCAATGGATTTAATTTGACCGAACTAGCACAGATACATCATCAGTACGGGGGGAAAGAAGTGATTACATTTTGGTGACCTTGACCTTATTTTCAAGGTCACTACATTATAAATACTCAAAAAGGAGCCTAAAGGAGCCTTGTTAATGAAGTAAAAAGTTTGTGTGCACAATATCTCTTTAACCAGTGGGGGGTGGTCGGATGGTGCGAAGGTGCTGTGAATCTTACATCACCGGGGCGTCCAACTTATATTGGCTTACAGTTGGGCAAGGCCTGCTATCCTTGTAGTGGGTAAGGGTAGAGGGGGAATGTTTTTATTTCTTCTGTTTCTTCACTTTCATTCCTGTTCCTCTTTCTTCCCTGTCCCTCTCTTTCATCTCCTCTACTCTCTCTTCTATCTCTTTTCTCCCTTTCTCTGGGAGACGACACAAAATGACGCTCAAGGGTTGACGTGTCGTTAAACCCCAACACAATCAATCAAAAAATCTTTAACCAGTGGTTGAATTTGACCACACTAGCACAGATGCACCATCAGGATGGGGGAAAGAAGTGATTAGATTTTGATGACCTTGGCCTTATTTTCAAGGTCACTACATTATAAATACTCAAAAATTGAGCCTTGTTAATGCAGTAAAAAGTTTGTGTGCACAATATCTCTTTAACAAATGGCTGGAATTTGACCAGTCTAGCACAGGTACATCATAAGGATGGGGGAAAGAAGTGATTAGATTTTGGTGACCTTGACCTTTTTTTCAAGGTCACTACACTATAAAAACTCAAAAAGTGAGCCTTGTTAATGCAGTAAAAAGTTTGTGTGCACATTATCTCTTTAACCAATGGATTTAATTTGACCAAACTAACACAGATACATCATCAGTACGGGGGGAAAGAAGTGATTAGATTTTGGTGACCTTGACCTTATTTTCAAGGTCACTACATTATAAATACTCAAAAAGGAGCTTAAAGGAGCCTTGTTAATGAAGTAAAAAGTTTGTATGCCCAATATCTCTTTAACCAGTGGTGGAATTTGACCAAACTAGCACAGATGCACCATCAGGATGGGGGAAAGAAGTGATTAGATTTTGATGACCTTGGCCTTATTTTCAAGGTCACTACATTATAAATACTCAAAAATAGAGCCTTGTTAATGCAGTAAAAAGTTTGTGTGCACAATATCTCTTTAACAAATGGCTGGAATTTGACCAGTCTAGCACAGATACATCATCAGGATGGGGGAAAGAAGTGATTAGATTTTGGTGACCTTGACCCTATTTTCAAGGTCACTACATTATAAATACTCAATAAGTGAGTCTTGTATGCACTCTTTCCCATCAATAGATGGAATTGGACCAAACTAACACAGATATATCATTGGGATTGGGGAAAGATTAGATTTTGGTGACCTTTACCTCCTTTTCAAGGTCACACTGGCACTTTGAAACTCAAATTTTGATAGAAAAAAGCTTGTGTGCGCACTATATCTTGAACCAATGGCTGGAATTTTAACAAACTAGCACAGATGTACTGTTAGGACATTGGAAAGAAATAATTAGATTTTTGTGACGTTGACCCCATTTTCAAGATCTCTACATTGTAAAGACTCTTAAAATGGCCCTTGTTAGATTTTGGTGACATTGACCTGACAAAGGCCTGAAATAAACATTAGCAAAGTCTACAAGGATGTTCTTTGGCTAGTAAAGCATTATATTTTTTTTTTCATTTTACCCTGACCTCATTTTCAAGGTCACTGCATTATAAAGACTCTATAAATGACCCGTGTGTGCACCCTATCTCATGAATCATTAGATGGAATTAGTTCAAGCTATCACAGATACTTCATTGGGATGAGGGAAAGAAGTGATTTGATTTTGGTGACTTGAACCTCATTTTCAAGGTCACACTGACACTTTGAAACTCAAATTTTGATAGAAAAAAGCTTATGTGACACATTGATATCAATAAGGTGTACCTACATAAGAGAAAGTAATATGGGCTAGGGGCCCATTCTCTTGGAGTTATCACCCTTTGATGTACTCGGTGCCAGGGAACTGCACGCCCATTGGATGGCAGACCACAGAAGGACGTCCAGGTCGGACCTGACAAGCTTGAGGTAGTAGCTTCCTTTTGCTAGCTAGGAGACATGCTCTCAGCAGCAGGTGGCTGTTAACTTTCAACCACAACACGTGTGAAAACCGCCTGGTTCAAGGATCTGCTACTAGTTCTCTCTTCACGCCACCTCTCTTTCAAAACACGTGGCCATGTGTACAGCACTTGTGTGCGCAGCGCTCCATGCCAGCGAGACGGCCATTGACAAAGCCAAACCTCCAGCACCTGCAGCGAAATGGCAGGGCAATGATCAGACAGATCTGCAAGACATTGTCACCACCAGGTCCTTGTGCTACTTGAGCGGCTTGGCATTGAGGATTTTGCCCTAATTCTGAAGGAGAGAAGACTCCGATGGTATGGACATGTGGAACGCTCCAATGGTGCAGTCAAGACAGCCTTTGACATACAGGTCGATGGAAAGCATGGGCCTGGTAGGCCAAAGATGACATGGAGGCAGCTGACAGAGAGGGATTGCAGAGGGTGGAAGCTCTCAGCTATCAACCCTCATGATAGACATACCTGGAGATCTGGTGTGAGATCTGTCATGCGTGTAGCAAGCCAGCTTTCTGGAAGGGGGCCCACTGATGTGGATGTTGCCCCTGTACCTGCACGTTAATCAAAATCTGATTATGATATGATATATGATGTAAAATTTCTTAATGCAGTAAAACATTTGTGTGCACACTATCTCTTCAACCAATGGCTGGAATTTGACCAAACTAGCACAGATACATCATCAGGATGGGGGAAATAAGTGATTAGATTTTGGTGACCTTGACCTTGTTTTCAAGGTCACTACACTATAAATACTCAAAAAGTGACCTTGTGTGCACTCTATCTTTTTTCCTGCATGTCTTGATTAATATTATTTGGAATCTTAACATATTTTGCATAAATGTTCATATTCATGAGATGTCTTAACATATTTTGCATAAATGTTCATATTCATGAGATGTTGCTGCTACAGAAAAAGAAGGGTCAAAGGAACAATACTGTTATAGTTATTCCCCTTTGTAATTCTTTAATGTCGGTAACACTTTTGTTTTTCCTGCTTAATAATTTTAGGAATCTTGTAATATTTTGCATGAATGTTGATATTGATAAGTTGTTGTTGCTGTGGAAATGTTTTGTTTTTCCTGTCTATCTTGATTAATAATTTTATTAGATTTTGGTGACCTCGACTTTATTTTCAAGGTCATGCCGACATTTTGAAACTTAAAATTTTGTTAGAAAAAAAGTTTATACTTTATGAGGGGGGTATCGAATAAGCACTGCTTATTGACAATTTTCATTTATATATGGCATGGTGGTAGATATAGGTTTAAAGTTTGACTCCGGGAAATTCGGGGCAAAACCTTAGGTCAAGGACACAGAATTTTATATAAAAGTCAAACTTTTTGCATTAAAGTTTACATAGCTATATAATAAGACCCTTTGATTGATTTCATTAATATTTGGCATGATGGTATACATAGGTCTAAAGTTTTTCTCATCTCCATCCCCAAGCTGGGACATGGCTTTAAGGTCAAGGTCACAGACTTAGATTTTTTATACTAATGTCAAAGTTTTTGCTTTAATTATAATGATTCTGATTGATATTTTCTGGTATTTGTTATGGTGATAGTTATAGGTCTAAAGTTTTATTTAGCATGGCCCCTGCACCAGTGCAGGTCAAGGTCATGAGCTTCACATAATGAGTGACAATTCTTTCAGTGTTGTATTAATTATAAGTGCCATCTCCAGAGACAAAGCTTTGTACATTTTAAAAAGAGGCAGTAGCACAAGGAGCAGTTTGATCAGGGTCTGCACTGTTTGCCATTCTGTCAGTACTATTAGACACATCTAAGGACAGCCAAACAGACATAGTAAAATTTATGTGAAGTATGTGCTAAGTCCAAATATTTTGATAATTATGGTATAATTCTACATAAAAAGTGTAAAAAGAAAAAGAATCCCTAGATACCCTACCTATTTTTTTCTAGTATGTTACATGTACCTTAAACACACATATTTTTTATTTGGGTGACTTAGGCGTGCAAATTTCTGTCTGTTTGGTCATCCTAGCATTCACCCTAAATGAAGTCTGCAAATTGTTAAACTTTAGTTAGTTTCCTTTCACTGAGCTAAGCAAGGATGACAACTCTCACTCTTCTGATGCTTGTTTTTCACATTTTAGTACGCAGGTGTGACATAAACTTCAACAAAGTTCTTTACATTTTTCTCTGAAAAATAATTCTGCTGCATTTGTCATTGGCGCTTTACGGGTTACACCTTTTCTGATCCAATGTACACTACATTACGAAAGTACGCCTATTCAAATACATAGAAAATTTCACCTCTAAAAACTGAAAATTTTCAGATAAAAAACTCTGATATTTTTCACATTTCTGCTTAAAACATAGATTTTTTCCGCTGATTCAAGAAGGGCAGTTGTCAATTTCTGGCACTCGACATGACCCCATTGGGTTGACTGGGCCATAAAACCTCAACACAAACAAACAAACTAACATGGTTTTTGCTATGGACCCAACAATAGTGTTATAAAGAAGTTGTGGTGTACCAATATTATTATAATATAACCATAAAACCACAAAAGAATCTGTGTTTTGCATATACCCAGATTTTGCATAACTGTTGCACTTGTGTTTGTGATAATAGACTTTTAATGCTACCTACTCTGGGTAAAAATTTCAGCAGACGACATATTGAAATAGTTTTCATATTTTCACCAGAAAACACATTTTGAAATGTCAGATGCTGCTTTCTGGGACAAATAAGAAAATTGTCATGAATTTGTCATCTGCTGAAAATTTTACCCAGAGTGCTAAGTGTTAAGGGATAAAAGGCAGCTGAGGCTTGTTTTTGTCGCACCTGCGTTAGCACGCAGGTGCGATATAGGCGTGCCGTGACCCATCCATTCGTCCGTTTGTCCATTTGTCAACAATTGACTTGTGAGCGCAACTCCTCCTACAGTTTTTGGCCAATCGTTTTGAAACTTCACAGATGTTTTGGCCATGGCGTGTAGATGCGCATATTGTTTGCTCATAGTACTCAGATTTTTTTTTTTCAACTTTTTCCGCTTTGTTAACTTAGTCGTTTTTTACCTAAAACCCTTATAGTCAGAGTGTGTTTTGTGAGCGCAACTCCTCCTACAGTTTTTGGCCAATCATTTTGAAACTTCACAGATGTTTTGGCCATCATCTGTAGATGCGCATATTGTTTGCTCATAATTCTCAGATTTTTTTTTTCACTTTTTTTCGCTTTGTTAACTTAGTCAGCTTTTACCTAAAACCCTAATAGTCAGTGGGTGTCTCGTGAGCGCAACTCCTCCTACAGTTTTTTGGCCAATCATTTTGAAACTTCACAGATGTTTTGGCCATGGTGTGTAGATGCGCATATTGTTTGCTCATAATTCTCAGATTTTTTTTTTTTTTAACTTTTTCCACTTTGTTAACTTAGTTTTTACCTAAAACCCTTATAGTCAGTGGGTGTCTGGTGAGCACAACTCCTCCTGCAGTTTTAGGCCAATAGTTTTGAAACTTCACAGATGATTAGGTCAGGGTCTGAAGATTTGAATATTGTTTGCACATAAATCTCAGATTTTTTTTTTTTTCAACTTTTTTTGCTTTGTTAACTTAGTCAGTTTTTGCCTAAAACCCTTATAATAAGTGGGTGTTCCATGAGCGCAACTCCTCCTGCAGTTTTAGGCCAATAGCTTTGAAACTTCACAGATGATTAGGTCAGGGTCTGAAGATGTGCATATTGTTTGCACATAAATCTCAGATTCATTTTAGCAGAGTTAGGGGTCCTTGATTCATGCCCCAATTGGTTTCCGCTCAATATCTTGTCAAAGAATTGATAGATTAGGATGATATTTTGCATACATATTGTTGTTAACAATACCTAGCTTGGGATTGTCACATGACATTTTTCGTCAATTTTCAGTTACAGTTATTTTGAGTTACTGGCCTTGATTAATGGGCAAAAATGATATCCGCTCAATATCAATATCTTGTGAAATAATGGACAGGTTTAGATAAAATTTTGCAAGCCAGTATTCCAAATTTTCTACTTTGTTCATTTTTCTAACCCATCAGTTTCTTGAATACTGCAAAATAGATTTTTTTTCAATAAAATAGGAACTTGTATGACTTAATCCCCCCAGGTGCGACATTGCTTTCCGCGGAGTTCTTGTGATTAAATTGAAAATGTGATTTTATCATCACAGGATGAGGGCAAGATAACATATTTGATCTCTCATAAGGGAAAGTTCTTTTACTGCAGACATGAACAGTGTACACAGATGAATCTTAATAGTATAACCAATGTTTATTATGTACTGTAATGGATTTATCGAAGTGTAAATGTCATTTTGAAGTTGCTCTTAACCAATCAACTTGGGCTGAATTAGTGTAAACCTGTTGAGTTTGGATTATGGTATGACTAACATATTTTCAGTGCAAGATCAAGGGAGAAAAATTCTATCTGATGACATCACATCTGGAAAGTACAAAAGACCATGCTAAAGAACGCAAGAACCAGCTGAAGAAAGCTTTAGCCCACATGTCTAAGGCCGACCCAGACAGAACAGTAGTTTTTGGGGGTGATTTGAATTTACGAGACAATGAGGTAACAGATATTGTGCCTTTACGCTTAGCACTCGCGATGAAGTTTTCAGCAGATGACATTTTGAAATATTTTTCTTTGAGGTAACAGATATTCTGCCTTTAGGCTTAGCACTGGTGATAAAGTTTTCAGCAGATGACATTTTGAAATATTTTTCTTTTTTTCCAAGGAAACAGGATTTGACATTTCATGCAAATTGTCTCCAATGGAGACAATTTGCATGAAGTGTCAAGTCCTGTTTTCTGAGGAAAAAATGAAAAAGTCATCAAGTTGTTGTTTGCTAAAGTAGTATGGTGAAGGTTAACTAAAGCTAAAAGAAATGCTTTAATGATATTCACGGGAGTGATACAGGGCCATCATGGCCCTCTCGTTTTAGAATGTTGTCTTATGCTGATGTGAAGGCACTTTAACAAGGGAAATAACTTCTGCAGCTTCTTCTTTGGTTTCCTGCACATCAAACATATCAAATATTATAAAAGATGTCCAGGAATAGCCTCAATCACAGACTATATAGAGTTTATTTTGTTTTGATCGATTACGGAGAAATAATTCACTAGTGTTCTAAGGCTTGCGCATAAAAAACGAGTGAGCGAAGCAAACAAGTTTTTTACATGAAAGCCTAAGAACACGCGCGAATTATTTCTCCGTAATCGATCAAAACCACCAAATAAACTGTTTATTACATTTTCATTCATGTTTTACTTTTGAATTTTCACATTCAGCCATTATGATTTCCTACCAAAATAGTTCCAGTCAGTGCATCAATTTCAGGAGACATGGTTTAGTTTGAAAATCTTTCACTTTAATGCAAAAATCATCCTGTGCTTGAAATACAGACAACAATGTCATGAAGTTGAACTGGATTATCAAGAAAATCAGGGCCCGGTTGTTCAAAGCGTCGTTAGCTTAACGAGCTCGTTAAGGGTCATTTCGTTAACTGTTTTAGCGGATTCAACACACAATATTCTGATATTTTTTGCTGAAAAAATGTGAGTAGCTTTTGCACTGCAAAAGCTACTCACATTTTTTCAGCAAAAAATTTCAGAATATTTGCGTATCACTCGATGTAAATTTTAACGAATCGTTAACTAACGACGTCGTTAGCTTTGAACAACTGGGCCCAGACTTTATATTTGCATCGCAGGTCTTTCCTCAAAAACACCAACTGGACGTGAAAATTGCAGTCTGATCTTCATGATTTTATCAAATTTTCCGCGAAACGTCAACCATTGTTATTCATATTGTTGTTACCAACAATGTCAGCAATGTCGCCTAGCAATTATGACGTCATGACATTCAAAATGAAATAATTCACTCTGTGATTTATAAATTATAATTCACTGAGAAATCTCAGTAAAACACTGCTGAAAATGTAATAAAGCCTGACCTATGACACCAAGCAGAAGAGCAAACAAACCATGACATACTGTACACAAGCTACAAACCAAAGAAAAGCAAAGCAACTAGCTTCCTCTTGCCCCAATAAAGTGGTCACAATGCTAGACAAGATCCACTAAACCCTTGTCCTACTGAGCCCGGATATACCCTACCTTTGCAAACAGTGTAGATCCAGATCAGTTGGCTTCTGAAGACGCCAACTGATCTGGATCTGCACTGTTTGCCATTAAGTAAGTGAATTTATAGCAATAATCCAGATCAAGTAATCTGATTGGCTGAAAATTAGAAGTGGGCGTGCATCTGAATTTAATCAGCAGGAGAATGATTAATTAATACACCAATAAGATGTACACGACACAATGAACACGACAAAACATGAAAAAAGCCACGCAGAAAGCCTCTTCTAAAAAGATCTATTCTAAGGGGAAAGAATTTGCCCTCCTTGAGAGCAAATTCTTTCCTTTTAGATTAGACCCCTTTTCAGAAGTAGGCAAAATCAGCTTGATAGAGTTACCTCCCCTGAAAGTGTATCCATGCCTATAAGTGCTTTAAATTACTGAACTGTCCTGAATTTTGATTGGTTTGAAGTGTACAACCTATGTGAATAAGACATGTCAAGTAAAATACATTTCCTGTTATTGTAATTATTTAAGTATTCAAATAACAATAATCACTACAGTAAATGCCCTAAGATTTGAATGCCTGTTTCATACATGCCATAAGCACTGGACTAAAATCTGTGAGATGTTGCAAAATTTTAAGGGAGATTTGACAAAATTCTGTGAGATTTTCTTAAACATTACATTGGAGCTCAGAAAATGGGGGTATACATTACATAAACTTGTTAACATGTTTACCAGAAATATTCAGACAGACGGTCATGAGCAAACAGCGAGGACTCCGATCAGATGCTGCAGAATGCTTCTTCCCATACTCTTTCTAAAATTTTGCTGCTTGCCTTGCTGATGAATCTAAAATCAGCTATATGAGTGGTAAGCAGTGTAGACTGTGATCAGATGCTGCATTACATATCTGATCTGGGTCTACATTGTTTACTAAAGCTGCTTATCAAAATACTAGTAGGGTAAATATGTTACTCATACATAGCTCTTGATAAGAGCGGGTATCAGATAAAAAAATTTCTTATTTCTGCACAAAAATATATTTTGTGGGTACTCATTAGAAACATTTTTTGTGGGTACTCATTAGAAGTGCCTAGGTGAGGCGCTTCTGATGAGAACCACAACATATATTTTGTGCAGAAATAAGAAAAATATTAATACTTTTTGGCTGAAAAAAGCATCTTATCAAGAGCTATGTCATATCTAAATTTTTACATCAATTTATTCTTCTGTTTTATTTGCCAGTTGGCGGAAATTGGTGGCATTCCAGATGGTATTCTGGATGTGTGGGAAGTTACAGGAAAACGACCAGAAGCAAAGTTCACTTGGGACACGGGAAGAAATGATAATCTGGAGTGGAGCCATAAATTCAAACCGAAGTGCAGATTTGATAGACTGTATCTCAAACACCCCACCACTAAAATTGTAAAACCAGTCTATTTTGAATTAGTTGGACTAGAAAGGTTAAAGTCTTGTCAGCGATTTCCAAGTGACCACTGGGCGATTTTAAGTCATTATAATATATTGTCAAAGGTTCCAAAGTAATGTTTAAGATGTGCATATACAGTCGATTCTCGTTATCTCGAATTCCAAATACTTCGAGATATCCGTAGCTCGACATATCAGAATTGAGGAAAAATAATTTGATTAATCACATTTTAAAAAATTATATGTAAATAGACTCTTGAAGTTAGAGATATATTGAAAATATTATGGAGCAATTTCTCCTCTTTTCCACAATATTTTTCACCTGTTGTTAGATTTTCATGTTTAGGCAGGGACCAGATTTTTACTTCGAGATAAGCGGTTATTCGAGATAAGCGAGTTCGAGATAGCGAGAGTCAACTGTACATACATTTCAAGCAATATTGTTATTGCTTAGCTTAAAGGAAATGAATACACTTTAAGGGAAGGCAACTCTGAATTCTCCAACCGACTTCGATGGCTCAGTTTGATGTGCGTCAGACTGATGATCAGGAGGTTGCGGTTTCGACTCCCGCCGGATTGGCAACATTCTTTCATGGAGATTGCACATGAAATATTTTCTATGGTCATTCTCTCCCTTCCCCTGATTCAAGAAGGGCAGTTGTCAGTTTCTGGCAAAAGAATGTGCACAATACTGGTTAACCTCTTTGAGGACTAAGCCTGCCCAGTAAAAGTGTGGTTAGGTAAACTGACTGCACTCTACATGACCCCCATTGGGTTGAATAGGCCATAAAACCTCAACACAAACAAACTTGCCTCCCTTCTTAAAAGCAATCTAAAGGAAATAATCAATCTACTATAAGAGGAGAGAATTTACTCCCCCTGTGAGCAAATTCTTTACTTTTAGAGTAGACCTGTTTTCAGAAGGCACTTGATGTGCAGGAAAGTAAAGAGGAAGTTACAAAAGTTGTTTCCCTTGTAGGAATGGCAAAAATCCCATTAAGTGTATCCATCTCCTTTAAAAGGGGAATGGACATTCCTCCAAAGGAGATCACTGACACCACAGTATTTGCCTCCCTGCTCAAAGGAGACTACTCTTAAAGGAACGAATTTGCTCCCCAGAGGGAGCAAATTCTTTTCTTTAAGAGTAGCCTCTTTGAGAAGAGATTCAAAGACATGGAAGCAAATGCTTTCCTTTAAAAAAAATAGCTCCCTTTTAGAAAGGGACTTATGACATGTAGATCAGGAAAGAAAATTATATTTCGGCAAGTGTGGTCTGCCTTTGAAAAGGGAGACAAAAACAGTACTCTCCGTCTCTGTCTGTCTGTCTGTCTGTCTCTCACTCTCTCTCTGTCTGTCTCTCTCTCTCTCTCTTTCTGAAGTGTATTCACCCATAGTTGCAGGTAAGAAAAGTATCGAGAAAATTATTTGTTAATACTTTTCCACAAAATCAGGTATGGGTCTTCTGTCATTAGATGCAATGTGTTGAGGATTTCTTAAAGTACCCACATGTTTGTATGGAGAAATAAGAAAATATCCACCAAGGCCTTTTAAATGTGTACCAAAAAAACATTGACGTTTTTTTTGCAGAGCAAAAAGAATAATGTCTACTTTTTGGTTGAGAAAAGCGTTTTCTGAGAAAGGCGTCTTATGTTCACCTTAATCCATTTATGCCCAGCGTCCCATAAAAGGGACATTGGCAAATAGTGTACACTCTTATCAGACACCGCTTCTAGTTTACACTGTTTGCATTTAGTTCAGGAATTCCTACAAACTGGTAATGATAAAAACTTAACCAGACAACCCCTATATAGGAAATAAACTTGTCCAAAGAATTGAAGAAGAATCCACTTGTTCTAAATGGGTTAAAGAAACCAGGTTTTGTATTGTCTGTTCCTGTAATCTCTCTGACAGAAAGCCTAAAGTGTTCAAAACAGTTAATCCTTAATGCTTAGCATCCTGGGTGTAAGTTTCAGCAGGCATTTTGAAATATTTTTCTTATTTTTCCCCAATATCGGCTTTGATATTTTTATGCAAATTGTCTCCATAGAAAAAATTCAATTCGTCATGGGCTGAATCTGCCCAGAGAGTGGGAAAGGTTAAAAGTGCCATTCCAAACTGTAGCAGGTGACAATTTATTTTTTGAAAGAGAATAAGGCTTGACATTCATGTGAATTATCTGCATAGCAGACAAGTCATGTGAAATATCAAACCTCATTTTCTCGAAAAAATGTAAAAATGAATATTTAAGAATGTCACTGTGATTGACACTTTAAGGATAAGGACATTGGAAAAGTACAGTGTAAAGATTTTTTTTTTTCTGTTTTTGTATTATTATCATCAAAACATGTGAAAATTATCTTAGGATTTTAGGGACCATATGTTTATTTTATAAGTAAGATATGTAATCACTGCATGTTTTTCCAATTCTAAATATTAATCCTTGTCCTGCTGAATAAATTAAGATGTCACACCTATTTCTAATTTTCAGCCAATCAGATTACTTGATCCAGATTGTTGATATAAATTCACATCCTTAATGGCAAACAGTGCAGATCCAGATCAGTTGGCTTCTTCAGAAGCCAACTGATCTGGATCTACACTGTTTGCAAAGGAAGGATATATCTGGGTTCAGCAGGACAAGGGTTAAGTTCCAGATAGACATTCTGCTCGGGGTGTTTTCAATTCTCATTGGTATGAAAGAGCTTTATTCTGATTTGTACAAGATGTAAAACAGTACAAGTCTTTACACTGGTGAAAACAGGTCTGATATTATATTGGAATGTTCTCTTGGAGATTGTTAAAAATTTTCATCCTTATTGTTAATAAAAATGTGGATTTTTGTAAGCTCACCAGAGCTGAAGGCTCAGGATTAGCTATTGTGATTACTTGCCGTCCGTCAGCCATCCCTCATATGTCCACACCTTTGAATGACTTCCTCTGAAACCCCTGGCCCAAGTTTCTTCAAACTTCCTGTCGAACCTTCTGTTAAAGGGGCATTGAAAATTTGTACAAATGGTCATGGTCCCTTAATCAAGATGGCCACCACGCCCATTTATGGTAAAACACTTATTCTTCAGAACTTAGAAAGCTTCGAGGCTGAATCTTGGTATACAGCATTAGGGACTCGGTCTGCTAAGTTTGTTCAAATGATGATACTAGGATGACCGCCGGTGACCTTTTTACAGCATGGTCAATTTTGGGTCCCAGTGGCAATACTGGAAGAAGTTGCATGGTATTTCCAGATATCCAGTAGCTGTTTTATCAGGTGAGGGAATTGTGGCCTATGGGCCACTTGTTTATTTGCATCACTTATTTGTCTACGGTATAGCAAACTTTTTGTTATTATTATGACAATTTATATTTAATGGAACCAGAAGTCTGTATGTTTGTTTACCCTATTTACACACAGTTTTTGGACAAACAGCCCTGAGCAAACATTGTAGACTTGGGTTAGCTGCTGCAGAACGTGGTTAAATGTTGTTTTCCACTCATCCAGCAGCTTTTAGACAGATAATGAAATGAACTTTTTTCAGTTGTAAGGTCAGGTGTCTGAATATTAAGGGTAAATATGGTAGTGTCTGATCAGGTTCTACACTGTCTCCATTTAGTCAGTGGTTTTTAGACGCATCAGCAGGTAGAAAATGGACTGGGTCAAATTTTAGAAGTATGGTAAAAGAGGTTCTGAATATTTAGGGTGAATACGTAATGTGTATTGGGACCAGTAATTTTTTTATACTTAATTAACCCTTGTCCTGCTGAACCTGATATACCCTGCCTTTGCAAACAGTGTAGATCCAGATCAGTTGGCTTCTTCAGAAGCCAACTGATCTGGATCTGCACTGTTTGCCATTAAATATATGAATATTTATCAACAATCTGAATCAAGTAATCTGATTGGCAGAAGATTAGAAATGGGCGTGGCATCTTAATTTATTCAGCAGGACAAGGGTTAATCATTCATTAACAGTCAACATTAAAGCATGTGCATACTTAACAGTACAACTTGGTATGATCAACCAACAAATGTTCGTTACAGCTTCTGTGTCTATGTAGATTGGTCAAGGTGTAAATTCTTGCTACGTGTATATAAGCTCTACAAGATAACACAGATTCTAAATGTAAGCAGAGGAAGCATATGCTTACCTGGATACAGTCGAACTTCGATGGCTCGAACATCTTTGGGACCATAGAAAATTGTTCCAGACATGGGTGGTTCGAGCCACTGAGGGTTATTTATGGTGCCAAGTCAGTAAGCAAATGGCGATAATTTAGGGATTTTAACTTCATAATACATTAACCTATAGATAATGTGCTATTCTCTTCTGTTTTCACACCTTCCACAGAAAAAACGACCTTTCAGTCGTTAATTAAAGTCTTAAACCAGAAGGTCCCTTAGGCAGTTACCTGTGTGACGTAACTCCTCCCGCTCAATTGATCACATGTCAGTTTCTTTTCTGTGGACAAAGAAATTCAACAAGGATTTTTACCTGTGAAAGAAATTTGGATTATTTCTATTCCTCACGGATAAATTTCTGTATCCTTGTGTTTTCTTTTGTTTCTTTATCACTCCTTTCACTAACCATGTTATTATTTAAAATTTTCGATTGTCGATTTTGCATTTATTTACTGGCTATTTCGACATGCGTTTTCGCGACTCTCGCTATAATCGGCACAACGCTCGTGTGCGGTCGGTTCGGAAGTCATGTTTTCTTATATCAAAAATTTTAATTTGTTTCTTTTTCCAGATTATTCAGCGATGTGACACACAATACCTGGACTGTTACTGGATATCTTGCGAGTTGGCAAAGATTTCTGTGGTGGAGAATCTGATTAGTAAAGAACTTGTCAACCCTTATGGGTTATACGACAGTTCTTTACTGATGGGAGCCCCACCCCATATGGCTATACTGCCGGGGTAAGACCCATTAAGGTGGCTTCTTATGGATGCTTTAGTATCCAAAATAAGTCTAAGTCCATCAGTCACCGGTCACCAGTCACCAGTCATTCATTGTCAGCTTCACCAGTCACCAGTCACCGGGCATCCAGGCATGGATAAAATCACCGGGCATTTCTTACCAGTCACCGGTCATCCAGTCACCGGTCATCCAGGCATGATAAAATCACGGGTACTAGTGTCCGGTCATTGTGACGGATTACTAGTTACTCCATCAATTACGAGTACTAGTGTCCGGTCATTGTGTCGCATTATTAGTGACTCCTACCGGGCAACAGTTACGAGCACTAGTGTCCGGTCATTGTGTCAAATTATTAGTGACTTCACTGGGCAACAGTTACGAGTACTAGTGTCCGGTTATTGTGTCGCATTATTAGTCACTCCTACCGGGCAACAGTTACGAGTACTAGTATCCGGTCATTGTGTCGAATTATTAGTAACTTCACTGGGCAACAGTTACGAGTACTAGTGTCCAGTCATTGTGTCGAATTATTAGTGACTTCACCGGGCAAACAGTTACGAGTACTAGTGTCCGGTCATATGTCCAGCTACTAGTGTATACCACTGGCAAATACTTACGATTACTAGTATCCAGTCTTGTATTGGATTACTAGTGACGTCTACTGGGCAATAGTTACGAGTTCTAGTGTCCAGTCATTGTGTCTGATTACTAGTGATTGGGTAACAGTCACTAGTCCCCGAACAATCTATTATTGTTCATAGAGCTTTATAGATAAGTCAAGTCAATGGATATGCTTTATAGATAAGTCAAGTCAATGGATATAGGTTATAAAATGAAATACATAGTAACATTTTGTATAATAAATTTCTGTACAGTCTTTCCTGAATTAAGACTAGAATTCTAAATATTCCATAGACTTATTATAGAAGTGTAATTCTATTAATATTTTAAATTAACTTATGCAGTTTATCTCTTTCATTCGCTAGAAAGAGGTTAACTTCCGATTCTAACAAAAATTCATCATGCAGTAGTTCGTAGACTAGTGCCAGGTCATTCTAACGAAATTTCACCGGGCAGTAGTTTCGTAGACTAGAGCCAGAGCATTGTGTTGGATTACTAGTGACCGAGTAGTAATCACTAGTCCTCGCTCTTTATATGTTTATTCATTGAGCACTATAGACATGTCTAGTCTTGGGTTATAGGTTATAGAATGACAGCGATGGGTTCTAATACCTAGTAGCCCCTTATATTGTTGAACTCTGTCAAGTCATTTTTGAACTAGACTTAAAATTCTAGATATATATATTTATTCTTGAAAATGAATTAAGAATTATCGGTTACGATCAAATTCGCAATTCATTCACAAAGTGTAGATGATACTTCCATCTATAATTATATAATTTATATCTCTTTTTATTCGCTACAAAGAGATTAACTTCTTACATATTCACCTTATTTGGCTGTAAGACAAAGATGAACTCTATAAAAAATATCCTTAGTTCTAAGAAGAAAAATATACACGAAATCTAAAATTTCTACATGCTCCCGATATGTAATCAGCATGTAATCTATGGAGTAAATTAACAAGAAAGTAGTAATAGATCCTTTCTACTTTCTATTAATATTTCATTCATAAGGTATTGGAAATCTACACGAATCAGATAAATAAATTAACAGTTTATTTATTTATCCGCTACCTCTCTAGATTACTACGATTTAAAATTCTAGTTGAGGTACATATTTTCCTTTTGCCTTTCTACATGGAAAATAGTTGATCCGTTAAGCTATTATTCTATTTTATACTATCTTTTGATTGATTATATAAGAGTCTAGGTCAGTCGTGCTCTGTCTAAACTCTGCTATAAAATAATAAATAAGAAGAAAATCTTATATTTAGGCATAGATATAATTCGATACGTTCTTTACTTTGCCTGTTTTATTTTTTCTTCTGGATCATTTAAGACTACGATAGCAATATACCAGATAATTTTGTCTCAGTAAGAATCTATTACGCTGAAGATTCTTCATCTTGGAATAATATTTTTATTATGATTATAATTAGAAATTATTTAGGAAGGTTTAAAACTTAAAATTACTAGACCCAATTAATCCTCGTATATTATAGGTCTATTTTATCCTTATTGAGGAATAGTTTTGCTTCGACTAGCTATATACCTCTAATATTTTATTTATAACTAGAGTCCATGTCAATCAAAATTTTCTCGCACCTTTGATATTGACAATGGATACATATTTAGTAAAGGCATTAATTATTCAGTACATGACAGATTATTATTGCCTAAATTAGATATTATATACAATACTTTCCTTTTGATTTTTTTTTATTGACTTTGTAACTATTCAGAAACTGCCAAAGTCAATCATTTCCTTCCTCTAAACTTACCGAAGCTCTAGATTATGTTGATATATATTTTTAATATATGCTTAGAGGTTAATTAACGAGAGTTTACCTCATAATAGCAGATATTATCATATTCATATTAATCAATGTACAGTCTAGGCTTAGACAAAAGGGAAAATATCCTTAATTACGAGCCGGTAAAGAATTAAGATACACTTAATTATATCTTTACCCCTTCTTTATGTTTACATTCGTTAAAGGGATCATAGTAATTCTCGCTAAGAGTTCAAGTTCAGTTTGCGAATAATGCAAAGATTAATATCTTGATTTCCAGTCCGCATCAAAAATGGTCTATATATATATAGATAAATATCTTTTCCGAAACTGGATATATATTTATTTTTCCACACAATAAGTCATTTCAAGACGTTTCGATGATTTTGAAATGCACTGCTTCAATTTATAATATAGAATATGTTTATATGAACTTCACAACGTAGTAAGTGCTGCACCTACGTTCCTGGTCAGATCTTACTTTTGTGATACGTTTTTGAACATACTGAAAGTTTCTCCGATTATACATTCGATAAATAAACTTTCGAGTAGCATTTATGCTTTTAAACATTCAGATTATTTGATAATAGTTGGAGATAATATATTATACCGATATTTATTTTTTAAGTTAGGTTGACCTTCTCGCTACGTTCCAGGTTTAAATCTAGCTAACATTATGGACCAGTCACTTTTTTATTTCCTAAACAATATTTTAACAGTTTTCTCAGTATTCAGAGCATAACGACTTCATGAATACTTGGAAATAATTCAATTCTACGCTTGTTAAACTAAGCCTAAAACAAGCCCTAGTTTTTAGAATGGATATTATCCTTCGATTCAGTTCATGGAGATACATCCATTTAGATCCCATTATCTCTATTTCAATCATACAAAATTCTAATGACTAAGTACTCTTTTTCTACGTACGAATACAGAATATCGAGTCACTGTTGCTGCATATTGGTTAAAGATTAAACAAATTTTATCTTAAACCTATATGACGTTAAATTAATTATTATCTCTTTCATATTTATACTTGTATTTACCCTTCTGTCAGGGATCGTGGTAATAATATTATTTTATTACTCTCTATGGTTTACGCATAGATCTCGAGAGTATATATATATATATATATATATATGTATATATATGTATATATATTTTCTTCCTGAATTCATTTGCGAGTACGTAATTTGATATTTCAGGAATTACCAATTATGCAGACATAGATTTCATTCTATTAATATTCAATTCTAAAAATTTGACTGAATATTTATCTATAAAATTCTGGGCAGTAATTTTATAACGAGTTACATGTTTAATAATTCCTTGCTTAATAAATAGTTACGCTTAACCTTTTATTTATAGCAGGAATTTGTTCCGTAGTATAATTTTAATTTAGTATTCATATATTTCTTACTATTCTTAAATATGCGTATAGAATAGTAATACTATCTCTTAACTTATAAATTAAGTGTTTTAGAGATTATTAATCAGTACTATTGTATAATCTTTCTTCAGAGATTATCACACTATTACTTTTTCTCTGAGTCCTTCTCTTTTTATGAACATTTTGATTCGTCATTACAAAGTGGACTTTTTAACATTTCTTGATTTCCATGATTATTTACTCAGGAGTACTTTTCATGGCAATCTTCTGGTATAGAAAGATTCTATCCAGCTTATTTATTATTGCTTAATCTTATCAATACGGTAAGATTTAGCCAAACTATGACCGTCTTACAGTTAGCTGCGATCAACCTTATTCTTATCTCTCTTATTGTCTGTCAAACTCTAAGTTATGATGTTGACAGTTTCTTCTTTATTATTTTGTCAGGACATCAAACGCTTTTATATGTCTATGACAAAACTAATTATCAATGGTTTAGGTTGTTTTTTCTTCCCAGCAGTTTTATGTAAACTCTATTATTTTATTGCTTGACTAAAAAATTCGTAATACAATTAGTCTAGCAATAGTTTTAACAATTACGTTTGTCTATACCTTTTTCTTCTGATGGATAACTGAGTTATAGTTAAGTTAACTCATCTACTTTTATTATCTCCCCTTCTTTGATTTGATCAAAGGGGAATAATTATACAACATTATGGTTATTTTAAGTCTATGTCTGTTCATCGGAAACTGTCCTGTCGCTCCAATTAACAGAATCTAATTAGCTTATAATTCTAATAGCTTAGACTATTACAATTAGATAGCTTCACATATCTAGAATTTTATCCAAAATATCTACATATGTCAGTTATCTATAGGAAACTCCACCGAGTAGACTTTTCCTTATTTATTCAAGACCCTAGATAGACTACTTTCAGTGTATGGTCTTGGCTTTTTGTTTTACAAATTTTGTTTTGAAAATATTATTTCTATATTCCTAGCTTACTTTGCGATGGAATATTTATGTTATGTCTCAATGACTCCTTTTTCTTTTTGAAGCCAATTGTTGTTTCCCAAAAAGAAAAAGAAAAAGGGGGGGGGGGGGGGGGGGGGGGGGGGGCCAATGTTAGGTCTCTGAGACTTAAGAACTGGCTTCCTCTAGAGTCTACTATTATATATAAGGTTGTTAGATCATAACACCTTAAAGATATGCTATTTTGTGAATCTAGATCATTCTTTCTATTAAATATAGAATTAGAATGTATCTGATTCCTTAGAGTTTCCAGAGTCTTTAACCAGAAGTGGTGAGATATTGGTGTTAGAATTAGGAGAGCACCTCCCTCCTATTCTGCAAATTCTAGCACATTATCTATAGGTTAATGTATTATGAAGTTAAAATGAAGTTTTTTAAAAGTAAAACATATTTTAACGAGTAATACTTAACCTATAGATAATCAATTATCTCCCTCCGCCCACCCTTGCTTATCTCCTAATTGTGTCTATTGTTTTACACATAAAAGAAACTGACACGTGATCAATTGAGCGGGAGGAGTTACGTCACACAGGTAACTGCCTAAGGGACCTTCTGGTTTAAGACTTTAATTAACGACTGAAAGGTCGTTTTTTCTGTGGAAGGTGTGAAAACAGAAGAGAATAGCACATTATCTATAGGTTAAGTATTACTCGTTAAAATATGTTTTACTTTTAAAAAACTTCATTTTTTTTTTTTTCATTTTCTATACAATAATTGTATGTTGAGTGTACTTGTTAGAATCATCTCGTTGAGGTGATTCTAATGAGTACACACAACATACAATTTCATGATACAATAAGAAAATTTCCCTAAATATTTGTTTTGAGCTATTGGAAGAACTTTATAGGGACTCAAAAACGAGTTTGAATTAGCCATGGTAAATGAGCCATCGGTGTTCAAGCTATCGAGGTTCGACTGTATTTGCTATTTGTTGATCCTTTCTGCATGCGGATGCACATTTTAAATTATCCTGATTTTCTGAGTTTTAGTGAACTGTCTAGCCCTAGTTTCACAAAAGGTATGAAAAATATCACAAATTGGTTATTTGCTACTTAATGATAAGCATACTAATTGAACTCTAATACAGCATTTCGTAAGGATGACATATATGCCCAGCAAAGAATCAGATCAGCCTGCTCATCTGCACATTCAAACTAGAATCTCTGCCATCTGTCTAAAGAAAGCTTGGATGTTTGGCTACCTTAAGGTTGCAAAGCAGTGGCTCTAATCAGCCTGCAGATTTGCATAGGCTGATCTGAGTCATTGCTTGACAGACATGTGATCTTGTAAGAAATGCTGTGCACCAACTCAGTTGTTAAATAATTTGCTGATGATTATTTCGTAAGTTCTGTTGAATTGTTTACAAATTTGTTTTCAGATAATTTGCCCTGAGTATTGGAAATATTTTGTTTGAAATAAATGCAAAATGGCAAATTTATTAAAGCATTACTTTATATTTAGGAATAGATTTTAGAGAAGGTATTACTTTTTTTCATCTTGGCCTCAGTAACAGCACAATCAGTAGAAAGCCAAGAATGTAATCAACAATCACAGATGACCAAAACAGTTAGAAAATTAGAAGTGTCATTTTGATATGGAACACAAGTGGAAGCACCAGTCTTAGGAAGGCATAAACAAAATATGACTACAGAGGGGTTAACTACATGGTAAAAAGTACTTCAGGAAACCCGAAAAGTGGCTGTTATAGGGAGATTAACTACATGGTGAAAAGTACTTCAGGGAACCAGAAAAGTGACTATTATAGGGAGGTTAACTACATGGTGAAAAGTACCTCAGGGAACCAGAAAAGTGACTATTATAGGGAGGTTAACTACATGGTAAAGAGTACCTCAGGGAACCAGACAAGTGACTATTACAGGGTGGTTAACTACATGGTAAAGAGTACCTCAGGGAACCAGAAAAGTGACTATTATAGGGAGGTTAACTACATGGTAAAAAGTACCTCAGGGAACCAGAAAAGTGACTATTATAGGGAGGTTAACTACATGGTAAAGAGTACCTCAGGGAACCAGAAAAGTGACTATTATAGGGAGGTTAACTACATGGTAAAGAGTACCTCAGGGAACCAGAAAAGTGACTATTATAGGGAGGTTAACTACATGGTAAAGAGTACCTCAGGGAACCAGAAAAGTGACTATTATAGGGAGGTTAACTACATGGTAAAAGTATAGTCGACTCTCGTTATCTCTAATTCAAAGGGACTCTCTGAAATACTTCGAGATATCTGTACCTCGACATATCAGATTTGCAGAATTGAGGAAATAATAATTCGATTAACCACATTTAACAAATATATATGTAATTGGACTCTTTAAGTTAGAGATATATTGAAAATATTGTGGAAAAGAGGATTTCTCCTCTTTTCCACAATCTTTTTTACCTGTTGTTAGATTTTCATGTTTAAGCAGGGACCAGATTTTCAACTTGAGATAAGCGGTTATCCGAGATAAGCGAGGTCGAGATAGCGAGAGTTAACTGTACTTTAGGGAACCAGAAAAATAGCTATTATAGGGAGATGGTTTATTGTTGAGAGCAGATATCCCTGTATTTTAAAGGGACTTTATAAACTACATGTATGTGACTTCCTTTGTAGTTTCCTGCATACCAAGACCAGTTTGTAAAAAGGCTTTTTTTTTTTCAGAGGGCAAATTATTTCCTACTTGAGCATAATGTTTAGTGAATTTAGCCTTTCCAGGGTACTTCATTTTTATTTTCCAGGAAACAATGATTTTCCTTCCGATTATGAACTCCGGTATTGACAAGTGGATGTTAATGAATCAGACGGGTATAAAAATGAATATGGAGATACAGTAGAAAAGATCACAGTTCTCTTAAAGCACAGCATAATTGTTGAAATATGTTCTGTAAAATGGTGATCCTTTAGTTACAAGGAACATGCAAGCAAACGAGTCTAAACTAGAAAATTTGACACTGAAGCTATTTTTGTTTTTGACACTATATTTTTTTCACTATAAATGGTTTAAATGCCATATGGCAGCCGTAAAACTTCTCTGCAAACTTCACAATAAGGTAATTTATATTTTCTGGTCTTTTTTCACCCCGCCACCCATTAGTGGTGGGGTATTATGGTATTTTGGTTGCCCATGTGTCCTGACGTCTGTTGTTTGTCAGTGTTTTTTCATTTCTGGATGATAACTTGAGTAAATGTCAGTGGATTTTCAGAAAACTTGGTATGTGCATTGATATTGTGAAGATAGTTATCTACCCGTGAAACCTCCATATCTTTGTTTCTAGATGATAACGTGTATATATCCAAGGATTTTCATCAAACTTGGTTTGTGTATTAATATTGTGGAGATCGGGTTTGGGATTGCAATGGGCAAATTTTGTAAATTTTTGCAGTTATCTGCATGCGACACATTCAGATTTTCATTTACGGAGGATAACTTGAGTGAATATCAGTGGATTTTTACCAAACTTTCTACCTACATTGATATTGTGGAGGTCTGCTTTGGGAGTGCTAATGGGCAAATTTCGTCAGTTTTTAACAGAGTGATATGACAGTGGCAGGGTATTATCGTTTCACGTTTTTATTTAACCACTGAGCACATTCCATGGTTCATGAATGAGCCTTACAGGGCCAAAACTAGCAAAGATGGTCCAGAAAACTTGAAATTTCAGTCATTTTTTTTTTTATTCTTGTGTATTTACTGATTGTTCCCAAGGATCACTCCTTTTAGAATCTACTAGAAAAGGACCCACGCAATATATTTTGATTCATCGAACAGACTGAAAACTGAAAAAAAAAAAGTTCAAAGGTTATTTTTTATCATTATTTAATTCTGTCTGTGTTCAACGTCGCAATCTTTTAGTCATATCGTGACAATGTCTTTATATGACAGGGAGCTCAATATTCACCTTTCGAGTGCTGCCTCACTAAAATATCCTGCGCCAGATACATGACGTAACATTCCACCCAGTCACGTTATACCAGGCCAACCCTTTCCGTTTGCTCAATGCTGATCGCCAAGTGAAAGAACGGCTGCAGTAATATCATGTTTAAATTCTTTGGTATGACTTGGCAGCGGATCGAGCACACAACCTCCGGAACGCAAGGCGGACGTTCTAGCAACTAAGTCACTGCACCGGTAAATTTGTAGGTAATCGGCCTGCTGATTTCGGATGGTTTAACCATATGAGCCAGCGCATGACTAACCCAACAAAATGACTTGGCAACCCAGGGGAGAGTCAGGTTAACATGGATATTCACCGTTTCATCAGTCTGGCTGCGCACTCTATGGGTTGCTAAGGGTCCAAGGTTTCTACGTGCAGACAGTGAAGACGGATCAGACTGGGCAGACGCACAGGTCACTACGCATGGTAAACAGGTCATTTTGTTGATTTTGTCATGCGACGGCTCATATATGCAGTTGCTGCCAAGTCCAATTACAGTCGCACCTCAATAGCTTGAACCCGATGATGATCAGTTTGGTTCGGACTGACCCAGCGGTGCTTGAGATGGTTCGAAGAGTGAGTAAGGCGTAGCCCGCTTATACAGCAGTTCACCTATATTGACCACAGAGGACAGTAATAACTGACCAAAATTAAAATATTTATTGGGCAGATTTTTCTATGCAGTTTGAAATAAATGTATTTTCCCGAAAAAAAAAAAAAGATTCTTAATTACGTATGCCATTACGTTCTCGAACTTTGTTCTTTCATTCGGTTCACACCTTTGTCGTTTTCAGAAGCATCACTGCAATGTATAATTGACTATTACGCCACACGGGGAATACCGAACGTTCAGTCATATAAATACACACCCGTCTATGCTTAGATGACGTCCGAGTTATTTACAGTGTGCACGTAATCTATTTATAGGTGGTAAATTCGAGAAGCTACTTTGGGAGAATTTGAATAAAGCATTGTCTGTTCCCCTACAAAAAACTGGAAAACTCATTAAAATTCCGGAAATTAGATATAAAATTTATCAATAAGAACAATATCGTTATTAATTTAAACCAACCAACCGCAGCAGGTTTTTACCGTTTTCTAGTTTTTGAGGCTAATTCTTTTAGTATTATAGATTGTCTGTTCATGTCGTTATGTGACGTTTGCACTTGCCCGTTAGCCCTGAGCTGAACAGAATTTTGTTTTCTACACAACTAAAATAGGCTCAAAGGACACCAAAGTGACATCACAAAACAGCACTCTAAAATTTGCATTAACAACATGGAATGGGTTAAGAGAGTTTAAAGTTATGCCTTGTGGGCTTCGCAGCGCTCCATGGGCCTTTGAGAGACTAAGGCAGCTCTTCATTTATGTTTTAACTTATCTGATATCATATTAGCTGGGGCTACATTTGAAAAAACATGCTCGAAAATTCGTGTAATATGCTCAGTAGGTTAATACATGAGGGAAACAAGTTTAAACCTAGAAAGTGCTGATTATTTACGACAGAAGTTGAATTTGTAGGCCACATTTTTTCCGGTCAGGGAATAACGGGTGAGAAAAATTGTTTCTCGGCAAATGAACTCTACTTTTGTACAAGTATTATCTTTATGATAAAACGAAAATGACTAATGATCAAATCTTTTTTTTTTTTTTTTTTTTTTTTTTTTTTACTTTTTTTTCTAGTTAGCATTGTGGCCAACTTTTTCAGTAGCTGTGCGTTTTGCTTTCTGTTATACATACCACTGACATCTGGCATTTGTTTCCTATTCTTATGTCTGGAGCTGCTTCAGATTTAAGAGTGAAGTTATGCACGAATAAAACTGGTTTAAGCCACCCTCATCCCCATCTCTATCTGTCTATTTCTATTTACTGCCCCAGATCAGTGAGGGTATTCTTCGCCGATATCGCACGAATGCTATTTCTACGAACTGTGCTCGTTCAGACGAGGCCCGTGGTTTTCAACACCTCCCAACGGACCTGGCGATTGTTAATGCATTGAAAAATCATGTTCGATCGCTATTATTGCATAAAAACTGAAAACATTTGCTACATTTCGCGTTATTTCTTGCACTATTTTGTTTCGCCTTTTCACCGATGTCGAACGAATGCTATTTCCATGCTCGTTCTGGGGCAGGGCAGTACACGTGACGGCAGCAATTCTGTGGCCCCAGGTACGAGCATATTAAAAGTTGCGTAGCCGTGCATTAACAGCGCATGAATTGCCTTGTTAATACACGGCTTTTCGCCGATTAATGCACGGCTGTTAATAACGTGCGACACTGCTTTTTATGCAATAATCTGCATCGAACACCCATGATAGGTTCTTGTTATGCACACGCCTGCCGAAGGCAGCAATGGAGCATATCACGTTTAACCGTGATGTTACGTGCGTACTTGTGTATGTCAAGTAACCAGAGTCTAACGAATGTTTAGATTACTGTCTTTCCATCTGCGTTTCTCTTGGAGGTCATAACTTTTGCATATTTTATGCTGGGAAGTTGAAATTTGGTATGCTACTTACCCAGACCTAAACCATCAACTGTCTGCTAGAGTTGCCCCTGGGGTATGGCTGGGGAGTGGGGGGAGCATTTGTGTACTTTGGACACGTCTAGTTCTTGCCTACCAGTGATATAATACGGCTTTAGATTTTAATAAGAACCGATTTAATGTAACATTTCAGCGTTTGTAAGAGTTTCCTTTCACTTTTTGAGGCAGATGCCAACAATGACTGACATTCGGTTCTTACCATCAATGTCCGACGTGACAGAAACTGACTTTATTTTTCACGTTCTAGACGTCTAGTATGTACAACGAATGTCTTGAAAGTATGTGACCTCCTTTGCAACCAGTGTATTGAGTAAACGTCAGTGCCTTCCTTTTTAACCGTCCCATGGGTCGGATAAGTGGGGTAAGGTAAGATTTGTCAGCACTGGTGAAAATCGCGGAAAACCCGATCTTGTATGCAAGAAAATATGATGCACTATAGTGAAGTACGTGAAGGCGTTTTACGGCCGCCATAAGGCACTAAACTCTGATCTGCTATTGTCATATTTCACCGAAGATGCATCTTATACAGTCAGATGTAATAACCTCTATTTCAAAACAGTCCAAGAAAGTTGAGCTGGGGAATCCAAACGGGACAGGTATGTTTAAATATATTAGATAATGTTAAGTTGAATACTAAATTAAACTTCAGTCAGTATTACAGCTCAAACATAGCAGATTAATTTGGTTTGAAACTGAATTAAAGTTTTTACTCTGCTCATTGCCTCAATGGAGACATGTGAGATGTCGTTTACATCAATGGGAGAGTTCCAGCTAACCACTGACCAAACACCGGAAATGCCACAATTACGAAGCAGAGCCTTCCCGAGGCCATTACGAAAACACTCCTATTCAAATACACTGAAAATTTCACCACCAAAAACTGAAAGTTTTTCAGATAAAAATTATATTTTTCACATTTCTGCTCAAAACAGATTGTGGGTACACGTTAGAACCGCTACGGCCACCATAAGACACTAAACCCTGATCTGCTATTGTCATATTTCACCGATGATGCATCTTAGTAGTCAGATGTAATAACCTGTATTTCATAACAGTCCCAAGAAAGTTGAGCTGGGGAATCCAAACGGGACACAGGTATGTTAAAATATATTAGATAATGTTAAGTTGAATACTAAATTAAACTTCAGTCAGTATTACAGCTCAAACATAGCAGATTAATTTGGTTTGAAACTATGTAGTTTTTACTCTGCTCATCGCCTCAATGGAGACGTGTGATATATCGTTTACATCAATGGGAGAGTTCCCGCTAACCACTGACCAAACGATATAGGTGAAGATACCCGGGAAATGCCACAATTACGAAGCAGAGCCTTCCCGAGGCACTGAAAAAGTGACCGCTTTCATTACGAAAACGCCTATTCAAATATATAGAAATTTCACCTCCCAAATCTGAAAATTTTCAGATAAAAACTGATATTTTTTCATATTCGTGCCCAAAACATAGATTGTTGGTACTCGTTAGAACCCACAATCTATGTTTTTGAGCAGAAATAAGAAAAATAATGTATACCCATGCAAACCCCATTTTTACTATATAAAAGTGGAGTTTATGGGGGTCAAAATTATATAGGCGAGTTTTCGTGATGGAAAACACGCATATTCAAATATATTGAAGATTTTACCACCAAAAATTAAAAACTTCCAGTTGAAAAATTCTGGTAGTTTTGATATTTCTGCTCAAATCATATATTGTGGGTACTCGTTAGAACCGCCTCGACGGGCGGTTCTAACGAGTACCCACAATCTATGTTTTTGAGCAGAAAATAAAAAAAAGATTAATGGATACCCCTGTAAACCCCAGTTTTAGTATATAAAAGTGGGGTTTAAGGGGGTCAGAACTATATAGGCGTGTTTTCGTGATGCAGGCACCACGAAGCATAGTATATCCATAGCTCTGGATAAGAGGGAGTATCGGTAAGTATTGTTTTCTTATTGCTCCACTGAGACGCTTCGAATGATTACCAACGTATGTTTATTTGGAGATTTAAAACATAAACAGTATTTGGATGGAAAAAGTACCTTATCTGTAGCTGTGATTCCATCTCAATATCTTTGATTTTGTAACCTGAGACACAGACAAGGGTACTTCAGCTACTTAAGAATTTTAGTGTATTTAGTCTGGTTTCCGCAAATAAGTAGTAAATAAACCCTCAGCATTGTAACGGTTGACTTAATGTTGAGGTTGCGGTGACGTTGAATTTGCGATTGTTGCAATGTTTTGCCTGCATTCTCTAGAATAGGACTGGTAGTGACGGACACCTGTTACATAGATCAATGTTATTCCTATAAGAACTTGTAAGGTCTTCATGGTGAAATAAGAAAACTCGAAGAGTCATCTGATTGCAAAATCATGAGTATATCATAAGATAAAATATGTTTCTTACTAGCTTGTCTATTTCTGTATATAAAATGAAAAATGGTATAGAAAAGTAAGATCGTCATAAATAATAAGGTTGAGGACTGTTTGATGAGCCGATGAAGAAGTAAATTTATGAACAGTGTTCAAACCTTAAGTACATAAATTGTATAGGTGAAAACTGGCTTCGTTATTAAACGTCAGGTTTTTTTACTATTAGAATCATTGAAACTTGAAAATACGATTGACCTGTATAATTCATGGTGTAGTACATTCATTTATTTATAGTCATGATAATGCCTATCTAATTATTCTCCCTGTTCAGTGGTGATATCCCAGCAGGTATACAACGTTGATACGTCGTTTCAACGATGCCTGTCAGAAGATAAAGCAGAAATACTTAAATACACCCTAAAAGAGCTCAGTTTATTAAAGTATATCAAACTGACGGGTTGTTGTGTTAATTATTTGAAGGTATTTTATACAGACTGGATGTACTTTGTATTAGTGTTTATAGGCACAGTACATGCAGTTATGACTCTTACTATGAGTTACTATGTCGCCTGTGCCACAAATTGTTTCACCTGGAGTGTACGCATTACTAGTATCTTGCATCTGATGAAAACGCGCACAAACACACACTCACACACACACACATACATACACACAAACAACACACACACGCGTGTTCTTCACTAACCCATATAATTTTCAATTTCAATTGTTGCTTTTGATTGCAATTGGAGCTGCGTCATAACTAAAGATGAGGTTGTTTACACGTAAAACCGGTCCGTTTCAATCCCCAGCAGCTGGTGTTAAGTGGTGTGTGGCAGCTGTAAAAAGTCTCCACTTCCAGGTTTACTTTTATTTTCCTTGGAATCACTAGGCCCATTGTGGTATCTTGGAAAATTGAATTCCGTTTATGCCGATATTAGAGGTCGTATACAATCCAGCAAACCGCATTGCTACCATAGGAAGAGGATCATCCAAACCAAGACTTATTGTCACTCTTTTATGTGTTCTTTATTTCCAAGGGCAACGATCTTTACTGATTCTATTTGACGTCATTGAAGCTTGTGTTAAGTGACGGCCGTGAAAAATCTCCCCTTACTTAACCGTAGTATAGTTCCTATATTTACTGCGGCTCGCCTTGGCGATGTTATGCTAATTACATATTAAATACGGGAATTAATTACACAAACCAGCTCAAGCGGAAGAAATTACCAAGACTGTTGACATAGTAGCCGTGCATCTGATAACATGTTTTATTATCCAATTATGGCCTCTTTCGGGTATAAGATTAACGAGATCGTTCGCTTCCATACCAATATCGCCCTCAAATGAAATTATGCTACAGCAAGTACGAGAATTCTTCAAGATATTTAAAGAGCAGCTTATAAAGGATTGGTGTGGCCAGTCCTAGAGTAAGGCAGCTAGGTTTTGGACCCCAAGGTGTAGTCCTGAAGATCTGGAAAGCGTGCAAAAGCTATACTCCCTTGTAATAGCTTCTTTGCCCGCGCAGCCAGATTTGTAACGGGAAATTACAGTTATTGATAAAGAAGCACCTTACTTCGCCCTAAAGTGAAATTATGCTTCGGCAAGTACGAGCATTCATAAAACTTCGATAAAAATGATAAAGACTCAACCAGAAAAGGCGATTACCATTTAATGATGGGTTCTAATTATTTTGCACATAATTTGGTCTGACTTAACGGCAAAAAAAAAAAACAAAAAAAAAAACACCATTTTGTACTAAATAGCCAGAATTCTCAGTAAAAGGTCATAGTTCTGATGTACTGAAGACTGACGTGCATATTCATTGCAAATATTAGCTAGCAATGAATATCTATGCACGTTCATGGCATAACATAAACCATGTTAGAGTGAATAAGTACAAATAGACCAGATAGCATCACTGCTATCGTTGGGTACACCAACCGCAGATGAACCTACATAATTATGTAGTATCAGCTTCAGCCACTCCTCGTCTTTCACGGTTGGTACAGCCAACTAAATCACGTACCCTGGAGTCATGGGTTTTGACGCACTTAAACACTATTTGGCAGTGTGTTCATTTCTCCAGAAGCAAACCATATTTTTTTCATTATCCAAGATAGTCAATACATGTATACTTTTTTTTTTTTGCCAAGGCAACTGGAAGTCTAAAATGCTTAATTGAGCTTTTATAGGTCTTCATTCGTGTACTCAGGTGGGCCATTGTGGCCAACGTGTCTCTGCTTATTGATATTTTCACAAAGTTTGAGAAGTATCTTTACTGGCATTAAAATGAAATAATTCCATTGTCGAATCAGCTAATACTAGCCCAGGACGCCCCTATATGGTGATATTCTATGGTCAAAATGTTTAAAAAAAAAGAAAAAAAAAACTCACAGGATAATAGAAACTGTAATGAAACAAAGTCTGTAGCACCTACTTTTGTGTTCATGTCAGAGGTAAATTTGACAGTTCGGAGTGAACCAAAACTTGGAAAATAACTGAAGTCATTTAGTTAGTTCAATGAATCTTGACACATATGCCAGCATGTGCTGCACAAGCGTACGACCCGCTAGCTTTTTGAAAAAACAATACTTGTTTTCCTTGGGATCACTGGGCCCATTGTAGTATCTTGGAAAATCGAGTTCCGCTAATGCCAATGAGATAGCAGCAGTATTTCTATTATCTCCCTTGACAGGTAAAGTCCAAGGTAGATAATTACTAACCAGGTCCTTATAATTGGAATCCTCTGCATTTATCATAGCTCATCAGTGGAATTTAACAAATTCTTAACTTTACATTTCTCCATATCCACATGGAAGATTAATTAATATTGTATATTTCATTGCACAGAAAATGTTTCTTTTAAATATTTTGGAAGTTGTATTGGCATATGACCTTGTTAAAATTAGATTTATGAAGGAAAAGGAAGTGATACTTAATGGAAACACTAATGATGAAAGCAGAGGAATCCAAAGTGGATCTGGTTATTTACAGAAAGTAATCAAGGGAGTTAACTGACTGCTTTCTCCTATACCTACTCAGTAATCATTCTTTCTAAATCTATAGCGGGCCGTTATCGGCCCGTCAGCTACCCTGACGGGCCGATAATGGCCCGCTATAGATTTATAAAGAATGCTAGCTGGGAGGAAATTAAATGTTTTCCTTTGATTGCACCTTTTCCCGCCAAATTTTTCAACAGCACAGTGGCTATAACGGCCCGCTATAGATTTATAAAGAATGCTAGCTGGGAGGAAATTAAATGTTTTCCTTTGACTGCACCTTTTCCCGCCAAATTTCTCAACAGCACAGTGGCTATAACGGCCCGCTATAGATTTATAAAGAATGCTAGCTGGGAGGAAATTAAATGTTTTCCTTTGACTGCACCTTTTCCCGCCAAATTTGTCAACGGCACAGTGGCTATAACGGCCCGCTATATATTTAAAAGAATGCTAGCTGGGAGGAAATTAAATGTTTTCCTTTGACTGCACCGTTTCCCGCCAAATTTTTCAACAGCACGGTGGCTTATTCAGCCGCCGTCTTTTTACTCGGTTGATCAGCGTGATCGCGAAGTATGACTCCCAAACTGGCTGCAAAGTAAGAATATAAGGCTGTGTAGGTGTTTTATCATCCAAATATGATGCTATCTTAAGTAAGAAAAAAGTGCTATGTACAAGAAGTGCGAATAGAGGCGAGTGTTGTTCCCCCCACTATAAAATAAATGATAATGTTGAGATTTTTCTGCTGTTTCAGCAAAATCGGCAGAAAGAGGTAACTTAATTATTCCAAAGAGCAACAGAGCGAGGGGGTGGGGGTGGGAGCAACAGTGCGAGGGGATGGGGTGAGGAGATTAAGAAGATCTGTATATGGCCTTTGACACTCAGAGGCGAATCCAACTTGTTTAAACTTCACTGCATTTACTTCAATTTCAAGTAGATTCAATTTTGAAGATGTGCAGTGCGAACGAACAAAAAACACCAGAAGCAAGAGAAAAGCGAGAGAGAGAGAGAAAGAGAGATAGAGAGCGTCGTGCAGTGTGAGCGAACAAAAAGTACCAGAAGCAAGAGAATTAAGAGAGAGAGAGAGAGAGAGTCGTGTCACGTTAAGCATGCTTTTGCTTGAAGTAATATCTAAAACTGATCCAAAAATCGTATATCTGTACCAGTTTTGAAATTTCGTTATAGTAATCACAATCTGTCCGTCGAAACAGGTAGGTCGGAAAATATTGAACATTCCGAAAGGAAATGTACATTATGTCAGACGGGCATCCCAGCTAGCATTATTTATAAATCTATAGCGGGCCGTTATCGGACCGTCAGGGTAGCTGACGGTCCGATAACAGCCCGTTATAGATTTATAAAGAATGCTAGCTGGGATGTTAGTGGATGAGTTTCATTGTTTATTTGGATGTCCTACATTTAATTCAGCTACACGCAAATATTTTTCGCCTTTTTCATACAAGAAGGCAAAATATATAAATTTGATTTATTTTTTTAATAGCAGCAATATCAAAACCTTAAAAGATTAGGCTCTTTTATTATATACTTACATGTAAATCTTTTCGTTAGCAGCTTATAGTCTTAGGTATATCTGTACTTCCCTATCTATCTATCTAATCTTTTCGTTAGCAGCTTATAGTCTTAGGTATATCTGTACTTCCCTATCTATCTATCTACCTATCTATCTATCTGAGATGGTATTTAAAAAATGCAGTTAGTAGTCTATTATTTAGTATTTCATAACCACCAATGTATATCTGCATTACTGCAGTTTTTATTATTATAATTTTGTATTCTCGTTTGTATGCATTTAAACAAATGCATTTACAAACATTTAAACAAATTTAGTTACAAATCGTACGTCACACAGTATGATGTATGCATATAAATTGTTCCCATAGCGCACTTACAGAAAGAAAAAAAACTATAGTTAACTAATGGGACGCAACGTTGTTCATACTTCAAAGAATTGTGACCGGGAGGTTGCGGGTTCGATCCCCAGCCGAGTCATACCAAAGACTTTAAAAATGGTACTAACTGCTATTTCGCTTGGCGCTCAGCATTAAGAAAATAGAGCTAGGAATCAGAACTGGTCGGCTCAGTATCAGTATAATGTGACTGGGTGGAATATCATGTCAAGTGTCTGGGGCGTGATATTTCAGTGAGGCAGCACTCTAAAAGTGAGCATTGAGCTCCCTGTCACATCCAGACACGGTCGCGATATGACTGAAAGATTGTTGAAAACGACGTAAAGCCCGAATAAAACAAACAAACAAACTTCAATGAATACATTGACTCACACAAAACAACTAGTTGTTGTTAATGGTGATAATTTCGAGTGGGCTCCATTTTTGTCTGGTGTCCCACATGGTGTCGTTCTTGTTGTTCTCTTTGTTCTCTTAATGATATTTCCACAGACATTGACTGTGACTGAGAAATAAGACATTTTGCAGGTGACTGTGTTTGCTATCGTGAAATTAGAGATGCAAAGGACTCACTGAAATTTCAGACGGATATGTGCAAGAAAATGGGGTATGATATTTCAGCCTGTTAAATGCAATATAATGCAGATAACTCGGAAGAGATTAAATAAAATTGAGGGTTCTTACATTTTAGAGGGAAAATGTGGATTACATTAGATACCTGGGAGTGACAATCAAACATGACTTGGGATGGAATACACATATTAGCAACATGTGTTCTAAGGCAAATAGATTCCCAGGGTGTGGTTCTTCAAGAAGAAATTGAAAAAGTTTAGAATAGCTAGCAATTATTGCTTTGAACTGGGAGTATGACTGGAATACTGGAAACATTAAGATGATCCGAGTCTCTCAGGAAAAGGAGAGACAGCAGACTTAAAATTGTACAAACATCTAAAGGGTGCTGCCAGCATTCCAACAGATGGCCTTATCCCACCAATTAGGCGCTGTAGAAATCATCACTTATTGACTTTTGAGACCCCCACTGCAAGAACTGGCGTTTACAATGGATCATTCTTCCCTCAAACCAGGAGAGATTGGAATGCCATTCCAAATTCGATTGTTGCCTCTGCTGAAGATGCGGAGTATGGTGTGGGTAAGTTTACCTCTTTGGTGAGAGCTAGGGACTAATTTCCCATATCACAGGTCCTGGTGAATGAATGTCATTTGGCGTGTCGACAGTAAAAATTCTGATTCTGATGCGACGTCACATGATCATTAAGTGATGTCAAACTAATCAGTGGTTCTCTCCAATATATTCACATTCTAGTTAACTACTGGGACGTAAATTTGTTCATACTTCAATAAATACATTGACTCACGCGACGTCACATGGTCGTTAAGTGACGTCAAAATAAACCATGTTTCTCTCCAATATGATTGAACGATTGCGGCGTTATGACGTCAACGACGCTGTTCCGCTGTTAATAGGAAAACTGCGCGCAACTGTTTTCTCATTTCAATTTTATCCCTCGAACCAGACTTTTTCGTCAAATAATGGATGAAAAATAGTATAAATATAAGTAATAAAGGCAATTTATTTAACATTCACTAAAGTATGCACAACATTGTGTCGCAAGCACAGTTTACATGAACCTCTTCGGGGTTCACTTCACTTACTTTGCTCGTGATCCGATGTTGTTCATACTTCAATGAACGTTAAAAAATTACCTTCATTTCTTTATATTTACATTCTCAGTGCATTTACAAAAAAAGAAAAAAAAAAAACATAGTTAACTAGTGGGACGTAATGGTGTTCATACTTCAATGAATACATTGACTCAGGCGACGTCATATAATCATTAAGTGACTTCAAAATAAACAACGGTTCTCTCTAATATGACTGGACGATAGTGACGTTACGACGCCAACGACGCTGTTCCGCTGTTAATAGGAAAATTGCGTATAATTCTTTTCTTATTTCAATTATAGCCCTCGAACCAGATTCTTTTCTTGTTTCAGTTTTAGTCCTCGAACCAGATTCTTTTCTTGTTTCAATTTTAGTCCTCGAACCTGATGTTTTAGTCAATTAATGGGTGGAAAATAATATAAATATAGGTAATAAAGGCAATGTATTTAACGTTCATTGAAGTATGCACAAGATCTGGTCGCGAGCACAGTTTACGTGAACGCACTCGGGGTTCACTTACTTTGCTCATGACCCGATGTTGTTCATACTTCAATGAACGTTTAAAAATTACCTTCATTTCTTAAAAAGAATGGACGATGGCGACGTTAGGACCCTCGGGTTACGAGGTCAACGACGCTGTTCCGCTGTTAAAAGGAAAACGAAGTGCAAGTAGCCCTCGAACCAGACTATTTCGCCAAATAATGGATGGAAAATCATTACGAAAACACGTCTATTCAAATATATGGAAAATTTCACCTCCGAAAAACTGAAAATTTTCAGATAAAAAACTGATATTTTTCATATTTCTGCTCAAAACATAGATTGTGGGTACTCGTTAGAACTCGCCGAGGCGGTTCTAACGAGTACCCACAATCTATGTTTTATGCAGTAACAAGAAAAATAATGTATATCCCTGTAAACCCCAGTTTTACTATATAAAAGTGGGGTTTAAGGGGGTCAAAATTATATAGGTGTGTTTTCGTGATGAATATCAATATATGTAATAAAGACAAATTTAACGTTCATTGAAGTATGAACATTATTGGGTCGCGAGCAAAGTTTACATTAACCCCTTCGGGGTTCATTTACTTTGTTCGTGACCCGATGTTGTTCATACTTCAGTAAACGTTTAAAAATTACCTTCATTTCTTAAATGAACGTTAAAAAAAGTACCATCATTTCTTAAATAAAGTTTATGACAATGATTTATTCGCTACTAAACACATTCATAATGAAAGGTAATGGCATGGTTAAACACAGTACAATGCATGATAAAACTCAAAACAAACTGACTAATTTTACCAGAGCAATGGTGATAAAGACTAAAGACACTTATTATGCTTATTATCTTATACTCTGTGGCATTGTCGAGATGTCTTTAGAGGTCAATATGTCTCTATTCAAATCTGTTCAGACATACATAAAGGATACTGGTAGATTCTCTGGAAATCAGTAAGTAGACAAATTACTAGTCTACCGCTGATATCCTCCTGTGCCACAGCCTCCACTTATAGAGACATGCAATCCTATTTATTTATTTATTTATTTATTTATCGAGTTTCATTCAACAAGTACTGCATATTTTTTTATTACTGAAATTTTGGCAATGTCACGTGATTGTTGTTGTGTGTTAAAATTGTAGGGGGAGGGCCGTAACTAATGTTGAGAGAACTTGTGGCCCAACCCCATTGCATACATGTATATTCTTCATGTAAAGTTGCAATAAAATATGTTTATACTTTATATTTCTCTTCAACAAGTCTAATTTACTCCCGGGGTTGGGGTTGGGTGGGGTGGGGCGTACTATGAATTTTGTTTGCTAAATAGGCTCGGCCCCAGCATCTAGTCACTGTTTACCCACAAAAAATATACAGTATATCAGCCATACCCAATAAAAAACATCCGGTATAACAGCCACACCCAAAAATATATCTGCAGATATTAGCATACCCAACAAATTATTCCCCTTGCTTTCTGTTTATAAAATTGTGGTTTTCATTTATTTTTCCTCTATAATGATTGTATTAGTAATATAAGTGCTTTAAACAGTTTCCAACAGTAGCTCCGTTTTTACTTTAATGGCATGAACTGATGCACAGCAGGGCCCAGTTGTTCAAAGCGTCGTTAGCTTAACGAGCTCGTTAAGGGTCATTTTGTTAACCGTTTTAGCGGATTCAATATACAATATTCTGATATTTTTGATGAAAAAATACTCACATTTTTTTTTTTCAGCAAAAAAATTCAGCATATTTGCGTATCACTAGATGTAAATTTTAACGAATCGTTAACTAACGATGTCGTTAACTTTGAACAACTGGGCCCAGAAATAGAGCTGTTCAACAGAAGGTTTTATTGTTTGTGCTGAGGTTTTACGGCCCAGTCAAGCCAATGGGGTCTTGTCGAGCGCGGTCAGTTTACCTAGCCACACGTTTACTGGGCAGGCTTAGTCCTCCAAGCGGTTAACTAGTATTGTGCGCATTCTTTCGCCAGAAACTGACAACTGCCCTTCTTGAATCAGCGGAAGGGAGGGAATGACCGTAGAAAATATTTCACGATCAATCTCCACGAAAGAATGTTGCCGACCTCGGCGGGGGTTGAACCCGCGACCTCCTGGTCTCCAGTCGTACGGCGCATCCAACTGAGCCACCGAGGCCGGCCAGAATGTTTTAACCCCCGATTCTTACAATACCCTCCCCCCCCCCACCCCCGCTACCTCCAAAAATCCTAGAATTTTTGATAGACCCCAAAAATATAGTCTGTTTTGAAAGTGCCCCCCACCCCCCCACCCCCCCCCCCCCCCCCACAAAACACCTGCAAATGGCCAACCCCATCCTCTCTCCCCCCCCCCCCCCCGCCTCCAACCTCTCCAAAAAAACAAACAAAAAAACAACAACAAAAACAGCCATTTTTATCACCCCCCAAAAAATAGAAAATTCAAAATTCGAATATCTGACCGCCCCCCCCCCCCCCCCCCCCCCCCCCCAATAATAGTCCTAGCCCAAAATTCAGAGTACCTCCCCACCCAAATAGTGTAGATCCTGCCGCGTTCTGCGGCGTCTGATTAGGGTCTACACTGTTTGCTAAGGTCTGTCTGTCCGAAACCCCTCAGAAATCATCCTGGATCCGCCCCTGGGCGTGGACCCTAATTGTTTTTAGGGACAGCTAATGATCATCCCTGATATGTGAAAAACTTCAGACGGAACATATATGACGGAACACTATGATGAGATTGACGACCTTTAAATTAGCAAACGAACACTTAACCTATTTAGCTACTCTCGCTCTTGAAGAGAAAGTAAGAAAGAAAAAAAAGGATGAATAAAAAAACATAAAATTCGGTGAGTTCGCCGAGTTCGCGATGTGTATTGACATTGTTAATTGGTGACGTCAGTAGTTAGTCACGTGGGCTTACGCGGGAGCGAGGCACATGCATATCCGCCGCCATTGTTCCACGAAATAAGGAAGAAAAGTTCCTGGATTTTTCGTTGTTTTATGCAGTTTACAATAACTATATAGATTCTGGGGTTGTGTTCATTCCATCATATTCCCCTATTATAAACTTTAAAGACAATTTTATTTGTGTTATCAGACTTTTAAAGTGAGAAATCGTGTGTAATGTCTACGAGTGTTGATCAGGTATGTAAAAATGGCCGATGGGCAGATCAATTTTGTGAAATCTTGTCTGCTTTTCGGAGGTAATAAACCAGTTTCGTCATATCAGCTCATGTTAGCAGTCACTCGCTCACACCCTTTTATTTTCGTTTCTTTTCATATGCTGTCATGGCAGAGAGGGAAAGGTCAGCCAAACCAAGGTAAGAAATGTGCTTTACGCCCGCAAATCCCAATCGGAAAACCCTCGATCTCTCGTAACAGTTCCCTTTCTACGATTTGATTTGCGCTTTAATAGTAATCCTAGATCGTTGTATGATAATTATAATCGTTCAGTTATTACCAAAAAAATTACATCTCGTTTTATATCTGATCAGCTGCATTACTTAAAATTAATGTACCTGGATTGAATCTTTTGGTACCGTATTGACCCTAAATTCACCCAGATTAGGTTTCTCATCTTGAACGTTACAAGCAACCAGCTACATAGCAAACATGGGTCTCATTTAACTCAAAATATGGAGTCCTAGTCTCCTAGTTTTGTAGTTGGGACCTATTTATTTAACCCTTGTACAGAATTCCTATTTTTTGAAGAGGATGGATTTGAGGCTGCCATTGTTCACTTCTTAAAAGAACCCTGAACTAAATTGCTTAGAGAAAAAGCTTGGTGGTTATAAAGAAGAGCAAAATGCATGGTTTGTGCAATTACCGTTCCACCTACAACTTTCTTTACAGTTTGCTCTTGCATAATTAGGCATTCAGGTATCCTTAAATTTGTTTTTCTTCTACATTATATTTCCGCTGACTTGGACATGTGCATGCTAAATTTGACCACTGAAAACGAAAATCTGTGCGCATTACAAGGCTTTTAATTACAAGGACTCTCCAGAAGATATTGATCGGATATTAAGAGATTTGATCCGATAATTAGGTCAATATTCCCTACGCCAATACTTGAGGTGCTGATTTCAGGTGCACACAGTGTTTTTGTTAGTTGTGCTTCTGTGTACAAAGAAGAATTTTCCCGAATTTTTTTTTTTTTTTTTTATTGATAGTATACATATTTTTTTTGATCATAGAGTACAATTCTTCCTTAGTCATATTGGTATAACTAGAGTCAAAGTGCTTTAAAGCATATTGGTATAACCAGAGTCAAAGTGCTTTAAAGCGAGTGAATAACATTTTTACCCTCCGATGACCTACTTTCGGTTTCGATCTCGTCCAATCTCTTATTCATACAGTTTGAGATTATGTAATATAAATAGGTCATAAAAAGACAGAAAAAGAATAACATACCAGAAATCATCCCCATTCGTTGCTATTTTAGAAAAAAAATACCACAATATTGGTAAATATGCACTCCACCCAATTACTGCAGTAATTTCTTGTCAAAGTACCCCCGGAATTATGGCTCTCGGGATTTACTCCCGGCTTTTAGTACCCCCTTGTTAACTTACCAAGAGCGCATGCGTCCATCAAACCATAATGTAAATATCTGGTAAATGTATAGTGAAAGAAGGAAAAAGTTGTAAGTGCATTCAGAGCACTTGTTAAGAAGCTGTACTTGATGATAATCCACAATGATTTTTTCTTCTTCCTAAATATGTGGTTGCACATTAACCCTTCTCTTGCTGAACACCTCATGCCCTGTCTTAGCAAACAATGGAGATCCAGATCAGTTGGCTTCTTCAGAAGCCATCTGATCTGGATCTGCACAGTTATTAAATATTTGAATTCAGGGTTCAAATTTAGCACTCCCATACACGCAAAATGCGAGCCCATTCCACAAAATGCGAGTTGAAAAATCTAAGACTTGATTTTCTTTGCGAGTCCCATTTTCCGTCTGTGTTTACGTAGTGCAAACCGAAAGTAGAAATCTGGAAGTGAAAAAGCGGTGTGTATGCGCAATAACAATGAAGTTAGTAGCTTTGTCACCGAGACGCTTGCCAATGTATGTTTTTCCCCCCCAATAATCGACGCACTTCAGTTTAGCGTGGTTGTCAATACAAGGGATGTGTACAATAAAAGCGTCTGTATGTACACTGATCAATAGGCATTGAAATCGAAAGTTGAATTGACGGTAAAAACGGCCCTTCAAAATCATGGATAAGTTTGTAATTAAACGGAAAGCAGGCGATATGGAGGACCAGAACAACATTTCAAATAATTCTGCAGATAAAGTCCCCAAAACAGACTGCTGCGGATGCTACAGATCTGAAGCTTTTCAGACCTAAACCCGAGACTGCCTCAGTGAGTCAAAACAGAAAATGGGGAAAAAAGAACTGGGTGTGGGATTGGATTAAGAAATCAGCAAAACGGACAATAATCTGGTTGTTCAGATATGGACACAGAGTGAGCAGGCATCATTCACATGATAAGACCTCTTCTGTAAAATACCATTGTCTGTCAGGTTGGAAAAAAGGGGATGCAATAAATGCGGACCACTAGGTCAATATGAGTCATTGTATTCATCCCTTCCTTTTTTTTCCTTTTTCTGTCTTGCCCCTTCTTTCAACAGGCCTTTAAGTTTAAATGTAAAAATGGGCCTATGCTAGGGTTCAACATTTTGCAAAGAGACCAGCGCCCTGCATGGTGGGGTACAGTAATTGGATAACAGTAAATTAACATATGGCATGATTTACATTAAGAAACAAATGAATAAAAACATAAACAGCTGTAATGAAAAATGTCCACATTAACATAGTTTCAGTAATAGATATAACTTTGCAAATGAAATAATCAAAGCTAGCAATCTTAACTGCTCAGCAAAAAAAAACTAAAAAAGCAAGTCGACAATATGATTTAGCAAGTTACAAAAACAAACACTTGCTAAAATTAGCAAGTGAGAAAAAAGTTAAATTTGAACCCTGGAATTTCTATCAAAAACCCAGATCAAGTGATCTGATTGGCTGGAAATAAGAAGTGGGCATTGCACCTTTATATATTCAGCATGACAAGGGTTAATAGTGTTGAGGTACTTGTATTTTTAGTAAAGATGTGCGTAAATTACTGACTTTTGTAATTATTTCAAATGCTTTACTTTTTTTGGTATTTGTTACAAGATTAATAGTCTTATTGTGAATTGATTTTTTGGTAGTTTCCATTTTAACTTGTGAATTATCATTGCAGTTACAAATGGCACCATTAAAGATAACGTGAAAGACGAAGAATTTGAACCTTATCTTCAACAGCAACCCCCTTTACAGGTGAGATATAAACAGACCGACTGAAAAACATTTTAACTATTTTCACACAAATTGGCCTTGAACTTTTTGTTCTGCGAATTGGCCATTGAAGAAAAAACAACAACAGAATTTGGCCAAGTTCCACTTTCATTTAGACTCCCAACAAAAATTTGCATTGATACTCGTCACACATTTTTACACATAGCTCCAGATAACACCCAGAATTGTTGTTGATGTGTTATTGGTTTTTTAGCTCACCTGAGCTATGCTCAGGATGAGCTATAGTGATCACTTTTCGTCCGTCCGTCCGTTAACATTTTCAAATGACTTCTCTGAAGCCTCTGAGCCAATTTCCTCTGCTGAAGTATTCTGCTGAAGTATTCAAGATACCGCTTTAATATTTGGCCCACGTCTGTCTTATGGTAAGACCCTTGAAGAACAAAAATAAAATAAGTATAAAACAAGTTAAAGGTTTACCCAAAAAAATTCCTTGCAGCATTTTTTTTTTTTTTTTTTTTTTTTTTAATTTTTTTTTTGTAATTGTTTAGTACGATATTGAAGTATAGGAAAACAAATCAGCTAAAGGCTCATATGAGCTTATAATATGGCCATGCTTCTGTCATGTGTCCTGCATCCGAGAGCATTTCTCCCTGGATGCAGCAAACTTCTCCCTATTTTCTCAGGAGGAAGAAGTCACTTCTGCCCGTATTTCTGGGCCAGCTTGGACCCTTAGGTTACAGTTCACCAAATATCGGCAAAGCTATGCCCCAATGAAAATTTTTTAATTTTTTTTTTTTTTTTTTTGTAATTCCACTTACAGTTTATATCCGGAGCACTGAATTATACAGGAACCAGTCTAAATCTTATAACTCGCCACTGGCGTATAATGCCCCGCTTGGCGGAGCTCTTGTTGTTGTGTTTTCTTTTGTTCCTATGGACAACCTTTGTAGATTTTATTGATAATTTAGTTTCTGTACCCCGCCACCTGATAGTGGGGGTGAAGTATTATGGTTTCATGTTGGACGTCTCTGTGTGTCTGTCCATCCATCCATCAGTCATACGTCTGTCCATTCGTATTTCATTTCCGTATGATAACTTAGTAAACATCAGTGGATTTTCACTAAACTTGGTATGTACATTGATATTTTGGAGATCTGGGTTGAGATTGCTAATGGGCAAATTTGTCAGTCTTTGACAGTTAGCTGCCCGTCACACATCCATATTTTCCTTTCTGGACAATAACTTAAGTATATATCAATGGATTTTCACCAAACTTGATATGTGCATTCATATTGTGCAGATCTGATTTGAGATTGTAAAAGATGCAAATTTCGTCACCTTTTGACAGAGTTGTCTGCACTCCACATAATAATGGTGGGGTATTATCGTTTCATGTTTTTGTATTTAATGTCTGTTTTCTCCCTAACATGGACTTGAGGGGGTGGTCGGGTGTGGCAAAGGTGTCGTGTATCTGACATCACTGGGGCGCCCAACTGATATTGGCTTACAGTTGGGCAAGGCCTGCTATCCTTGTAGAGGGCAGATGTTTTTATTTTTCTGTTTCATCACTTTCATTCCTGTTCCTGTTTCTTCCCAGTCCCTCTCTTTTATCTCTTTTACTATCTCTTTTCTCCCTTTCTCTGGGAGATGACACAAAATGACCCACAAAGGTTGAAGTGTCGTCAAACCCCAACTCAATCAGTCAATCAAAAAACATGGACTTGAAAAGGCTGCATCGTCCTTTTATAACGGGTCACACGAATCGCCGAAATACCGGAATACTACCGAAATACCCACGAAGAATATAGGTATACCTGTGAAAGTCACCCATTAAAGACACCAATATTGGCTTTAATTAATTAGTTAATATTATGTCAACCTAATGGAAAAGGGATAATATTTTAACCTCATATAATTTGCAAATTGTCTTCATGCAGCCAGGTTTGTGACTGGAAATTACAACTTTGAAACTGGCAGTATGACTAGCATTCTTGAACAGTTAGGGTGGGAGTCTCTTCCTAAGAGACGCAATGAAAACGGGTCACAGTCATTATAAAAACTTTGTGTAATGCGAGCTGTTAATTAAATCTGCTTGATAATAACAACAACATGCCAGGGTAAAAAGTTTGGGTCATCATGTAATCAAACGGGTTTTAGAAAGAAATTTTGACTAGGGGTGATTTCACGGAATGTCCGGGTTTGACCAAAACAGTTTTTGAAAAGCAAAGGTTCAGTGTTAACAAGAAACTGGCAAAAAAAAAAAAAAAATCATGATCATGAGAACACACATTAAAATCAAATGTTAAAGCTTATTGTTGTAGATGCGATCTGATGTTTATTACCCATACAGCTTCTTTGAATATTTTCCGTAGCTGAACCGCTGATTAATTAATTCACTCATTAAAATTCTTTAATAGGAGAGTAACTGGCAAAATGAAACCTCCACACTTTGTTTTATTTGTAAAACTGCGGAACATCAGTAATTGCAGATCTGTTTGAAGTAGATGCAGCATTGTTAACCATTACTCGGCCATCTTTTGGAAATGTACGCATTTACATGTTTGTTCCTAACGGGCCTACTAGCAGCAATTTTAATGAAAACAGAGAAACATACTTTGATGTTCTGCAGAAAGTAGTAATTAGTGGTTATTTATCTAGGCGTTTTAGTTTAACTTTTATTTTATTTGTATACATATAACATTACCGTTTTTTCAACGTGACATGACAAAACATCACTACATACAAATGGGATCCAGAAGAAAGTCAGAAGCGTTTTAGTATTAGCAGAAATTTTAAAAGATAAATAAAACCGTAAAAAAAAATACAAAAATATATTTTTCTATTTTTTTTTTTTTAATAAAATAATATTTACTGTTCAAAGAAATTGATAAGACTTTACTTTTTTTTGTGGGAAGAGCGCAAAATATAAAATTTTGCTATGTATTACGGTAATCGGTAATATTTACACAGATTGATGCAACAATTCTCATATTTATAAAGGCATGCTGCTGGAACACATTATTTATATTACTATATTTATTATTATATTTAAAATAATATTCATAGAAGCTCCATAGATGTAAGGATGACATTACTCATCATGATTGCATTGGTTGTTTAATCTGCGTAAGTTTCAAACATGCGTAAATGATAAACTTTTGGTGAGACTTAATACTGGCCATATATTTTTTATATACATCATACATAACTAAATCAATTGGAACAAATTATTCACTCAATTGATAAATGTTTTATACAAAAAAAGTTGTATGTACTTTTGTTTGAAGTGTAGGTAATTCACGTTTTTCACGGGTACTGCGGTCATATTCCAGCTCTGATTTAGCGGACTATCAACAATGTTTTCAAATAATAATAAAAAAACACTTCAAAGACAATTTGCAAATTATTTGAGGTTAAAATATTATCACTTTTCCATTAGGTTGACATAATATTAATTAATTAAAGCCAGTACAGTCAAACCTTTATAAGAGCGCCATCTTTGGGAGTGGGCTAAACTGGCTGTTATATAAAGGTGGCTGTCTTATCAAGTTGAAGTCTAAATTGCCACCATGGAAGAAAACAGAGTCAGCACACCAGAGTCTGGTGGTTTCTAGGAAATTAATTTAAATAAGTGATTATTTAATAAAGTTTGGACTTGGTACTAATGTCATTTGAAAGAAAATTGAAAGCATCTTTCAATTTTAATGCACTTCTGTTTTTTTTTTTTTTTTTTTTTTTTTCATTTTTACGAAATAAAAAAAAAAAAGAAAACAATTAAGGCCAAACATTATGGGGACGAATCGCTCCGGCACTATCGGCCAAAGATCCAGGAAGCTGCCATAATCTCGGTCAATATTGATGCGCAAAAGGAAGGCATTGTACCGAAAACCACTTACATTGCATAAGAACACCTTTGATCTGCTCTGATTTGAAGTTAAAAGATCGTTTTATCAAGTAAAAAAAATGTTTTGTTCTGCAAGAAGTTCATCCCAACGTTCGTTTGCAGTCTTTACATGTTCGGTTATGAACTACCATTACTGAATTAGTTTTGATCGACAGAGATCGCTAAATTATTATCAGTGTAAAAATCTTTTCCCCAGAATGCGTAAAAACATTTCAAAGAAAGAAAAAAAAAATTTTAGCTTTAACCACGAGATTATGCGAGACACAACGAGTGTTGGTGAGAGCGTGTTGACAAATGACAGCAGACGGGTTTCCCCAGGTATTTACCTGTAATTTCACACGTTTGCGCACATGTGATTGGCTTCTAATTGACACTTGAAGTTAATTGCCGATAAGTATGGGCAATTAAAATCTTTACAGGTAATATGTGGCCGTCATACGGAGGATAATGTGTTTTGGGAATAAATTTACTGGCTGATGGTGCTCGTGTAAAGGTGGCACTCTTACAGAGTACAAACTTGTAGAGAAACTGATCGGGAATGTTCAAAGCTGGCGCTCTTAAGCAGGTTTGACTGTATTGGGGTCTTTAATAGGTGTCTTTCACAGGTATACCCAGTGCTTGCACTAACTGTCAAAATCAGGAAGTCCCAGGACTGGAAGTCCTGGTGATCAATTTTTTTCACTCACTTTCAGAAATTCAACCACAATATTCTTAAACTCTCATTTATCTAGTAAAACTGCCATTGTTAAGCTAAATAACACACATTCATTCTAAATTTTTGTTATAAATGACTAATATCTTTAAAAGTTGGGAGTCCCAGACTTCCTGGCATTAATTTTTTGGAAGTTCCAGGGCAATTTTTGGGAGTCTCTTGACTCCCAGACTTCCCTTAATTCAAGCACTGTATACCTATATTTTTCACAGGTATTTCAGTAGTATTCCGGTATTTCGGTGATTGGTGTGACCGTTTATAACTGACCAATATTTCAGGATTTGATGAATGATTTTTTAGCTCGCCTGAACAACGTTCAGGAAGACTATTGCACTACCGTCGGCGTTGTGTTGGCGTCAGCGTCCACAAATGTTAAAGTTTTCGTTAAAGTTTTTAAGACCACATTATTTCCTAACCTTATCACCGATTTGATTCGTCTTTGGTATGATGATACATATTGGTCCAAAATTTTGCGCAGTACCATCCCCACCACTCTAGGTCATGTCAAGGTCAAGGTCACAGACTTAGAATTTTCATGTTAAAATTTTATGTCTAAGTTTTTAGGATCTCAATACTTCTACACTAAATGATTGATTTTGTTCCTTTTTGGTATTATGATAGACAGTGGTCAAAAGTTTTTATCAGCACCATCAGCACTCATGACTGTGACCTTGAGGTCGAGGTCACAGACTTAGAATTTAAATGTTAAAGTTTTTGTTCAGCACCATCAGCACTCATGACTGTGACCTTGAGGTCGAGGTCACAGAATTAGAATTTAAATGTTAAAGTTTTTAGCTCGCCTGTACGAAGTACATGGAGAGCTATTGTAGTCACCCAGGTCGTCCACGTTTGCGTTTGCGTTCCCGTTCCCGTCACACTGCGTTAAAGTTTTTCAAATGCTTATATCTCAACAGTCACTTCTCACAGAGGCATCAAATTTGGAACTTAGGTACCTTGGAGGGTCTTCTGAGATTCCAAGAGAATAAACCCCTGGGTTCATGCCCCTGGGTGGGGCTAGGGGTCAGAATCTAGGACACCTTTGTAATACTGTGTTAAAGTTTTTCAAATTCTTATATCTTGACTTTCACTCCTCATAGAGCATTCATATTTAGAATTTGGGTACCTGGACGAGTCTTCTGAGATTCCAAAAGAACATACCCCTGGGTTCATACCTCAGGGTGGGCCTTGGGGTGGGGCTAGGGGTCAAAATCTAGGACACATTTGTAAAATCTTATATGCCTACAGGTTATAGACACAACTGGTTATACATCAGCTAACTATGTGACATCAGTTTAAGTGTAAGAGAGTGAAGGTCATGGTGACCTACATTTTACGGTCCAGGTCACCTAGATTTCACGGCCCAGTGATTTTGCCTTATATCTTGAATACTATTTGTTGGATAAATGTCACACCTGGGATATTACTTCCATGTGACCCAATGAATGACCACTTACTATATCTAGGTCATTGTGACCTATATTTCATGGTTCAGTGATTTTGCCTTATATCTTGAATACTATTTGTTGGTTAAATGTCACACCTGGGATATTACTTCCATGTGACCCAATGAATGACCACTTACTATATCTAGGTCATTGTGACCTATATTTCATGGTTCAGTGATTTTGCCTTATATCTTGAATACTATTTGTTGGATAAATGTCACACCTGGGATATTAGTTCCATGTGACCCAATGAATGACCACTTACTATATCTAGGTCATTGTGACCTATATTTCATGGTTCAGTGATTTTGCCTTATATCTTGAATACTATTTGTTGGATAAATGTCACACCTGGGATATTAGTTCCATGTGACCTAATGAATGACCACTTACTATATCTAGGTCATTGTGACCTATATTTCATGGTTCAGTGATTTTGCCTTATATCTTGAATACTATTTGTTGGATAAATGTCACACCTGGGATATTAGTTCCATGTGACCCAATGAATGACCACTTACTGTATCTAGGTCATTGTGACCTATATTTCATGGTTCAGTGATTTTGCCTTATATCTTGAATACTATTTGTTGGATAAATGTCACACCTGGGATATTAGTTCCTTGTGACCCGATTATTGACGTCAAAATATATCTCTGTTGGTGTGACCTATATTTCATGGTTCAGTGATTTTGCCTTATATCTTGAATACTATTTGTTGGATTAATGTCACAACTGGGATATTACTTCCATGTGACCCAATAATTGACCACTTACTATATCTAGGTCATTGTGACCTATATTTCATGGTTCAGTGATTTTGCCTTATATCTTGAATACTATTTGTTGGATAAATGTCACACCTGGGATATTAGTTCCTTGTGACCCGATTATTGACGTTAAAGTATATCTCTGTTGGTGTGACCTATATTTCATGGTTCAGTGATTTTGCCTTATATCTTGAATACTATTTGTTGGATAAATGTCACACCTGGGATATTACTTCCATGTGACCCAATGAATGACCACTTACTATATCTAGGTCATTGTGACCTATATTTCATGGTTCAGTGATTTTGCCTTATATCTTGAATACTATTTGTTGGATAAATGTCACACCTGGGATATTAGTTCCTTGTGACCCGATTATTGACGTCAAAATATATCTCTGTTGGTGTGACCTATATTTCATGGTTCAGTGATTTTGCCTTATATCTTGAATATTTGTTGGATAAATGTCACACCTGGGATATTAGTTCCATGTGACCCAATGAATGACCACTTACTATATCTAGGTCATTGTGACCTATATTTCATGCTTCAGTTATTTTTGCCTTTTATTTTTATTACTATTTCATGGAGAATTGTCATACCTGGATTATTATATCTATGTGACAAAATGATTTACATACAAATACATCTAGGTCAGTGTGACCTATATTATATGGCTTAATGATAAAAATGTTACAATATAAAATGTACCCAGCAGGCGAGCTCGCTGTCCTCCGACAGCTCTTGTTGTTAAAGTTTTTAAGACCTCATTATTTCCTAACCTTATCACCGATTTGATTCATCTTTGGTATGATACCGGCCTCGGTGGCTCAGTTGGATGCGCCGTCCGACTGGAGACCAGGAGGTCGCGGGTTCAACCCCCGCCGAGGTCGGCAGCATTCTTTCGTGGAGATTGATCATGAAATATTTTCTACGGTCATTCTCTCCCTTCCGCTGATTCAAGAAGGGCAGTTGTCAGTTTCTGGCGAAAGAATGTGCACACTACTGGTTAACCGCTTAGAGGACTAAGCCTGCCCAGTAAACGTGTGGTTAGGTAAACTGACCGCGCTCGACATGACCCCATTGGGTTGACTGGGCCGTAAAATCTCAACACAAACAAAATCTTTGGTATGATGATACATATTGGTCCAAAATTTTGCGCAGTGCCATCCCCACCACTCTAGGTCATGTCAAGGTCAAGGTCACAAGACTTAGAATTTAAATGTGAAGTTTTCGTTAAAGTTTTTAAGACATCATTATTTTCTAACCTTATCACCGATTTGATTCATCTTTGGTATGATGATACATAGTGGTCCAAAATTTTGTGCAGTACCATCCCCACCACTTAGGTCAAGGTCACAGATTTAGAGTTTTCATGTTAAAATTTTACGTCAAAGTTTTAGGATCTCATTACTACTAAACTAAATGATGGATTTAGTTCCTATTTGGTATCATGATAGATACTGATCAAAAGTTATCATCAGCACCATCAGCACTCATGAGCATGACCTTGAGGTCAAGGTCACAGACTTAAAATTTTAAATGTCAAAGTTTTCGTTAAAAGTTTTTAAGACCTCATTTAATCCTAACCTTATCACAGATTTGATTCATCTTTTGTATGATGATACATATTGGTCCAAATTTTTAACGCAGTACCAATCCCTACCACCCTAGGTCACGTCAAGGTCAAGGTCACAGACTTAGAATTTTGATGTGAAAATTTTACGCCAAAGTTTTTTAGGATCCCATTACTTCTAAACTACATGATGGATTTAGTTCCTATTTGGTATAAAGACAAATACTGCCCACCCCCCTCCCACACATATCCAGGTCATGTCAAAAACAAGGTCACAGACTTAGAATTTTCCAGAAACAAAGTGTGCAATATCAGGCGAGCTATCCTGTCTGGCGACAGGTCTTGTTTTAGCTTGCCTGTTCAAAGTTTAAAACAAAAGAGAGGTACATGTATTGTAGTCTCCTTGGTTTCCCCATTCCCTTTCCCATTTATGTTACACTGTGTCCTGGTCTTTGAGTGGTCAGCTGTCCTGACTTTCGATCATGAGGTTCCTTGTGCAAGTCCTACAAGAGTGGAGTTCAACTTGTGACTGTACAGCGCTTATTGCACAGTCCCTCTCATTATCATTCCTTCATTGTCTTGGTATGGCTTAATGTACCGTATTCGATCTAATTACCGCACATACCCCTATAAGCGCACACTCCTGAAATTCCTAGTCTTCAGATTACATACAGCCAGTGTACATTTTATTTACTTTTTAGCTCACCTGAGCAAAAGCTCAGGGTGAGCTATTGTCATCACCCTATGTCCGTCGTCCGTCGTCAACAATTAGTTTGTTAACACTCTAGAGGTCACAGTTTTGACCCAATCTTGATGAAACTTGCTCAGAATGTTTGCCTCTATGAAATCTAGGTCAAGTTCGATACTGGGTTACTTGGGGTCAAAAACTAGGTCACCAGGTCAAATCAAAGAAAAAACTTAACACTCTACAGGTCATAGTTTTGACCCAATCTTGATGAAACTTGCTCAAAATGTCTGCCTCTATTAAATCTAGGTCAAGTTCAAAACTGGGTCACCTGGGGTCAAAAACTAGGTCACCGTGCCAGATCAGCAGAAAACCTTGTTAACACTCTAGCGGTCACATTTTTGAAGCAATCATCATGAATCTTGCTCAATATATTTGTCTTGATGATTTCTAGGTCAAGTTCGAAACTGGGTCACCTGGGGTCAAAAACTAGGTCACCTGGCCAGATCAGCAGAAAACCTTGTTAACACTCTAGCAGTCACGTTTTTGAAGCAATCATCATGAATCTTGCTCAATATATTTGTCTTGATGATTTCTAGGTCAAGTTCGAAACTGGGTCACTTGGGGTCAAAAACTAGGTCACCGTGCCAGATCAGCAGAAAATCGTGTTAACACTCTAGCGGTCACATTTTTGAAGCAATTATCATGAATCTTGCTCAATATGTTTGTCTTGATGAATTCTAGGTCAAGTTCGAAACTGGGTCACCTGGGGTCAAAAACTAGGTCACCTGGCCAGATCAGCAGAAAACCTTGTTAACACTCTAGCGGTCACATTTTTGAAGCAATCATCATGAACCTTGCTCAATATGTTTGTCTTGTTGATTTCTAGGTCAAGTTCGAAACTGGGTCACTTGGGGTCAAAAACTAGGTCACCTGGCCAGATCAGCAGAAAACCTTGTTAACACTCTAGCGGTCACATTTTTGAAGCAATCATCATGAATCTTGCTCAAAATGTTTGTCTTGATGATATATAGGTTGAGTTCGAAACTGGGTCACTTGGAGTCAAAAACTAGGTCACCGGGCTAAATCAGTAGAAAACCTTGTTAACACTCTAGCGGTCACATTTTTGAAGCAATAATCATGAATCTTGCTCAAAATGTTTGTCTTGATGATTTCTATGTCAGGTTCGAAACTGGGTCACGTGGTATCAAAAACTAGGTCACCAGGCCAAACCGACAGAAAACCTTGTTAACACTCTAGCGGTCACATTTTTGAAGCAATTATCATGAATCTTGCTCAAAATGTTTGTCTTGGTGAGTTCTAGGATATGTTTGAAACTGGGTCACTTGGGGTCAAAAACTAGGTCACCGGGCCAAATCAGCAGAAAACCTTGTTAACATTCTAGCAGTCACATTTTTGAAACAATCATCATGAATCTGGCTCAAAATGTTTGTCTTGATGATTTCTAGGTCAAGTTCGAAACTGGAACACCTGGGGTCAAAAACTAGGTCACCTGGCCAAATCAGCGTAAAATCTTATCACTCTAGCGGTCACATTTTTCAAGCAATTATCATGAATCTTGCACAAAATGTTTGTCTTGATGAGTTCTAGGTCAAGTTCGAAACTGGGTCACTTGGTATCAAAAACTAGGTCACCAGGCGAAATCAGCAGAAAACTTTGTTATAATCATTTTGAACTTTGATCAGAATGTTTGCCTTGATCAGTTCTAGATCAGGCTCTCAAAGTGCTATGTTGCTCAGGTGAGCGTTACAGGGCCATCATGGCCCTCTTGTTTATAAAGGCATATGTTGTGGGTTCTCATTTGAATTGCATCGACTTGTCGATGCAATTCAAATGAGTACCCACATGCCTTTATAAAGACAACCAGAAAAAAAATCGCATTATCATTATCAAATAAGTCCTTTTCTGATCTTTTTATAGTGTATCCTTAATAGGTATAGGTACATATTTTATAACATCTGAGTGTTCCCAGTAATTTTGAAAAACCTAAGCGCACAATGCGGTAATTAGGTCAAATACGGTATGTTGAAAAGAGATGTTAAACACTAAGTCACTATTTAATTGCACTAAATACTTGGACACCACAACTCCTTAACCATACTCGTCCAAATATGTGATAGGAGTGTACGATAAATGTCATAAAATTTGAACGCTTTATTCCATACTTATAATTATTGGCCATAATTTTGCTTTTTACGCAGCTGCATCTTAAAAAAAAATTAGTGGAATGGCAAACAGTGTGGACCTTGAGCAGACTCAGGAACAGTCTGATCTGGTCTGCACTGTTTGCATATATGCCATTTTGTCAGACACTTTGGTGTACGAAATTTTAGGATATTTAATGTATTTGACTATTGAAAAAGTGTTGGTTGGATTGCAGACACTGTAGATCTGATGTAAAAAATGATCTTGACTCTTTGTTACGCTATTCTGCCCATGTAGTTATAGCAAATGTGGAACCTACTTATTTGTATAATACAATAAGATCAAATATCATAGCTTCAGATAAGAGGGAGTATCAGCTACACATTTTTCTTATTTCTCCATGAAAACTTGTTGTGGGTACTCAATAGAAGCCTCAGAAAAGCACTTCTAATGAGTGCCCACCACACATTCTCTTTTGCCGGCCTCAGTGGCTCATTTGGATGCACCTTCCAACTGGAGACCAGGTCGCGGGTTCAACCTCTCCAAGGTCAGCAACATTCTTATGTAGAGATTGATCATGAAGTATTTTCTACGGTCATTTTCTCCCTTCCGCTGATTCAAGAAGGGCAGTTGTCAGTTACTGGTTAACCGCTAAGAGGACTAAGCCTGCCCAGTAAACGTGTGGTTAGGTAAACTGACCGCGCTCTACATGATCCCATTAGGTTGACTGGGCTGTAAAACCTCAACGTAAACAAACAAAAACTGACCGCGCTTGACATGACCCCATTGGGTTGACTGGGCCGTAAAACCTCAACACAAACCAACCACACATTCTCATGGAAAATAAGAAAAATATCAAAACTTTTTGGATAAAAAAAATCGTCTTATCTGGGGCTTTTAATCTGATATGTTGTATCTTACATCACCGGGGCGTCCAACTGATATTGGCTTACAGTTGGGCAAGGCCTGCTATCCTTGTAGTGGGTAAGGGTAGAGGGGGAATGTTTTTATTTCTTCTGTTTCTTCACTTTCATTCCTGTTCTTCTTTCTTCCCTGTCCCTCTCTTTCATCTCCTCTACTCTCTCTTCTGTCTCTTTTCTCCCTTTCTCTGGGAGACGACACAAAATGACCCTCAAGGGTTGACGTGTCGTTAAACCCCAACACAATCAAAATCTGATATGTTTTTGTTTAGCTTCGTAGTTCAGCAGCGTAGTTCCAGATATAAAGTGTATCCAGAAAATGATTTTTCAAATTTCTTAATGAAAACGTAGATACACATAAGAAGCAGCTGGCTGAGGCCCCTCGAATGAGTACTCACAACATAATTATTCATGGAAAAAGAAAACAAGAGGACTTGTAAAGAATATTTGGTGATAATTCTGGCTTTATTTTCTGTGGTTCTCCATAAAAACATGTTGTGGGTACTCATTGAGAGCACCTTGCCGAGGCACTTCTAATGAATACCCATAACACATATACAGTTGACTCTCGTTATCTCGACCTTGCTTATCTCGAATAACCGCTTATCGAGAGGCAAAAATCTTGTCCCTGACTAAACATGAAAATCTTACAACAGGTAAAAAACAATATTGTGGAAAAGAGGAGAATTGCTCCTCAGGAGCAATTTCTCTTTTCCACAATATATCTCTAAATTCAAGAGTCCAATTACATATAAATTTGTTAAATGTGGTTGTTCGAATTATTTTTTTCCTCCCCTCTGCAAATCTATAGGTCGAGGTACAGATATCTCGAAGTATTTCAGAGCGTCCCTTGGAATTCGAGATAACGAGAGTCGACTGTATATTTTTATTGGAAAAATAAGGAAAATTGTCCCAGAACTCCTCAAATACACCTTAACAAGACCCTTTATGAAAAAAATACCAATACTTGCGGTTGAAAAAGCACCTTATCTGGAATTAATGTAGCCTAACTTGATAACTTTTTCTATCCTCTTTCAGGGCTACGCACCAGGAACCATGTCAAGTCCAACGATCGATCCATTCATGCCAAACTATTACAACCCATCAATGTCATTTCCTTATCTAAGTCAAGGACTTGGGGATGGGGCATGGTCTAATGGCGGGGACACTTCAATGTTTTCTGCTGTCGGTGGCTATGACTATAATCAAATGTTTACTGGGTTTGGTTATCCACAATTCTGGGGTGAATATCAGCCGAGCGAATATTGGGGTCAAAGCGCCACTGCCTCGGGGCAGGGGCGAAAAGACGCTCGTGGTTATACTACGGAGGATTACTACAGAACTGATAACATGGTGCCGGCTGATCCCTATGTGACAATGAATGGGGAACTTGAACGGGAACAGGGTGTTAATAGTGTTGAGCAGGGACTGAAGGGAATGAATATTTCTATGGATGGAACTCAAATGGATGGTGGCCAAAGTGACATGGGCCACGGAATGGACCCTTCTCTACAGCAAGGTAGTGTCCAAACTGGGGGTAGCTCTCAGGCTCCGAAAAAGACATCGTGGGCAGCTATTGCAAGTCAGCCCGCACGTCCCCAGCCTCAAAAGCCTAGGTCTATTCCTCGTGCGCCAGTAAATCCAAATAGGCAGAATTTGGACATTGGTACTTGGGATAATAAGAACAATGTTGGTAGTAGGCCAGGTCCATCTCAACAGCCAAGGACTTGGAGTGCACCGCGAAGCTCGAGAACTGCGTCATATAATAGTCCTACAGGCTCTGGAGGGAGTAATAATCCTCCCCCGAGCAGTTCTTCAGGCAGTGCTGGACTAAGTTCTATTAGTGCACCTACGTCAAGTGGATCAAATGGGTCGGGAGCGATTAATCATCCAGTTCTAGATAAGCTGAAATCAGAACACTCGTACAATCCAAAGGAGTTTAATTTCAACCAAAAAGGCTGTCGGTACTTTATTATCAAGAGTTATTCAGAGGACGATATTCACCGTTCTATCAAGTACAATATTTGGTGTTCGACCGAGCATGGCAACAAGAGATTGGACGCTGCATTCAAGGAACGCGAAGGAAAGGGCCCAATCTATTTCTTGTTCAGTGTGAATGGATCGGGACATTTCTGTGGCATGGCACAGATGATGTCTGGTGTTGACTATGGGCAGAGTTCAGGGGTTTGGGCTCAGGACAAGTGGAAAGGACAGATCGAAGTGAAATGGATCTATGTGAAAGACGTGCCGAACAGTCAACTTCGGCACATCAGACTGGAGAATAATGACAACAAGCCAGTCACGAACTCTCGAGACACCCAGGAGGTACCCCCAGAGAAAGGAAAACAAGTGTTGAAAATCATGCACAATTATAAGCACTCAACATCTATCTTTGATGATTTCGGACATTACGAGAAAAGGCAGGAAGAGGATACTAATCCAGCACCAAAGCGGGTAGGTATTGGGTTTGAAGAAAAAGAAAACCCCCAAAACACTGCTTGATAATTAAATACTCATAGCTCCAGATAATGTGCTTGTTTCAACCATGATATTTTTCTTATTATTCTATGTAAATGTTTTGGATATTCATTAGGCGCTTCTAATGAGAACCCACAACATATAGGTTTTCTTTGAGAAATAAGAAAAATTATATATCTCATAAGTGGGATACTCTACTTAGCTGGAGTTAAGAAGTCCTTGGCCCAGGACAAGCAAATTGAAATTTCTTGTACTCAGGGAAATGGGACAATTTGGACAAATCGGGCATGGTATTTCCACAGCACTGTATTTGTTTGAAGAAAAAGAAAATTAAAACAAAAAAAAATGTCTGATAAATAAATACACTATAAAAAGATCAGAAAAGGACTTATTTGATGATGATTATGCGATTTTTTTTTCTGATTGTCTTTATAAAGGCATATGTTGTGGGTACTCATTTGAATTGCATCGTCAAATGAGAACCTACAACATATGCCTTTATAAAAAAAAGTAAATAAAATGTACACTGGCTGTAATCTGAAGACTACGGACTTTCACGAGTGTGCGCTTATAGGGGTATGTGCGTTTATTAGATCGAATACTGTATGATATGGTGCAGGTGGGGTATCCAGATATATGTTTTCTTACTGTATTCGATCTAATTACCGCACATACCCCTATAAGCGCACAGTCAAGAAATTCCGTAGTCTTCAGATTACAGCCAGAATAATTTTTCTTTACGTCATTTTAAAAGCATATGTTGTGGGTACTCATTTGAATTGCATCGACTTGTCGATGCAATTCAGATGAGTGCCACAACATATGCCTTTATAAAGAAAATCAAAAACAATCACATAATCATCATCAAATAAGTCCTTTTTCTGATCTTTTTTATAGTGTATCCTTAGTAGGTAGATACATATTTTACCACAAATGAGTGTTCCTAGTAATTTTGAAAAACCTAAGCGCACAGTGCGGTAATTAGGTCGAATACGGTATTTCTCTACAAAAAACATTTTGGGTACTCATTAGAAGTGCCTTTCTGTGGCATTTCTACTGAGCACTACCACAATGTTTTCTTTGAGAAATGTGTTTGATCTGCAGCTATGGTACAGATATCTTCCATCACAATACATGTATTTCAAAAGTCTTTTTAAGTTGTGGAAGGCTTTCACCTACTGTATTTACCCTAAGTATTCGGACAGACAGCCCTGAGCAAGCAGTGTACACCCAAATCAAATGCTGCAGAACGCCTGTCCTGTTCTTTGTTTGGATAAGTATGGTAATGAGTTAAAGGTGCCCAAATACTTAGGTTAAATACGGTATTTCAGTCTCTTTGGTTGGAAAAATAGGTGCCTTATCTTGAGCTTCTGTGTATCGGATTTTTTTCCTCTGCAGTTCAAAATAGGAAGTTTATAACTTCTAGGAGATTTTGTCCCAAATCATCCTCTAGTTTGAACCCATTATTATCAGACAAAGCTCCAAGAAGGCCCTTTTTTGTCCAAAAAAAGTTTTGATATTTTTCTTTTTTCTCCATAAAAATATGAGTACCCATTGGAAGTGCCTTGATGAGGCCCTTCTAATGAGTATTCACAACATGTTTTTGCAAAGAAATAAGAAAAATGTACACCTGATACTCCTTATCTGGTGCTATAGTTATAGATTTAGATTTTTTGCCAGCATTTGCATCACAAGTTTTTGGTTAAATTTGTCTTTTATACAAATACTATGTATAGATTGCTTTGGTGAAGTGAATCCGAGTACCCATACCAAGGTGATTTGGAGAAAATTGAAATTCAATATAAAATTTAACCCTTAAAGCGCCAATCACGACTAAAGCAGACGACAATTTTGATTTCTTTTTTTTTTTCATTTTCAGAAGAAAACAAGTCTTGGTATTTCATGTGAATCGTCTGCAAAGCAGACGATTCACATGAGATATAGGACTTGTTTTCTCTGAAAAAATACAAAATAAAAATTTTAGAATGCCGTCTGCTACAAATTTTGCTTGGCGTGTTAAGGGTTAATAGAAAAAAAGCAGGCATTATAGAAGGTGTCCAGAAATAGCCACAATAACAGAACATAGCCTACCAATGACACAAAGAGGATGAACAAACCCTGACAGACAGAACAGTACACGAGCTACAAACCAAAGAAAAGGAAAACAGTCAGCTCCTCCTTCCCTGACATGTTCACAATGCTAGACAGGATCCTTTTAACGTAAAATAAACCCACAGACAAGACAAAGCCTGAAAAAAGGCTGGCAGTGAGCGGCCACAAGGTCACACACAGAACAAATACCACCAGAAACCACTGCCTAAGAATGGTCAGTAGTAAAAACGATTAAGGGTTGGGGGGGGGGGGGGGGGGGATGGGGGTTAAATCATTTTTACTGGCATTGAATCTTCACCTAGAGCAGAGGTCACGGGAAAGTTCAGTCAGTCTCAGCATTTTGCAAATATTTTTAATCCTTTTCCTATCAGTTCTGCGAGTCTTTTGCACGGGACTTACAAGTGTCTTGCTTGACAGTCTCGTGAGTTAAGTAAGATTTTGTGAGAGACACTCAGAAATTGATATTGACAAACAACGGTTTCTTTTCCACGCCATTTTGGGGTGGTCGGGTGGTGCGAAGGTGCTGTGTATCTTACATCACTGGGGCGTCCAACTGATATTGGCTTACAGTTGGGCAAGGCCTGCTATCCTTGTAGTGGGTAAGGGTAGAGGGGGAATGTTTTTATTTCTTCTGTTTCTTCACTTTCATTCCTGTTCCTCTTTCTTCCCTGTCCCTCTCTTTCATCTCCTCTACTCTCTTCTATCTCTTTTCTCCCTTTCTCTGGGAGACGACACAAAATGACCCTCAAGGGTTGACGTGTCGTTAAACCCCAACACAATCAAATCCACGCCATTTGTGAGTCAAAACTTTTTTCATACAGTTTTCATTAACCCTTGTCATGCTGAATAAATTAGGATGCCATGCCCACTTCTAATTTTCAGTCAATCAGGTTACTTGATCCAGGTTGAAGATAAAAATTCAAATACTGAATGGCAAACAGTGCAGATCCAGATCAGTTGGCTTCTTCAGAAGCCAACTGATCTGGATCTGCACTGTTTGCAAAGGCAGGGCACATCTGGGTGCAGCAGGACAAGGGTTAATTAGTTAATTGCCCTTAATCAAAGATCCGTTAATCATCATTTCCATGGGTGTTAGAAGATTCCATTGTTACATGTAATTTACTGTATGTATCCAAGGTGGGTCGGTAAATACCAGTGGCGGGAATTCCCACTGGTATTTACCGGTAATTACCATCCTGAGAAATACTCCAAATGTCAGCAAAATGTGAAATAGTTGGAAATATGATATATTTTTTATACCCCCGACATACGAAGTATGTGGGGGTATATAGTTTTCGCTTTTCCGTTCATTCGTCTTTCCGTCACAGGATCAAAGTTTTTGCGTTAAAGTTTATAAGACCTCATTTTTTGAAGACCCTTTGATGGATTTCATTCATATTTGGCATGATGGTAGATATAGGTCTAAAGTTTTTATCAGCACCATCCCAACCCCGGGGATGACCTTGGGGTCTAGGTCATGGACTTAGAATTTTCATAAAAAAGTCAAAGTTTTTTGTGTTTAAGTTTATATAGCTATATCATCAAGACCCTGCTTGTAGCATGGTGCGATACAGGTGTCCACTTTTCTGTCCGTCTGTCTGTCTGTCAACATTTATGTCGAAGTTCGACATTTATATCAAAGTTAGTATTCTAATCAACTACAAGACTAAACAACTATCAAACCTTGCATGAAACATCTCCCTGACCTCCTGACTTTGCGACATAGACCAGAGTTCTCACTAGGATTTTGAAAGCAGGAGTTTAAGAATCCATCTCTGAGAAAAGTTGGAGTTAAAATTGAAAAATAGGAGTTTGACCTAGAAAATTTGGAGTTTTCCGCTAAATATGAAAACTTAATATTTAAGGACATGGTCTGGACAACTTCATTTTTCAACATAGTTAACCTTGACCACTGAGTGTCTGGTAAGGATCCAAAAGCTTTTGGGGCTTAGGAAATAGTGACAGGACTTCCATTAACTTCCCGACTCATGAAGTCCCAGACTTCCTACCCCTCAAATTTGGAAGTCCCACAGGAAAATCTAGGAAGTCCCACTTTTTTCCCTGCTGCGGCGGTCTGCCCTTTCTTTAGTAGAACAGAGGATCTTAATTCAGTGTCACACAGAATCATCATGATATACACTTCTCTTAGATGTGTTTTAAACATATCCTTATCGCTTATTAAAATTCGATCGCATCTTTTTGGAAAGCCTGTACTTGTATGTCGGACCTTAGAGAAAGCATCCACATTGGTCCAACTTCGCGTTCGTTTCAAAGCCCAGAGAAAGAAAAAAAGAAAAGAAAATACATGAGAGAAAACACCCAAAACATGTTTTCTTAAAAACAAACTATGCTGAAATTATTTTGCAGAAATGTATTTAATGAAATATTTGCTCGGATTGAAGCTGATCAACACGAGCGAGCGAGTTGCTTACTTCACAAAAATTGCGGGAAAAACGGCGCCGACTCGTGCAACAACAAACAAATAAAAGGCAGCTCTCGATGAGTTACCAACAGCAATACGTTCGTTCGCGGAGAATAGCAAGCAAAACCATCGCAATTCGCCTATATTTAGACTTACTTTGCGTCTTTTCCGCACTGGTAAACAACGCAGCCAGAACAAGGCTACGAATTTAGAAACGGGTTTTCCGAAAATTTTGACGAAAAATATTTCTTCTCATTTGAAAAAATGCTTTTGTTGTCATGACAAACATAAGCTTCTATATAAATTCGAATAGATTTAAATTTGCGTTCTGTGCATAATTGTTATTTATTTATTTAATTTCACTCGGTGACTCCCGGAAGTGTTCAGGTGTTTTCAGACGACACGCGTTCTTAGCAAAATAATAATTTAAGATTTTAAGACGTGAATATTTAAAAATAATAATGACTTCATATAATTTCACCGAATATTTTCGGGTGTCGCAGAAGAAAGTTAATTATACAAACATCAATTAATCAACTCAGCACGCGTGACAAATACACACAGTGATCACGCAGCCATCAAAAGGGTGCCGTGACGCTTGACACCGATGTCAATAAAACTCCCGCAAGCGGAAAGTGGGACGTCCTTAAAGCTCAGTCAACACAGGTAGCGAATTTCCAATAAGTAGGTGGGGTAAACATCATACAACTCGTTAAAAGTAGGCGGGCTTTTTGACAATTTTTGGACATCTCGGGTATCGATTTCGACGGACAAAAGAAATTTCGGAAGTCCGCGGTACATCTTTGAAGTTCAGTTTGGACGTCCGGTGGCAACAGAGCGTAAATGAGAATCCTCGGAAGGAAATTTTACGCGTACAAAAACAAAAATAGGCGTAAAAATACGCCGAATTCGGCGTTTCCGAGAACTCTGTAGACGTTCATTTTTCCGTTCGTCTGTCCGTTCATCTGTCAACATTTATGTCGAAGTTCGACATTTATATCAAAGTTAGTATTCTAATCAACTACAAGACTAAACAACTATCAAACCTTGCATGAAACATCTCCCTGAACTCCCGACTTTGCGACTTTGCCCGCTTTTCCATTCGTCTGTCCGTTTGTCCATCCCTCTGTCCATCTGTTAACAGTTCTGTTATGTCGAAGTTAGACATTTATGTCAAAGTTAGTATTCTAATCAACTACAAGACTAAACAACCATCAAACCTTGCATGAAACATCTCCCTGACCTCCTGACTGCGACATAGGTGCGATATAGGCTTCCGCTTTTCCGTCAGTCCGTCTGTCAACATTTATGCCGACGTTCGACATTTATGTCAAAGTTAGTATTCTGATCAATTACAAGACTAAACAAACATCAAACCTTGCATGAAACATCTCCCTGACCTCCTGACTTTGCGACATAGGCGTCCGCTTTTCCGTTCGTCTGTCTGTCTGTCAACATTTATGTCGAAGTTCGACATTTATGTTAAAGTTAGGAATCTAATCAACTACAGGACTAAACAACCATCAAACCTTGCATGAAACATCTCCCTGAACTCCCGACTTTGCGACTTTGTCCGCTTTTCCATTCGTCTGTCCGTTTGTCAATCCCTCTGTCCATCTGTTAACAGTTCTGTTATGTCGAAGTTAGACATTTATGTCAAAGTTAATATTCTAATCAACTACAAGACTAAACAACCATCAAACCTTGCATGAAACATCTCCCTGACCTCCTGACTGCGACATAGGTGCGATATAGGCGTCCACTTTTCCGTCAGTCGGTCTGTCAACATTTATGCCGACGTTCGACATTTATGTCAAAGTTAGTATTCTGATCAATTACAAGACTAAACAAACATCAAACCTTGCATGAAACATCTCCCTGACCTCCTGACTTTGCGACATAGGCGTCCGCTTTTCCGTTCGTCTGTCTGTCTGTCAACATTTATGTCGAAGTTCAACATTTATGTCAAAGTTAGTATTCTAATCAACTACAAGACTAAACAACCATCAAACCTTGCATGAAACATCTCCCTGACCTCCAGTCTTTGCGACATAGGTGCCAGCTTTTCCATTCGTCTGTCCGTCTGTTAACAGTTCTGTTATGTCGAAGTTCGACATTTATGTCAGTCTTCTAATCAACTACAAGACTAAACAACCATCAAACCTTGCGTGAAACATCTCCCTGACCTCCTGAATTTGCGACATAGGTGCCCGCTTTTCCATTCGTTTGTCCGTTCACCTATCCTTCTGTCCGTCTGTTAACAGTTCTGTTATGTCAAAGTTCAACATTTATGTCAAAGTTAGTATTCTAATCAACTACAATTCTACAACAACCATCATATCTTGCATGACACATCTCCCTGACCTCCTGACTTGGCAGGTACATTGACCCAGTGACCTTGACCTATATTTTGCACTCCATTGACTGACACAATTTACGTTGACGTTCCAGATCTTCTCAACTATAAGGCATACAACTACCAAACCTTGCATAGTGCTGCTCCTAGATATACTAACTCGGCAGGTACCTTGACCCGGTGACCTTGACCTATATTTTGCACTCCAGTGACTTTGACACATTTTGCGTCGACGTTTGATATCTCCTCAACTATAAGGCCTTCAACCATCAAACCTTGCAAAGTGCTTCTTCTCAATGTACTGACTCGGCAGATGCCTTGACCTGATGACCTTGACCTATATTTTGGCTGCAGTGACTGACATAATTTACGCCAACGCTCTCCTTAATGTACGGACACTGCAGGTACCTTGACTTGGTGACCTCGACCTATATTTCGCGCTCCATTGACTTTTACACCTTCTACCTCGCCCTTCCATATGTCCTCAACTGTAAGGCGTTCAACCACCAAACCTTATATAGTGCTTCTTCTCGATGTACTGACTTGGCAGGTACCTTGACCTGGTGACCTTGACCTATATTTTGCTCTCCGGTGACTTTGACAGATTTTACGTTGATGTTCGGTATCTCCTCAATTATAAGACCTACAACCACTAAACCTAGCCGGCCTCGGTGGCTCAGTTGGATGCGCCGTCCGACTGGAGACCAGGAGGTCGCGGGTTCAACCCCCGCCGAGGTCGGCAACATTCTTTCATGGAGATTGATCATGAAATATTTTCTACGCTCATTCTCTCCCTTCCGCTGATTCAAGAAGGGCAGTTGTCAGTTTCTGGCGAAAGAATGTGCACAATACTGGTTAACCGCTTAGAGGACTAAGCCTGCCCAGTAAACGTGTGGTTAGGTAAACTGACCGCGCTCGATATGACCCCATTGGGTTGACTGGGCCGTAAAACCTCAACACAAACAAAAAACCACTAAACCTTGCATAGTGCTTCACCTCATTGCACTGGCTTGGCAGGTACCTTGACCCGGTGACCTTGACCTATATTTGACACATTTTATGTTGATGTTTGATAACTCCTGAACTATAAGGCCTACAACCACCATACCTTGCATAGTGCTTCTCCTTGATGTACTAAATTAGCAGGTACCTTGACCCTTGACCTTGATCTATAATTCACGATCCAGTAACTTGTACACATTTTACGTCAACATTCCATTATCATTGGGCTGTATAATACGAAAAGTCAGTGCTGAAGATATAGCTATTAGAGGGAATGGAATATATGTGCCCCACTAGGCACTTTGTCTACATTTTTTTCAACCCAGTTTTCCAACTAAGCACTGCTAAGAATGAAATAAACTTATTTAATAATCCCGTTCTGATTGTGGCTCCTGTGACTTTTGCCCCAGCAGGTGTGATGACGCCTTCGCTGAATTCTTGTATTATTTGACATGTTGGTAGATATTGGCCTAGAGTCTTACTCAGCATGATCCCCACCCCGGGTGTGACCAAGGTCAAGGTCAAGAACATAGAATTTTCATATAAAAGTACAAAATTTTGCGTTTTAGTTTATATAGCCATATCATCAAAACCTTTTGTTAAATTTCATTATCCCCAAACTGAAAGGTTAAGCAGATATAGCTATCAGTAAGGAATCTGTTTGTCTGTCCATCAATCCATTGAAGCATTATTCGATCATACTTTATTTTTGTCTTAGGGTCAAAGTTTTTACATTAAAGTTTATAAGACCTCATATTTTGAAGACCCTTTGATGGATTTCATTCATAATTGGCATGATGGTAGATATAGGTCTAAAGTTTTTATCAGCACCATCCCCACCCCGGAGGTGACCTTGGGGTCAAGGTCACAGAATTTTCATAAAAAAGGTCAAAGTTTTTTGTGTTTATGTTTATATAACTATATCATCAAGACCCTTGAGGAATTTCATTTATATTTGACATGTTAGTAGATATTGGCCTAGAGTCTTACTCAGCATGATCACCACCCTGGGTGTGACCGAGGTCAAGGTCACAAACTTTGAATTTTCATATAAAAGTAAAAAATTTTGCGTTTAAGTTTATATAGCCATATTATCAAAACCTTTTCTTAAATTTCATTATCCCCAACTGAAAGGTTGAGGGGATATAGCTAAGACCTTAAATTATGAAGACCCTTGGTCCATGAGGTATCTCCCCTTGTCTCCAGAATTGTAAAACTTTTGTGCTAACCATAACTTTAAAACATGTTTAAGATATTTTCATGATACTTCACCAGTATGTAGAGGACATTGAGTAGGCATATCACATTCAAGAATGTTACTCTAACTGACTCCATTCTGCAGTTTTCTCCCTTGGTTATTTAAATCTTGTGCAGGCAATAGCTCTAAAAATTCTTTAAGATATTTTTGTGATACTTTACCGATATGTAGAGGGCATTGAGTAGGCAGGTCACCTTAAAATTTTCATTAAAATTTATATAGCTATATTATGAAGACTTTTTTGTTGGTTTCATTAAAGCATGATGGTATATATAGGTCTAAAGTTTTTATCGGCACCATCCCCAAGCTGGGGCATGGCTTTTAAGTCAAGGTCACAGACCAGGGTTCAAATTTAACTTTTTTCTCACTTGCTAATTTTAGCAAGCGTATGTTTTTGTAACTTGCTAAATCATATTGTCCATTTGCTTTTTTTTTTTTTTTTTTTTTTTTTTTTTGCTGAGCAGTTAAGATTGCTAGCTTAGTTTATTTCATTTGCAAAGTTATATCTATTACTGAAACTATGTTAATGTGGACATTTTTCATTACAGCTGTTTATGTTGTTATTCATTTGTTTCTTAATGTAAATCATGCCATATGTTAATTTACAGTTATCTAATTACTGTACCCCACCATGCAGGGCGCTGGTCTCTTTGCAAAAATGTTGAACCCTAGCATAGGCCCATTTTTACATTTAAACAAGGGCCTGTTGAAAGAAGGGGCAAGACAGAAAAAGGAAAAAAAAAAGGAAGGGATGAATACAATGACTCATATTGACCTAGTTGTCCGCATTTATTGCATCCCTTTTTTTTCCAACCTGACAGACAATGAAAAGTATCTTGCAGAAGAGGTCTTATCATGTGAATGATGCCTGCTCAGTCTGTACCAATATCTGAACAACCAGATTATCGTCCGTTTTGCTGATTTCTTAATCCAATCCCACTACCAGTTCTTTTTTCCCATTTTCTGATTGTTTTGACTCACTGAGGCAGCCTCGGGTTTAGGTCCGAAAAGCTTCAGATCTGTAGCATCCGCAGCTGTCTGTTTTGTGTCTGTTTTGGGGACTTTATTTCAGGGCTTCTGATGTTGCCACCGGACGTCCAAATTGAACTTCAAAGACGTACCGCGGACCCGAAATTTCTTTTGTCCTTCTGAAATCGATACCCGAGACGTCCAAAAATTGTCAAAAGGCCCGCCCACTTTTAACCAGTTGTATGATGTTTGCCCCGCCTACTTACCGGAAATTCGCTACCTGTGTTGACTGAGCTTTAAGGACGTCCCACTTTCCGCTTGCGAGAGTTTTATTGACAGTTGTGTCAAGCGTCGCGGCACACTTTTGATGGCTGCGTGTATTTGTCATGCGTGCTGAGTTGATTAATTGATGTTTTTATAATTAAATTTTCTACTGCGACCCTGAAATTATTCATTGAAATTATATGAAGTCATTTTTATTTTTTAATATTCAGGTCTTAAATTATTATTTTGCTAAGAACGTGTGTCGTCTGCAACACTTCCGGGAATTGCCAAGTGAAATTCTATAAATAAATAAATAAATAACAATTTTGCGCAGAACGCAAATTGAAATCTATTCGAATTTAGAAGCTTACGTTTGTCATGACAACAAAAGCAATTTTTCAAATAAAAAGAAAACATATTTTTCGTCATAATTTTCGGAAAACCCGTTTCTAAATGCGTAGCCTTGTTCCGGTTGCGCTGTTTACCAGCGCGGAAAAGACGCAAAGTAAGTCTAAATATAGGCGATTTGCGATGGTTTTGCTTGCTTTTCTCCGCGAACGAACGTTTTGCTGTTGATATTTCATCGAGAGCTGCCTTTAATTTGTTTGTTGTTGCACGAGTCTGCGCCGTTTTCCCGCAATTTTTGTAAAGTAAGCAACTCGTTCGCTCGTGTTGATCAGCTTCAATCCGAACAAATATTTCATTAAATACATTTCTGCAAAATAACTTCAGCATAGTTTATTTTTAAGAAAACATGTTTTGGGTGTTTTCTCTCATGTATTTTCTTTTCTTTTTTCTTTCTCTGAGCTTTGAAATGTATGCGAAGTTGTACCAATGTTGATGCTTTCTCTAAGGTCGACATACAAGTACAGGCTTTCCAAAAAGATGCGATCGAATTTTAATAAGCTATAATGACATTTTTAAAACATATCTAAGAGAAGCATATATCATGATCAGGGTTCGCGTTACTGATCGCCATTGTCACCATTGGCGCAGAAAAATAAAATTTGGCACAAAAAATCATAAATTGGCGAAAACAAGTGGCAAAAAAAAATAAAATATATCGCCTGAATTACCAGCTACTGAGCATATAATTGTCGCGCGTGTCTATCGCACCTTCCTTGATTGTATAATCCCCAATTAACAACTCAATTATCGGTCAGAAAACAGTAAAATTAACTTTAATTTGATGAACGCGACATAAGGTCACATGCCGTGATGCGCCGTTTGATAGTAGCACCGCCCACTTTCCACGCCTTTCGTCCTCAAGATTCATGACACTCTGCCGAAACTACCAATCAGGAATTAATGTCGGAGTCCCATCACCTACGTCACGGAAATTTACCCAGAATGAAACCACGTGGAACAGTATGTCAAACACAATTGATTACACGAGAAATAATTATTGTCATTAATCGGTTTGGATAATGCTAATTAAAGCTGTAAGTACACTTTGACAGTGTCGACTTTAATTAAGCATGTTTCGGTACCTTCTGATGAACCTTTTATTTGGAGATCAACTAACGTCGTCCCGAAAAAAAAAAAAAACAAAAAAAAAACATGAATAATGCCTCGGAAGCGGATGCATTAGTCTCCGATGGTCCGGATCGCGCATTCGCTTCCCACAGATTGTAGCAATTTTTATCATGAAATACATGTATTTGCTTCGGTCATTCGCTCCTTCCACTGCTGGCGGAAGGGTGTTCAGTGTACTGGTTAACCGCTTATTGTATAAGCATGCTCCCCTCTTTTTTATTGGCGCGACTCATAAAAAATGCTGTTCCCCATTCCATTTCGCTTTGACCTGACTCGTAAAGCAATTGCAGTAAACTCCCTTTTAAGTCAGTTGCAGTTAGCTCCCTTAAAACAGTAAAACCTGCAGTGTGACTTTGACACTTTTTATGACAACGTATCATATCACCTCAACTATAAGGCCTACAGTCACCAAACCTTGCGTAGTGCTTCTCGATGTACTGACTTTGCAGGTACCTTGATCCAGTGACCTTGACCTATATTTCGTGCTCCAGTGACTGACACATTTAACGTTGGCGTTGGATATTTCCTCAACTATAAGGCCTACAACCACCTCATCTCCTCAGTTATAAGGCCTACAACTACCAAACCTTCCATAGTGCTTCACCTCAATGTACTGACTTGGCAGGTACCTTGACCCGGTGACTTTGACCTATATTTCACGCTCCAGTGACTGACACATTTTATGTCGACGTTAGATATCTCAACTATAAGGCCTACAACTACCAAACCTTGCATAGTGCTTCTCCTCAATGTACGGATTGCAGGTACCTTGACCAGGTGACCTTGACCTATAGTTCGTGCTCCAGTAACTTACACATTTTACTTTACGTAGACATTCCATATCTCCTCAACAATAAGGCCTACAACCACTAAACCTTGTGTAGTGCTTCTACTCGATGTACTGACTAGTGGTGTACCGATGATCAGGTGGTATCGATTAGCGGCGTGCTGGAAGCTCCCGATTCCGATAATCGATTGAACTTTCTCACAATCGATCATCGGCAAACTGATTGACGCTGCATGTTTTCAATTAAACACGTGGGGTAAAACAAACAGTTACCAATTGATGTACTCAGAGACTATACTTGAGTATTCACGGAAGTGTTTTCACAGTGTATGAGGACATCTGTCACTGATTACACAACTCATTGACCATAAAGATTTGTGACAATATGCCGCCGCTTTTGATTTACAAAACTGCGCAGTAGAAGGCGGGGCAGAGCAAGTTTCTTTTATTGGCTAGTGTGTAGTTATGACGTGTCATTCAGATTCACCAAGCCTGCCGACTGGTTCACGGTTGATTTGATGAAACAGAATCATTCTGTACAACAGATGGGCGGAAATAATGTGTAAACTGTTAAAGTCAAATGTATTGATAGTTCATGTTCCCTAAAATTAAGCTACCTGGTTCTATGACTCGCACAAATGTCCGTTTTGATAACTTTTTGCCGCTGAAAATTTCTGAATGGAACAAATTCTTCAAAGTTTATTATTAATTAAAAGTGTCATAGCACTAGTAAAACAGCTTCAGCCCTTCAGACTAGTGTATCTGTCTTTTGTTGTTGTTTTTTTCACCCAGTTTTTCATTTAAAATCAATAAAGCAACGCTGAAATTTACCGATTGCACACTAGTACCCGACACTGGACTAGTAGTCGGACATTTTCATTTTAATTCTTCCTGAACCATACAGGTGGGTTGAAACTTATACAATGTCTTAAACAGCATTTTAAAGCATCATAAATATGTATTCTCTCTATGTTAAGTTTTTTTATTATTATTATTTGAATCTGCAAAAAAAAAAAAAAAAAAAAATTAAATTATTAATAACATGCTTAAAGACACATTTTGGATTGCATAACACCCTAATGACTCTGAGGAGATTAAGATAAGAAATTCTTGGTGACTTTGGCCATCCTTTCAGGTAGGGGTCTGATAAAGGGGAAATTAGATTTTATATCAGCAAAGTTTATGATGAAGACAGAGAAACAAATGTGGGTAATTTGGTGATATTTTGATGTTTTTTTTTTTTTTCTAGTTATTCAATAAAATATACCTGGTGTTTGTTCATTAGAATTGTCTCTCCCAGGCAGTTCTAATGAAACCCACAATATATTTCATGGTGAAATACAGATATTTATGCTATACGCTAATTTATCACCAAATGCCCCCTTTATTTGTTTCTTTGGATCAAATACAGAAGATTAGGAAGATAGTATGAGAAGCTTTTTGCCATAAAATACAAATTCTAAATTGTCCAAGACCTTTTTGACATATTCCATAATGTATTGTTTTACTGAAATGGAAATGGAATAATTGTGCAGTGTTCTTATTTACTTTAGAAAATAAATAAATGAATAAATAAATAAATATTTTCAATTTTATATTTCTATTTCAGTTCATTTGTACTTTTTCACAATGCAAGAAAAAAACAACACTTTTGTGTTTAGAAAAAAAAACTATAAAAAAAAAAAAAAAATAATAATAATAATAATAATAATAAATAAAAAAATAAAAATGATACAATACAAATCAACAAATAAAATCAAATTAAATGCAAAATTTGCAAATGAATTTATTTGATAGTAACATATTGAATACTGCTCAATTTTAAGAATTAACCCTTATATGGCATAACCTAAGGAGACTTAACAGCCTTATAAAGACTCCATAATCACTTAGATAAGATAAGCCTTTGATGTGCGCTCTGTTATCAGGACTGAATATTGGGGTGATCATGAAGGGGGTGGGGGGTCTAGCCAAAGAAGAAAAAAAATCTTTTAGGCCACCAAATCGCTGAAAAATAGTACTAACAAACGCTTTGTAAATATAGAGTTCAGTTGTTGTGCAGTACAGATGAATGAACTTGTAAACATATGACCATGAACAAGGATTAACAGTGAAATATGCACGCCAAAGCGAATTATTCAGGAACCGATTATAATCGGAAAATCGCATCGGCAGCAGCAACCGATGCCAACCGATGATCGATTATGATTTCCAACCGATGTCCCACCACTAGTACTGACTCAGCAGGTACCTTGACCAAGTGACGTTGACCTTTTTTTGCTCTCCAGTGACTTTGACACATTTTACGTTAACATGCGATAGCTCCTTAAATATAAAGCCCACAACCACCAAACCTTGCATGGTGCTTCTCCTCAATGCACTGACTAAGCAGGTTCTTTGACCAGGTGACCTTGACCTTCATTTTGCGATGCAGTGACTTTGACACGTTACATCGACGCTTGGTATCTCCTTAACTAAAAGGCCTAAAGCCAACAAACCTTGCGCTGTGCTTCTCGATGTACTGACTTTGCAGGTACCTTGATCCGATGACCTTGACCTATATTTCATGCTCCATTGACTGACACGTTTTACATTGACGTTCGATATCTCCTCAACTATAAAGCCTACAAGCACCAAACCTTGCATAGTGCTTCTTCATGATGTAATGACTTGGCTGTGCCTTGACCTGGTGACCTTGACCTATATTGCACGCTCTAGTGACTTAAACATTTTACGTCCACATTCGATTATCATTGGGCTGTATAATACGAATAAGTCAGTGCTGGAGGAATAGCCATTAGAGGGAATGGCACTGGCTGGGAATATATGTGCCCTACTGAGCGCTGTCTACATTTTCTTTTAACCCAGTTTTCCAACTAAGCACTGCTAAGAATGAAATAAACTTAATAAATAACCATGTTCTGATTGTGGCGCCTGTGACTATTGCCCCGGCAGATGCGACGCCGTCTTCCATGGAATTCTAGTTCAAATCTGTGGAACTTTTTTTTTTATTCCTTAGTAGATTTTGGTGATTTAAATGGCATTCGCTTTGTCTTGGATTAAAGTTTAAACCCGTGTTGCAGGGATCAAGCTGGCTCAGAAATTTAGGGAGAAGTGACTTCTCCCTCCAGACAAAACAGGGAGAAGTTTTATAGGATGAGGGAGAAGTCAAGACTTGGTTCACCTGTAGCCTTACTGAAAGCTCGACAATTTAGGACTCTCGACCCACTTTACTGCATTGTCTTGGGAATTTTTACCATATTGTCTTGGGAATTAACAAAGAAGGAAACAAATTTTACTGTAGACCTGTTCATTCTTACTTCTAAACCAATTAAATGATGCAAAGTAACACAGACATGAGTAGGGCAAATACATTATATCTGGACACATAAGTTCATTCATATCTTTTTGGAAATTGTCAATTCTTTTGAGTAGATACAGTCAAAACATCAAGGTCTGTGGCTTGGTAAGTAAGCTATAAACAATGATAATAATAAATTTGTTAAACTAAAGTATCTGCCAACTTCTAAACTTAGTTTTTTGCACTTTTAATGCTGTTTCTGGCCAATTTTCAGCATGTAAATGGTTCATTTATGAAAAAACGTACACCCACGAAAACTAATGACATTGATGAAAACGATCTTTTGGTCACTTAATAGGCGAACAGTTTTCCTCCAAAACTTGTTAAATCACATCAGACTTTCATTCAGTGGCATTACTGATACATCTAACAACATTTTTCAACAGATTTTTACCTTTGCAGGTTTGCTCATTTTTCACTGGATTTCTCCCAACAAAAAGTTTGTTTTGCACAAGTACTAGCTTTTTCAAAAATTGCAAAAATGGAGGGCGAAGTTTTTGTCGCCCTCTGGGCTTCCCAGGGCGACTTTGAGCCCTCTAGGGCGACTATTTCGCCCCAGTCGCCCTGTAGCTTGATCCCTGGTGTTGTCAGATTTGTGAAATTCTAAAATTTAAAAAATGGCTTGTGATCGCTACTTGTAAAAGAAACAAGTAACTCGCGCATTGCATAGGGATATTTAATACTTCTTTCGCAAAATTTTACTGCCTCGTGCATGGTCTCGCCATCTTGCGCATTGATGCAAGACAGATATGAGGGCATTGCGAGTGTCTCGCTAGTCTTTCATGTGTTTTGCAGGCGAAATTAATCCTGCATCATCCCACATTTTGTGAGTGCAAGGACCGTCAAACTCTCCCTGACCTGTATACAGTACAGGATCAAATGCTTTATCAATAATATTAATAATGTTGCAAAGTGACGAAGCACATACAGAAAGAAACAGAAAGCAAAATGGGCAGCTGTCCTAGTGAAGTGACCATCATGGCTGCCACCTTGAAAATCATTTTTGAACTTCTGAACACAAAATGCCAGTCGACTTGAAACTAGGTAGGAGGTATCTGGGTGTTTTGTAGATTAAAGCTAAAATTGTTCTGATTGGAAATCCAATATGGCCGCCATAGTCGCCATTCAAGATCTATTTTGAACTTTGAACATGAAGGCCAGTTGACTCCAAAACTTGATAGGAAATATTGGGGTGACTTGTAGATCAAAAATAACTAAATCATTCTTATCGGAATCCAAGATGATCGCCCTAGCAACCATGTTGAAATTCTATTTTGAACTTTTCCTCCTGAACCAAAGGCCATTTAACTCGAAACTTGCGGGCCCCCGTAGCCTAGTGGATAAGAGAGTTGACTCTTAATCCATTAGGTTTCTCACTGCTGTGGTTCGAGCCTCGCTCGGGTCATATGTGGGAAAGCCAAGTTCTGCTAAAACTCGAAACTTCATTGGAAGTATCAAGGTGACTTGTAAATCAAAAGTAGCTAAAATCGTTCTGATTGGAGATCCAAGATGGCAGCCATGGCCACCATCTTGAAGATCTATATTGAACTTTTGACCGAAAGGCAAGTTGACTGGAAACTTGTCTAGTAATCAGGTGAGCGATACAGGGCCATCTTAGCCCTCTTGTAAGGCTTTGTAGACATAGATTAAACTAAGAAGCTGTTTGATTAAGTTGGCACTGTTTACCATTCAGCCTCAGTATTTAGACAGAGCACCAGAGCTGCGTTCAGTTAACTGAGACCTTTGCAAACGAGCAAATTTTCTGTTAATTTTTGACAGTTTTCCATGGAGGGTAGCGAAGGTCCCCAAACTACTCTAAAGCTGTGTTTTGACGCAACCAAGATGGCGGCATATTTGAATAAAGTTTATGTATGCTTGTTTGTAACAAAAAATAGGGGAAAGTTTACTGCATGAATATTAATATGATTCTGTAATAAAATTAATAATTATTGATATAATTTTTTCAATCCTAAATTATGGATATTTTTCTTATTTCTCCACAAAAACCTGATGTGGGTATTCATTAGAAGCGCCTAGCCTGTTTTTGTGGAAAAATAAGAAAAATATTAACCTGATACCCATTCATATCTAGACCTGTGACTAAATACTGAGTGATGCGCCGTCCGATTGGAGACCAGGAGGTCGTGGGTTCAACCCCCGCCGAGGTTGGCAACATTCTTTCGTGGAGATTGATCATGAAATATTTTCTACGATCATTCTCTCCCTTCTGCTGATTCAAGAGGGCAGTTGTCAGTTTCTGGCGAAAGAATGTGCACAATACTGGTTAACCGCTTAAAGGACTAAGCCTGCCCAGTAAACGTGTGGCTAGGTAAACTGACCGCGCTCGACATGACCCCATTGGGTAGACTGGGCCGTAAAACCTCAACACAAACAAAACAAATACTGAGCACAGCCCAGGTCAAAAATAATCTTCTGTAAATTTTAGTATAAGGTAGAACCTGATGAGATTCACCATTTTGCAGCGTCTACACTGTTTGCTCATGCCTGTCGGACCAAATACATACAATAACGTATGGTAGGAGTCCTGCTCAGACAGACAGGTAAAATTATCACCAAATCTTCAGTGATTACTAATCGATTATCGATCTCAATGGTAGGACTGATAATTATCTTTTCAGCTCTGATTAGCCAGCCTTAGTCAGAATAACTCAAAGCAAGATAGGTACACTAAGTTGGAAAACAGTCAACTTACGCTTTGGTTAAGAATGAATGAGTTGTATTTATATGATCAAAAGACTATAAAAGACAATTTGTCTTGCTGGATTAGTTTCTTGCAGTCCACAGGCAGTAGCCATACATGTGGTAATTGCACTCTTAGGCTTTTGTTTGTTTGAGTTTGAAAACCATTGTCAACAAACTTTCACTCATTTTGTGATGATGTTTGGAAGTAGCCGTCCATTTTTTCGTCATGTACAAACGTCCACCCTGGCGATTGGAACTGATAACCCTTTATAGTGCCGCCCACTGCAGTATCACACCCAGGCAGCATTAATATGATACTACCACCAGCCATATTCTACTGTCACCAGTAAGACCAGTCCTAGCTCTTTAACATTTGTCCCTAATGTTGAGCATCAAGACAAAGAGCAGTTGGTACAAATTTCAGAAAGCCAGGGATTTTACCCCAAACCTCCTAATCCGACTGGCTCAGCTGACAGCAACCGCCTTTGGTTTAAATGCGAAGGCAGTTGCTGTCAGCTGAACCAGTTGGAGAGGTTTTTAATGCACAGCGGGTGTGTTAAGCCTCTCATCTACAGGATGGCCATGGTTTCGAATGTAACTGAAGCCACTATGTAGTGACAGGATAAGAGTATCTTGTTCACACTTGTGTCTGATTCCTGTTTGCTATTCTCGCATAATGAACAATGTGTCATCATCACTACCAATTCTCAGCATCAGCCCAGAATTCCTTCTGTCTGTACATCACCAGTTTATGATATTCATTTGATCCGCAGACAATTCAAAGATAATTGACAAACAGTCTTTTACAGGCCTTAGCAAAGCAAGTCATTAAATTACGCGCACAAACAAACACCTCTGGTGAAATGTTGAATTGGCGTAACTCTTCATTCTCCACCACACCATCACATCATTCGGCCTAAATAGATAGTTGTTTACAGGCATGTATAAACACTACAACATACATCTGTCACAACTTTCTGCAGAACAAAAGAACTGTTACGCTGCCAAGGCCACCATCTTGAAAATCTAGTTTGAACATCTTCTCCTGAACCAAAAGGCCATTTGAACTTGACTGGAAACTTGGTAGGAAGTATTGTTGTGACTTGTAGATAAAAAATGGCTAAAATTGTTCTGATCCCAAAATCCAAGATGGCCACATCTTGAAAATCTATTTTGATCTTCTCCTGAATGGAAATGCCAGTTAACACAAAATCTGGACATCCCCATCTTGAAAATATATTTTGAACTCTTCTCTGAATGGAATGGCCAGTTGACTCAAAACTTGGAAGGAACTTGCAGATAAAACATATCTTTGTGTTGTGGTTTTTTTGGCCCAGTCAACTCAGTGGGGTCATGTCGAGCGTGGTCAGTTTACCTAACCACACGTTTACTGGGCAGGCTTAGTCCCCTAAGCAGTTAACCAGTATTGTGTACATTCTTTCGCCAGAAACTGACAACTGCCCGTCTTGAATCAGCAGAAGGGAGAGAATGACCGTAGAAAATATTTCATGATCAATCTCCACGAAAGAATGTTGCCGACCTCGGTGGGGGTTGAACCTGCGACCTCCTGGTCTCCAATCGGACAGCGCATCCAACTGAGCCACCGAGGCCAAAAAACATACTTAATTGTTCCAGTAAGAAATCCAAGATGGCTGCCACAGACGCTATCTTGAAAATATATTTTGTAATTCTTCTCCTTAACTGAAATGCCAATTGATTTGAAACCTTCATATGAAGTCCCGAGATGACTGTTAGATTAAAAATAGCTAAAATAGTACATATTGGCAATCCAAGATGGCGACCATTGCAGCCATCTCGAAAATCTACTTTGAACTTCTGAACCAAAACGCAGTTGACTCTAAACTTGGTAGGAAGTATTCGGGTGACTTGTAGATCAAAAATAGCTGAAATGGTTTCTGTCAGAAATCGATGTTGGTTGACATGGCCACCATCTTGAAAATCTATTTTGAACTTCTAAATAGAAAGTCCAATTGACTTGAAAATTCGTAAAAGGGATTGCGGTGACTTGTAGATCAAAATAAGTTAAAATTGTTCAGATTGGAAATCCAAGATGGTCGCTACAGCGACCTTCTTCTTCTGAACCGAAACGAAAGGCTAATTGACTTAACACTTGATTGGAAGTATCAGGGTGACTTGTAGATAAAAAAAATAGCTAAAAATTGTTCTGATGGTGACTCCAAGATGGCTTTTGGACAAGTTGGTCCAAGTGAGCGATTTTTGGCCCTTAAGGCTTCTAGTTTGTTTTTGTTGCACCTGCGTTCGCACAGGCGACTTTGACGTGCAAGTATCGGTCGTTTCGTTCGTCATGTACTTGAGTCCACCCTAGCAACCAACATGTAAAGACCACCCTAAATGGAATCTACAAATTGTAAACATTTAGTTAGTTTCACTTCACTGCATAGCTGCAGATAAGAGGGGGTATCCACATAATATTTTTCTTATTTTTGACGAAAACATATGGTGTGGGTACTCATTAGAAGTGCCTCGCCGAGGTGCTTCTAATGAGTACCCACAACATATGTTTTTGTTGAGAAATAAGAAAGATATCAGCATTTTTCGGATGAAAAAAGCGCCTTATCTGTTGCTATGTAATCACTGATTGCTTAATCTCACTGAGGTAAACAATGATGATGACTCACTCTTCTGATGCTTGTTTCCACCTTTTAGTACGCAGATTCGACATAAACTACAACAAAGTTCTTTCTATTTTACAGGGAGGCGGCAGAGGACGTCAGAACTGAGAGATGGGAAATAATTCAAGCACTCATTTATGTGCTGTGTACATCTAGAGAACACTTTGAATTATATATACAGTTTGGTGTTTTGACTCTCAATAGGATTTGTAGATGTAGTTTCGTCATATACTGATTTATATGTAATTTGTGTTACTGATCTTCGAAATGTGAGGACAATGGAGTGATTCGTGTTTTTACGTCTAATTCGGTGATTATTTACATTTGACATTTAAGCAGAAATACTAATCTTCTTTTGAAAAGAACATACTATATTTGAAATTAGGAAAAAGAAAATCCCAGGCTGAGAATGACTAACTTCTCAGGATGGGATGGGAATGATGGAATCTTAATGAAATTGAAATATCACGCTATAGAATAGTTGAGAAATTATGAGGATAGTGTGTGTAGATACACGTGTACATTTTTTGATTGAAATAGAAATCGGTCGAAAGCTTGTTGTCCCCATTGGAACTTTGTGCTGTGTTTGTAATGCTTAATTTCATCTCATTATTAGTTTAGTATCATTTATCCCTTATTTCTTTTTCTCTCTTATGTTTCCGTTTTCTGTACAGGTAAGAAGGGACCCAAATATATCAACCGCTTAGAGGACTAAGCCTGCCCAGTAAATGTGTGGTTAGGAAACTGACCGCGCTCGACATGACCCTATTGGGTTGACTGGGCCATAAAACCTCAACACAAACAAACAAATTAGCAAACTGTAAAAAAATTATACATTATGTTAACCCTGAAAGCACCAAGAAAAATTTGTAGCAGATGACATTCAAAATTTTTTTTTAATTTTTCGGAGAAAACAACGATTCACAGGAAATGTCAAGACTTGTTTTCTCTGAAAGATAAAAATAAAAAAAAAATTGTATTCTGTTGCAGTTGTGATTGGCACTGCAGTTATGATGTTTTCTCTAAAAAAAAAATAAAAATAAAAAAAAAATTGTTGTCTGCTGCAGTTGTGATTGGCACTGCAGTTATGAGTGAAAGCATTTAAGTTGTAAGTACTTTTATTGTAGAAAAAAAAAAAAAAGCGCCTTATCCGGACCTCAGTTTAACGTACTGTAGTCTGGAGACCCCTAAAAGGGTAATCGGCAAACTACAGACCCCTAAAAGGGTAATTGGCAAACTACAGACCCAGACAGATGAACACCGCAGGATGTAGTGTCTAATCAGGGTCTCCACTGTTTGCAAATAGTTAAGCCATTTTTTCACCAGGAATATATAAATCTCGTAGCCAGACATACCTAAAATTGAAATTGGTCTCTTCCAATATATAGTCTGATGAGTCTAGTCAGTCTACATAGGGTAATGAAGTGAACATTTCATGTAGGCATGTTAATGTAATACCGTATTCGACCTAATTACTGTACATACCCCTATATGTGCACAGTCAAGCAATTTCATAGTCTTCAGATTACAGCCAGCATACTTTTTGTCTATTTCTTTATGAAGGCATATGTTGTGGGTACTCATTTGAATTGCATATCCATAACCTATGCTTTCACAAAGAAAATCAGAAAAAAAACATTGCATAATAATCATTAGATAAGTAATTTGCTGATCTTGTTTTTTTTTTAAGCGTTCTTTTAGTAGGTGATTACATGTTACAAGTTTTCCCAGTAATTTTAAAAATCCTAAGGGCACAGTGCGGTAATTAGGTCGAATACGGTATATCATAACGCGAACAGTGAAAGGCCAAGATCCTGATCTGTCTGGGCCTTGCCTGCTGCATATGCCCCAAAGACACATGGGTCAGCTCATATGCTGTGGGTACTCATTCAAATGTTTCTGACCATAACATCTTTTTATGGTGACACACGAAAATTAGTGGTGCTATTTGGTGGGAAAAAAACACACCTTCTTACCTGAAACAAGCTCTATATTTTAGTTTTCCTTTGTTTTCTTTATTTTTTTTTTTATTTTTTTTTTTTTGGTCTAATGCAGTCAAATGATAGTTGAGAATGAAATATTTTGTCTTTTAATATTTGACTATAGGAGGCCGAAACCCAACCTTTCCCCCATCACCTTTCTCTTATCATGTAAGGGGATTTGATACTCTTCCATGGGAGACAACTGCCAAAATAATTTTGCTTCCCTTCTGTAAGAAGTCTACCCTACAAGGTTTGGGAGCAAATTCTTTCCTTATAGAATAGACCTCTTCGAAAAAGGTTTGGTGTAGGGAAAAGCAAACTAGAAGTTGAAAAAGTTATCTCCCTTGGCAGAAGTAGCGTAAAACCGACCTAGTTTACCCAATCCTCTTAACCCATACCTTTTCAGATTTTAATTTGCTTTTTTGCCTATCATTTGAGGTGGAAAATCCACATTTTTAGGTGTCAGGTAAGAAAGAAGTTGAGAAACTCAGTTCTCAGTGTCAACTACACACACATTATCTCCCATCGAAAGATTCTGATTGCCTCCCTTTCATGTGACACAATTACCTCCCTGCAAGTAAACTGGACAGTGAATTTTAATAATAAATTTTGTACATTTCAATCTTCATGTCAGCATTGATGCAAAGACAGTGAAATGTGATATAAAAGAAAAGTGTGACACATTGAAACTTATCACAACTTATAAAACGTGATACCTGTGCTACTAAACAACGTGACATTTTAGTGTAAAAATATACTTGGAACCATTCTAGCAGACGTGCAAACTTGGAAGTGTAGGAACTTGGCTACCAAGTAGTTAAGTGTGATTCAGATTTCATTTGCTCAGTAAACTTAATGCTTGGCACTCTGGGTCAAAATTTCAGATGATAACATTTTGAAATATCTTTTTCTTACTTTCCTCCAGAAAATAGGGTTTGAGATTTAAATGTCTAACCCTGTATCCTGAAGGAAAAAAAGAAAAAAATATTGTGATTTTGTTGTTCCCTGGATTTTCCCAGAGATTGCTAAAGACTAAAATTGGCTTGAGAAATACTGTATTACATTGTATCTTAAGTGGAGAGGAATTCTTCATGATAAAAGTGAAATTCGGGAACTGACTGTGTGCACAAGATAGACCTGCTTTGGGATGGTATACCGTGCATTCGACAATAAAAAAAACTAGATTTCTGTTGACATTTAGAAGGACATGATTAAGCATGCAAATAGATTGTGATAAAATCCCAAAGACAATTTCATTTTAAAACGAAAATGACAGAAAAAAAACATCAACAAATTTTATTCATAGTGTGTTAGTTATAGGGATGGATCTTTTAGATGTTGTCGCCCAGCTATAAGAAAAGAGGGATGTGCAGTTATTATTACGTTTGGGAGCTGCATACTTCTGTATGAAGCACTTTTCCTTTGTCAGTCTTTTTTTTTTTTTTTTTTTTTTCAAGCTTAGCTTCAGATAGGAGGGGAGTTATGATATGTGTGACATGTCAGCAGGTGTTAAAACGGAGTTGTTCTACTATTAGGACAAGTATGGTTAGGAGTTAGGGATATTTTTAAGGAGAAATAACGCATAGCTCTAGTTAAGGCGCTTTTTTCAGTTCAAAAGCCGAGGCGCGGCGAGGCGCTTCTACTGAGTACCCACAACATGTTTTCGTGGAGAAATAAGAAAAATATTCATCGAATACCCACCCTTATCTAGACCTATGAATTATAATAGATATATTTTGAAGGAGAATACTTCTCCTATCCAGAGCTGTGCCCAGGTTTTCTGCTCCATGTCAAGATAACATACTTCATAGATACAGATAAACCAGAAATCTTGACAGTGAAAGCTTTCTCTTCTTTTTTTTCTGCAAAAACTTGGTACACATAGCTCCAGTTAAGTTTTATTTTATTTTTCTTTTTTTTTTTTTTTTTTTTTTTCCAACCAAAAATGTTGATATTTTTCTTACTTGACCATGAAACATGGTGTTGGTATTCATTAAAATCTCTGTGAGGTGCTTCTAATTAGTAGCCACATGTTTTTTTTTTTGAGAAATGATAAAAATATCAAGTCTTTGGTTGAAAAATAAATGCCTGAAGCTATGTATCTTTAGCTAACATATTTACCCAAAATATTTGAAGGATAAGCCTGAGCAAACAGTGTAGACCCAGATCAAACTATTGTATTTAACCTAAATATTGGGACGCCTTATCTACTTATCATACTTGTCCTAAAATCTAAAATAGTCCATTCAACTGTCCGTTGATATGTCTAAAATATGGTAGTATGTCTTAGCAAAGAGTGTAGACCCTGATCAGATGCTGCATTTTGCAATATCTGATCTGGGTCTGCACTGTTTGCAAAGGTCTATCTGTCCCAATACTTAGGGTTATTACGGTACTTCAGTCAGGGTCAACACTGTCATTCCTTGAGCTCGTTCAGGTTTTTAAGATAAATAGTGTAAGGAGTTAACACGCCTGAATAATACATGAATACCGTAAATGTCCTAAAATTTTGTGCACCAAAGTTGCCCATGAAATGGCATATTCAAACAGTGCAGCAGTCTGATCAGGGTCTACGCTTCTTGCCTTTACACCAAGTAAGTATTTTAATAGATATCTGCATAAAAAGCAAAATTTAGGCAAAAAAGGTTAAAATAAAATGTTCAAAAGATGAGGACATGTACTGTATTTAAGATATTGCTGTATGTATGTGTATTTTTCTTTCACAGTTACCCAGATCAGTCTACACTTTTAATCTAGACAGAAATGGATTTTCAACAAAACATAGGAAATGTAGTGATGACTTACATAAGAGGGCAGCCTTTTCATTAAGTCTGGAAATAGGAGGCTAAAATCCACAAGTAGAGGGCATTTACTGTTGAAATTTACAAATGATCCATTTCGTGCTTAACATGCTAGGAAATATTTTGAGCAGGCAACATTTTCAAATATTTTTCATATCCGTCTCTATCCGTATCGGAAAACAGGCTTTGACATTTCATGCAAATTGTCTCCTTAGGACACAATTTGCATGAAATGTCAGCCTAATTTCTGGGGAAAAAAAATAGAAGAAAAAAATGGAAAAATATCAGCTTGTCATCTGATAAATTTGCCCAGAGAATAGTAGAGGTTAAAGGCTGTGGTGGAAGAACAGAGGGCAGTTTAGCCTCCTGCCTCCTGTTATCGGAGGAATTGTTAAGAAAGAGTGTTTTGTGATAATTCTGGGATAATTTTTCTTATTTCTCCATAAAAACATACATCATGGGTACTCATTAGAAGCGCCTTGCTGAGGCGCTTCTAATGAGTACCCACAACATGTTTTTGGGAGAACTGGAGAAAATTATCCCATAATTATTACCAAATACTTCTCCTTAGCAATTCCTCAGGTTTATGAAAAAGGCTTCAAGAAGGGCAGTTGTCAGTTTCTGGCAAAAGAATGTGCACAATACTGGTTAACTGCTTACAGGACTAAGCCTGCCCAGTAAACGTGTGGTGGTTAGGTAAACTAACAGCGCTGGACATGACACCACTGGGTTGACTAGGCCGTAAACCCTCAACACAAAGTAATGAAAAGGCTGAGAGAGTATCCAGATAAAAGTATGTTCCTGTTTCTCTTTGAAAACATTTGCTTCAGGTACTTGTTTGGATTGCCCTGGCATGGTACAGTCGACTCTCGTTATCTCGAACTCCAAGGGACTCTCGGAAATACTTCGAGATATCCGTAGTTCGACATATCAGGTTTGCAGAATTGAGGAAAAAAAAAATTTGATTAACCACATTTAACAAACTGATAGGTAATTGGACTTTTGAAGTTAGAGATATATTGAAAATATTGTGGAAAAGAGGAGAAATTGCTCCTTAGGAGCAATTTCTCCTCTTTTCTACAATATTTTCCATCTGTTGTTAGGTTTTCATATATAGGCAGGGACCGGATTTTCGCTTCGAGATAAGCGGTTATTCGAGATAAGCGAGGTCGAGATAACGAGAGTCAACTGTAATTCTAATGAATACTCACAACAGTACCATAATAACCCTTATTGTTGGGACAGACAGCCCAGGGTAAACTGTGTAGATCCAGATCAGATGCCGCATAATATAGCTATGTATCATATCAACAGGTAATAAAAAGGGCCTTGTTCAAATTCCAAGACAAGTTCGGTAATAAAGGTAATAAGGTAACCCTTAAAGCACCAAGCAAAATTTGTAGCAGACGATATTCAAAAAAAAAATTAATTTTCAGAGAAAACAAGTCAACATTTCATGTGAATTGTCTGCCAAGCAGATGATTCACATGAAATGTCAAGACTTGTTTTCTCTGAAAAATAAAAAATAAAGTAAAAATAATTGTCGTCTGCTGCAGTTGTGATTGGCGCTATGTCCCAATATTTAGGGTAAATATGCCACAGTATTGTAAGGAGAGGTGTATGAATAATTACCATAGGTTAAATGCTGTTGCTCTTGCTGAAGATTGGTGATATGCTCTTAATTGATAGAAATAAATTGTAAATTTATTAGTTTATGACAGGTTACATCAACTTGAATATCTGAACACAGAAAAATAAAATAAAATAACTTCAGTATACTCGAATTTTCAATTTGATTTTTTTAGAGGGTGAAAAACTCTCATTTTTTAAACTTAGCTTTTCAACTTGACAAAGAGGTTCAAATAAACTGAAATCTTGACTCACATGATGAAATGTCATGCTTTATTTGTTGTGACTAATTTAAGGGTTAAATAATGCATAGAGTATCAACGTAAATATTTTGTTAAATAAAAAAATAAATGGGTTTTAGAACCTTGTCTGCTGTTTTTGTGACTGCTGCTTTAACCCATTGTAGACTGAATAGACCCACTATTTGTTGGAAGAGTCCAATTTCAATTTTAGGTATGTCTGGCTTTATGTATTCCTAGAGAAAAATGGATGAACTATTTGCAAACAGTGAAGACCCTGATCAGATGTCGCGTTCTGCAGTGTCTGATCTGGGGCTGCACTGTTTGCCAATTACCCTTTTAGGGGTCTCCCAACTACAATGGGTTAAGGGTTAAAAAACAAATAAGCTTTGGGTAAAAAGGGTATTACTCAAATAAGAAATACTCAAATATTTTTCTTATTTCTCCAGTTAACCATATTTTGTTGGTACTCATCAGTCCATAGGCACTAAAATGACAGTATTCAAAGTCTGCAACATTCTTTCGTGGAGATTGATATGAAATATTTTCTACGGTCAATCTCTCCCTTCCGCTGATTCAAGAAGGGCAGTTGTCAGTTTCTGGCGAAAGAATGTGCACAATACTGGTTAACCGCTTAGAGGACTAAGCCTGCCCAGTAACCTGTGGTTAAGTAAACTGACCGCTCGACATGACCCCATTGGGTTGACTGGACCATAAAACCTCAACACAAACAAGACAGTATTCGAAACCCTTCCAAGGTTTTTGGCAGAACCCAGTGCTGAGGAGAGGTACACCTTAACTCTTTCACTGCCACGGGCCATAATAATAGGCTTTTGCAAACAGCATAGATCCAGATGAGACTGCTCAATGAGCCGTCTCATCTGGATCTTTGCTGTTTGATATTCAGTCTATCAAGTGTACATATAAACGTCTTTCCAAGCGATAGTTTGTAAAAATAAAAAAGCAGACAGCTATTTGTCGTCTGACAATAGTCGTCTGAAATTTGGCACCGAAAGAGTTAATAGGCAGAAATTTCACTGGTAGCAACAATGATGGCATATTGATATACCATGCGATTAGTTCTTTTTGTTTTCAGTTTCCTCATGCATATGCATTTGTCACTTTAATTAGGCATTTTTCAGTCCTGATTTTTTTTTAATTTTTTTTTCATCTCTGTCCAAAACTAAATTCAAAATTAGAGATATAATGCTCTACAACATCAAATAAATAGGATTTTTACTAAATTCATTTTTAAATGCAAAAAAAACTAGAGTATGGGGTGCACAATTTGGTTGGCAAAAGCATGTTCAGTGGAGGTGAAAGCCACTGACACTGGAAAGACATAAAATCTGTCATTAAAAACTATGGGTACTCATTAGACACACCTTACGGAGGTATTGCTAACCCTTGTCTAAATAAGGATGCCAAACCCTCTTCCAGTTGTCAGCTAGTCAGATTGCTTGATCCAGACTGTTGATACAAAATCCCGTACTGAATAACAATGCAGATCTAGATCAGTTGGCTAGAAGCCAACTGATTTGGAGCTGCACAATTTGCAAGGGCGGGACATATCCGTGTTCAACAGGACAAGGTTTTGTGGAGACATAAGAAAAATATTTACCTGATTCCCTTTCATCTTTAGCTTGTTGGAAGCTATAATAATTTGTGAAGTTTTGATGGCTGGTGCTTTTGTTTATAAAGTAAAAGGTCAGAAGGTAGGACTTTTCAGCTGAATATTGTATATAGATCACTTCTACATCCTTGCTGTTAAAGCTGGCTTTTATGGTGAGGTGTGCAGAGCGGTTGACCTTTTCAGGAGATTAAGCAGCGTACACTAATTATATCTACCCTAAGTATTGGGACAGACAGACTTGAACAAACATTGCTGGTCCTTATCAGACACCATAGAATGTGCCTTCTAATCGGGGTCCACAGTGTTTGCCTTTCATCCAACACAGCAGTAGTTTAACGCTTAGCACTCTGGGTAAAATTTTCAGCAGACATTTTGAATTATTTTTTCTTATTTTTCGCAGAAAACACGATTTGACATTTCATGTAAATTGTCTCCTAATGTCAAATCCTGTTTTCTGGGGAAAATATCAGTTTGTCGTCTGCTGAAAATGCCCAGAGAGAGGTAAAGGTTAAAGGTGTATTTGACCACACCCTATTAAAAAAAAAACAGCCGGCCTCGATTGCTCAGATGGGTGTTTTGATCCCCGCCTGGTCAGGCAATATTCTTTTGTGGAAATAGATCATGAAATATTTTCCACGGTCATTCTCCCACTTCTGCTGCTTCAAGAAGAATTGCCATTATTGCCCTATTATTGACTCTTTACCATACATTCTCTAAAAATTTGATTGTCTCATTTTACTACCTGTTGATGTGTCTAAAACCGCTTGACTAGTGGCAAAATAAGACCCTGATCAGGTGACACATTCTGTGGAATCTGGTATGGGTCTACACTGTTTTCTCCAGCCTGACTGAATATGTAGAGTTAATATTGTAGAATGGGGTGTGAACCTAGCTGCTAAAAAGCAAATCGAAGGTTAATCACAAGACTAGCAAGTCCGATGGTTGTTTTAAATCCGATGGTTGTTTTTCCCAATACTTAATCTCCTCACCATGAAGGCGTTATGAAGATTACAACATTTCTTTCTTTAAACAATGGAAATTTAGGTGCCATTGTTCGTATGAGCAATGGCACCTAAATTTGCATTGTTTACAAAGGGGTCAGAGTTGTTTACAAAGGGGTCAAGTTTGCATTGTTTACAAAGGGGTCAAAGTTGCCCCTAAACGAGGGTTTCAAAAGTATGAGTTACTACAGTCTTGCCATCAACCCTAGAAATATGCTATGACTTCATGTCATGCTGAATAGTCATTAGAGATGCCACACCCATTTCTAATGTTCAGATTACTTGATCAGATTGTTGCTACAAATTCACATATTAATGACAAAAGGTGCAGATCCAGATCGGTTGGCTTCAGAAGAAGCCGACTGATCTGTATCTACACTGTTTGCAAAGGTACGGCATATTGTGGCTCTGCAGGACCTGGGTTAATGTTCCAGTAACATACTTTTTTGTATAGCATAATCAGTGTATTTCACTGTGGTTAGATTATCCAAAATTGTCGACCAAATACAAATAAGTATACAAGAATTGCCTGCCACAAAAACAGCAGATGGCTTTCTAACATTTTATTTTACCAAGAAAATAGGGCTTGAAATTTTGTGTGAATACTCTAGACCATTCACTGGAGATGTTAAGGTTTTATTTTATCTGAAAAAAAAAAAGGTATTAAGAATGTCGTCTGACAGTACAGTAAATGTAATGTCTTAAAATTTCCAATTGACATGTCTTAAGTACTCTCGACGATTGGCGAACAGTTTAGATCCTGATCAGACCCGTCAGTTTGGGTTGTCTGGATTGGGTTTGCTCAGGTGTGTCTCTCCCAATACTTGCAGTGAATATGGTATCTGAATCTGTGGATATGCCTTTAACCCTTAAAATGCCAAGAAAACCTGCATCTGAAAATGTCATCTGCTTATGTCATCTGCTGAATATTCTTGCAAACTTTTCAAATCTATTTTTGCATACAGGCAAACAGTGTGAACCCTGATCAGACTGCTCCTAGAGCAGTCTGATCTGGGTCCACACTGTTTGCAAAAATGACTTTTAAAATCACAAGCAGATGACAAAGTAGACAACAGTTGTTGTGATTAGCAGTTTAAGGGTTAACATCTACCACTCTCTGGGCTGAATCAGCAGACAACAAATTGATAATATTGTTCTTATTTTTCCCAGAAAACAGGATTGAACATTTCATGCAAATTGTCATCAATGGAGACAATTTGCATGAAAGGTCAAGTCCTGTTTTCTGGGAAAAATGTTTGCTGAAAATTTTATCCTGTGCTAAGCATTACTGTTCAGACAAACGTGCTTAAGCACTCAATTCTGATGAAAAAGGCTCCAGTACTAATGTGATTTATCACAAGATAATCTGATTTGTGACATTTTAAATAAATAAATATGTTCAGGCCTGAGCAAACATTGTAACCCTAATCAGAGTTTACACTGGTTGCCACCCAGTCATTAGCTTTTAATCCTGTCAAAAGGGTAGTAAAATGGAGTTATTTGTATTTTAGGCAAAAAATGGTAAGGAGTTATAATAAAAATGGAACGGTATGTTTCTTGACTGGCCCTCTTTGGAATAGTGACTGGAAGAATTTTTGCAATTCATCTAGCTTTATATTAGATTATTGTCCTATGCATTTGGTAAGAGGAGGAGTGGTATTTGGTGATAATTCTGGGATTATAAGAATCTGTCGAACATGTTGAGTATTTATGCAGGATAGGGAAATCTCACCAGAGGGGTAGGAATTTCAACCGGGGACGAGGCTTGCCGAGTCTCTGGTTGAAATTCTTACCCAGAGGGTGAGATTTTCCTATCCTGCATGGACTGGCTCATGATGGATTCTTTTTCTCCGACCTTTAAGTGGATTGTTCCTAGGAATCACATGGTCATGTGAGAAAGAAATTTCTCACATGGGCAAAAAGGAATCACATGGTCATGAAATTTCTCACATGGGCAAAAAACCTATCTCATATAGGCAAAGGTTGGAGAAAATTTTATTCTCCAAAAAAGTTATGTTGTTAGTACTGGTTAGAATAAAAGACCAAAACCTAGTTTTCAGAAAAAAATAAAATATATTATCGACTGCTGACTTTGCCTGGAGAGTGGTAAATGACAAGGTTGTAAGGAGTTAAGATATTCCAATATTTAGGACAAATATGGTAGCTGAAAATTCAGATGATTTGATTGGTTGAACTGTGGCAGTTATTTCTTGAATTCACGCATTAGAATTTTTTCAGAATTGATTCAGTGTTAACCCTTAAAGTGCTTAGCAAAATTATAGCATACAACAATCTGATTTTTTTTTTTTTTTTTTTTCATATTTTTCAGAGAAAATAAGATTCCACATTTCATGTGAATTGTCTGCCTAGCAGACAATTCATATGAAATGTCAAGCCTTATTTTCTCTATAAAAAAAAAATACATGTAAAAAATTCAAAATGTTGTCTGCTGCAGCTGTGATTAGCACTTTAGCGGCGAAAATGTTTAGATTTGTAAAGTAGTGCATTTCATGTGGGCATGTGTGATTTGTATATAACTAAACATGTCTTTCTTTTAAATTGTTACAATTATGAATATTTCTAGGGTTTTCCACTTGATAGATATTTAGCAGGCTGTTGCCTTGCTATCAGTAAACTCTCAGACGTTAAATAAAACATGTATGCATTTCACATCTGGTTGTTTTTGTGTTTCTAATCTACCTTAATTTCTCTAAATAATAGTATTGATATATTAAACTTTTTACTATACCTATGAAGCATATGCGTGGCTGAGCTGTTAGCGCTCTGAACTTTGGTTCACAAGGTCCAAGGTTCAAATCCTAGAATAAGTTTATCATATGAAGGGCAAGTATTAACCATTAACAATACAAAACCAGATCCCCCCAATATCAATGCACAAACCAAGTTTTGTGAAAATCCATTCATTTTTACTTAAGGTATCATCCGGAAATGAAAATATGGACATGTCATAAGCAGATAACTCTGTCAAAAACTGATGAAATTAGCAATCCCAACTAGATCTCCACAATATCAATGCATATACAAAGTTTGGTGAAAATCCACTGACTTTTACTCAAGTTATCATCCTGAAATGAAAATACAGACAGACATATGACTGCAGACAGACAGCTGCCATACCATAATACGCTACCACTAAAGTGTGGCAGGGTATAAAAAGGTTAAAGCCTCCTCGTTTCAAGTTTCTGTGCCACAAATATCTGCTTCCATTTGAATTCACAATTCTGGGTCTGTCACAAACTGTGTTTCTATATCTAGTTGACCTGACTTTGCCTCCTTTGTCATTAACTAGAAATGTGTCGGGTAGATACAGATACCCCCACCTGGGGTCATCCTCACCCATACGCAGGCATTTTGCAAAAAATGAAGTTGAAAAAAGGGCCATAACTCTCATAATAATTGGCAGATTTTACCCTAAATCAAACTTGACCATATTTTATGATTATATACCGGTACCTGTGTATGAAATATGAATCCAATACACAAATCAATCTTTTTTAAAAAAATATCGAAAGGAAAACATCTTTTGAAGGTGAAAAAGGTCCATAACTCCCATAATAATGGATTGATTTTACCCTAATTGGAACTTGACCTCTATTTTATGATTATATACCTGTGTGTTTAAATATGAATTCAATACACTATGTTTTCAAAAGATATCAAACTATTTTTCAACGTTGAAAATGGGCCGTAACTCCAAAAATAATTCGTGGATTTTACCCTAAATCAAACTTGACCTATATTTTTAGCTCACCTGAGCCGAAGGCTCATGGTGAGCTATTGTGATCACTCACCGTCCGTCGGCGGCGGCGGCGGCGTCCGGATGTCCGTCTGTCCACAATCTTTAAACAACATCTCCTCCTAAACCACTGGTGGGAATTTGACCAAACTTCACAGGAATGATCCTTGGTTGGTCCTCTTTCAAAGTTGTTCAAATGGTTCCGGTCCATTGCATATCTAGGTTACAGGAGCTAAAAATAGATTTTTTAACTAAAAACTTAAAAAATCTTCTTGTCAGAAACCACTGGACCGATTTCCATATAATTTTGCAGAAATGTTCCTTTGGTGACCCTCTACCAAGATTGTTCAAGCCATTTGGATTCGTCAAAAAACATGGCCGCCAGGGGGCGGGGCTTATTTTCCCTATATTATCTATATAGAAAACTTTAAAAATCTTCTTGTCAGAAACCACTGGACAGATTTCAATATAATTTTGCAGAAATGTTCCTTTGGTGATCCTCTACCAAGATTGTTCAAGCCATTTGGATTCGTCAAAAAACATGGCCGCCAGGGGGCGGGGCTTATTTTCCCTATATATCTATATAGAAAACTTTAAAAATCTTCTTGTCAGAAACCACTGGACCGATTTCCATATACTTTTGCAGAAATGTTCCTTTGGTGACCCTCTACCAAGATTGTTCAAGCCATTTGGATTTGTCAAAAAACATGGCCGCCAGGGGGCGGGGCTTATTTTCCCTATATTATCTATATAGAAAAGTTTAAAAATCTTCTTGTCAGAAACCACTGGACCGGTTTCAATATAATTTTGCAGAAATGTTCCTTTGGTGACCCTCTACCAAGATTGTTCAAGCCATTTGGATTCGTCAAAAAACATGGCCGCCAGGAGGCGGGGCTTATTTTCCCTATATATCTGTATAGAAAACTTTAAAAATCTTCTTGTCAGAAACCACTGGACCGATTTCAATATAATTTTGCAGAAATGTTCCTTTGGTTATTTTCTACTAAGATTGTTCAAGCCATTTGGTTTCATCAATAAACATGGCCGCTAGGGGGCGGGGCTTATTTTTCCTATATATCTATATAGAAAACTTAAAAAATCTTCTTGTCTGAAACCACTGGACCGATTTCCATATAATTTTGCAGAAATGTTCCTTTGGTGACTCTCTACCAAGACTGTTCAAGCCATTTGGATTCGTCAAAAAACATGGCCGCCAGGGGGCGGGGCTTATTTTCCCTATATTATCTATATAGAAAACTTTAAAAATCTTCTTGTCAGAAACCACTGGACCGATTCCAATATAATTTTGCAGAAATGTTCCTTTGGTGATCCTCTACCAAGATTGTTTAAGCCATTTGGATTCTTCAAAAAACATGGCCGCCATGGGGCGGGGCTTATTTTCTCTATATATCTATATAGAAAACTTAAAAAATCTTCTTGTCAGAAACCACTGAACCGATTTCCATATACTTTGCAGAAATGTTCCTTTGGTGACTCTCTACCAAGATTGTTCAAGCCATTTGGATTCGTCAAAAAACATGGCCGCCAGGGGGCGGGGCTTATTTTCCCTATGTTATCTATATAGAAAACTTAAAAAATCTTCTTGTCAGAAACCACAGGACCGATTTCAATATAATTTTGCAGAAATGTTCCTTTGGTGATCCTCTACCAAGATTGTTCAAGCCATTTGGATTCGTCAAAAAACATGGCCGCCAGTGGGCGGGGCTTATTTTCCCCATATATCTATGTAGAAAACTTTAAAAGTCTTGTCAGAAACCACTGGACCGATTTCCATATAATTTTGCAGGAATGTTCCTTTGGTGATCCTCTACCAAGATTGTTCAAGCCATTTGGATTCGTCAAAAAACATAGCCGCCAGGGGGCGGGGCTCATTTTCCCTATGTATCTATATAAAAAACTTAATAATTCTTCTTGTCAGAAACCACTGGACCAATTGCTATATAATTTTGCAGAATTATTCCTTTGTGATTCTGTACCAAGATTGTTCAAGCCATTTGGATTGTCAAAAAACATGGCTGCCCGGGGGTGGGGCTTATTTTCCCTATATATCTTTATAGAAAACTTGAAAAATCTTCTTGTCAGAAACCACTGGACCAATTTCATTATAACTTGGCAAAAATGTTTCCATGGTGACCCTGTACCAAGATTGTTCAAGTAATTGTGATTCGTCAAATACATGGCCGCTAGGGGGCGGGGCTTATTTTCCCTATGTATCTATATAAAAAATTTTAAAAATTTTCTTTTAAGAAACCGTTTGACCGAGTTCAATGTAACTTGGCAGGAATGTTGCTTTGGTGACCCTCTACCAAGATTGTTCAAGCCTTCATGATACATCAAAAAACATGGCCCCCGGGGGTGGGGCTTATTTTCCATATATATCTGTATAGAAAACTTTAAAATTGTTCTTGTCAAATACCTCCTGACTGATTTCAATAATGCTTTAGTAACCCTCTACCAAGAATGTTCAAGCAATCCTGATTTGTCAAAAAAACATGGCTGCTAGGGGGTGGGGCTTATTTTCCCTATAGATCTAAATAGAAAATTTAAAAATCTTCTGGTCAGAAACCACTGAACTGATTTTAATTTAACTTGGCAGGAATGTTCCTTTGGTTACCCTCTGCCAAGTTTCTTCAAACTGTCATGATTCATCAAAAAAAAAAAAAAAAAAAAAAAATGTCCCTTAGGGGATTGGGCTTTATAGCGATATAAAACACTTTAAAAATCTTTTTGTCAGAAACCACTGGACCAATTTCAAAATAACTTGGCAGAAATGTTCCCTTTCAAGATTAAGTCAAGTCATGATGTGTTAAAAAGAAAAAACATGGCCTTGTGTGTTGGGAGGGGTGTGGGGAGGGGGGGGGGGAGTGGAGGCAGGGCTGTAAAATTTATACATAAATCTTAGAGCAGTGAACTTGGCTGAATCTTAAACAGTAAGTATGCAAATCTGTTTGATCAGGTGAGCGATATAGGACCATCATGGTCCTCTTGTATAATTATATGCTTGTGTATAAAATATGAATCCAATTCACTAATCTTTTCAAAAGATAGGGAACGAAAACCATTTTTCAAAGTTGAAAAAAGGCCATAACTCCCAAAATAATTGGTGGATTTTACCCTAAATCGAACTTGACCAATATTTTATGATTATATACCTGCTTATAAAATTTGAATCCAATACACTAATCTTTTCAAAAGATATCGAACGGAAACCATTTTTCAACATTGAAAAGGGGCTGTAACTCCAAAAATATTTGGTGGATTTTTTTCAGTCAAGCTATGCTGTTCTGTGACAGGTCTCATTCAGTTTGAGCTGGCTTCTCAAGCTCTTGAAGTAGATCTACTGGTCTGTCACATTAGGTTTCATTAATCAGGACCACAGGTCCCTGTGACCTGCTTACAGAAATTAGGTCACAGATAATCTAGAGTTCATAATCGGAATGAACAACCATGTGAGGTCAAGATGAGATATGGTCACTGTGCAAGGTCCTTGTTTATCCCGACAGGTGATCAGTCCAGGGATTCGAGCCACGCTGGGTCTGGCAACATTTTTTCATGGAGATTAATCATGAAGAACTATTTTTCAATCATTCTCCTTCTTCCACTGATTCAAGAAAGGCAGTTGTCAGCATCTGGTGAAAGAATGTACACTGGTTAACTGCTTAGAGGACTAAGCCTGCCCAGTAAAGTGTGGTTAGGTAAACTGATGGCTCAACATGACCTTAATAGTGTTAACTGGGCCATAAAATAAGGCTTGACATTTCATGTGAATTGTCTGCCTAGCAGATGATTCACACAAAATGCCAAGTCTTACTTGCTTTGAAAAAATAATAATAACAATAATAAAAATTTTGATCTGCCATTGTTTTGCACTGCTTTTTAACTTACCATGCTAAGGGCAAATTCAGCAGATGACAAACTATGATATTTTTCCTAGAAAATAGGATCTGACACCATATGCAAATTGTCTCCTCAGGAGACAATTTGCATGAAGTGTCAGATCCTATTTTCTAGGAAAAAAAAAAATATTTCAAAATGTTGTCTACTGAAATTTTTACCCAGCATGCAAAGTGTTAACCCTTAAAGTGCCGATCACAACAATTGTCGTCTGCTTTGTCATCTGCTTGTGATTTTAAGTCATTTTTGCGAATAGTGTGGATCCAGATCAGACTGCTTCTCTAGGAGCAGTCTGATCAGGGTCCACACTGTTTGACTGTATGCAAAAATAGGTTTGAAGAGTTTGCAAGAATATTCAGCAGATGACCTAGACGACATTTTCAGATGCTGGTTTTCTTGGTGTTTTAAGGGTTAAGGGTTAAATGGTAAAATTTGGCTTGTGTCAGAAATCAAAGTTCAAGTGTGTTTGTAGACTAAACTGTGCTGCAAAAAAACCACAACAGGCCATTTACCCAAACAGACCAATTAACCTAATTATTTGGACACTTTAACTCTTACCATACCTATCCTAAATTTGAATATGTCAGTTTTCAGCTCACCTGAACTGAAGGTTCAGCGTGAGTATATATGATCTGCTTCTGTCAGTCCCCAACATATTGCTTGTGTACATGCATTATGCATCTGCTCTTCGAATTAAATCTCAATAAAATCTAAGTCAAGGTTGAAACTGCCATGTGATAAAAAATAGGTCACTAGGTCAAATCTTAGAAAAAGCTTGTGTACATGTTGGAGACTCCATTTTTGTTGTGATCTCCATAAAACTTGCATAAAATATTTATCTAGGTCAAGCTCAAAACTGGGTTATATGGGGTCAAAAACTAGGTCAATTCTTAGAAAACATTAAAGTACCAGAAAACCTAGGTCAGGTTGGAAATTTTGACCCATGAGTGTTACTATATGAGGTCACTATATCAAATCTTGGAGAAAAAAAAATTGTGTACACATTAGATGCAACATTTTTAAAAACAGCTCAGACTTTGTCTTTATGATTTCTTGGTAAAGTTTGAAACGAACCTTGTTTACACTGGTCACATAATGAGATAATGTTTTTTTCTAATGATTTCTTGATTTGTTTTGAAACTAGGTCACAAAGGGTTGAAAACTAGGGTACAAGGTTAGAACATAGGAAAACTGTGAACACTCTAGATAGCATATTTTTGACCTGGGCCCAGTTGTTCAAAACTAGCTGGGCCCAGGTCAAAAATGTGCTATCTAGAGTGTAGCATTTGCAAAAGCTACCCACATTTTACAACAAAAATACCTTTGAATTAGGTATTGTACTTACTGGAACAGTTAACATTTTGACCACTTTAGCTCGTTAAGCTAAAGAGGCTTTGAACAACTGGGCCCTGATCTACATGAAAAATTATCAGAATGTTCTTCTAAATCAGATTTGAAACTTGGTCATACAGGGTACCGTATTAGATCTAATTACCGCACATACTCCTATAAGAGCACAGTCAAAAAATTGTTTAGTCTTCAGATTACAGCCCTTGTGCGTTTATCTACCTCTTTCAACAAGCATATGTTGTTGAACTGCCCCGACTTGTTGAGGCAATTCAAATGAGAACCAACAACATAATTATGCTTTTAGAAAGTAATTAAGATTTTGATAAATTTTGAAATCAACCAGAAAAAAATACTGCATAAACATCTTAAATTTTAAAATAATCCTTACATAAAATATTCAACTGATTTTTTTTTTCTTTTATGCATGCCTTTCTAGGTGGTTATTAATATTTTACTAAATGTTTTTTCAGTAATTTTGAAAAACCTAAGGGCACAGTGTGGTAATTAGATCAAATACGGTAATAAACTCGGTCATCAGGTCAACAGTTTTACTCTATCTTTATAAAAGTTAGCCTATATGTTCATCTTGACAATACAGACAACCCACCATACTGACACTCGATACAATGACAAAATTCATTATAATGACAACTTGACTGTCATGAAACCTTTGCTGAAAAGGTAACAATTAGTCACCAATTATGCAAGAATGTTGTATTTAATACTTTAATAAAGAAACATATTTTTTGGATATTTGTTAGAATTGCCTCAAAGAGGCAATTCTAACAAATATCCAAAAAGTGTGTTCTATGAGGAAAGAAGAACAAAATAAGATCTTTCTTACATATCAAATTGCTCATTAAGGATTCTTTACTACAGCAAATTCATTTTAATGGCAACGTCTTTGGAAACAAATGCTGTTGTTGTAATGAGGGTTCACTGTATCTAATTAGCATACTGTATATAAATAGCTTATGAAACTGGATCACATGAGGTCAAAAAGAGGCTAATGGATTAAACAAATGAAGAAAAAATAACACTTTATATTATAGTAGTCAGAATGTCATTGCAAGTTATGGGCAGAATTGAAAACCTGGTCAGATAGGAACAAATACAAGTACTTGGCTACCAAGTCAAATAAGATAAATAACTTCAGTAATATTGTAGAGGCCATATTTTGGCCCAAATTTCAGGAACGTTTGTCAGAGTGCTTTTGTTGATGATGTATAGGTCAGTCAAAATATGAGATTAGATCTTTAGACTGACTTTAAAACTGGGTCATATAGGGTCAGAAATGAAGTCATGCCAAATGAAAGGAAGACCTAATCATGCTAGTAACTATTAAAGCTACAGCAAAGAAAATCAGTGGAACGAACCTGACCTTTGACCTACTTTCTTGTTGATGCATTTGCTCAGGTGAGTGACTCGGGACCATTGATCTTTTTATATTCTAAAATGGTGGTTTGTCTAAAAATTGCTTGATGAGTTGCAGGCAATGTAGACCCTGATCAGATATCAAATTCTTCATCATCTGATCTGGGTCTACATTGTTTGCTCAGGCATGTCTGTCCAAATACTTGAGGTAAATATGGTAGGAAGAAGACAACAACTTCTTTTAACCCATTGTAGACTGAATAGACTCCCCCCACATTATATATGGGAAGAGTCCAATTTCAATTTTAGGTATGTCAGGCTATGTGGTTTAGATATTCCTAGAAATGGCTAAACTATTTGCATACAGTGGAGACCCTGATCAGATACCGTGCTAACTGATGGATCATCAAATGACATTTGAAAATATTTTTGTGGAAACAAGGGATTGGCATATCCTTTAAATTTGTTGAGATGAAATTTCAAATCCTTGTTTCCTTTTTTTTTTTTTCAAAAAGACAACATACCATTTGTTCACCCTTGGCATGCTGAATAAATTTAGATGTCATGCCCACTTTTAATTGTCAACCATTCAGATTGCTTGATTCAGTTTGTTTATACAAATGGTGCAGCTCCAGATCAATCAGCTTCTTCAGAAGCTGACTGATCTGGATCTATACTGTTTGCAAAGGCGGAGTATATCAGGGTTCAGCAGGACCAGGGTTAACCTTTACCACTCTCAGGGTTAATTCAGCAGTTTGATCTGGGTATACTCTTTTTGCTCAGGACTGTAGATATTATGTGAAAATATATTTATTGTTCTCTAGTTGAAATAACCAGCTGACATTGATCATGTACATGTAACAAGTGATTTTTTGTCTAATTTTTTTTTTCCAAGAAATCAGGATTTGAAATTTCATCAAATCAAATTTTACGTCTGCCACTCTTTGGGCAAATTCAGCAGACAACAAACTGATATTTCAGAAAATTGGCTTTGACATTTCATGCAAATTGTCTCCTGTGGTCAGAAAATTAGGCTTCAACATTTCGTGCAAATTGTGTCCTGTGAACAGAAAATAAAAAAAAAAAAAAAAAAAAGGAGACAATTTGCACGAAATGTCAAAGCCTAATTTTTGCTCAGATGTGCATGCAGGGCAGGATCTTTGGCAAAATATTGTTTTTCCCATGATTCAAGTGCTGCACTTCCTTCTTCCTCTTTTGTTTCACTTTTCCCCTTAACCCTTAAAGCACCAATAACAACTGCAGCAGACGACTATTTTTATTTTCATTTTTTTTTTTTTTTTTTTTTTTTTTCAGAAAAAAGCAAGTCTTCACATTTCATGTGAATTGTCTGCAAAGTCAAGACTTGTTTTCTTTGAAAAATCAAAAAAAAAAAAGAAACATTACAGAATGTCATCTGCCACAAAGTTTGCTTGGTGCTTTAAGGGTTAACAGTATTTTAGGGGCATGATACACACGGTAGATTTTCTACCATTTTTTTACAAGGAAGACAACTTTTGTGACTTCCTGTTTGCTCTTGGGCACACCAGTCCCATTCTGAAGCAGGTATACTCTGAAAGGAAAGAATTTGCTCCCCTTGAGAGACAAAAATATTTTTGACTGAGTTGCCTCCCTTGAAAGTATCCTTACAACTCTGAGCAAATTCAGCAGACGACAACTTTATAAAGTTTTTCTTACTTTTTCCAGAAAACAGGATTTGACATTTCATGGAAATTGACTCCTTAGGAGACACTTTCCATGAAATTTCAAATCCTGTTTTCCGGAGAAAAAAAATAAATAAATAAATAAATAAAAATGTTTCAAAATGTTATCTGCTGAAATTTTTACACGGCATGATAAGCATCATTATGAAATCACAGCTCCTATACTATCTGACGTGGGGCTAGGATGTATGAGTAGTGTTGCATGATACATTACTGTTCATGAACAAATTATTAAATAGCTCTAGATAAGAGGGTTATCATAAAAATATTTGAGCCAGTGCACGACAAAACCTACAATTGGACGTGTGACCAGCAAAGACTCAGATCAGCCTGTACATACATCCAACATGGTAAGGCACTCACTCATCCCTCTTTGGATAGCCCGAAGGCTGTAGAAGGCACATGCAATCAGCAAAGACTCTGATCAGACTGTGTAGATGCGCAGGCTGATCAGAGTCTTTGCTGGTCACACAACTCTAATTGTAGGTTTTGTCATGCGCTGGCTCATTTTTCTTATTTCTCCATGAAAACATAGGAAGGCACGTCTAATACGTACCACAACATATGTTTTTGTGGAAAACAAGAAAATTATCAACAATTTTTGGATAAAAGAAGGTCCTTATCTGGAGCTGTCATGAATAGATCAATAAAAACCAAGTCTGTTCATGTTGTTTATTTGATCACTCCTTTCAGGATTGATTGACTACTTATTGATGTATCCAAAATCCTGAATGGCCAAAACAAAATGCAGATTTTGATCTGACTGTTTGATCTGGGACTACACTGTTTGCTGAAGAATGTCTGTTTGAATTTGACATGTGCTTTCGGCATCACTTGGAAAGACATATTTTGCACAATGTTTTATTCTAGATGGAAACAATGATTTTTGCATGGTATTTAATTCTAAATGGAAACAATTATTTTTGATTGACAGTATCTTATCACAAACCATTTGTCTCTTCTGTTTCTGTGCTTTGTTTTCAAATATTTACCCTTTAATCAAATTAGCAGCCCAAAACTGGTCTGATCTGTGCAGTTTGTGTAATACATGTATATGGTAAATGTCCTGAAATTTCGAACACGTTATTCCATACTTTTTTTGCCTATATTTTGCTTTTTTTATGCAGCTTTTTTCTTTAAACATTTAGTGGAATGGCAAACAGAGCAGATCCTGATCAGACTGAAACTTTGATGCAAGTAATTTTAGGGTATTTACCCATATTTACAATATTCTGCCTATTGTCAATATCTCCCAACACTAACAGTTTCAATATTTATTGCTATCACCGTATTTATGCTTAGTATTCAGACACTTGAACACCTTAGTCGATTTTACTACCTGTTGATATGTCTAAAAATAGCTGGCTGAGTGGCAAGTAATGTAGACCCACATTCTGCGGCATCTGATCTGGGTCTACATATATTTCTTATATCACCATGAAAACATATATGGCATATATGAGCCTACTTTACCCTTAAAGCACAAAGTATATGTATAGCAGATGGCATTAAATTTTTTTTTTTTTATTTCTCAAAGAAAATAAGACTTGGCATTTCATGTGAATTGTCACATGAAATGTCAAGCCTTATTTTCTCTGAAAAAAAATAAATTATCATCTCCTGCAGTTGTGATTAGCTCTTTAAGGGTTAAATAGAAAATGACCTTATGACATTTACAACCAGCCTAGACCCAGATCAGCATGTGCATACACTCTGATCAGGGCCTACAATTCTTTATAAACCACCTTTGTATATTTTTATTTCCGGCCATTCAAAAGGATTTTCATGAGGTGGAAAAAACACATGAGCAAATGGTAAAATGAATGATAAACCATAGTTACATCCTAAAACTGATCGCAGTTTTTCGGAAAACGGTCTTGGATCAACTATCCTGAGTTTATTCTGATCCAAGTTTTTTTGTTCAAACTGAGTTAATCCCTCCCTTACCAGTTCAACTTGGTCCAAAACAAAACCACTGCTTAAAAATATAAACAGAAAATTAAATGTGAATGTAAACATAGTGTTTGTAATAGCTAAAGAACCGTCTCCGAAAATCCATCGTACGAGAGCAAACGGAGCAAAAACATCCCATGAAGATGTTTCTGCCACCAGAACTTTGAAATAATAAATTAGGAAATGAATTGTTGCGTATGTGGTACCAAATGCAGCCCAGGCACAAAACACAATGAAATGTCTTTGATTGTAAAAACCTATACACTTCCTTGTAAAGAAACAGTGATGGTCTCTTTTCAAAATGCAGGTTTCACATAGAGGACAGTGGTGACATCTAGGTGGTGTTTTGATGTGGCACTTCTGACAGACTTTCCAAGACCAGTAGGATTGCTTTTTGGAAGTTATAGGAGCTGACTGGGGTGCTGGAATTACTCCCTTTCCTGAGCGATTGAAAGATTCAGTTCCTGAGTGAACAATAACAGAGTTTAATGAGCCATTTAGACTATGATCAGCATCCCTAGAAACTTTTGTCACTTTACTCTTCTTCATAGAATTGTCTACAAAAACTATACACAACCAGTTTCCCATCATTTCAACATAGATGATCGTAGCAAAGATCATTTGGAATGTGAACATGACTGTCTTGTAATTGCCGTCACGCTGGCCACTTGGTCCATAGATGTATGGGATCATATAAAGAATGCCATAAATATACACACATGTTATAGTGTATACATAGATTGGGCCGGCTATCAGGTTTAAAATTTCTGACTGTAGATCTGTATTTTGTCGAGGTGTGAACCATTTCTGAATTCTCTGCTGGTGAGATACCATCTGAAATAGATGTATATGATAAATGAGCAGCATCATGAGGGAATGTACACAAGACTTTTCAAGGAGGATATTGGGTGGGGTTAGAATACTTTAATGGCCCAGCAGTCAACACTGATAAGGTCATGTTGACATACATCCCACATCTCACACTGTGAGATATAATATCTCACAGAATTTGTCCCATCTGGAAGCCAATTCCCACAAGATTTTTTTAACCTCACAGAATTTTCAGACCATTTTTCAACACATCTAATGAAGAAATAAATAAAAAAAAAATCGCACATTGTTGTCTCTACTATAAGCTTTGTTCATTTAAATAATGGCCTTTGACAATTTTGATAGAGCTTTAGTCATTTTTGTTAAAATCTCACAGAATTTTATCAAATCTCTCTTAACCCTGGTCCTGCTGAACCTGGTTTCTGAAGAAGCCAACTGATCTCGATCTGCACTGTTTGCCATTAAGTATGTGAATATGCATCACCAATCTGGATCAAGTAATCTGATTTGCTGAAAATTAGAAGTGAGTGGGGCATCCTAATTTATTCAGCATGACAGGGGTTAAAAATTAGCCAGACCTCACAGATTTCAGTCCACAGCTTATGGCATGTATGTATTGAGCTATCAGTTTACCTAACCACACTTTTCCTGGGCAGGCTTATGTACCTATCATTGTTTCCTCCATGGGGGGAGTGGGGTGGGGTGGGATGGCGGTGGTGGGGATACCCTGGGGATTTGACATTGAAGTCCTCTAAGCGGTTGACCAGTACTTGTGCACATTCTTTTGCCAGAAACTGACATCTGCCCTTTTTGAATCAGCAGAAGGAAGAGAATGACTAGAAAATATTTCATGATCGGTCTCCATGAAAAAAATGTTGCCGGACCTAGATCACCGGTCAGACGTGCATCCTACTGAACAACTGCCAGCAGTTAAGGAGGGGTATTTGATGATAATTTTCTCCAGTTCTCCATAAAAACATTTGTTGTGGATACTCAATAGAAGTGCCTCTGTGAGGCACTTCTAATGAGTACCCACAATATATGTTTTTTATGGAGAAATAAGAAAGTTCTAACAAACTAAGTACACCCCAACCTCTTTATAACACTATTGTTAGGGTCCATAGCATAAACAATGTTAGTTAAACAACGGTGTTATATCCAAACAAAAATGTATAGATTATATTGAAAAATGACCTTTATGGTCATTTTTCAATATAATCTATACATTTTTGGGATCCATCTTTAAACTGTGTTATATCCAAAACCGTGTTATAACGAACCATGTTATAAAGAGGTTGTAGTGTATCAAATACTCCTCATTAAGTCCTATGAACGTACTTTTGGACTGGTTCAACCAACATATACTCTGATCAGCCTGCACATCTATGCAATCTGGTCAGAGTCTTTGCTGTCCACATTAAGAAGCCTACCCACAGAGCACCAAAAGAAGACTGATCTGGCCCTGAGGTAATAAAACTTTTTTCATGCTCAACTCAGCTGAGCATGAAATTTGTTTTGCTTTATAAATCTTAAAAATACTGACAAAATTTTGAAACTTCTTTCATACTCAACTCAGCTGTGCAAGCTCAGCTGAGTTGAGCATGAAAAAAGTTTTAAATTTTTGGTATTTTTATTTTTATGACCAAGTGAAATTTCATGCTCAGTTGAGTTGAGCATGAAAAAAGTTTTATAACCTCGGGTCCAGACTGCACAGATACACAGGCTGATCTGAGTCTTTCCTGTGCACACATTGAAAGATACATTTTCATGTGAAGCCAGGCTCTATAGCAGAGTCAGTAGCATGTCTGACTGCAGATCCAGGGGTCGCATGTTCAAATCCCATCTTAGCCACATAACTTTCATGGAGATTGATCATGACAGCATTTCTAGGGTCTTTCTCCCCAAGAAGGGCAGTTTTCAATCTCTGGCAAAAGTATGTGCACTGTTTAGAGGACAGCCTGTCCAAGAAAAGTGTGAGTAGGTTAGCTGACCAGCTCCACATGAGCTTAATAGTGTTGACTGGTCCGTAAAACTCACTCAAACTTTTACGCATGTTGTGGGTCAAATGTTTTTATATGCACATATTGGTACTCCCATAGTGTGAAGAGCAGTATTTACTGTTCACTTAACCCTTGTCCTGCTGAATAAATTAAGATGCCATGCCCACCTCATTTTCAGCCAATCAGATTACTTGATCCAGTTTGTTGATATAAATTCACATAGTTAATGGCAAACGGTGCAGATCCAGATCAGTTGGCTTCTTCAGAAGCCAACTGATCTGGATCTACACTGTTTGCTAAGACAGGGTATGTCATGTTCCGCAAGAGAAGGGTTAACTGTCTCAGGTACTCCAAACACCTCATGAGAGGATTACATGGAGTGCATGCGCAGATATTTGGAACAGAACAAAAAAAAAAAAATAAATAAATAAGAGATCAATTTGAAACCAAGATCAATATGATATTTTCAGTGGAATTTTGAATTTCATGGATGGGTCTTGAAGAATATTGCTTAGCATGCTGGGAAAATAATTCAGCAGATACCATTTTGAAATATTTTTTATTATTTTTCCCAGAAAATAGGCTTTGTCGTTCCATGCAAATTGTTTCCTAAGGATCAATATACAGCACATTTTTAGTGTCTACAGTGCCTTCAACACATCAATGTTTATTCAGTCAGAATAGCCTTCAATTACATTATATATGTTTAATTAACCTTTACCACTCTCGGGTTAATTCAGCAGAAAACATTTTAAAATAGTTTTTCCCAGAAAAATAGGCTTTGATATTTCATACAAATTGTCAAGACAATTTGCATGAAATGTCAAAGCCTATTTTCTGGGGAAAATAAGAAAAATATTTCAAAATGTTTTCTGCTGAAATTTTTACCCACCATGCTAAGCATTAAAAAAAATGATTCAGTCTTCCTATCCCAACACTATTGTTCTACACAATGAAGGAAAATTCCTGTTTCGGGATATGGAGACTCCATCATGACCACAAAAAATTGTGTAAAATATTTTGTATTGCACCTTACCTTGCGCCCAGAAATTTTCTTTACATTTATAGTCCTGTCAAAACCCAATACACAGGTAAGCTATTGTATTGAAATGAAAGGACTTTGAAGGTAGATATTATCTGTTCAGCATACACGGATCAATAAATCAATAATATTCTATACTATTAGTTGGTTCACAATACCACCATTGTTCTGATGTTATCATTTTTTTTTTTTCCTAAATTATAGATATCACACATTTGAGCATTACATAATAAAGGGAAAGTTACACCTCAATTGGAAATAACTTTGATAAGGAAATATTTGCCTTCCTTCTCATTAGGGGCTACGCTCCCTGTGGGGAGCAAATTCTTTCATTTAAGTGTAGCCCCCATTTCTAAAGGGTTTTAAATACAGAATTATATATTAAAGGGAAAGTTACATCTCCAATGGAAACAACTTTAATATGGTAATAGTTGCATCCCTTCTCATTAAGTGCTACTCTTAAATGAAAAATTTGCTCCCTTTGGGAAATAAATTCTTTCATTTAAGTGTAGCCCCCAGTTTTAAAATGTTTTAAATATAGAATTATATATTAAAAGGGAAGTAACAGCTCCAAAGGAAATAACTTTAATATAGAAATAGTTGCCTCCCTTCTCATTAGGTGCTACTCGCCCTGTGGAGAGTAAATTCTTTCATTTAAGAGTAGTCCCGATTTTCAAAAGGTCTCAGTTACAGCATTTTACAGTTGACTTTCATTATCTCAAACTTCTAGGGACTAGAATACATGTACAGTTGACTCTCGTTATCTCGACCTCGCTTATCTCGAATAACCGCTTATCTCGAAGTGAAAACCTGGTCCCTGCCTATACATGAAAACCTAACAACAGATGGAAAATATTGCAGAAAAGAGGAGAAATTGCTCCTAAGGAGCAATTTCTCCTCTTTTCCACAATATTTTTAATACATCTCTAACTTCAAAAGTCCAATTACCTATCAGTTTGTTAAATGTGGTTAATCAAATTATTTTTTTCCTCAATTCTGCAAACCTGGTATGTCGAACTAAGGATATCTCGAAGTATTTCAGAGAGTCCCTTGGAATTCGAGATAACGAGAGTCGACTGTATTTGGTTTGAGATAACAGTAGTTTCAGACCACAGAATCTGCCATGTAAAGAACATGAATCAAAACTAAATCAATTTTATACAAAATTTAGTTTCATTTAAGCAGTACATATACAGTCGACTCTCATTATCTCGAACTCCAAGGGACTCTCAGAAATATTTCCAGATATCCGTACTTCGACATATCAGATTTGCAGACTTGAGGAAAAAATAAATCAAACAACCGCATTTAACAAATGTAGATGTAATTGGACTCTTGAAGTTAGACATATGTTGAAAATATTATGGAAAAGAGGAGAAATTGCTCCTTTGGAGCAATTTCTCCTCTTTTCCACAATATTTTGTTACCTGTTATTATATTTTCATTTTTAAGCAGGGACCAGATTTTCACTTTGAGATAAGCGGTTATTCGAGATAAGCGAGGTCGAGATAACGAGAGTCTACTGTAGTTAAAAACTATCAGTGTTTGAGAAAATAAGAGTCAAGTGTATATAAAGGGGAAGTTACCTCTCCAAAGGAAAAACAAATGACATGGAAATATTAACTCTCTTACTTTCTGATTAGGGGCCACTCTTTAATGAAAGAATTTGCTCCCTGAGAGACAAAATCTTTTAGGTGTCTTCAGTAATCTCATATTACAAGATGCACTATCTTAAAGTTCAGTCAGTTCAAAATGTTATGTAAATAGTATCTTATTTTATTTTATAATTTCATAACCATTACCACTCTAGGCAAATTCAGCCTATCACAAACTGGTGCTATTTCAAATTTGACAATTTTTACACACATTAAAATTACTGCTTAGCATTCTCAGCTCAAAAAAAAAAAAAATCAGCAGAAAACATTTTGAAAAAGGCATTTTTTATTTTTCCAAGAACATCGGATCAAACCCTTTCTTCTAGGGAAAATAAGAGAAATAAAAGCAATATGTAATCTGTTGAATTTGCTCAGAGTGCTAATGGATAATGTAAAGGTGACTGTAAAATTTAAAATAAATAAATCATCAAAAGATTTACATAAAGTAAAAGAATAGTTAAAAATGTGATGATTAAATCTTTAACACTTTCTGGGCAAATTAAGCATACATTTTTTGTTGTTTTTTTTTTCTGGAAAAATAGGGTATGACATTTTATAGGTGATGTCAAATCCTATTTTTCCAGAAAAAAAAAAGGAAAAAAAAAAAAAAAACATTTCAAAGTGTTGTCTGCTGACCTAGTATGCTAAGTGTTCAAAATACCTGTTGACAGATCTTAAATATTCTTTTTTTTTTTTTTTTTTTTTTTTTTTTTTTCAGAAACCAAGGTTTGGTATTTCAGGCCTATTGTGCCACTAACAGACATAAACTGGGAAGAACTAATGCTAGCTTAATTAACCCTTATCCTGCTGAATAAATTAATTAGCCATACCCATTTCTAATTTTCAGCCAATCAGATTACTTGATTCAGATTGTTGATATAAATTCACATACTAAATGGCAAACAGTGCAGATCCAGATCAGTTCGCCAATTGATCTGGATCTACACTGTTTGCAAAGGCAGGGTATATCGGGGTTCAGCAGGACAGCGGTTAATTAATTATATTAAATATAAAATTTACCTCTGCACTTAATGTAATTTGGAAGTTTATAAGCTAAATTGTTATAATCAAACCCAAAGGTCAGTCTGTTCTGTCTATACATGTGTATATTGTACTTATTAATTTGGATTATTTACTTTTCATGAGGCTTAACCTTTGTCCTGCTGAATAAATTAAGCTGTCACTCCCACTTCTAATTTTCAGCCAATCAGATTAATTGATACAGATTGTTGATACAAGTTCACCTACTGAATGTCAAACAGTGCAGCTCCAGATCAGCTGGCTTCTTCAGAAGCCAACTGATCTGGATCTACACTGTTTGCAAAGAAAAGGTATATCTGGGTTCAGCAGGATGAGGGTTAACTGCCTTACAAGTATTTAATCCTAATGTCACATAAAAGGGACATTGGCAAACAGTGTTAACCCAGATCAGATGCTGCAGAATGCACATCTGATCAGAGTTTGCACTGTTTGCATTAAGCAAGGAATTTCTGTAATAAATGTTAATACGAGGGGCGTTCATTTAATGTTATCATTGGAGTTCTACAGGGCGCATTATTAATCCCATTCACATTATTTTTACTTCAACTCTCGAAGTATTCTCCCTTGATGGAAACACACTTTCCAAGTCTCAAAACCCATTCTCTAAAGGCAGAGAAGTAGGCCTTTTTAGGTATACCCTGAAGACACTGGTAAATTGCACTATCAAGTGCACTTTGGGATTCATAACGACGACCAGAAAGGGTTTTCTTTAGTAAAGGAAACAGGAAAAAGTCTGAGGGACTAAGGTCTGGTGAATAAGGTGGGTGAGAGAGCTGAACTACCTTTTCCTCTTTCAAGAAGTCTTGGACAAGAACACACTTGTGAGCAGGTGCGTTGTCATGGATAAGACACAGACCTCTTAAACCAGTTGCAGGTCTACGTTTTTCATAGTGTGACTTTACTTTTGACAACACACCATTCTTATAAAATTTACCTGTGATTGTCTTGCCATTTGGTATGGGAATTTGAACAATGGGTCCATCGCAATTGAAAAATACTGCATACAAAACTTTTGCCATGCTTTTAATTCTTTTGGCAATGACTGGCCTTGCTTGGTCATTTCGCAGTCACTGCTTGTTATTGATGCGTCTCTGCGGCTCAAAATAATAGACCCAGTTTTCATCACCAGTAAACAGCTCCGAAATTCTACGTTTGTCAAAATTTTTGTACTTTTTCAAAAGATTTTTCGCCATTTTTACACGGGTGGTCTTTTGTTCTTTGGTCAAGAGATGCGGGACCCATCGTGCACAACCCTTTCTAAGTTTCAACTCCTGAGTCAAAATCTTATGAACTGTCCCCGATGAAACATCAACACTATCAACAATTTCTTTCACCATGAACCTTGCATTTTGTTTGACAATATCTGCCACAGCAGCAACATCAGCTTTTGTAGCAGCTTTTCTTGGCTGGCTGGGACGGGGCTCATCTTTCAGGTCAGTTTTACCACCTTTAAATTTTTTATGCCACCTGAAACTTGACTTTTTAGAGACAACAGATGTCCCATGTATCTGACACAGTTCACTATATATCTGTGAAACTGAAATATTCAGACCAATGCAACTGAAACATTCAGACCAATGCAACTGAAACATTCAGACCAATGCGACCTTTAATATAGGCCCTAATTTCAAAGCTTGTTTTGTTTTTCATTTTCATACAATAAGGGTTGAGTGTATATGACTGCACCAACCTGAACTTTCAATAACTTTTGAAAGACTGAACGGATTAGACCGAAATTTCATCCTGTTATAGAAAATCATTCGCCCGGAAATCACCCAGTTTCCACGTGCTCCTTACAGCCACGAGGTATGATGGGCCATTAGTGACACAATTAAATGAATGCCCCTCATACTGAAAACACACCAGACACCCTTTAAATTGGAAATGAATCTATCCAAAGAGAGAGTAGAACAGTCCTCTAGGCATAAATAGATTAACCCTTGTCTTGCTGAACCAGGATATACCCTGTCTTTACAAACAGTGTAGATCAAGATCAGTTGGCTTAGCCAACTGATCTGGATCTGTACTGTATGCCATTTAGTATGTGAATTTTTATCAACCATCTGGATCAAGTAAATTTGATTGGCTGAAAATTAGAAGTGGGCATGGCATCTTGATTTATTCAGCATGCCAAGGGTTAAAGGGGTAAGTTAAACAATAATGGCACAAGAGCTTATGAACACTCTTGAACCATTTCTTGGGAGATAATTTGAATTAAACATCTAGCCTTATTTTCTTTAAACATAATTTGAAATACCCAGCCTTATTTTCTTTGGAGACAATTCAAATGAAATAACCAGCCGTATTTTCTTTGAAGATACGTAATTTGAATGAAATACCCAGCTTATTTTCATTGGAGATACTTTGAAAGAAATACCCAGCTTTATTTTTCTTGGACACAATCTGTATGAAATATCCAGCCATATTTTCTTTGGACATTGAATGAAATATTCAACCTTATTTTCTTTAGACATAATGTAAATGAAATATCCAGCTTTATTTTCTTTGGACATTATCTGAAATATCCAGCCTTATTTTCTTTGGACATAATCTGAAATATCCAGCCTTATTTTCTTTGGACATAATCTGACTGAAATATTCAGCTTTGTTTTCTTTGGACATAATTTGAATGAAATATCCAGCCTTATTTTCTTTGGACATAATTTGAATGAAATATCTAGCCTTATTTTCTTTGGACATAATCTGAATGAAATATTCAGCCTTATTTTCTTTGGACATACTTTGAATATCCAGCCTTATTTTTTTTGGACATAATCTGAATGACATATTCAGCCTTATTTTCTTTGGACATAATTTGAATGAGATATCCAGCATTATTTTCTTTGGACATAATCTGAATGAAATTGCCCGCCTTATTTTCTTTGGACATAATTTGAGTGGAATTCCAGTCTTCTTTTCTTCAGAGATAATCTGAACAAAAATCCACCCATTTTATTTATTTATTTATTCTAGATTATTTGAACAAAATGCCCAGCCTAATTTTCTTTGGAGGTTTTGAAGGAAATATCCAGCCTGATTTTCTTCACAGAAAATTTGAAAGAAATCTCCATCGGTATTGTCTGTGAAAATTAAAAAAAAAAAAAAAAAATTCTTATTTATGGTCTACTCATATTGCCAACAGTGTGATAATGGTTAACCTTTACCAATCTCAGGGCTAAGTCAGCAGATGACAAATTGATGATATTTTTCATATTTTTCCCACAAAACAGGATTTGATATTTCATGCAAATTGTCTCCACTGGAGACAGGTTGCATGAAATGTCAAAAATTGTTTTATGGGATAAATAAAAAAAAATATTTCTAATTGTCGTCTGCTGAAATTTTTTCCCAGAGTGATGAGCATTAGCTGGCTTTTTACAGGTTATAAATAAACCAAACTGACCCATTGATTTGACCTTTTTTATTAAATATTCATAAGGACAGGTCCACTGTGTAATTTAGGCATACCAAGTAACACATCACATAAGCTCTAGGTCATAGCCATCACAAAATTTTTGGGTCAGTATGGTCTAATAGACAGGTCAGTTCGGTTAGTCTATATATTTAGACACCGTCTTACCCCTGTCATGCTGAATAAATTAAGATGCCATGCTCACTTTTAATTGTCAGCCAATCAGATTCCTTGATCCAGATTGTTGATATAAATCCACATACTGAATGGCAAACAGTACAGATCCAGATCAGTTGGCTTCTTCAGAAGCCAACTGATCTGGATCTACATTGTTTGCAAAGACGGGGTATATCCAGGTGCAGCAGGAAAAGGGTTAAAGGACTGGGCCGCTCCGTATAAAAATGAGTCTTCAGGCCTCGGAGGGGTAACTTAGGGGTAATTTTGGTACGGGTGTGCGAGCCAGTATTTCAAAACCTACCCCATTCATATACCTGGCCTTCGAAAAAACAGACCCATTCATATACTTGATCATCCAAAATGTTGACCTATTCATATACTGCCCTTTGATTTTTTGTACCCATATTTTGCTGGTTATTACACAAATATCACAGTCAATTCATATAATACCAAGAGGATAAGCAGCCTCGAAAAATCTCTGAGCGAAAAAATATGTGCATATACCAGTATGTCAGAAAAATGGGGCCTTCCACATAGGAATCCAGAAAAATCGGGCCATTCATATACTTTTTGTCGAAAAAAGGGGGCCAATCATATACCTGGCAGCGCTGAAAAAGGGGGCTATTCGGCACCCACATCCGTACTATGCCATATATAGGAAGTTACCCCCCCCCCCACCCCTTCAGGCATATGTGGACAGCAAAGGCCCAGATCAGCCTGTGCATCCATGCAGTCTGGTCAGGGTCTACGGTGTCCGGAAACATAATCATTGGACACTGTAGAATGTTTCAATGGAGAGCAAATGTACGCATGAAACTTTGAGTATATGCAAGCTGATAAGAATCTGCACATTTTGTGCAATTGTTCGAAGGCACATTTTTGCTTGACACATCCCAATTAATGTACATTTCAGGTCATTTGACCAGTTAGTTTGGCTGTCAAGTGAAATACATGTACTTGTCTACATAGTGGACATATCCTGTTAAGGTAAATGTCCTTAAATTTCGTACACCAAAGTGTCTGACAAAATGGCATATGCAAACAGTGTAGGCCCAGATCAGACTGCTCCTGAAGGAGCAGTCTGATCAGGGTCTACACTGTTTGCAATTCCACTAAGTATTTTGAGAAACAACTGCATAAAAAGCAAAATTTACACAAAAAAGTATGAAATTAAGTGTTCAAAATTTTAGATAATTTACCATATTGGGAAAGGTAATATTTGTAAAGAATGTAAAGAATGTACCATAAACCCCCAAATATTGGGACACCTAATTCCTAGCCATACTTGCCCTAAAATTTGAAAAATCTATTTGACTACAGTAAATGTCCTAAAATTTCGAACACTAAAGTGTCTGACAAAAAGATATATGCCAACAGTGCAGACCCAGATCAGTGTGCTCTTGAAGGAGCAATCTGATCAGGGTCTACACTGTGCCATTCCACTCAGTATTTTGAGAAACAACTGCATAAAAAGCAAAATGTAGGCCAGAGCAGTACAGAATAAAGTGTTCAGAATTTTAGGACATATACCATACCTATTGACGTGTTTAAAACTGCTGGATGAGTGGCAAATAGTGTAGACCCTGATCAGACACTGCATTCTACTGCTGACTGTTCTAAGGCAGTGGTTCTGGTGCTGTTTGCTTTTTGTGTGGCTAGTTGCTGTTCTTTTTGGGTTTTTTTTCTTGTTTTGCCCTGTTCATTAAGGTAAATGTCCTAGAATTTCGAACATTAAATTTTCTGACAAAATGACATATGCAAACAGAGTAGACCCAGATCAGACTGCTCCTGAAGAAGCAGTCTGATCAGGGTCTACATTGTTTGCCATTCCACCAAGTTATTTTAAGAAATGACTGCATAAAAAGCAAAATTTAGGCCAAAACAGTATGGAATAAAGTGTTCAAAATTTTAGGACATTTACCGTATTTAGTGGATTCTGTCTAGCATTGTGACCATCTTGTTGGGGAAGAGGTAGACTGGCTCCAGTCTCCAGTGACAATATATTTTTCTCATATTCCTAAAATAAATCCACTAAAATAAAACCAAAATATATCAAGACTATAAAGGCTGGTCACTAGTGACCAGCCTTTATAGTCTTGACATTACTTTGGTTTTATTTTAGTGGATAATAAGAAAAAAATATTTAGTCACTGGAGACTGGAGCCAGTCTAGGATAGAGGGAGCTGGTTGCTTTGCTTTTCTTTGCTTTGTGGGTTGAGTACTGCACGTCTATCACGGTTTGTTTGCTCTTTCTCTTGGCGTCGTTAGTAGGTTATGTTCTGTGATTATATAATGGCTCTTCCTGGACTTCTGTACTATTTTTCATCTTTACTCCTATTTCAGTACTATAGTATATAATAATAAACCTAAGTATTGGGACAGACTGGCCTGAGCAAACAGTGTAGACCCAGATCATATGTCACGGAACCCGGCATCTGATTGGGGTCCACACTGTTTGCAACTCATCCAACAAATTTTAGATGCATTTTAAAACAGGTAACCATAGGAACTTGTTCAAATTTTAGAACAAGTTTGGTAAGGAGTTAAAGTGTTCCAATATTTAGAGTAGATAAGGTAGATCAACTTAATTGACCTTTTAGTTTGACCTTGCTTTACATTTAATAGTGTTAGGACATCAGACTCAGATAAGGTGGGGGGTTTTTTTAACAAAAAGGATTAAGAGTTTTCTTATTTCTCCACAAAAACATATGTTGTGGGTACTCATTAGAAGCACCTCACTGGGGTGCTTCTAATGAGTACCCACAACATATATTTTTGTGGAAAAATAAAAAAAAGTATTTACCATAATAACCATAAGTATTGGGACAGATAGGCCTTTGCAAATAGTGTAGACCCAGATCAGATGCAGCAGAATGTGCCATCTGATCAGGGTCTACACTACTTGCCACACATACAGCAATATTTTAGATATATCAATGGGTAGTAGAGTGGACTATTTCAAATTTTACGACAATCATGGTAAATAGACAAGGTGTCCCAAAACTTAGGGTAAATATGATACCCAATATCCACTCATATCTGGAGCTGGGAAAAGCCATGGATCAGTTCGTGGCTCTTCAAAAGGAAACAATATTTATTAACTCAAGAAGACATTCTTTTTCAAGATTTTATTCTACAAAATATAGATATTTCTGATAAGAAAATAAGTGTTAAAATAGGCTGCCAGCAGCTTTACTATCACACACACCCATAATTATCACCATTGCCCTAAATATTTGGATAACTTAAGATGACTGGATACGCCCAATAGATTTTCTCTGAGACGTCTTCTGTGAATTTCCCGTTTGCATTCCTGCATACTGAGTACCTATCTGAAAAGTGTATCAATAAAGAGCAAAGACCTGGATGAGACCTTGCACAAGCGCAGAATGATGGGAGTCTGCATATTTGCACATGCTCAAAGGCATTTTTTCACTTGACACGGCCCACTTGTTAACTTGGAGAAATAAAAGTACACTTCTTTTGTCAATTATATGTACATCTTTTCTACAGACTGTTTCCAGACACGGGATCAACTACACAGAACTGTAATTAATTATAAGTAAATCATTTAAAAATCAAATTTTCACATTGACACCATTATTTAACTTTTGTAATGTCATTAATTAAATTCTATGTTCAACTTACCAAATCAATATCCTTCAGACTAAAGCCAGAGCCTTGAAGCATAGACCCAGACCTAACAGTACAGTCTCAAAATTGATTGTATGGATGTGCAAGACACTCTGGATCTTTGCTCTGCACATTTGCCTTGAAGACAAGTTTTACTAAGTGAGGCCTATACACTAACCCTTTTTTTATTGGCACAGTCCAAACAGTAAATGCATTAATAAAAAAATATACGTATAAAGTAAATGCATAAAGCATATCAAAACCAACAAATAAGAAATTCTTTTATCAAATATTTTATACTGAAAATAACAGGAATAAAATAAAAATGTTAAACTATAATACCCCGCCATTGTTGTGTCGCGGGCAGATAACTCCGTAAAAAATTGAAGAAATTTGCCCATTAGCAATCCCAAACCAGATCTCCACAATATCAATGCACATACCAAGTTTCGTGAAAATCCATTGACGTTTACTGAAGTTATCATCCGGAAAAGAAAAATGGATGTATGACAGATGGACGGACGGATGGACACACGTCCAATGTGAAACCATAATACCCCGCCACTATCGTGTGGTGGGGTATAAAAACAGCAATAACCGTAGTTCCAGATATGAAGACTATCCAGAAAATTATTTTTCTTATTTCTCCACAAAAAAACATGTTGTGGGTACTCATCAGAAGTGCCTCAGTGAGGCACTTCTAACGAGTACCCACAATATAATGTTTTCATGGAGAAATAGAAAACAATCCATAATTTTTGGTTGAAAAAAGTGTCCTACCTGAAGCTATGAATAACCACATAAAATAAATTTACCAATTCAGAAGTTCTTGTTCCTCAACAGATTGAAGATGGCCCTCAAAAATTTTGTACCCAAAACAAAAATGTATAGATTATATAGGAAAATGACAACTCATATTTATACATTTTGTTTGGCAACAACATGTGTGTTTAGCTAATACGCTTTTTGCGTTTGACCTCAGTAACAGTGTTATAAAGAGATTGTGATGTATCCCTGCCTGTTGACATTATGTTTATAAATAAATCAAAAGCAATCAGCATAATTATATTTTCAGGCTCAACATATCTGCAACTCCTGTTAACGCTTTGAACTCTGGGTAAAATTTCCAGCAGACATTTTAAAATATTTTTCTTAGTGAACAGATTTTGACATTTCATGCAAATTGTCTCCAATGGAGACAATTTGCATGAACTGTCAAAACCTGTTTTCTAGGAAAAGTAAGAAAAATATCACCAGCTTGTCAGCTGCTGAATTTGCCCAGAGAGAAGCAAAGGTTATTATAAGACATACAAAAATGAACATACAAAATACAACAATTTCTCTCAAAGAAAGTTAAAGTCAAATAAAAAACGAAAGACAATAAAAGATAAAAGATAAATGTTATAAAACAAAAACTAAACACATTATTTTGATTACACAGACGATGATGATACTTTGTGTTTTACATCCCTTTCAACAGTATTTAAGTCAATTTGAGACATAAATATATGGAAGGGAAATAATTAAAGGCTCCCTGCAATAAAGTACCCTACAGTCATGATCTGAATTCTTCCTCCAGCAAGATTCAAACCCAGACTTGTGATCTAAGTCTTACAGCCATCTGGATGCTATTGATTGTGCAGATTTGTTTGAGTTGTTTTTTTTTAGGACCAGTCAACACTGTTAAGGTCATGTTGAGCTAGTAACCTATTCACACTTTTCCTTGGCAGGCTTAGTCCTCTAAGCAGTTAACCAGTAATTGTGAAGATACTTTTACCAGGGCCCAGTTGTTCAAAGTGTCGTTAGCTTAGCGAGTTTGTTAAGGGTCATTTCGTTAACTGTTTTAGTGGATTCAATACACAATATTCTGATATTTTTTGCTGAAAAAATGTGAGTAGCTTTGCAAAAGCTACACTGCAGATCCAATACATCGCGGTCCGTTATTACGCGAAATCCAGTATATCACGAATCGTCCGTGGACCCCAAATTTACCATGAGCCAAAAAGAAAAACAAAAAAAAAACTTATAGTATGTTTATTGTTTTACTTAATTTGAAACAAAGAAAAAACTGACTAATTTGTTCTGGTCTTGATTTTTTGCGCATATCCAGATGCGAAGTCTCACCACGCATTATGACCAAACAATCCAATTAGCGTCAATCAGTACATGCATTTATTATAACTGGCAAACAATTAATTTTAATCACTGCACTTGTCATAATCAGTGTCATAATATTGAGTACATCTACCCAATGCTCAATCAGTCAACGATGTCCACGTGCCGTCTAAAAAAATCAAAAGATAAATAAACTGATAGTTTTGGGCCTGCAGCTGACGTAACAAGTGAAGGGAAGCAACTCAAATTGTCTAAGCATTTAGGATATGCGAGTTTCTCCCCTTCACTGTTACAGGGAACCAGTATATCCAAAATGGCGTCCTCATTTGTCATTTTGGCGAACAAATATTTTCAAACGTAGTTTATCAGCTGGTCTCGATTAAAATTAATTGGTAGACATAGTCCCCTAGTGTATATACTGCCATTAAGTAATTCTGAACCTACTGTAATGGTGAAATATGGCCGATAGCTTTACTGACAGTCATTTGGTGTGGATTGATTAGCGGCGTCTCGACAAACTACCACCGTGACTTATATCGCGATCCGGATATATCGCGCTAGCTGAACTTGGACCCCAAGCACCGCGACATATTGGATCTACAGTGTATTCACATTTTTTCAGCAAAAAATTTCAGCATATTTGCGTATCACTCGATTAAAATTTTAACGAATCGTTAACTAACGACATCGTTAGTTTTGAACAACTGGGCCCAGACTGATAACTGCCCTTCTTGAATCAATGGAATGAGGAAAATATCCATAGAAATGATTTTACAATCAATCTTCATGGAAGTTATGTGGCCAACCAAAGGTAACTTCACTCTGAACAATTCGAATTCCCTGTAATGTCATTCAAACAGATTTATATGTAACAACCAAATTCTGTTCTGTAAAAATTGCAGTATATTCACATGCCAAAGTGAAAATGAATACTTCCTAGCTGAACTATAGATAAGATGCTTTTATCAAACCAAAAGTACACTGGAAGTGCTTTATAAGACGATTCATTAGTGATGATTTCAGGCATAAGACAGTCTAAAGATGGATTCCAAAAGTGTACAGAAAATCTAGAAATATGACCATCTATGATCATTTTTCTAAATAATCTATACATTTTCGTGTTGTATCCAAACAAAAATGCATGTATTATATAGAAAAATGACCATAAATGGTCATTTTTCTATATAATATATACATTTTTGTCTGGCTACAACAGGGTTGTTTAGCTAGCATAGTTTTTGCACTGGATCCTAGCAATAGTGTTATAAAGAGATTGTGGTGTATTGATGTTTATCTTATTTTTCCACAATGAAGAGCTTCATCAGTACAATAGCTAGCCTAGAGTTCCAAGCGAACTTGGACAGTCTATCTGAGTTCACTTGGAATTCTAGTTCACCTACAGCACTACTAACTATATTTGTTCAAAATGAAGTTGGCCCAAGACAGAATACAGTATAACCTCAATGGCTCGATCCCGGATGGCTCGTTTACCGTGAATGATTCAAACTCTTTTTTTAGTCCCTACAAAATCCTTCCAATAGCTCAAGAAAACAAACATTTAGGGATTTTTTCTTATTTTATCAAGGAATTGTATGTAGTGTGTACTCATTAGACTTGCCTCATCAAGACGATTCTAATGAGTACACTCAACATACAATCATTGTGTAGAAAATCGAAAAGATTTCCCTAAGATCGGTATTTGCTTCCTGAACTGGTGCCATGATTAACCCTCAGTGGCTCGACCTACCCATGTCTCGAACGAAATTCCATGGTCCCAAAGATGTTTGAGCCATTGAGGTTCGACTGTATATAAAAAAACAACAACAAAAGAAATAAATAAAATAATTATAGCACAAGTCAGTCTTATGTTTAATTCCTTTGACACTGAAATATTGGACGGACATATGTATATTATTTACAAGAAAAAAAACAAATTCTGTTTCAAAATCACTGTAAAACTAATATTGGACGGAATTAATAAGGATGTATCTGGAAATAAATATAAATAAATATGTTTGTCATTTAGCTACTTGTTAATGCTTAGCATGCTAGATAAAAAATTCAGCAGAGGCCATTTAAAATATTTTTATTTTGTTTTCCCCAGAAAATAGATTTAGACATTACATCCTAGGTAGACAATTTGCATGAAATGTCGAAACCTACTTACTGACGAAAATAAGAAAAGTATCTTAAGATTGTCATCAGCTGAATTTGCCCAGAGATTGGTAAATGTTAAAAACTATGTCTATGGTAAATCTATATCCAATAATGAGAAAAAAGTCAAGCTGTTTTTTAAGCTTTTGTCTCAAAAGAAGAAGAGAGTTCTTTTTAGTCTGCTGTGTATCTACAGAGAAAGATATTTTGTAACAAAAATGAAAACTTAACAACTGAAATGACTACTAAAAGTAAGAAACTGATAATATATAAGTTCTCCATCAACAATTCTATTCAAAACTGAAATATGAGATTCATAACAAATACATCAGCAAATAATTGATTTCTTAATTAACAGAAAAAAAAAATCTCAAAACTTTTTTTTTCTAAATGGTGTACACTGGCTGGTCTGGGCATTTATTGTTAACCCTTAAACTGCCAATCACAACTACTGTCATCTGCTTTGTCATCTGCTTGTGATTTTAAAAGTCATTTTTGCAAACAGTGTGGACCCAGATCAGACTGCTCCTTTAGGAGCAGTCTGATCAGGGTCCACACTGTTTGCCTGAATGCAAAAATAGGTTTGAAAAGTCTGCAAGAATATTCAGCAGACGACATAAACAGACGACATTTTCAGATGCAGTTTTTCATGGCGCTTTAAGGGTTAACATATTCCATAAGACCCTTTTCGAAGTCATGTCCCAAACATTTATCAGAATACTGTAATAACCCTAAATATTGGGACACCTTAAACTCCTTACCATACTTGTCATAAAATGTAAACAACTCATTATACTATTCATGTGCCTAAAAACTGCTGAGTGGCAAAATGTGCAGACCTGATCAGATGCCACTGATCTGGGTCTACACTGTTTGCTTAGGGCTGTCTGTCCCAATTCTTATGGTTATTAGGGTACTACTATTATCTGTTGGCATAACTCTTTATACTCTATTTTTCTTATTTCTCCACAAAAAGTATGTTGTGGTCCTCAGAGAGGCACTCCAATTGAGTATCCACAACATATGGTGAAAGTCCTAAAATTCCGAACACTTTATTCCATACTCTTTTGGCTTAAATTTTGTCTTTCGTGCAGTTTTTCTTAAAATACTTAGTGCAATAGCAAAAAGTGTAGACCCTGATCTACACTGTTATAGCTCCTGAAGGAGCAGTCTGATCTGGGTCTGCACAGTTTGCATATCCTATTTTGCAAGAAACTTTGATGTAAGAAATTAAAAGACCATTTACTGTGTTTTCATGGAGATATAAAAAATATCAATACTTTTTTACTTGCACAAAAAAAAAAAAATAAATAAATAAAATAAAAAAAAATAAATAAAAAAATGACAAGGAATTTATCAGGATTAAGGCTCTTTCTTTTTTTCACAGAACAAAACAAAAACAAGGGATTTATCAGTTTTTCAGTTTGCAGAAGAATTTAGGTACATGTGAAATTTAGGATTTTCTTTGTTGTCTCTGCTCAGTCATAGTGTTTCTTCTTTGGCAATGATGATGCCCCACTGCTGGCAGACGATGAGGGTCGTTCATCAGTGCGGAAACCACTTCTTGTCATCACAGTTTCACGTCCTCTCACCTGAAAGAATGGTCAAGTGTAGCTTTGTTATAGCTCCAGAGAAGGCACTGTTTTTGGATAAAAAAATGTTGATTTTTTTTTTTCTAATTTTTCCACAAAAGCATATGTTTTGGGTTCTCATTAGAAGCATCTCAGTGAGGCACTTCTAATGAGTACCCACAACCTATGTTTTCATGGAGATATAAGAAAACATTTTCCAGATACCTCCTCTTAGCTACAGATAAGGCACTTTTTTGGACAATAAACTGCTGGTACACATTAACCTCTTTATAACACGGTTCACTATAACACAGTTTTGGATACAACATGGTTCAAAGACGGATCCCAAAAATGTATAGACAATATAGGAAAATGACCATAAATGGTCATTTTAGAAATATGACCATAAATGGTCATTTTTCTATATAATCTATACATTTTTGTTTGGATATAACATGGTTTTATAACTAACACAGTTTATGCTTTGGACCCCAACAACAGTGTTATAAAGAGGTTGTGGTGTATTTTTACTTCTCCACAAAAACATATGTAGTGGGTACTCAACAGAAGCACCTCATTGAGGCACTTCTAATGAGTACTCACAATATATATTTTGATGAAGAAACTAGACAATCTGGAGTTATGCTATTATCCCTTATACAAATGTGAAACTATTTATCATATGATATGACTTAACATTTCTGTAATGTTAGTTTGGTCCTAATTTCCTAGTGATGGCTTGTTTTATGCAAAGACATCAAGTGAATTTCCTAATTAATTCTGAATCCGCAAGTCCCCCTTTTTCTAGTACGTAATTGGTGAAATGTGGGGTTTGCCTCATTCTGAACAAATGAACCATGTCTTTTTAATTAGATTTTATTACTCTCTGGCTAATTCAGTAGACAACAAAATGATGATATTTTTCTCAGAAGATAGGATGACATTTCAAACGAATTGTCTTCTGTGAAAACAATTTTCCATTATTTTTTACAGAAAATAAGTATAATGTTTCATTCAATCTTATCTTATATCTGTGAACATTAAGTAAAACATATTTTCATCGTATCATTTAGCCTACAGGGCCCAGTTGTTCAAATTAATGATGTTGTTAGTTAACGTATCCTTAAAACTTTTATCATTGAATTTGGCATATACGCTACTATTTTTGCTTGTTTGTTTGTTTGTGTTGAGGTTTTACGGCCCAGTCAACCCAATGGGGTCATGTTGAGCGTGGTCAGTTTACCGAACCACACGTTTACCTGGGCAGGCTTAGTCCTCTAAGCGGTTAACCAGTATTGTGCACATTCTTTCACCAGAAACTGACAATGACCGTCAGAAAATATTTCATGATCACTCTCCACGAAAGAATGTTGCGGGGGGGGGGGTGGGGGGGGGGGGGGGGGGGGAACGAAGGGGTTGAACCGGCGACCTCTTGGTCTCCAGTCGGACAGCGGATCCAACTGAGCCACCGAGACGTGAGTAGCTTTGCATTTGCAAAGCTACTCACATTTTCCCAGCTAAAATACCTGAGAATTAGATAGTGTACTTATTAGTACAGTTAACATTTTGACCACTAATGAGCTTGTTAAGCTAACAAAGCTTTGAACAATTGAGCCCCTAGTGCTAAATCTTAAAATGTATACGGGTTGGAACATATAATTTGACTATGGCCTCTGTTTGACATTTACCACTCTAAGGGCAAAATGTGCAGATGGAAAATTGATTTTTCTTAATTTTTTCAGAAAATAGGCTTTGACATTTCATGCAAACTGTCTCCCAAGGAGACCTTAGGAGACAATTTGCATGAAATGTTAAAGCCTATTTTCAGAAAAAAATAGAAAAAAAAATGTGATATTGTCATCTGCTGAAATTTTTACCCAGAAAGCTAAGCATGGAGTTCAAGAAAATGTAATCAGCCAGGACAGAACTTGTACATACATTCCTCTCATGCTAACATTCAAATCAACCCATACTTGCAAGGCCAAGTAATCACCAAATTATACAGTTCTCAAAGCTAATATGACATATTTCTGCTTATAAGGAAATGTAGATTATGGTGAATAGAGACATTCTGACCTGAAAATATTTATTTCCCTTCTGAAAGTGATATTCTTAAAGGAAAGAATTTGCTCACCTGGCAGTAAATTCTTACTTTAAGAGTAACCTCCCACTCCCCTACCCTTGCCCCACCCCCCCCACCCAGGCCTCCACCCCCCACCCCCACCCCCCCCCACCCCCACCCCCCCCCATCCCCCTCCCCTGCTGAGAGAAAGATTACTATGCCTCAGTAGCAGGGCTCGAGAAAATGTCGGTTTTCGGTTCTGAACCGATTTTCGTATTTCTGAACCGATTTTGACTAACAGAGGATGATCAAAAATCGGTCCAGTTTTTAACGATATTTTGAAAAAATCGGTTCGAAAATTTTCGCCAAGTCGCTAAATTGTGTAAACAAACTGACCTTTTCCCACAGATAATCCAAGCGTGTATTCATAAAATACCTCGAGGGCCAGTTATTGGACCGGCTCATTATTGAAATAGGTGAATCAGATTTGTCCACACAGGCGGTTCTATTATCTTATCGCAGCGAAATTTGATCCGCTTATAAAAATTATGTAATCAAGTGAAGCGTAAGGCGGACAGCATATCGGTGTTTTTTGATATGTAAAGGTAAATTGCAATATGATTGAAGTGTGAAAAGCAAGTGTCAGGTAATACAGTTGGATGTGTACACCTGCTTAATCACGCATTCAAGTATGTTTTATTCTGTTGCTATTGCTAATTGGTCTATCTTTAATTGCCAATTATCCGAGATCCAATGATTTCATTAAAGGCAGTTAAGGTAATGACTCTTTTTATATATCATAGGTAGATGCGACCAGCGAAGAGTCTGATCAGTTTGCGCTAATGCCTTCTGTAGGTTTTGTTATGCGCTGGCTCATAAATGTAGTGGCCAACGCAGCACAACGCGAATATAGCTTTTGATCGCCGATTGTTTCCCTTTAGTACTCTTCAGTAACTGAGTGACCCGGATATTGGGAAAATGAAAGTAGATGAAATATGGCGTGTCTGAACGGTGGGAGCAAAATTGCTGTTTATAATCGAGATACCGATGTTAATATTAATTGAACAAGTGTTGAAGCAATATTGGTATGTCAGTCGTTGTGCTAATAACGAACTAGCACCCTGTATTTTGAAACTGAAAAATAATACCGAATGGAAACAAACGACCGTTACGGAAATTACCGAAAATCGGTTCGGCAATTTCCGTTTTTGGGGCGAAAATATGCTGGACCGATTTGGATTCTTCAGTTTCTCGAGCCCTGCTCAGTAGCAAATTCTTTTCTGTTTGAGTAGTCTCCCTTTGAAAAGAGATACAAAAACTTCAATTTTGAGTATTCAACAACTGCTGTTTGTTTCAGTTCTTGTTTGATGACACATCAACCATTGTGGATCATTTTAAGTCATCTCCTAGAAAAAGGAAGTAAATGGAAAGAAGAGATAGTATAGGAGAAGGAAATGGAGAAATAGAGAAGGATGGAAAAGAAAAATGACAGTACAGAGAAGAACTGGTTACATGACCCCCATACACTGGCAGTTGGAAAAGATACAGTCAGCCCTCTTTATACTGACACTCGATACAACAACAAAATTCGTTATAATGACAATTTGAATGTCACGAAACCTTCGCTCAAGAAGTGACAGTTAATGAGAAATTATGCAAGAATATTGCATTAAAACTTCAAGCAACATAAGTTTTGGATATTTGTTAGAATTGCCTCACTGAGGCAATTCTAATAAATATCCAAAACATATGTTCTATGGGGAAATAAGAATAAAACAAAGTCTTTCTTACATATCATTCTGTCCATTAAGGATTCTTTACAACAGCAAATTCATTTTAATGGCAACATCTTTTGGAACAAATGCTGTCATTGTAAAGAGGGTTTACTGTATAAAAGAGAATATGATTTTGACTTTTATGGCCCATTCAATATTGGTAAGGTCATGTCAAGTCGCTCATTAAGCCAACTCACACTTTTCTTCTAAGTGGCTAACCAGTGCTTTGTGTATATAGTCAAACCTCAATAGCTCGAACACCGATGGCTGGTTTACCATGGCCGATTCAAACTTGTGTTTGAATCCCTACCGAATTCTTCTGATAGCGCCATAAAACAAATATTTAAGGAAATTTTCTTATTTTAACATGAAACTGTACATTGAGTGTACTCATTAGAATTGCCTCAATGAGGTGATTCTAATGAGTACACTCAACATACCATTATTGTATAGAAGATCAAAAAGACTTCCCTAAATTATCGCTATTTGCTTCCTGACCTGGCACCATGACTAACCCTTAGCGGCTCGAACTACCCATGTCTCAAACAATTTTCCATGGTCCCAAAAATGTTTGAGCCATTGAAATACAACTGTATATACATAGCAACAGATAAGGTGCTTTTTTCATCCAAAAAATGCTGATATCTTTCTTATTTCTCCACGAAAACATATGTTGTGGGTACTCATTAGAAGCGCCTCGCCAAGGCACTTCTAATGAGTACCCACAACGTATGTTTTCGTGGAGAAATAAGAAAAATATTATGTGGATACCCCCTCTTACCTGTAGCTATGTATATACTTTTGCCAGCAGCTGAAAACTGCCCTTCTTGAATCAGCAGATTGGGGAGACTGACCATAGAAATTATTTCATAATCAGTCTCCATGTAATTTATGTGGCTGAGCTGGGATTTGAAATTGCGACCCCTGGATCTGCAGTCAGATGATTGATTGTGTTGGGGTTTAACGACACGTCAACCCTTGAGGGTCATTTTGTGTCGTCTCCCAGAGAAAGGGAGAAAAAAGGTAGAAGAGAGTAGAGGAGATGAAAGAGAGGGACAGGGAAGAAAGAGGAACAGGAATGAAAGTGAAGAAACAGAAGAAATAAAAACATTCCCCCTCTACCCTTACCCACTACAAGGATAGCAGGCCTTGCCCAACTGTAAGCCAATATCAGTTGGACGCCCCAGTGATGTAAGATACACAGCACCTTCGCACCACCCGACCACCCCCCTGCAGTCAGATGAGCTACTGACTATACGATGGATGGAAAAAGAAAAGAAAGAGAATGAAAATAACATCTTATCTGGAATTCTGTCTTGGTAAAATCTCTGATAATCAAGCCACTTACCCTTCTGTTGAGACTGGTTTGTGAGCCCATGAGTTTCTCAATTCCTTTAGTTCCCTTGCTCATTGCATCCTTGATATCCTTGTCCATACCAGGCACGGCCACGTCACCAAACACCTAAAGATAACACAGGGCCTTAGTTACGGTAAATATCCTAAAATTTTGAACACCTGAGTGTCTGACAAAATGGCATATGCAAACAGTGCAGACCCAGGAGGAACAGTCTGATCAGGGTATATACTGTTTTCCATTCCACTAGGCATTTTAACCCTTCTCTTGCTGAGCACGACATGCCCTGTCTTAGCAAACAGTGTAGATCCAGATCAGTTGGCTTCTGAAGAAGCCAACTGATCTGGATCTGCATTGTTTGTCATTAAATATGTGAATTTCTATCAAAAACCCGGATCAAGTAATCTGATTGGCTGGAAATTAAAGGTGGGCGTGGCATCTTAATTTATTCAGCATGACAATGGTTAAGAAACAGCTGCATAAAAAGCAAAATTTAAATAAAACAAGAAAAACGCCTAATGGCATTATGCACAGGTTTTTCAAAAAGGTTGACCAAAAGGTAAACCTGGGATGACTCCAGATACCGGACACCCGCCCGAACATCGCTATTTTAAAGGATGGATTTTTTTAAAAACCCATCCAAAAAGCATGGAATAAAGTGGTCGAAATTTTAGGACATTTACCGTAATCAGATAGACAACAGGAGTTACCAACAATAATATTTTTCTCATATCTCAACAAAAACATGTTGTGGTTACGCATTAGAAACACCTCACCATGGGTATGCACAATGTATTTTTTTATGGAGAACTGGTGAAATTATCACAGAATTATCATGAAATACCAAACAATATGAACAAGAACTCCTCTTTAACATTAAACATTTGACCCAGTATAGAGTCGCACCGAATTGGAATATTCTGCATCACCGCTGAGCAAACAATTGTCTGAAGGTGCATCTCCAGCAAGAATTACTTTAGTTTTCAATAAAAATGTTAAAGTATAATACGCTGCCATCATTGTGTCGTGGGCAGATAACTTTGTCAAACATTGACGAAATTTGCCCATTAGCAATTCCAAACCAGATCCCCACAATATCAATGCACATACCAAGTTTGGTGAGAATCGATTGATGTTTACTCAAGTTATCATCTGGAAACGAAATACAGATGGACGGACTTACAACTGATGGATGGACAGATGGACAGACACACGGATGTCCAGCGTGAAACCATAATACCCAGCCACTATCATTGGCGGGGTATAAAGAAAAAGATATTTTTCTTATTTCTTTCTTCATGAAATATGTATGTTGCGCATATTCATATGAATGGCCTCACTGAGGTGCTTCTAATGAATACCTACAACATATGCTTTTGTGGAGAAATAAGAAAGATATTTCCCTGCTACTCCAACTTACCTGTAGCTTTGTGTAGCTCAAATGTTCTTAGAATCAACCCCAGTAAGATGATTCTAAGATAAAATGTTTTCTAGTAACATTGAAACAACAGCTTTGTGAGATGATCCAAATGTGATAAATAGCTCCAGATAAAGCCCTGGGCCCAGTTGTTCAAAGCTAACGATGTCGTTAGTTAACGATTCGTTAAAATTTACATCAAGTGATATGCAAATATGCTGAAATTTTTTGCTGAAAAAATGTGAGTAGCTTTTGCATTGCAAAAGCTACTCACATTTTTTCAGCAAAAAATATCAGAATATTGTATATTGAATCTGCTAGAACAGTTAATGAAATGACCCTTAACGAGCTCGTTAAGCTAACGACGCTCTGAACAACTGAGCCCTGGTTTCAAGCAAAAAGTACTGATATTTTTCTTATTTCTCGTGAAAACAGGTACTCATTAGATGTGCCTCAAGGTGTTTCTAATGAGTACCCACAACATATTTCCTGAAGAAATAAAAAAAAATTGTTTCCTGATACTGCTTCTTATCTAGATTATGCTGATACTAGAATATATTTTCGAGAATAAAGAAAACTAAAAAATTCATCTTGCTTTCTACATATAGAGATCAGGGCCCAATTGTTCAAACTAATGATGTTGTTAGTTAACAATCTTTAAAACTTTGATCATTAAATATTGGAAAATATGCTAATATTTTTGCTGAAAAAAAAGTGCATTTGCAAAAGCTACTCACATTTTTTCAGCAAAAATACCTGTGAATTAGATATTGTACTTACTAGAATCATTAACATTTTGACCACTAATGAGCTTGTTAAGCTAACAATGCTTTGAGCAACTGGGCTCTAAGAACAGTTGTCTTACCTCAGAACTTCTTCTAAACACTGATATAACCTCTCCAGTTAACCTGTCAACTCAAGCTTCTAATGTCAACTCTTCCTTTTTTGAATCTTGACATGTCCACTGTGCTAACAGGTCTATCAGTCAAGTTTCAATAACAGGGCCCAGTTGTTCAAAGCTAACGACATCGTTAGTTAACGATTCGTTATAATTTACATCGAGTGATAGGCAAATATGCTGAAATTTTTTGCTGAAAAAATGTGAGTAGCTTTTGTGGTGCAAAAGCTACTCACATTTTTTCAGCAAAAAATATCAGAATATTGTATATTGAATCTGCTAAAATAGGTAACGAAATGACCCTTAACAAGCTCGTTAAGCTAACGGATGCGACAGCTCATTATGAACCATCTCATCTGGATCTGTAGTTTCAATGCATACGCATCTCTTTTGGGCAGCTGGGCTGAAATGATTAACCTTTAAAGTGCCAAGGAAAACTGTAGTGTCAAACAAAATTGTTGCAGACAACAATCTAATTATTTTCTTATTGTAATTTTCTAAGAAAATAAGACTTGAAGTTTCATGTGAATCATCTAGGCAGACAATTTACATGAAATGTCAAAGCTTATTTTCTCTGAAAAATAATAATAAACTAGAAATGTGTCAATATGACATGGATGCCCCCGCCCAGGGCCATCCCCATCCACATGCAGGCATTTTGCAAAAAATTAAGTTGGAAGTAGCCCCTCACCAATGATACCATAGTGATATTTTAGTCACTTTTTGTATGTTTTCTTGATGACCTGTTATATATTTTGACCCCTAGCCCCACCCAGGGGCATGACCCTGGGGCAACGGTACCATACATTAAAAGGTCTTGATGTAGGTAAGTGTCATACAAAGTTTCAACTTTCTAGCCCAGAAGGTATAAAAGTTACTAGCTGCAAGAAAAACATGGACGTAAATTTGCAACTAAACTTGCAGGTAAACTTGAACCTGGTTACGAACGTGACATACACACGTACACACATACGCACGTACGGATATAACATCACGGCAAAATGCTATATGCCCAACTCCTGCCAAAGGCAGGTGGGGGCATAAAAAAAGAAAATATTCAAAATGTTGTCTGCTGTCAGTTATTATTGGCACTTTAAGGATTAACCCTGGTCCTGCTGAACCCGGATATGCCCTGCCTTTGCGAACAGTGTAGATCCAGATCAGTTGGCTTCTGAAAAAGCCAACTGATCTGAATTTACACTGTTTGTCATTAAGTATGTGAATTTGAATACACAATCTAGATCAAGTAATCTGATTGCCTGAAAATTAGAAGTGTGTGTGGCAAGAGTTAATATAAAAAAATATGTGATCAAACCTCAACAACTGCTCCATCAGGAAGTCTTAGGAACTGTCGGTACAGCTCCCTCAGTCCATCAAGGTGGATGGTGTGGATTGAGACATGAGTTGTTATCTCTTGGCGACTCGCTTTCTTCTTCTGTTCTTCTTCATCCAATGTATTCTCATTCCACACACTCTCATCCATCTGAGCAAAAAAAGAAGACACAAAACTGGACATGAGACATAAAATCAACATTGGTCCAAATATGGGACTTTTTTTTTTCAACCAATAAGTGTTGATATTTTTCTTATTTCTCCACAAAAAAATGACAAAACGTTGTGGTATTCATTAAAAATGTCTCACCCAGGGGCTTTTACAGAGTACCCACGTGGAGAAATAAGAAAAATAGTTAAGGGGATTCATCTGCTTTAACCTTTACCATCCTCTGGCAGATTCATCAGACAAATTGATGGTATTTTCCTTATTTTTCCCAGAAAACAGGATTTGATGTTTCATGAAAATGTTCTCCTTAAGAGTACATCAAATGTGAAAATCTTATTTTCTGGGAAAATAAGAAAACTATTTCAAAATGTTGAATTTTTTACCCAGCCAAGGGTTAAATGGGGGAAATTAACCCTAAATATTCAGACACAGAAGCATAGCAACAGATAAGACACTTTTTTTCAACCAAAAAATGCTAATATCTTTCTTATTTCTCAATGAAAACATATGTTGTGGGTATTCATTAGAAGCGCTTGGCAAGGCGCTTCTAATGAGTACCCACAACATATGTTATTGTGGAGAAATAAGAAAAATATTATGTGGATACCCCTTCTTATCTGTAGCTATGATAGAAGGCTGAAGAAACCGTGTAGACCTACATCAAACTGCTGCAGTTTGAGCATGGTCTACACTGTCATAAAATTTCAGATACCATAAAAAATTTAATCATCGCCCATAAATGCTTACCCAACAATATGGGTCTGAAAATCGGTGATTTTTTTTCTTTTACTACATTTTTCTCAGATATACCAGCCTCTAATGAATGCCTACCTGTCAATTTAGAAAAAATTATTGCTTCTACCCCCCTTTTTATGAAAGATAATGATCCTAATAAAAGCCTGGGAGGTAATCAGAATTTTTACCGTACCTCATTCTAAGACAGTGCACCTATATAGCAAATAGTAAAGAGCTGGGCCCAGTTGTTCAAAACATTGTTAGCTTAATGAGCTCATTAGTGATAAAAATGTTAGCTATTCTAGTAAGTACAATATCTAATTCACAGGTATTTTTGCTAAAAAAATGTGAGTAGCTTTTGCAAATGCAAAAGCTACTCACATTTTTTCAGCAAAAATATTAGCATATTTGCCATATTTAATGATCAAAGTTTTAACAATACGTTAACTAAAGACATCGTTAGTTTTGAACAACTGGGCCCTGGATTTTATTCTTCATCATCACTGGGCAAAGAATGAAATGCAAAGAGCTGCCTTGTTTGGATGTTTCACAATGTCATTTATGGTTTCCTTGACATCAGATGGTATCACATCATTTTCTTCTACCATTTGCCCTTCTTCAAAGCATCAGTTCATATTTTAAAGGGACTTCAGTACATGAAATATATGTAAAGTAGTATATAACTAAGGGTAAACCGAACCCCATATTTTATGCTGAAAGGGCCATCAATGGCTTTAGGTTGGCATCTAGCCCCATGGCCCCCTTCTTTGTGCAACATTTCAAACAATGACAGAAGTGAATGAAGAAACAGCATTTTCATCAACTTTCAAATCAAATTTAGAATCAAAATAAATCAGCTCTGCTGTGTGATCTGTTCAGTAATAAAACACAATTTGCTGGTCAGTTGTAAGTAGATAAATCACTCCCTCTATGCACTCCCAATTTGATCTACTGGTACTTTACGACTGACCTGCAAGCCGTGTTATTACTCAATAAAACATTGCTAGAGCTGATCTATTTCTTAACTAAGTAGTCTAATGGTCTTTTTCAAATTTTAGGCCAATTTTTATGGAGTTGTTTTGTAATGTAAGGACTTACATCTTCTTCTTCCCAGATATAATCAAAGACAGCAATCTTTCTCCTCTCTCCTTCCTCTCCACGCCAGGCCTCAGCCTTATTCACGATGTAATTCAGTTCCTGATTGGACATTTCAAGGTCATACGGGATGAAGAATTCCTGGTCTTTACCATGCAAACGCCAGTATACATCAAGCAGACGGCCATTATTGTGTAATCTGAAGCAATACATAGATTTAATATCAACTAGTTTCTTGCATACCAGATAAAGAGACCTGAGGGTTTTGCTGGTGATCAAAATTCTTATCCTACCTACCCTATCCTACAAAGAGGCAAGAAAAAAGAAAAAAAACTTCATATGTGGTTGATCAATGCATTGGTAGTATAGGATGTCACATAACTCTGTTGCTAAGCTAACGTCATTGTGGCGTGACAAATGATGTCAGCTTTCAAGATGGTGGACCTCAATTTGACTGTGTGTCAAAGGGAGGGCTGCATTCAAACTCAGTTAAACTAGAGCTGTCAGAGGATCTGACTATAGCCCTGCTGCAGCCCTATCAGAGGAAAAATACCCATAGTGCTGAAATATTTTTAATTCATGCTTACGAGATACATCACTGTAGGACAAGGTAAAATGGAAACGTAAAACCTATCAAGGGATTTAACTCCATGAGTTATGGGCCCTTGGCCCTGATACACACCATACATCAACCCACTCTCCATGTGTGTACCAGATTTTAACTTTAGAAAAGTGTGGCAAATTTTTTTATTATTGGAAATTTGTAAAACCTATCAAGGGATGTAACTCCAAGAGTTATAGGCCCTTGGCCCTGATTCTGGTAAAAACAATACAACAGCCCACTGTCCATGTGTGTACCAAGTTTTAACTGCATAGCTTTCATAGCTCCTGAGAAATTTGTAATGAAAATTTTTCATTTTATAGAAAATTGTAAAACCCATCAAAGGATTTACCTCCAAGAGTTATGGGCTGATTCTGGTATACACAATACATCAGCCCACTGTCCATATGTGTACCAGGTTTCAACTTTGTAATCCTTATAGTTCTTGAGAAAAGTGTGACAAAAATTTTTCATTAATGACAAAATTGTAAAATCTATCAAGTGATGTAACTCCAAAAGTTATAAGCTCTTGGCCCTGATTCTGGTATACATGATACATCAAGGCGGTTCTAACGAGTGCCCACAATCTATGTTTTGAGCAGATTCTGGTATACATGATACATCAAGGCGGTTCTAACGAGTACCCACAATCTATGTTTTTGAGCAGAAATAAGAAAAAAATGTATACCCCTGTAAACCCCAGTTTTACTACATAAAAGTGGGGTTTAAGGGGGTCAACATTATATAGGAATTTTTTCGTGATGTTCAGCAGGCGACATCTTAAAATATTTTTCTTATTGTCTTATTTTTCCTTGACAATTTACATCAAGTGTCAGATCCTATTTTCTAAGAAGCAGAAATATGAAAAATATCAGAATTTTTATCTGAAAACATTCAGTTTTTGGTGGTGAAATTATCAATATATTTGAATAGGCGTGTTTTCGTAATGTTGTGGCTGAAGTCTCGCCTTAGTCTACCACTAACGTGAACAAACAGCATGGGTACTGGTGAAACTGTTCAGATGCACAGGCTCACCTGAACTTTGCAGTTTGTATATGCCATCATGGCTCCTTTCCCATGATACAGCTCATTATTCTCAAACAAAAAGATTCAAACAATATAGGGATCAAACATGGTTTTTCATGCATTAACATTCGCCAGGTCCCGTGGGAGGTGTTGAAAACAGAGGCCCAAGGCCGCTGTTTTCAACACCTCCCAAGGGGCCTGGGAAATGTTAATGCACTGAAAAACCATGTTCGCTCGCTATTATTGCATAAAAACTGAAAACATTTGCTATATTTTGCGTCATTTCTTGCACTACTTTGTTTCACCTTTTCACTGATGTCTCGCGAATGCAATTTCCATGGACAATGCTCGTTCTTGGGTCGGTACACATCTCGTGGTGGCAGTAATTCTGTGGCCATGGTACGAGCATATTGAAAGTTGCGTAGCCGTGCATTAACAGCGCGTGAATTGCCTTGTTAATACACGGCTTTTCGCCGGTTAATGCACGGTTGTTAATAACGTGTGACACTGCTTTTTATGCAGTAATAAGTATCTGCGAGGAAATATGTGCTTGTCCTTACAAAATCCCAAAATTGAAATGGGGCATAATTCTCATAAAATTAATCTGATTTTTCAACACTATGATTACAAACCTCAAGAAATACATGTAGAGAATTGAGGCCGACATAAAGCTGAAGAAAACGTAGATGAAGGCCGTGATGAAGATTCCTGCCAGACCAGTTCCCTCAACATGTTCAAAATGGTACCAGAGCTTGGTGAAATCTGCTGTTGGGACAACACTGTCATTCTGGAATCTCTGAAAATGAAAAAAAAAAACGGCATAGAAATAAAATTCCTATTTAAAGTGAAAGGATACATATTCAAAACTGTTTTGTTTCCCCTCTGAACAGGGGTCTATTGTAAAAGATTCCTTAATCAGATGGGGCAGAAATGGAAAGCAAAAAAGGAAGTCATAGAAGCTGTTTCTCTTTTAAAAATGGCAGAAAATCTACCAAGTTTATCCAGCCCCTTTAACCCTTAAAGCGCCAAGAAAACCTGCATCTGAAAATGTCGTCTGTTTATGTCATCTGCTGAATATTCTTGCAAACTTTTCAAACCTATTTTTGCATACAGGCAAACAGTGTGGATCCAGATCAGACTGCTCCTAGAGGAGCAGTCTGATCTGCGTCCACACTGTTTGCAAAAATGACTTTTAAAATCACAAGCAGATGACAAAGCAGACGACAATAGTTGTGACTGGCACTTTAAGGGTTAACTTTTTGCATGTTTTTTTTTTTTTTTCATCTGTGAATTTTTTTTTAAATCAACTTTTTTCGACGGCGCATCCAACTGAGCCACCGGGGCTGACGAAACTCACTTGAACTTTTTGGGAGGCAGTGACCCAGAATGTTTCCACTGTTTACTTTTAGACTTGGATTCAGGAGCAAAATGGTGAATCCATGTCTCAGCATCACAAACCTCTTGAAGAAATTGGCTGGGTCAGCCTGACAATGATCTAAAAGTGTTGTTCTCAAAAGATCTAGTCTTTTCAGCTTTTCATCCAGGGTCACTATTCGGGGAACCCATCTTGCCGACAGTTTGCTCATCCCCAGAATGTAGGTCAAAGCAGCATGAACAGAGCCGGCACTGATACCCATCCCAGCTAGCATTCTACGTAAATCTACATCGGGCCGTCATCGGCCCGTCAGCTACCCTGACGGGCCGCATTAGATTTACGTAGAATGCTGACTGGGATGATGTCTTCAACATATTGGACACATCTATCATTCATCACCAAGCTGTGACTTGCCTCAATCTGATGATCTGTTGTTACAGAGTTTGGGCAACCCGACTATGGAGCATAATCAATGCTATCATTGCATCACTTGAAATCAGCAACCCATTTCTTCATAGTGGAATAGAAGTGAGAGCTTTTTGAAGCGACCTCCTACTGCCAGGATTTGAAAACTTTCAAGAATGAGTGCAACCCATAAAGAAATAAACTGCATAAATATAACTGCATAAATATAAACCTGTGATGGCATACAAACGTCCTCGGAATATAAAGGATATACTTGCAAAGTCGAAATTTTCAGAAACATCAGAATTTAAGTTTTCTTCCTCTAAATGTAAGAGACCTAGATGCACTCACTGTTCACACATTGTTGAGAGTGATGGTTTTTTGAGTTCATAAAAGTGTACTTCATTTAAATTGAACTATGATACAAACTGCACTACAATAAATGTTATTTACCTCATTTCATGTAAAAAGTGTGACAAGCAGTATGTTGGGCAAACTAGCTAACAAGTGTCAAAAAGAATGAACAGTCATAAATCTGACATCACTAATTTCAAGAACCAGGATTTCTCAACTCATGTTGCTACACACTTTAATGCTGAAGATCATAGTTTCAGTGACTTCAGTTTCATGCCTATAGACATTGTTCCGGACGATATGGAACGGCTGTTAAAGGAAACTTACTGGATCCACAAACTAGGAACAAAGTTTCCCAGCAGACTAAATACAAGAAATACTAAATACAAAGTTGATATACAATGTTGAATAGGAATTTTTGAGTTTGCAACTAATCCTCCCAGTGGGCACATAGTGTTGGGGCGGCGTTGATTCTACATCATGACGTTGAACCAATGTCGTTTCAGTGTTGTGTGCCTGCTGGGTCTATTTTTTCTGTAATTACATCCGTCCATGGCTGTTAAGCCACTCTCCGCACAAATCTATCCAACCAATGTTCTTTTTGAACTTATAATTCAATCAATATATGTATAAGTGTCCAATTTTCTTTAAAGCACTTTTTCTGCGCTTGCTATTCAAAATACTATTGGTAATGAGGGTTGGCTACTAGCTTTGAATTTTCTGCTCAATATGTATACTTCTGACTGAACCTTCGTTACAAATGACTTTTGGTATTATGATGGTGCGAGTGGTAGGATCCTAGATCAGCCTGCACATCATGAAAACATGCCTATATAATTTTGACCCCCTTAAACCCCACTTTTATATAGTAAAACTGGGGTTTACAGGGGTATACATTATTTTCCTTATTTTTGCTCAAAAACATAGATTGTGGGTACTCATTAGACGAGTACCCACTATCTATGTTTTGAGCAGAAACAGGAAAAATATCAGAATTTTTTTATCTGAAAATTTTCATTTTTTGGTGGTAAAATTTTCAGTATATTTTAATAGGCATGTTTTCGTAATGATGCTGTGCCTACTTAGGCAGAGATTCTATGGGCGTGCGATTTGCGTACGCATCTGCATGCTCATACGCTTACATATGCGTATGCGCTTGTGGATGCGGGTTAGGGCTGTATATAATGAATATTGCACAAAATGTTTGTATCATTGCTAAAGATATTTTTCAATTACTTCAAGACACTTTGTATCAATTGATTTTGATCCATTTTGTCAGATATTGCTGTGGATTAAATCATGGAAAAGCCTGCTTTTTGCCTTTGCGAATGAGATAGGTGTGGTCCAGCCTGCACATCCACGCTGTCTGATCGGTGCTTTTCTTGTTCGCTGCTTAGTGTGCTCTTTTCATATACTCGGGTTTGCATGTTCTGATAAAGTAGCGTTGTGTATGTTATTTGCCATGTAACGTCACGTTACATTTTCACAAACAGACGTGACGTTAAATGTTTTTCAAAATGGAGTTTAGTTCTGAAGAAGATGTGAAGTCAAAACGTTAAAAAAGCTGTGTTTTGTCTAATTTCTTTGATCATTTACCCTTAAAGAAAGGAATTTGCTCCCTCTGGGAGCAAATTCTTTTCTTTAAGAGTAGCACTCATTTTTGAAAGGTTTCAAATTGGAAGCTAATTCTTTCCTTTAAGATGGATGGATGGATATTTTGTTTATAGACGCTCAACCCTAAAAGGGCATATAGCGTCTAATAAGTTGTATATTATATGATGATTTTATTTAATGAGAAATTAAAAATATCTAGGATTGATGTGTTTATTTAAAGTATCAATGATTGTAAATTACTAAAAATACAGATCATATTTTATTAAAAAGTCCGATCTCTTTTAGAAAGTCGAGTATTTTCTGGGTTGGCATATCATTAAAAAGTTCCTTTATATTTTTTACATTAAAATACTTTGTGCGAATATAATTAAATTCAGCACAAGTGACAAGAAAATGTTTGACCGTAAAAGGTTCATTACAAGGAATGCAGAATGGAGCTTGTTCATTTTTTAATATGTAAGAATGAGTAATTCTAGTGTGTCCAAGTCTACATCTCGTGATTTTTGTTTGTTCTTTTCTGCTGAGATTAGAGAATGTGCATTTGCTGTTAAAATTTGGTTTGATTTCATTTAATTTATTATAAGTTTGTGTTTCCCAAACAGACTGACATTTGTTGTTGATGTATTGACAGACGTTTGATTTAAAGTCGGAGTGAGGAATTTTGAAATTGGTTATTACTAAGGATAATGCAGATTTGGCTTCTGAATCTGCTAATTCATTTCCACGAATATTAACGTGGCTGGGAAGCCAACAAAATACAATTTCTTTTGAAGCGGAAAGATAATAATATTTTTTAAGAATTTGCTGAATTAATGGGTTTGTATGGTGTAAATCTTTAAGAGATTTTAATACAGAAAGAGAATCTGAATAAATGATAAACTGTTTTTCAGACTGATCTCTGATATGGTAAAGTGCAATATCTATTGCCTTGGCTTCGGCGGTAAAAATGGAGCTATTATCAGGTAATCTGATACTGTCAGTAAAATTTGGACTAATAACAGAACAGGCAACTTTCTCATCTTGTTTCGAACCATCTGTATAAATTGACAGGTAATGTTTATAATTTGATTTGATTTCTAAAAATTCATTCTTAAAAATATGCGACTCGACTTCTGTTTTTTTATTTTTATGAAGGTCTAAAATAATCTTTGGAGGGTTTAACGTCCATGGCTCTTTTGATGGAAAAGAAAAATGCTGAACATTTTTAATATTGATATTGGCCTCTTCAAGTAACGGTTGTATTCTCAGGCCAAGGGGTTTAATAGCCGTTGGTTTGTTGTTGTAAAATCTTTCACATTTAGGATTAAAAACACAGTCATAGGCTGAATTACGTGGATTGGCGGCTAATTTAGTAACATATTGAAGAGACAATTTCTCTCTTCTTATATACAATGATGGTTCATTTGATTCAGCGTATAAACTTTCGACGGGGGAAGTACGAAAAGCCCCTAGAGCCAGACGTAAACCTTGGTGATGAATAGTATCCAAAGATTTCAAATAAGATTTTCTAGCGGATTTTCCTTTAAGAGTAGCACCATGTCTGAAAGGTATTTTAAAGGGAGCCAATTCATTCCTTTCTGTAAGAGTAGCACTCATGTCTGAAAAATATTTACAAGGAAGCACTCATTTCTGAAATGTATTTGAAAGGGAGCCAATTCTTTCCTTTCATAGTAGCACCAATTTCTGAAAGGTAATTGAAAGAGAGCCAATTCTTTCCTCTTTTGAAAGGTTTACAGTACTCATGAGACAACCTCCTGCAAAACTTATCTCCCTTTGCAAAATAGTGGCAAAACCTTTCAAATGCATCCATTCACTTTAATTTAAGACAAAAAAAAATGTCTACTTACCAGCAAAATACAGTCAATAGCCAATATGAAATATGGATCTAGGAAAGTCATAATACCATACGCCATCACGAACTTGCAGGCAAAATCAGGGATATTTCCCAGAAACCTCTGTACAGCCCAGGCAATAATAATCAAAACACTGAAGGCGATAAGGTTGATTAAGGGACCAAAACTGACAACTCCTATTTCTTGTATTGTGGATAGCAATGTGAACTGGTAGTTCAACTCTA